>OZ010578.1:66519797-66674797 GCA_963932145.1 Acanthosepion lycidas
TCTACGATTAGTAGTTATAAAATACGGTTCCCTACACGTATGCTTTTTTCCGCTATTGTGTCTGTCTGTATTGTTTTGTCTACTCCTTTTTGGTTTAAAATAGATGGTTCATTTACCCAAGGGACGCAACCATAGTAGATGTCCTGAACTATAGGCTGACTATTGATATCGTTTATTTCGAAATAACTACTGTATTATAGAAATACCACTTAGAAATCGAAAATTTTTGTAAGGCTCTTTGAAATAAGTTTTCTTTGTACATAAAAGTTTAATAAATCCTTCATCTAACCATGGTTGATGCAGTAGATGATAGAAAAATAGATAAATGTTAGATTGGTAAGAGAGTGCATAACGATTATAGTAAGTTGTAGAAGTTCCATGTATAGAATGTTTGCGCAGTTGTGCAAATGATTCGAGCTTGGCCTTCACAATAAGCAAATTCACTCACATTAAAGTATTTACAATATGATTAACAAATAATTTATCGCTAGCAGTTGGGAAAGTGTTTTTGTATAATTTCAAAGTAGGTTGAATTGATTGACTGAATCAACCAGGGAAAGTAATTATCAGACATACGAGTAGTTTCAGCAGAACGATCATTGGAATAGAATCGGACAGCTCTTATGACATGTCGTTCAAGACAATCTACAGTTGCCTGCCCGATAAATACATTTACTCCACCATTTGACTGAAATCAGTAAAGTTTTTCAACTCAGAAATTCAATGTTGCATTCAGTGATAGATAACAAGTGAAATCCCTGTTTAGATATGTGCATCTATTTGGTCTCTCTTAAGTGTACATATGCATGACTGAATTATACCATCACAGATGATGATAAGCTGTTTCCTTACGTCAATATGAACCTGAAGAGTGCTGTCATTAGGACAAATTGAGTGTCACACGACACCAGATTACTCTTTTTTTGTTAGTGGCAGAAGCGTTGTTTACTGGAAACTGCTGAATCCAAACAAGACTATTATTGTCAAAGTATATTATGGCGACCAGCTATCAAAGAGTAACTGATGCAGTAGATGAAAACCGCCCATGAATGCAAAATATTTGTCCACTGCACGACAGTGACAGGTAAATTCTGTTGCAGTTAAGTTAGTGAGCTAGTCTTTGTTGTCCTACTTCCTACACTTGGATTATCGTATTTTCAAGTCTCAATAGAATCTTTTGTATGATCCAAAAGTCTGAAATGACAATGACGTTAAAATGTTACAACAAACTTTCTTCAATTCGAAGCTGGCGTTATTCTGGTTTATAGGAACCTTTGATGTACCTGCTGATTAGTAGAAAAAGACAAATAACAATATTGGCTATACAGAATAAATGTTCGTTTTCTTTCTCTCTCTCTTTCTTTTTTCCAGAAATATTTTAAATGTAAAAAATGTTTGGAAATTTCCTTACAACTGAATCTATTATATTTATATTACATATTTTACTTCTACAAGATGTGTGATTTCTCAATGTTGAGAAAGGTGTGTAGCACCAATCTTCTATCAAGCAGCTGATTACCATCAAAATTCTGGTCTCATACACTATGTACCTGATGCAAGAGGTAAAATCAATATTGTTTCCCATTCGAAACAGATTATAAATAGTTAGTTGTATTTGAATATAGTAGAATAAGTTGACTGATATTTTTACGTGATTACACGCTTCTTTTTTGTTTTAATTTATACCTCAGCTCAAGTAAATTCACTGAATTACATAACACTACACGATACCATGTTAGTACACAATGGTAGTCATAGTAGTGACGTCATGAACAGCGCATGCGCGTGTAAGCACTTATATGTTCGCATCATCAATCGCCTGACGTATACACATTTCTGTTGCTATTGTTGCAATTGATCCTGTCGACAGCCAAGTGTTAAGGTAAGAAGTTTATTTGCAAACAGATAACGACATTATTGCAAGGAACAGTTCGTTGCTTTCACGCTGCCCCCAAGAAGGTTAGCGAGGTAAGTTTCTACTTCCAGACCAGCACAGTCATCCCAATAAATTTTATTGGCCATTAGCACTCATCGTCCGATGATGATGCAAAATGTCTCTATAATTATTGCAGAAAGTTACAAACAAAAATATACGCGGTGTATTCTATAATTAGATAAAATTGATCTAACTATAAAATACAACACATGCATATTTTTGTCAGTAACTTCCTGCTATAATAAACGAAACGGATATATAAATTCATAATTGAATCCTGTGGTAATCCAAATGGCAGGTTAACAGACAAGCGACATATCCACTACCCCAGCCACTTACTGGAGCCGTGTGATAAAATTAACCAAGAGGCAAAACACACAGAGACTACACTGATCCTAAATAGGAGTGCCGATCTATATGTAAATAATTCCGTAATTTTTGGCGGACACAAATGTATTTAAAAACTTAACATGTAAAACCTTCTAAGGACTTAACAAAATATGTCTTCATTTTTACCGGCATGAGTGAACTAGTTTTAAATTATTTAATATAGGAAGAAGTACTGAAAAGTTCATAAACTCGTCCAAGAAAGGGTTTAAAAATTCTGCTGTTTAGTCATTTGGTTAGATTTTGGAAAGTGAGATATCGCAAGAAGTTTTATCCACTGCATTTAGAATTGTTATTGCTTTATTTGAGAGAAAATATCGACTGTTCATACTTTGCACAAAAAAGAATTTAATTATTAGTCTCAGGTAAACTTTTTAAGAGTAGAAAGCAAAATAATACAACGCATTTGATAATAAATTCCATTTTTATAAAGAATTCGAGACTAAGCATTTCAACTTTCTCTTCTTAACGGTGGATATGAGGTTTGCTATTCGGCCTGTTTCTTGTCTTTAAAGGCGATAAGCAAAAAAAGAAAAAGTAAACTTAAAAGGAAAAACTTTCTTAATAATGACAATTTATTTATATTTCAATTTTCTTACATCCAAGATTATTTCGCTAAGCACTTTCATGTTCAGTAATTATAATTCTTGGTGAGAGATAACTATCCTACAAAATGTACCTTCCCATTGCACGGAAAATAAATAAAAAATGCAGAGTATCAGTGCATTTTCTGATGTTAGGGGTAGTCTCTCGAATGTCAAAAGCTCTTTAAAATCTCCCTTTATTATAGAGATCTTAAGTGATATCCTTAAGTTATGGAATGAAAATATCTTCTGTATTCACATATTAATAGATTATTACTAATTTTTAAGTAATATTTATTTCATCTTAATTTCTGTTAGTTTTTATCGCAACTCTCAGATCGTCATTCTACAATTGTTAGCAAGCAGCGCAGATCGGTAATAATGAATAAACTACTGACGAGATTCGAATTCTCTTTTATTTGGTGGTAGACCTCTTCAGAGCAGTTAACTTACTAATTAGACCACGAAGACTATTGGATAAAGAAGATCTAATCTAACAATATGACCTCATTTTTAATTTACCTAAACGCCTAACATGCCACTGTTTTTATTTTAATTTTTATATATACTAATAGTATTATTTATTTATTTTTATTATTTGACTTTATTAGATGGAGCATTATCAATTTTTATTAATATTTTACATGTATTTCTAATATATATTTTTAAAGCGTTAATGACCATTTGTAGTAAGTGGTGATGTTAATGCAATCCCCACATTATCATTTTGTGGTTATTAGTAAGCAACGAGGATCAGAAATGCTTTTTTAAAACAGTTTCCGTGGCTAGATCAGAAAGACAGCAGACCTCGTTAAAATGAGATATATGTTATTTCCAACCTGTACTGATTACCGCAGCATGGCGATCTGAGTGTAAGTAGCAAAAATAAGATGAAAAATACTTGTCAAAAATTAATAAGTGTAAGTTGCACTGATTCATCAAATAAATTTGAATGATATTACAACCAAAGTAAAGTTGAGAATCTTGATAGTGGTCATTTGCAGAATGAGGATCTTGACAGTGGTAATTTGCACGAATAAAAATATATAATTATTATACAAATGAGGTTGGTTTGAAAATAATCAAGAGGATGAGTTTTCTTCTCAATACTTATTTTCTAGATCATTTCTTTTTATCAGCCTGAGCGAGCCAGACACATGGCCGCTATAATGCGGCTCAGAAACAATACTTATATAAAAAGTCTTGTCCGAAGATTTCATTGGTTGATAATGCTTTCGCTCGTAAGCAGAGAGTTTGTTTTTTTCACATAGTTTTTATACTAACTTCATTAAAAAAGATCTTAGATTTAATATTGTAACAACTCGATATGAGTGTGCATATTTTCAATTAGTTAGAATTGTCGTTTTTTTTAGCTAACATTTTAGATTAAAGAAAATAAACAACATATCCCGAATATCCTTTTTATTTTAATGAAAATTCGATTCGGGCGCCTTTAGATTTGTATAAAACTATACAAATTCATGCAAAAAGAACTATGAATGGCCAAACAGATAAAAAATTAGCGAAGTTTCGTGCAGAGTTGTTGTTTCATGAATAAGAATACCAGCTGATCAAATCTAGGCATTACTTACGAATAATCAACGTTATATGAAGCACTAGATAAACAACATAATATCCAAATTAAGTGTTGAAAATCATTTACATCAGCTTCATTATGTTAATGACTTATAATCGAAATACTGAGTTGTATTTTTATGTTTTTAAACAAATTGTGAGAAGCTTTGTAAATGCTAGGATTGGAAGCGAGTCTTTTATTATGCGTTTTATCTGGATAAGTAAACGATTGATTTCAACAAGTATTGATCCTGGGTTCGACAAACTGAAGTCAGTAATAGACGAAAAAAAATGCCCGTAAATAGAAAAGAGGAAGGATGAAATGTTCTATCAGGATAAAACTAGAATGCACACATCTTTGGTAAGCAGACAAAAATTGTCATAGTTTGACAGAAGCTTTTCACGCATCCGCTCTATTCACCAGATTAATATTAATTCCACACATTACAAAATTGAATTGCTAGAAAGACATCAGATTAATAACGCTATCAACCTTCTGGTCTATTTTCCATTATAGTGTTTACGTACATATCAATTATATCTATTGTTCTGGTTATGTCTACCTCAGCCTATTTGTATCCACGCATTTGTTTTGTAACAGATGCAGAAGCTAGCTCGCCTTGCTGCCACTAATTGGCATTCCAGTTCAGGTAGAAAATAGGATTACGAATTCTGAATTTCAAGAAAATCATCATTGTTCATGTGATTAACGTTGCACAAGCTCCTTACTATATGAAGTATTCATTGTGAAACGGATATCTTTAATATTTTAGTATTGTATATTTTGCGAATGCAAAAATGCAATGGTTGCTAAGTTAATTTTAGTATTCAACACACATAGAATAAGGACAACATGAGAAACAACAGTTTTTGCACAACAATAAATAAAATATTTATATAAGCAAGAGATACAAAAACAACTGGAGTAAAAAGTCGTTTTAAAAAGTTTAAACGTCCTTTTATGTTTAGATGAAAGGTTATCAAAGTTCTGGTTTGATAGATTATAATTTGTTGAATAGTCTGTACAATAATGAGAAAGTGTGTTTTGGTATTATAGTAATTTAAGAAAAAAATAAACAGTTCAAGTTTGTATTTGAAATAGAGAAATATTGTTTACGACTTACTTTAAGGTTTACGGAATTGTCACTCTGATTTGTTTTCACTTGTTCGAAGAGAATATTCTGTAGTTGACATAAGTGGTTCTTAACAAGATGTGTTTATGTTAATTGCAATAATTAACGTTGAACTTGAAAGCGTATGAAAAAGATTCGTGTATTAAGTTGAATGTGGAAAACTTGAGTTGATTGTTCGTCATAAAATATTGCTGTGTGAATGAGTGTTCTCTCAGGCTGGAATCATGTTAAGGAACTTTAACGTAAAACCTGGAACTGTGTGACTAGTTCAAAGGATTCCAATCGGCGCATTGTCAAAGATGAAAGATGTTTCATATTTTATTGCTAATTTTGGTCACGTGATAGGCTCACAGAAGCTTGATAGATTTTGCCGGAATTATCTTTTAGGTCAGGTCAAGAACTAGGTCGATGTTATTAAATATTAAGTGACCAAGTTGAGATTTTCTGAAAATATTTACTAAGCTGAATAAGCTCTGTGATCCACTTTTTGTACGAAAATTGATATTGATAAAAAAGGTGGTAGCGGGGTGCTAAACCTTCAATATTTGCCAGGCTCAGAATTCTCGGAATCATATATAATAATTGTTAATTTATATGAAACTGTGAAAGTAAGTGAACACATCTGCAATTGTGGATGTCTGTGTGCGTCTGTTCATGCCTCTATACACGCATTCAGTAATGAACCGCTTAGAAAGAAGAACGTCGACAAAATAAACATATTCCAGAGATAGAGAGAGATAGAGAGAGAACAGATGGATACCTGATTGAATGTGTAAGTATTAACGAGTATATTTTTGTTATATATCTATTTAAATTTTATATATGCTTGTGTATATATCTATATGTGTGTAGATGGACAAGTGTGCATGTTTGCGCGCGTACGTGTAAGTGTGTATGTGTGTGTGTCTGAAACCATTAAAAAGGGGCAAATATTAAATAATTTAGCTTAAAAGGATCTCAAAACCAGAAATATGCGACATTCAGGGAAGCCGTTCAAGATTAGTGTTCTACTGAGATTTATACCTCACACAAAACATTTGCTATTTGATTTCGGAGAAATAGATATTTTGCTGAATTCGGAGTTAAAGCAGACAGAAAGAACACAACAAATAGCAACTGTACAATTACGAGGATTAAACCTGAAGAACAAGTCTGAAGAAAACACAAAGGAGATAAATTATTTTGATCTGAACAACCCCCACTCACAAATACAAATTCAGAGAGGGTCTATTAACAACAGGTGCACATCGAAAATAATGAATTTAAGGAATCAGCACAACTTACTCTAGAGATAAATTTGTAAATTTTTTCTTAAAAACATCATTTTCTTCTCATGAAAGTTAATGGCAATGAAACTCATTAACTTAACATTTGAAAGAAACATTTTGTTTTGCATTCTATTCTGTTGCAAAGCAATAACTCCTTTTATCCGAGAATGTTTTCTAACGTACATTATCAGTATCAGTGTTTCAGACGATTAAATTTGGATTTCACTAACGCATTTAACCATAGAGCTAAGATTGCAGGTCATTTCTCATGAGATCGATTTAGCCTCTCTGTTGTGACCTTATGCCAGGCTAAATTGAGATTATTAAATATCTTTTTTTATCAGCTTCGAGAAAGATATTTGAGAAACATATGAACATTGAGTGTCTTGACGTCCACATATTGCAATGAGATACAAAAATATTTACAGGAGAGACTCCGGACAAACTTTTACTATCATCGTATTTTGATGCATTCAGAGAGTGTTTATTTTGGTCCCTGAACCCACTTTCCAACTGACCAAAAAAACTTAGTCCTTGATCATGTGACTTGGTAACCACCTCGCCCGCGCAGCAATTAGCCGGCAAATCTATATTACAGCACACTGATTGTTTTATTAGGTTGGTGCAAAAATAATGTCGTTTTCTCACATATGTTACTATGTGAGAAAACGACATTATTTTTGCACCAACCTAATATTTTTTTTATTGTAAAAATATTATGTATTTTATTTAGGATGTAGCAGATTCATGCAGTTAGGAATATACATTCGTGAAAAGAATAAGACAGAATTAAGAACAAAAACTGAACTTTACAGTTTTTACGAGAGGGTGCTGAAAAGTTTTCCGTCTGATGACTGAAAACAATGGAAATGCGTAAACCATTCCACACATTCATTCCTCACTTCAACCCATTTGGCGTTTCGTTTCGTAAGTTTCTTTAATGTTTGGTCTTTAAAATAACTAATTTTGGAAAGTAAGTTTGCCATGAACATTTCAGTCCCCTTTCATCTGCATGCTTTTGCATTAATTTGTTTATAATTACATCTATTCACCTCATAACCCCGTTTTTCATTGATCGATCGTTACCTGTCCCATCGCTACCAAAAACGTATTAATTCTTGGCTTTGTTGCTTAGCGGTGTTATTGATATTCACGGTCATTTGCATGTAGACAACAGCATGATGAGAGATAACCAGATTTTATGGTGACTTTATCAAGGTGTCTTTGAGGTTACTGTGGAGAATTCTGGTTTGAAACTTAACAGTAACTATTTTTGTCTCTGCTGAAAACGAGTTTCAAAGAACAAAGTAACTGTTGATAACTAATAAAAACAAAACAAATAAAAGAATTTAAAAGTACTTAAGGAGCACGGAATTGTTCTTTCTATGTATCCTGGTTTAAGTTATTTTTTTTTTCTGCAGAAAAAGTTTTTCTAGTAGTAATTCACGGTGAAATAAAGGAACCTTCATTCTATCACACAGTATTCTTGTCTATTTGACCGTGTATCTGTGTGTCTGTTAGTAGCAGCAGATTTCTTCTTGTTGTTTTCGTGTTATCTTCTTTTTTTTTTTTTTATAGTAATGTTCACTCTTTATAAGACCCGGGGGCCACTCGAGGTAGAGGATTACGTTAAGAGGCTATTTGTACGTATAGGAATGGAAGATAACGATTAACCCTAGCCTTGAACAGGTTAAGATTGTAGTGAGCGGGAAACATCCTGTTGAGAGTTGGTTCCACAGGGCAGTGGTTCGTGAGAAGAAGCTGTTCGAGTGGAACTTATTTCTCACCGATAGAATATGGAGGGAATGCGATCTGGCTCTTGTAAAGGTAGATGATAGTAGGAGGAGTCAGGTACATACTGGAGCGATACCGGGAGCCGACCATTTTACCTGCATCCTTAGCAATGGATCGTATGTACGAGTTCCACTTGAGGTAGGGTGTCCAAGCCTTTCAAGGTACTGTGCCTCCCCGAGGGGACATCCGTTCATCCTGATTGCTAGTAGTTCGGGGTCAGATCGGCGATGATGGAATGGAACTAGCTTGATCTTCAAGGTATTGAATGTAACCATCAAGTTTTTAAGGCATTGAATGTAACTAGCCAGTGAGTATTTTGTGCCATATCGGAACAGTTGTCAGTCGCCAATCTCAGCCCATCAAGAGTTATAGAGGTGCGCGCGTAAAACATCGGTATAGATGTTTACAAATGATTTGAGTATATTCATAAAGATCATTTATGTAAATCAAAAAGATGGTTGATCCGAGGGTGACGCTTGCGTTGACCACTAGGGTTCCGGAGTACTGTCCATTAATAACTAACTTCAGGGACTTACCTGTTAAGAAGGATTTTGTGATCGATAAGACCCTTCCAGGAATTCCATAAATGGAGAGCTTGTGAGATAAGCCTTTGTGCCACACTTTGTTGAAGGCCTTTGAGATATCTAATGGTATGGTCATCGAGGCGTGTTAGTCGTTAAGAGCCTCACTGATTCTGTGAATGATCGTAGTTAGGACCGTCGGCAAATGTATCGGGCCGATTGAAAGCCACACTGTTCTGAATCTATGCTGTTTTTTTAATATGCCTTTGAAACAGATAAAATAAACACATCATATTTTGAATTTATATGCAGTATAATATAAATGTAATATGTAAAAGCAAAAAAATAGAGGTGATAGAGCAAAACAGTTCAGAAATTTGAATTCACCACATGAAAATTAGTAAAAAAAATCACCTGTTTACATGCTTACCTCAGAGAATTTTTTTGTAAACCACTGTAATCATTATATCATTCTGTTTATATTAAACTCTGTTCACATCTATCTATTTATATTTGTTCATATGGTTATCTGTGCTTGAGTTAAATCAACCTCTATGGTAATTTTAAGCTGAAACACCGTACTCTGCTGATACCCGATGTATTTACTTGTAAATAATGCACCACTTATCTAACAATCCTTTTTGTATATTCTATTTATATTATCTATCACTTAACCAATGCAGCGCAACAATAACGTCTGTCGCGTCGTCACTTGAATGGTTCGATTGTAATTTTTCAATTATTGATTTTATAGAATTATTGATTCTCTTTGTGCTATCAGTTGACGGGGATCCAACAGTAGAGTTTTTTAAAAGCATTTACAAATTTTTTGACGAATATGAAAATCAGAATCAATATGTTCCGTTGTATGATTTTTTAAAACCATTTTCTTTCAGGGCTAACACAATCATGACTCTCCACAGATTCCGTTTTTTATCTGTGAACTGCTTGGAAAAGATAGTGGCTGCTTTCCCGTTGCCTTCCTTACGGTTTGGAATTCAGTGTTTTTCTTCTCTTAAACTGGTTCCTACTCAAAGCTAGAGAGCCCAGTCTACCGTACTATTTAACCAATAGCTGAGGGGGAAGAACAGATGGATCTAATGTCATGTGTGCGAAGGTGAACACAAGAGACTAATCTGAAATTTTAACTCAGCTTACCGATTCCAATTTCTGCGCCATTATTTGTAACACTACACGCACTCATCGTATGAGCACTAAATATTATTATGTATAGCAGAGTAGTTTTTAATAGCTCCGTTAGTCACAAAACGCC
Organism: Acanthosepion lycidas; assembly: GCA_963932145.1. Classification (NCBI taxonomy): domain Eukaryota; kingdom Metazoa; phylum Mollusca; class Cephalopoda; order Sepiida; family Sepiidae; genus Acanthosepion; species Acanthosepion lycidas. The sequence continues at coordinate 66,530,269 of OZ010578.1, forward strand.
TGTGTTAACAGTATAAAACGCACTGCTGTCTTACTTGGCATAAAATTTTCTTGTCTCCCCAAAAAGTATACTGTCTGGTTTCAAGAGACCTGTTCTCTTTGACTATACCTCTTCATTGCACTAAGAGGATCATTGTTTGGTGTCTGTGGTGAGCTAAAATGTAAGACTTGGAAATATTTTATCTCAACCTACATGTACCCTTACGGGACCCTATATTAAATATGACTATACATCGAATTTACTTTCGAAGGGAGTAAATTAATAAAGAATCGAGCGAACTCACTCACAGGTTTGTCGTTTTATTGGCTCGAAGCCAATTCGATTCCGAAAACGTATTTGCGGAATGTGCTTGGTATGCGCACAGCAAATTTTAAATTTATTCTATCCGGCTTATTCTTTTCACTTCTCAGTGCTTCAAATGTCACCTCAATTATGCTAGTTTTTTCCCATAAGAATTGATACTTACGTTTACTACACATTATCTCTCGCTTTCATTCTCAATTTTCTTTGTATCAAATAAACCTTTCCGCTTAGGGATTTCTTTTATTATTATTAATATTACTAGTCATTATTGAATACAAATTATTCATTATGATTTTTGTTCTATAAGATTAAAAATAATTATATATTATAAATTAAAAATATGTAATTTAAAAAAAAAAGAAGAAAAAAGGACTGACTTCGACATTGAATGACCCAGAAAAGGTCAAAATGACGTTAAATCAACAACAAACCTAACGTAATACACGTAATGATACTCTTTCTCGTTTTCTTCTCACCTCATTTTCTTTCTATTTCTCTTGTCATTAACAACTGATCTTTACAACTACTACTACTTTCTTTTTTTCTGTATTCTCTATCCCGATTTTTTTCTATCTCTTAGTTATAAGTAGGTTATTATCCTCTCCACCTTCTCATTTTTCTTTCAGACGTTCTTTTTTTTAACACGCAGTACACTTTATCCACGCAAAAGTAGTTGCTGGCAAATTTTTCTGCTATTTGTCCTCTCCATCTCTCATTCTTCTTTCTCCTTCTTTCTCTGATTCTTACCTGTCTGACTCTATTTACCTTTCATTTCTCTTTTTATTCTTTGTATTTGCATATACATGTGTGTGCACGTGCGTGTGTAGGCGTAAGTGCACATATACTGTTATTCTCACGCGTACTCCAGTTTTCTTACTGTTTCTCTGATTTGCAAATTGCTAGAATTCCTCTTTAGATTTTATTACCTTTACTCTTTCTTATGTTAACTGTTAATTTTAAATTTACTCCTTTTCCATCTTGTCAATAAACATCGCTACATCGATAGAATAGGATATTCTGTTTCCTTCCACTGTGGAACTGATCGCGTATGTACGTATTTAAATGAGGCTTGAGGCCCGCTTGTACAGATGGTTCAATTTTATATCGAACTCTGGAATTATTCGCGTCTGCACTGTTTACAAGGAAGAAGGGAGTGTTTTCTAGTCATATTTTGTGGAATAGTTACTTACACCGTCCTCATTTTAAATATTGTTAATAAATACAAATTTGCCTCGTAAATAACAAGAAAAAATAAACTAAAGCATTGGCAAAAATAATTTAATAAGTATGAAATTGGCTTGCAGAATTTTAAAGAAATAAAATATTTTTATCATTATTAGTGTACCTATAAGTTATTTTTGTATTGTAAGTCAAATCGCTTTTTATGGGTGCAGGAGAATTTCCATTTTGTTACTTAGGTGTAAGGGAATATGGAAGAAGTTGTTAGGTATGTATGCATGAACAATTAATACGAACATTGTATGAAATTAACTGCTGACTGAAATTCGGCACTTAGTTTGTAGAAGAAATTTTCACGATTCGAAACAAAATAAGTTGCTCAAAAATATTTATATACAAAATACATTCAATTTCAATTTTGCGACAAAGTTAAATGCATCAAGTTAAATGTTGATGAATGTATCCTGACCATATGCAAATTCTGTGGGGCAGCTGATCCAAAAACTTTTTCGGTGTAAAATCATTTGCTGGAAAATGTCCCTTGTGTGGGTGATCAATTTGAAACAAGCAGCAAGCAATTCTATTAACATTTTAATAATTTATTCAATCATTAAGCAAAACCATAAAATGCATAAATGACTTTCTCTGCCTATTTGTTGTAAATTAATAGAATAAATCAAAAAAGAGTTACAGAAAAATAGTTGATAAACATAAAACAATGTGTACCAAGAGCAAATGAAAAAAAAAAACTAAAAAAAAAACTAAAAAAAAACAAACAAAGTAGTAAACGCTTGACCTGCCAACTCTTAATTTTAGAACATTGTAAATGTAATGCAACTTTTTTGATCGAAAACTGAAAATTGCATATTGTTGTTCAAAAGGTTTAAAAAATCAGGAAATAAAGAAATAGAAGATTAAAACGAATAACTGTTAGAGAGTGTTTATTCAATAACACGAAGAAGTAAAATACGAGATATTTTTAGAATAGATGAATGATGCGAGTTGTGAATATTTTTAATGCTACTAGAAACTATTTTGCATCTGGTCTTGAAACTTCATAAAAACTTCATAAAAACATTGATTTTTTTTCCCCTTCAAATTTGTTATTATTTTGTCGGTGTTTATTTGAAATTTAGAGATCTTCCACAAAAGTTTAATATTTCGTTTTCTAATTTATAAAATTCTTCTAAAAATCGTTATGTGTAATTCAAATTGCTTTTACCAATAATTTTGATTGACAATATGAATGTCGATAAAGTTTGATACTTTTAGAATCAATGTTATCGAGTAAAAATTAAAGGTTTACAAGAAAAGTTTCAGAAGATTCTAAAAACAAAGTTCCTTTATAAACTTCACAAGATACGCTGTTTCAAACAGGCCAAGTGTAAAAGCAACACGTCTTTTGCAATATTTTGAAACCTTTAAAAATTATTTTGTTAGAAGGCCGTTTGTTAAATTTAGGAAATATTATAATATTGTTGTTTTAAGTTACTTTCGAGTGAATCTAGCATGTAGGTCTTCTTAGCGAGGACAATCTTTCTTCGAATCTACTGTGGACTGGCTCTATAGAATCATAAACAAATAACTATATACCAAATAACAGAAGCCACAATCACTTAAGGACATTCAACAACACAGCAACATCTAAAATGGATACCACATGTAATTTGGAAAAAAAATAATGACATAATCAAAATGTTGACGGTCCAAAGTCCAAACTATTTCAAATAAAAGTTTAGGAAGAAAGTTCAATTCAGTGTACTGGAAAGAACGATAACAGAACAAAAATTTTCTTGAAAAATTGTTTTAATAGAAAGATTTTATAAATTTAACCGAAAGTGGTACTCGCTTATAAAGAAACGGCTAATATTGCCATTTCAATTTATGGTGACTAATATAATTTAATAATCAAAAAATCCTCTTAATAATTGCATAAATATTTTGACGATAAAATTTTTTATTAAGTTTTGGGCATTTTTTTCATCATGTATGCTCATTTTTTAGCGAATCTTTGGAGGTAGCTACAATTATTAATGTATTATAAAACTATATTCATTATATTCCGTAATCTCTGTAGAATTGAAAATTCTCCTTTCATAAATATATTTTTGTTTTTATTATTTAACAGAATAATATAGTGATTAAACGAAAAATGAATATGGTTTTATAATACATTAATAATTGGATTGAATGCAAACTCATATAAATAAGTAGACATACCGTCAGAGAGAAACAAATACAGAAAATGGGAGAGGGTGAAAGTAACTATCACTTGCCTGGTTGCAGGTTAAAATATGCAATAATTTTGGAGCACTTGCAAAATAGTGTTTAGTATGGCAGTTTTCAAAGCCATTTATAGCAAATCCATTCCTCAAAAAAAAAAAAAATAGATAAAAAATGTGTGTGTATATGAGTGTGTGTTGCATTTTCATTATGACTTGGACAAATAGTCATACTGACAATAAAAATCACAACTGAAAATCGGACATTTTTTTAAACGAAATGTCTTCAGCTAAACTTTTATTTTTGTTTTAATATTTTTATTGGGTTCACTTAATTACTTTGTAAACTCTTTTTTGTGAATATTGGATTATTTCTGTATTCTTTTTATCTTTTACTTTTATTCTTTATTCTTTACCTCTGAATGATACAACTTAGTTCCTTCTTGCTTTTCAATCTCTTTTCCTTTTGTTTTGTTTTTGTTAAGAACACTAATTTTCTTATTTATTCTTATTGATATTGTTTTAACTGTTTCTAGTTATTTATTAGTAGAATACAAAAGATGAATAATACACTACTAGTTACTATAAGTGGGTTTCAGACACGACGACACTGTGGGTGACTGAAACATGTGAAAAGCTTGATCAGAGCTAGATACTCAACACTCAACACTCAACACTAGCAACAATGTTGAAATAAAACGAAACAGGGTGATATTCGCTAAGACTTACAATATTTTAATTATAAGCACGATTCCCACAATAACGGCACTTGAAATCTCAACTCGCTATCTCTAAAATAAAGTGGCAAATGAACTAACTGTAGTAAAAGATTTTTATTAAGTTTTATTTATGTTTTTATTAAGGGATTGTCGAGTCAAGTTCCTGTTCCATAAAATGATGTAAGGTAGAATGGACTGGCTACACCAAGTTTGACGGATTTGCAAAAGTTACTTGTTCATGTGCTGTAACTGTAACTAAACATCTTCATAGCAGTACAACAATGTTTTGAAACAACATCTAAAAAGAGGTGAGATAGGAAGATTTGATTGATAGTTGTGGATGTGGCTTAAAATAAGACGCTGCGCAAAACAGGTGGGCCATCCACATGTATCTAGTTACTCGCTGCTAACCGATGTTATTTTCCACGAAACAAGTAAAATATCTCTTTCAAACTTCACTGATGTTTTAAACTACTAAGAATTTATTGAAATGTGTAACATCTATTTCACTATAGACGCAGAAATGCCTATTTTGGTTGTAATTATCATTTTTTGTGTATTTTTTATCGCGCGAACATTATAACAGTGATTTAGCGCGCGCAAACCATAGTGAAAAACAAGATATTTACTAAAATTCGTTTAGAATGTTTTTCTGTTTATGCTTTAAGTTAAAGTAGGCAAAATGGTAATAAATTTGACTTCGATATCTCAAGGAAACATTCTGCTTTTTGAATTCAGGTTACAATTCCTACTCACAGGACGTTGATGCAGTATAAACTTATTTCTCACATCTTAAAACAGACGTAAATTTGCGCTAGTTTTCGAGCATACTTGATAAATTCAACAGCTTACAAAAGTCTTTTCATTTAGCAAATTAACTCTTATCTTCCAGTGATGAAAACCAAGCATCAAACATCACAAACGCATGCTTTCCTGCAATTATATTCAGCTGCTTACTTACTAAATGGGACAGACTCAGAGTTTTATCCCCCCTAACAACCAAACACTGAGTCAATTTATAATTTACATTTTACAATACATACAATATGTGTTCACATTTTAAGTTATATACCCTGCTTATATTTTGTGGGTGGAATAATTAACGCACACATTAAAACATGGATATGGTAAAAATTTTCTCACTTTAATGTTAAAGCGAAGGCAGTAACTCAGACACCCCAGTCTTTACGGCTGCAATTTTTAGAAGTCCCCTCTTATTTCTTAAAGAAAAAAGCCCTAAAAATCTCTTCACGTTTTCTTACTTTATCCCATTCGCTTAACTGATCATTTCTTTTGTTACTGCTACAGCCAACTCCTTCATCACCACGTGAAGCTCTCCCAAATTCATAAACTGAAAATAGCGATAAAGTAGCGATAGGCTTGTGACGTTTCGTGTATGAGAAAAAGGGATGTAAGGTTGAAAATAATTAATCACCTACAACGCCGTGTAAATCCTTTTGAACTTTGGCAAAGCTGTAAAGTTGGAATTGGGCAGCTCCATCCAAATATGGCAGTAATACTTTCTAGAACGGTACAAGGAACTGACTATTTTTCCAGTATTTCTAGCAATCGGTCGTATATATGAGTTCCACATGAGGTCTGGAGTTAATTTGAGTCCAAATAGATGTTCAAAGCAGTGAGCGTTATTGTGAGTAGAACCACTCATCACGACTGAAGAAAATCCTAGTTTTGCTTGGTTTTAGAGGTATTAATAAATAAATAGTATCATCTACATAGACATTTACTAATGATCGTGAATGTTCGTGGTCAGATCGTTAATATAAAGCAGAGGGTATTGTTTTCATGGGCTTCAGAAGACAGCCTTCATGAACCTTTGATAATTGATTTGATAATTGCGAAAATATAGAGATATCATAGCTGGAGAGTTTGTGTAGCAGCTCTCTATGCCATACCCTTTCAAAGGCCTTTGAGATATCTGAAACCTCGTGATTAATTTAATATCGAGAGCTTCACTAATTCTGTGTATAATGTGTAACTCCTTACATCATTGGGTGGGGGACTAGAGGAACGAAATCCATACCCTTTGTAGCCCAGGAGTTGTTTCTGTTGCGGTGATCAACAATATTCTTGAGAATAGACTGAAAGTGTTTGCTAATGACACTAACGATGCTCATATTATAATGTTAATAGTATGATGGTCATGAGCGCTCAACAAGGGAGATAACACGCCATTCCACTTACATAGTAGCAAACCACTCACATTCCTTCCGTATTCCAACAATGAGAAGTAAGTTTCACTCGAACAGCTTCTTCCCGCGAACTACTACCCTGTGGAACCGACACCCAACAGGATTCTTCATTGAATACTACAATCGTAACCTGTTCTTGTAAAAGGTGAACCTTACTGTAAAAAAAAAATTTAAAAAAAACAACAATTGATACAAAGACTTATACCTATGTTTAATAAATTACACAAAATCATTTGATAAAGTACAGTATAAATACCAACTTGAAATACAAGAAAAGCTTGACCTACGTGGGAAATATATTTGAGCAACCGTAACCTCTACTGGAAACAAAAAAGCCGAAAGTGAATTCAGTAAATACGCAAATAAAAAGTGAATAAGACAAGTATGTATTATTGCACTGAATTTATTCAATCTATATGACAAAACGATCCTACGTGAAGTAGAAGACATATGCGGATTTATTATCGGCAGACATAATTTTGATAATGATTGACTGTAGACTTAGAAAAGAAAGTAAAAGAACTCTTAGACACTAGAAGGGATGTCAAAATCAAGCCGGTACAAAAATTTAACAATATAGGTAATGTAGTAACAGACGACGAAAATACGACACAAATCTGAAGGCGCATTGGAATAGCAAAAAATGTCCTTTAGAAATTAAGCAAGTACTAACATCTCGGGAAATATCAGTAGAACAAATCAAATGCTCGTATATATTTTTAGTAATATCTAAATTCCTATATGACAGTGAATGCTGGACAATTTCTTCACGGAAGCGACAGAAATGTAGTGCAACTGACGAATGCTCAAAATACCATGAACAGAATATATGATCAACGAGGAAATTTTGAGGTAAAGTTCTAATTTCAGCTCTCTTTCTGGATGTAAGTATAAGTTTCTTTGTTGTTCCTATATACTTACAATCAGAAAGAGACAGCTGAAATTCCTGAGACGCATAATGAGAAAATAGGGCCTGAAGAATTTGACCCTCACATAACATATTGAAGACAAGAAAAGCAGGGATAAACAGATAGTAACAAGAGAGGGAGAAAGAGAGAGAGAGAGAGAGCAGGCACTCGCGCGTGTGTGTGAATGAATGAAAAAATGTGAGGAAAAAGATAGTAATGGTTAAAAAATTGCATGAAATTTCGGAGAGCCATGATCACCTGTTCTAAAAAGGACTTGACATATAAAATAATACATTTGTCTTACAGATCTAATAATACTAATCATAAATTAAGTTTAAGTGCTACTCGGAAATTAAAATACGGCAAATACAGTTCAAATTCTTGTTACAATAATTCAAGTAAGTCACTAATACATTTGTGGAAAACACAAATTCAGCTTTAACTTTTTCTATTCTTCAGAATATGAGAACAATATACGCACGTCTCTATTCCATAAAGAAGTAGGATTGACGTCAAACTGAGAAGAACAATTATTTTTTAAGGCATCCCCTGTACGCATTACCATTATTTATACATGTAGATTGATTTTGCCTTTGTGTGTGAATGCAATGAGAGTCACGACATTTAATTGTGCACTATATATTGACAGCGATAAGTACTGGAAGATAAATAATATGTAAATCTCTGCTGGTAAACTTTGACTCGACATGATCATGTTTAGAACTATAATGACGTCTTTATCAGATAAACCATAGTAAATGTCTTATAGTTTACCTGTGTGAATTCAGTGTGGGTGCATACTGTTATTTAAACTTTTTCTCAAAGGGTGTGGTGCTTTTTTTCCCTCGAGCTACAGAAACAGATCATTTACATTCCAAGAATCTTTTATTATTACCAAAAACTTTCTTCTTCTCTTTACTTGCGTGGTATTAATAGTACCAACATCTTAAAAACTACACGGACATTTTTATCTAATTCAACTTATACAATTGTGAAACCAACAACAGTAACATTACGCAATGTGTCGTCTTGTAATAATAATGAACTTGTGCAAACTATGAAAAAATGACGATTTTAAATTAGGCATTTTGTTTTGAATTGTTAATTAAATAGTTTCTGTCCTTATTTGTCGGATTCAAGTTTAAAGTTCATCAGAGCAAATGTCAAATTAAATGATACAGGCTATTCACCAGTACGGAAGATCTTGTATGATCGTTATATTACATGAGAATGTGACAAACTTAATCAAATAAATATCAAATGATAGTGGTGGTAATAGTATATGATAATATTATCAGAATATTGGCATGTTTACTTTTTGCTTCTCAAATTATATGCTGCCGTTTGCTAGCGTATAAATTTATTGAAATAGATTGTGAAGTAAATTTAAGCAACCTCTTTCCTCAATAGCACGGAATGAGTAATGATTTTGGAAACGGGGAAAGAAATTTTTTAATTCAATTTTAACAATCATCAACAACAAAATTTTACATAATATATAATGATAAACGAATATTTGAAGAAAGGAAGTTGAAATGTATATGCGTCATAATATTCAAAATTTAATAATAATTTAGATACAGGTGAAAAATGAGTATCAATATACATGCCAAAACGAAAGGTTGCAGGAAAAGGATACCAAAAATAAAATATAAAATAATATGAGTTTGTCTCTCCTCAAAACAAAACAGATACGATACTTTGCAACAGATTGTATCCAGTCTTCTAAAAAATGTTAACTCGTCTACACAAATCTATGCTAAGCAACTCTTTTTACCTAGAGGTAAACATTTTAAGCACCATATTCACCATACCAAAATGGTACAGTTAAAAGATAATAGATATGATGTTTTGATGTAGCAAGATGCTTATTAATACATACCATCTTAATACTTAAAAGGCTATGGAACAACGCAGTTAGAACTTCAACGTACATAAGAAATAGATGATTTGTTTTAAGGACACCATAATTTCTTTTGAAACGTTTCCATCCAAAGATCCTGACACATTATGCACGCTTTTGGTTCGATAGATTTTGCTTACACAAAAAGAAACTAGGCTCAAGAAGCGAACAAGATATTTTTGTAGGGTATGATGTGAGAAGTTCAGCATCTCTTATTTACTTTCCACATAAAGAAATTAAGAGTTAGGTATTAAGTTTAGATTTTGTGAAGCTTTTTTTTAAAAATGAATCAAATATATGAATCAAAGTATATTGTGTGCTGCTTTCCTCTATCCTTCTTGCCTTCAACCTGTCATGTGAGTATTAGATTTTCCAAGCCCTTTTTCTTTATTATGTGCCATAGAAATTTTAACTATCGCTTCCTGATGTTAATTATAAGTTTCCATTTTGTTTTCACTTTCTCTAACACTTCGTCGTTGTTCATATAATCAGTTTCATTGTATCCTCGGCATCCTTCTGTAGAATCCCATTCCTGTTGCTTCCAGTTTCTTCTTCGTCTTTGAAGAGATTGTCCAACATTCATTGCCTTACAGGGGGACAGACATCACGTAGTCTAGTACTCCTTTCCTTGTTACTAGCGAAGTTTTTCTAATTCTTAGTACTCTGCTTAGCTTTTGGAATTCATCTTTCGCTATTCCAATGCGTCATCGGGTTTCAGTATCACACTTTCCGTCCTCCGTTAAAACAATTCCAAGATGTTTAAATTCTTGTACTTGTTTGATTTTGGTATCTCCGATTTGCAATTTGCACTCTGGGTTCATCATTTTGCTGAACCATGCAGTCTGTTTTCTTGCAGTTGATGTTTAATCTTTTTTATCGCTATCTTCACTATCTTCTGTGGGAGTTTTTGTAGTTTTCGTCAATGTCTGCTATCAACGCTTTGCATTTCTTATGTTGTTAAGACTGTGATCGCCAATAATGAATCTTGGTATGACTTCTAATTATCTCAGAATCGTCTCGCTGTATATGTTGAATAGGTCTGGTGAGAAGACACATCCTTGTATATCTATTTTTGTATAGGTTCTGAACTCATTTTCTATCCGTATAAAGCCGGTTTGCTGCCAGTATAGGTTCTTAATTATTCTAATATCTTTCCCAAACATATTAATGTTGCTGAGTAGTTCCAATGGATCTTTGTGGCGGACTTTATCGAACGCCTTTGCGTAATCTATAAAACACAGGTACACGTCCTTACGCATTTGTATTGTTTTTTTCTGATCACATCCCAAGTATAAATATTACGTTCCTTGTTCCAAGGTCTGACGAATCCACAATATTCCTGCCCTATTTCCGGTTTTATTCTACTGCGCGCTCAGTTAATCAGAACTTGAATGATAAGTTTTGTTTTTTGAGTCATTAGAGTGTTTGTCCGATGGATTTCACAATCTTTTGCACCTGGCTTCTCAGACTGTTCCATAAAAATAGATATGCTTAGGTCTTCCGGTATATCACCACTGTTGTAGATTTCATTTATTATTTCTGTAACCCTGTCTATGCCGAAATCGTATAAGGCTGCCATCATCTCTATTACAATTCCGTCTGGCCTTGCCGCTTTGTTTCTGTTCAATTTGGACAGTACAGATTCCACTTCAGATTTTAATATTTCCGTCGATATTTCTGTGTATTACCAGTTGTTCTCTTTCGTTTTGAAAGAATTCACTGATATATTCCTTCTATCTCTGAAATATTTTTCTTTCTCTAATATCAGCGTTCTGTCCTTGGATTTTATACACCCTGTTCAGGAGTATGTCTTTTGTCCTGCTTTATTATTTTTTTTTTATTCATATCTGCTTTATCTGTGATACTTATTCTTTCTGTAAATTTTTCGTTGAACCATTCCTCTTTAGCCTGACCGCATTTGTTCCTTATTTCTTTGTGTAGTGTCATATGTTCTGTTCAGTGTCTTGGCATTGTTTTTTTTTTTTTTTCTTTTCTTTTCATTATGACGATAATTTCATCTATCATCCATTCATTTTTTGCTTCGTCCATTTTCCTTTGGGATGATCTCGATTGCTGCTGTTACTAAAGTTTCTCTTAAAGTGTCCCACTTCGAATTTCCATTTTTCTTTAACCATGTTTTTCACACTGTCCATTTTTCTTTTAACCCTGCTTTTCGCATTGTCCTTCACATTCGGGTTGTTCAAGAGTCTGTCGTATTCCAATTTGGTTGCTGCCTTAGTTCTCTTCAATTTCCGTACTTCTTCATGTCCATATTCGTCTTGGGTGTTCTTGAAACCAGCTGTTCGCTACAACCTTGTTGTTCGCCGTATACCATTTCACCCATTTTATCCGCGTTCATTGCGGGTTCCTAGTGTGAATTTGCGATCTATTTGACCATCTCTCTCGTTACCTACTTTGACATTCAGGTCTCCCATAACAATTATAATTTCTTACGCATTGAGCCTTAGCGTTGTGTCTAGCGTAGAGTAGAACCTTTCAGTGTTAATGTACTTTCACTATCATCTTATTATTATCATTTCTTCTTAACAATAACTATCAAATATATTTTCTCCGGTTCATCGCCTGTAAAGAAAAATATTCGCAGTTAGACTGCCTTTACTACAAGACGAACTTTTTCCTGGCCTGCTCTTATACACTTATTCTTCACTATTGCAATATTCAATTTGCAATATAATCAATCACCCAATATAATTTTTCTTTTGTGTCAATATTTCCAATATTCAAGATTAATTTGTGTTAACCAGAGAAAATATTTTTCTGTTCCTCAAAGTCAGTATTATCACCTTGCTTGGGGTGAAATGATTTTTAATCATTTCACCTCCAAGCAAGGCGATATGCCACTAAGATGCAAGGAGTTACTGGGAGTGAAATTGAATGAGGAGACTTTAGTGAGGAGAAAAGACAATAAAAGTACAAGTTTCAAGAAAACAGAAGATGGCGATTGGCTTTGTGTTTAAACTTTTGAAGATTGGAGGTGGCAAGGAAGCAGGAAACCGAAAGAGAGTTCCACAGGCAAGAAGTGCGAAAAAAGAACTTACAGCTACATCCAGTTATTTCATCAATAAAATCTATTTACCAGTCTAGTGCTACGTCTTAAATTCTTGCAGTCGAGGCGACAAAGAGGAAAGCACATCAGAACAACTGACATGAAAATATTTATAGAAAAGACAGAGTGAAACGACATCGAGACAGTAGGAAAGTGACTAAAGTCGAGACGCCAGGTCAGGACTGATTATATTACAGACATTCTTTGGGTTTTTCTAAAAATCTCAATATTTAGCGGGATCACCAAATATGGCAGAAATATTCAATGCACGGGCGAATAGTAGATTTATAAATGTGTAAGATGGATTCTGACTGTTGAAAAAGATTATCTGGTACGACACAGTAAACCAACGTTTCTAGCAGTAGGCCTAGCAGTTGATTCAATATAATCACTCCATTTCATGTCAGCAGAAAACATTAGCCGAAGAAGATGCAAAGAATTGCTCTCCTGAAGGTTGGCATCAGCCATGCTGTTGGAAGGCAGAAAAGGTTCTCTATGGTGATTAAATGATAGCAGTTTTGTTTTGGAGGCATTCAAATTTACAATCCATTCCTTGATCCAGTTAACAACTAATTAAAGGTTATTTTCGAAAGAAGCTGCTAGTTTTACTTTATCGGACTTTATTGTTACCAAGACAGATGTAAATAGTTGTCATCAGCATAAATATCTCTAATTCATCTTTATTCACACTTATATTGTTCTCTGTGCGGACATCAGAATCAACGTATTCTTAATTTTCCAAAGCATTTTATTTATTTTTAATTAATTTCCAAAACCTTGTGAATGCATGTATATACATCGAACAGTCTTGAAAAGAAAAAATCTATTTAACACAACAAATATTTTTCAACATTATTTCCTTCATTGCTAAATGATAAATATTAATCATATAGCTCGAACATTATTCAGAGTTAAAAATTCAGTTGCTTCAAAATACAGATTTATTAATACACTCTTGTGATGATCAATTGTTGATTCATTATCTTAATCTCATACACTATCGCAACGTGCTCGTGCTTGTTTACTACTACACTTGATCAATGTTTTTTTCAGTTAAGTGTATAGCTGCTGGAGTATTATCATTGTTAGTAATATAGTACGCTTCAAAACTGATGAGGTTATTAAAATATAGACCGATACTACTTCAGCTTAGAATCAGGACATCAATGCATTTTGTGTAGGATTAAAGTATCTCCCCTTTGACACCTGCTTACGGTCAATGTAATATCTGTGTACTCTGTGAAAAAAAGATGGAAACAAAATATCTACAGATGGATACAGAATTATTTTTTTATATGTTGGTATATGTATAATTTAAATGATACATAAATAATTTGACGGGTACCACGCCAGTACATAAACAGTTGACGTAAACCGTCAAAAAATTAATTTTTTAAGGATCAAAATCCGAAGGTTCAAGATCAAGTGAGTATGGGCGGCATTTAAGCTATTATATTCGTATGTCCAACATCGCATCATCGACACCTTCAGCTGTGCTGGATCTGTCGTACATCATGACCACGGTCTTCTCCACGGTCTCCAGGTCTTCATCATCCACTACCAGTGGGTACTGGCCGAGTTTGCTGAAGACATCGGAAATCTCATCACAAACATCCCAGGTTTGCCAAGTAGACTTCTTCCCTTTATCACAGAATGCTGAAATGACATCGCAGCCAGTGAAGGCAACAAAGAAGGGCATCCCTTTGCTCTTTTCTGCAAGAGTGTAACACAAGTTATATACAGGAACCCACCTCAGGTTCTGTCTTTGGCCAAAGGCAACCCACAACTGCTGCAGACCTAGCTCCTGAAGTTACCTGCAGAACACTGACCGCAATGACCACAACATCTGTGCCGCTGATGACTTTGCTGTCTGCTTCTGTTAAATGCCTAGCATGCACAAAGAACCGCGTGTTAGCTACATAGTGCCAACCCAGCGAGACTGATAATGCTGTTGCTGACATCACCTTCTCCACATTTGGTATGGCTACACATGCAGTCTTATCAGACAATTGAACAGCTCGGCTTTGTTGTCATTTTCACTCAGGAATTTTCACCAATTGAAGGAATTTTGCCCTCCCTTGTCACCCTGCGTCACCTCGTGTCCTTGCTTTGATTTAGTTTCAGCTTTCAGATTAGATGGCCGGTAGACATCAAACACAATGTCTGTTGTATTTGGTAGAGTATGCTTGTATTTTAGGAAGAACACTTAGCACTGTGTACTCTTCGAACGTCTTTGAACGCCGTGAGGGTAGACTGTTCACCAACATTGTACCATCAATGATGATATTATCAGCGTCTGGCTCTGCCACAAGGGTTATAATTTTGGCTCTCAAGAATGGTAGTGAGGTGGAATTTCTGACAGGTGTGGAGCACCACCATCACTGAGAGCAGCAGAATGTGATTGGTATGATATGAACAGCTTGGAGAACAGTTGACAGTTTGAATGCAGAACTTTTTGCAGAGCCAACAGACGCTGGTACCTGTCGGAAAAAGTCAACCCTGTTCTTCTTGATTGTGCTCAAGGTGGATTTTCCTTCCCCTTTAAGTCCCTTCATAAACTCCTGGAAACTGATCTTTCCTTTCACAAGGTGTGTACCGATCAGATCGGCGGCAGTTTGGTGAGCACCAAACCTTGCATCAAGCGATAGCTGGTCCCGACACCCCTCCTGGTAAGGATTGCCAGTGAGAACTTTTCTACTTTCTCAAGGAACACACTTTGTGCTCGTTCTATCTCCTCATGGTGGTTGGTGTATTCAGTAGCATCTTTGTTCCCACATGCTGCCTCATATTGTGCAATCAAGTGGCTGACTTCGGGACTGTAGAATAACAAGACAATAAACAGCACTTACCGGTGTAAGAGTCCCAGCTAGCGTCCAGCTGGCAGACAAAAATAAAGGAGGTTGTAACTTAATACAAACCCTGCAAACTAACTGAATCAAGCTGGTATTTATATAGAAATACCTCCACTCAGGTACCAGCAGCCAATCACAGCCCAAGCAATGGACTGTCCTACTTTAGCACAATGAGATGCTCCATTGCACCATAAATAGCTCTCTTCCTCAAGGTTGGATTAATCTTTACCTCAGCTTGCTCCACAACTGAGTGTTTATCTTGATCACGTGATTGTTCGACATGGCGCTGCGAACAGGATTATTGACACCCGAAAATTGGGAACTCTTCTTCATTGAAGCAGGCATATCCACTGACTCAGCCAAAACTCATGCAACAAGGTTTGCGGATGAGAAGCTGACAATCGAGAGCCTTCAAATGCTGGATCGATCTATGCTTAAGGAGCTGGGAGTCACTTTAATTGGAGAAGCCCTGTGTATCATCAAGCAGGCTAAGGAATCCACCACCCAGACAACCCGTATTCAGGCACTAGCAGCCAAGCCTCCTCATCTCAATCTCGAGATGACACCACAGCAATTCAGGAAGTTCCGAATTGACTGGGATGTCTTTACCAAGATGACGAATATGCCAAGCTCCCAAGCTAATATTCACTTATACAATTGTGCTGATGAAGCTGTGCAAAATGCCATAATCAACACACACCCTGACTTCTTTACCACTGATCCAGATAAGCTACTTGACATGGTAGAAGCATTGGTCACCCAAAGGTCAAGTCCTATTGTCCATCGCCTTGCTTTTGCCTCCATGTTTCAGGATGCGGATGAGCCAATACAAAGTTACCTTGTCCGCCTCAGAGCCATAGCCGTTGATTGTAACTTTACCTGCCCCTCGTGTGAGCATGACCTGTCTGATATATACATCAAGGACCAGATCATCCGTGGAATAGCAAATGACACACTCCAGGCTGACCTACTGGCCAAAGCTGGGGCACTTAAATCCCTTGAGCAAAATATCCGTCATGCTGAGGCATTCGAATCAGCATTGCGAGACCAAACCTCAATGGCCGGCGCTTCAGATACAGCTGCTGCTCGGCTATCAACATACCGCAGACAGAAGGGTACACCACAAGCCAACGAGGGGATCCGTACCAGCACCTATGGCAACTGCAATGTTAAACCAAACCAGCGGGCTTGCTTAGGTTGTGGCAGCCACCAGCATAGCACCTCAGGAACTGGATCCCGCCGGCTAAAATGCCCAGCATGGGGACAAACATGTAGTAACTGTGGGAAGCCCAATCACCTATCGAGGGTATGCCGGGCTAAGAAACTAGCTCAAGCGGTCAGGAAAAGCCCAGAGGCTAATGAAGCTGCCATGGACACACTTATTGCCCACATCACATTCAATCAAACGACAGGCACGTATACATCTAAAGACACATGCCAGGTAAGGGAAATTGATGCGTATGTTGTTCCGTTCTCACCAAAACCGGATCCCAGACAAGTTAAGAATATCCCCAGAAATCACAGCACTAGGATGACGATCTTTCCTGACAGTGGGGCCACCATATGTCTCGGGGGACTTAAGCACCTTCTGAATATGGGGCTCACTATCAACAACCTCATTCCATCAAAAAAAGTCGTTCGAGCTGTGGGAGGCTTTACACTTGTCTGTCAGGGTTGGCTCCCTGTGGAATTCATCGTCCAAGGAAGAACAACTAAACAAGCCCTATACATATGCAAAAAGATTCAGCGGCTATACTTCAGCAAAGCAGCCTGCATTGATGTAGGGATACTGTCCAAAGACTTTCCTAAGCCGACGACTACAATATTACCCCAAACAGCAATGCAACACCTGCCCTTGACAAGCACACATAAAAAATCGGACGCAAGCACTAAACAATGCAAAGTCGAGGGACAACTTCCAACGCGTCCCAAAAAACTCCCTTTTTCCCCAACAGAACAGAACATTGATAGACTCAAGAATTGGCTATTGAATCAATTCGCCGAAACGGCGTTCAAGAACAATGGTGAATTCCCACCAATGTCTGGCCCCAATGCACATATACACCTCAAAGAAGGAGCAGTCCCCAAAGCCAGACATAACCCAATTCCTGTGCCTTTTCACTTCAAAGAGCCCGTAAGACAGGCCCTTTGGTAAGATGTGAAAAGGGGCATCATAACCCCAGTACCCGTCGGCATGCCCACTGATTGGTGTAGCACTATGGTAATTACTGCCAAGAAAAATGGCAAACCACGAAGAACCATAGACTACCAACACCTGAATTCACAGTGCAAACGGGAAACACACCATACAGGGTCACCATTTCAGCTAGCACTGCAAGTGCCACCTAAACAAAAGAAAACGGTGTTGGATGCTGTTGATGGATATCACTCCATCCCCTTAGATAAAGAGTCCCAGCCACTCACCACCTTCATTACAGAATGGGGAAGGTTCATGTACCTGAGGATGCCACAAGGTTACCTAGCATCTGGAGATGCCTACACCCGAAGGTATGATGAAGTAATAAAAGACATCCCCCGCAAAGTAAAAATCGTAGATGACACCCTACTCTATGACTCTGACATTGAAGGAGCCTTTTTTCACACCTTCGATTTCCTCCTTCATTGTGCAAAAAACGGCATCATACTAAATACGGAAAAATTCCAATTTTGCCAAGACACAGTGCAGTTTGGTGGCCTCCAGATAACATCCTCTGGTGTAACCCCTTCTAAATCCATGCTGGAGGCAATATTAAGCTTCCCAATACCAAAAACGCTCACCGATGCCAGATCATGGTTTGGTCTGGTCAACCAAGTCGCTTGGGCATACTCACTGAGCCCAGTCATGCTTCCATTTCGTGATCTTGTAAAACGAGACTCTCACTTTACATGGAATAAAAGCCTCGAGGATGCATTTCAGCAGTCAAAGAAGGTAATAGTTGACTTAGTCCGAAAAGGCATTGCAACATTTCAAAAAGAACGAATAACCTGCCTTGCCCCAGATTGGAGCAAAGAAGGAATGGGCTTCCTACTTCTACAGAAGTATTGCTCATGCACCACTGACAAAGCTCCAGTTTGCTGCCCTGAAGGTTGGCGCCTGATATTTGCTGGTAGCAGATTCTGCATTGATGCTGAACGCAGATATGCACCTATTGAAGGCGAGGCAGCAGCAATTGCATGGGCATTGGAAAAGTGTCGCATTTTTGTAATGGGTTGCCCGAATCTCATAGTGGTTACAGATCATGAACCACTAAAAGGATTATTCGGAGATAGAGACCTTAGTAAAATCCAAAACCCCCGATTATTCAGGTTAAAGGAGAAAACACTCAGGTACAGATTCACCATTCAGTACTGCCCTGGGAAATGGCACAGAGCCTCTGATGCTGTCTCACGTAACCCAGCAGACATATCACAAGCACTCCTAAATGTATTCACTGCTGAACCCTCTCAATCAGACATCATAGAGTCTGACAACATGGATGACTGGGTCAAATCAACAACCCTATTAGCAACATTCGGTGCAAACGACAACCTGGAGCTCATCTCACCAAACGTTATCCGTGCGGCGGGACACAGCGACCCGCAGTACAAAAAATTAATTGAAGTAATACAAAATGGATTCCAAAGGACGCGCATCCTCACTGCACCTGAAATCCGTGAATACTGGGAAGTGAGGCACCGCCTAAGTGTTGACGACGGATTAGTGCTCTTAGATCAAAGAATTGTTATCCCCACCTCACAACGCGCAAAAGTATTACATAGCCTACATTCTGCACACCAAGGTGAAGTTGGCATGAAGGCACGTGCCAATGAATCTGTTTATTGGCCCGGGATGAATGCTTCAATTCGTAACATTAGAGCAGGTTGTACGTTTTGCTCAAAAAATGCCCCGAGTCAACCAAAAGAGCCAATCAATCTGACACCATCTCCTGATTGGCCATTTCAGCAAATCGTCATGGACATCTTCCATGTTGGGAACCATGGTTACTTAGCATGCGCTGACAGGTTAACAGGCTGGCTGAATCTATACCACTTGAGCCACGGAGAAGCAACTGCCTCAAGAATTATTTCGATTTGCCGGGACATATTTCAAACCTACGGCGCTCCTGAGGAACTCAGCAGTGATGGTGGGCCACCCTTCACATCTCTTCCATTCAAGCAATTTTTAAAAGACTGGGCTGTTAAACACAGGTTATCATCTGCTGGTTACCCACAATCCAATGGTCGTGCAGAGCTCGCTGTCAAAACGGCCAAGAGAATCGTAAATGGCAACACAGGAGCACAAGGATCATTGGACAATAACCGTGCAGCAAGAGCCATCCTCCAATACAGGAATACGCCCATTCAAAACATTGGGCTATCCCCTGCTCAACTACTACTCCACCGCCGACTACGTGACTACATACCATCCCACCCCACACTCTATAAGCCACACGCGAATTGGATAACCGCAGCCCAAAATCGCGAGTTAAGTCTGTCCCGGCGGAACGCTCGTCTCATAGAGCAATACAACAGAACAGCACACACCTTAAATCCCCTTCAAAAAGGACAAATAGTGGCACTACAACGACCAACAACCCGCCGATGGGACACAACAGGTCAGGTCATTGAAACCCTCCCCAACCACCAATACCGTATCAGAATTGACGGATCAGGTAGAATTACCTTACGAAATCGCCGATTTCTCAGGAAACTGGATACACCAACAATCCCAGTTCCAAGACCTAGTGCCTTACCCGATACCCCTACACCAGTGCCACAAACATTCGACGCTGGAATAACATCAAACACTGCACAGCCGTCTACAATAACACGGACAAAACCCCCTCGGGCATTGTCCAGACTACTTCCACACAACCAGCCAGGTTTAAAGGAACTCATCCCTCCCCAAAGGCCACTACCGACACGCGATGGGGGGGAAGGAGATGTAGAATAACAAGACAATAAACAGCACTTACCGGTGTAAGAGTCCCAGCTAGCGTCCAGCTGGCAGACAAAAATAAAGGAGGTTGTAACTTAATACAAACCCTGCAAACTAACTGAATCAAGCTGGTATTTATATAGAAATACCTCCACTCAGGTACCAGCAGCCAATCACAGCCCAAGCAATGGACTGTCCTACTTTAGCACAATGAGATGCTCCATTGCACCATAAATAGCTCTCTTCCTCAAGGTTGGATTAATCTTTACCTCAGCTTGCTCCACAACTGAGTGTTTATCTTGATCACGTGATTGTTCGACAGGGACGAGCTATCATCCATCTTCTCAGTGCTGACGGGTCTTCATTGTCACCGATCGCACCCGCGTCTGCTTTGATGACAACGTTGGCTTGCTCATGAGGTTGGTTAATAGCCACTGTTGTGAACTGTCGGTTCGATTTGTGCATAACAAAGTTTTCACTCTGGAAATCCTGAGCCAGCTGACGTTGTTTCTGTTCCAGGGTCACCATGTCTCTGTAGTGAATCGGGAGCCACTGTGCATAGTTTACATTGGCAAAGAAGTACGGTATAAGCTTAGCCAGTGATTGATAGTACATGAAAAAGTTAGCTTCCCTGAATGATCGGATCAAGAAGAGGATCACTAGTTCCATTGACAGCACCATATACCAGAAATGAAACTGGAGACTTTGCAGTTTGCGATGCTCACACCAAGCTTCGGGTTGTTCATCTCTCTCTTTCAAGTAATCCATGTGGGCTTCCTTCAGAAACTTATACAGACTGCAGACTGATACATTTGTCGTGTCCTAGAGATCTCGATGCTGTCAGAAACGAATCTGTCGTCCCAAGAGATTATATCCATGACTCAACAAGGGCCCCTGTCCAACCTCTGTCCTGGAATAGAGTTCCAATGAACTTCAGTGCCACCATCTGAATATGCAAGCCTCCGAACATTATGACGATCTTGTCCTCACCGTAGATTTCAGGCTAGTGCCACTGGACCTGCTTGGCTACTGCATATATTTGCAGCAATGACTGGCACCTGACCAAAATTCAGCAATGCCACTATCTTCATGATCTTGGTCATCATACGCTTGACTGTAGCAACAGAGTGGGCCTGATCACACAGGCAAAAGTGATGTAATGCTGACCTCAAATGGCTTTCCTATCTTCCGTGAAGCATGGTGGGCTGACCAAGTCATATCCACTGGCCTGTCTGTCACAGTGACATTCTCCAGTCATCCATTGCCAGTTGTGGGCTCAGCAGACCAGTGTCTACCCACTCTCGGGAGGAAAGGCTTTCTTCTTGATGAAGAAGCCGAGCCTGACATTGGTGAATGTGTCTGGAAGTTCTGGAACTATCTTCACTTTTTGCTCTCTGAAGTTCAACTGTCCGCACTCTTCACCTTTGTCTTCTTTAATTGAGTGTTAGAAAACAGAGACGCTGGTTTCATGAAAAGAAGTGGTCACTGTCGTGTCAGTGGGATTGTGAACAGCCCTATTTGCAGAACTGGTGGACAGACCACTCTCTCCTCCATGTACTTTGGTGACTGTTGCATCTCCGAGCTGTGCAGATATCTCTAGCACCCTGTCATATGAAATGCTGTTACCATACTCGTAAAGCATTTCCAGAAACGTTCTCTTTCTTGTCTTTGTGTAGAAGGACAAGGGTTGGGATCTCTCTGTCTTTAGAGTGTCTGTGAGTCGCTGCTCCTTCTTAGCATAGCAGTTGTACTGAAGCAGCTGTGTAATTACTAAATCTATTTTGATGAATCAAACCTCAGTTGAGATCTGATGTCCGCCCCCTGTTCAAGCATGGCCACAAACTGAAGAAGAATGGCTGGAATGGCCTGCTCGATGTACCCTCAT
Source organism: Acanthosepion lycidas (assembly GCA_963932145.1). Lineage (NCBI taxonomy): Eukaryota > Metazoa > Mollusca > Cephalopoda > Sepiida > Sepiidae > Acanthosepion > Acanthosepion lycidas. The sequence goes on from OZ010578.1 coordinate 66,552,435, forward strand.
AGAAAGTTCCATCAAATGTGTAGCTGTGGTCCAGCACATGTCTTCGCAAGATGTTAGTTGCTTTGCCAAGGATGATAGCGTCACTATAATAGTCAGGCGATTCTGACAAGACAAGGCCTACATCTTTCTGGAAAGCCAGAAGAACATCCCTTCCCTGCTTATGAGCTTCCAACTCAGGTATTTCTGACAGCAGTTTACTTTAAGTCTTGTGAAGTTGATAGAAGATGCATCAACACCCAGCTGTTCCGTGCGCTGGACATACAGGTGAATTACGTCTCCAAGTCGGAAGACTGCAAGACCCTCATTAGATCTGGTGATCTCCACTAGATATGTGACCAGCTCTGAGAATGCCTCTGGGTGAGCATCCTCTTCAAGTACACGTTCCTGTTCCAGTCTCTTTGTGGCTCTGAGGTATGTTCTCCTTTTATTGTACAGGTCTGTCAAGTATGCAAAATGGTATTTGAACTCCTGTGCAATAGCATTTCCACCACTGAGTCTTGTAAAAAGTTTTCCGTCATTTAAAGTTTGGGCACATTTATGAACTCTGAGTTCAGAGGATGTGGCTTCTTTGTCACATATAAAACACGTTTTGCCTTCAAGGACCGTTCTACGCAGCTTGGTCTGGCATTCTACTGGCTGAGCACATTCTGCTCTTCTTTTTCTGGTTCTCTCCAGTTTCGACAACAACTTTGGTGATACTGCGCCTTGTTCCTCCTCAGAGTTTCTTCAATGCCACCACCATCATCAAGTTTGGCTGGGTCCAGCACAATAGGCATCTCATTAATTGCGTGAAAGAGGGGAATATTAGTTGTAATCATAGTGAAGCCATCATGTTCTTGTTGTACACGGGGTGATTTGAACACTTCACTCATCTTTTTCTGGCAAAGACAACACTTGCTCAGTCAGTCCGGAATTTAAACGGTCTTGGATCTGTATTTGCTATCTTGGTGAATGCTATTCAAAGTATCACAGTCTGATAATTAATTGTATTTAGTGAATCAAGGCCAAGGGTTTATTTTTTTACCACCTTGATCACAATCATGCACAAGAAGGTATGGGATACGACTAGGTATAAAAAAATAAAAATATATGACCTACACCTAACCTGATCCTTCATCCAGTATCATTTAAGTCCTGTGTAATCTGCAAACGATAAAGGTAACTACATGCAAAGGAATGTAAAGCTTTGTTACTCTTAGCTCGGCTCTCCCGTACTGGCACAACCTGTAAATTCAGGCGCCGCTGTCTATTTTATTTTAAACTACATGTAATCTACTGTAGATGTGGGACTTATTATACAGCATTTGGGACACTAAACTAATTATTTATGTACACTAAATAATTATTCAGCTGATACTGAACCCCATGCTGAGTTTCACAGCGGCGGCGCCATCCAGTGTGTCCTGGTTGTGCATTGACATCCACTCCAATGAGTAAGTCCATGATTCCAAATTCGGATTCTACTTAGTGAAAAAATGTATTATTTGACACCAAGATCAATCAAATAGGACAAGTCTTTGCGATTTTATTGCGAAATGCAATATTTCTATATATTCAATTGCGTCCATCTTGAAAAATGGCCGCCATTTTTAGGTAGCTAACGGGTTTTATCAAAAGAGCAATCCCCAAGGAGTATGTATGAAAAATTCCCCCGAAAATCTGCTCTTATCTATTTCACCAATTTGTCCAAGTTTTATCAATACAAATCAGAATACCTCTTTCTAGCCATTAACCTGTTTTTCAAAGATGAAGCTAAGAGTAAAACTCTTATTTTGTTATATGAAAATATCGTAGGTCGAAAGATTACTACAACCAAAATCCCATAAAACAAACCATAGCGGATAAGTTTTGCTTAAAAATAAAAGTAAACAATGATCTTACGTAAATTCAAGGCATAAAAATTAAAATTAAAATTAAATTAAGAAGGCATGCAGATATACATCGAATATATTGCAAATTGATTTCTAAACGAGCATAAAAACAAATATCACAAAAAGCGGGTTAACAAGCATGTGACCGTGGGTTTACGTGTTTCTAAATTAGAAATACGTGCGTTTATTCCTGCTAGAAGAAGGTCCACTACAAGAACATGGCGGACTCAGATATTAAATTCACCATAAAGAACTGTAAAGAAAACCAACAAGACAGATATATATATATATATATATATATATATATATATATATATATATATATATATATATATATATATATATCAACAAATATATGTATTAAACAACAAAATCTACAATGGACATAGATATTAACATTTGTGTTTGTGTGTGAACGTAAAGATTTTGTATTTTGATAATGTTCTTACGTACGTGTATGTGTGTATAATGTTCATGGCGTTTCCCACAAATGGGAAGACACAATCTTCTGCGAGAGCTTACATTGTAGATGTGTTCGCTGAAAATGAGGAAATGAAAAAGAGAACGAGGCAAGAAATCGCCCAGTATTTATAGTGTAGGGAGAACGTGCCCTAGTGAACAATTAGGAAATTAAGGAGAAGTTAACTCCAACAATCCTTTGGTGAATATAAAAACTGTTTGGTACGTTATTGTTGTAGTCTATTAAGTGATAAGTAGCAAAAAATATGAATATATGTTAATTTTTAAAATGTTTTATTGCTGCCAAAATGTGACACAAAGACATGAAGTGAGTTAATACTGTTGGCAAAATGGCATCGATCAACTTTTCTTGATGCATGTTTACCACAAATCTTCAAGTTGTAAAAAAAGAGTAACATCTACAAAATGAGTTATGCTTGTATCTATTTAAACAGATTTCTTAAAAGAAATGAAAGTTATATTTAAAGAGTTTTCTCATACTGGAATGCTCCGATCATCTTCCGAATAGCAAGATGATTTTAATCTTGCAGATGATCTCTGCAGCTGAATGAGGCAAAACTGGTTTGTAACTTTCAGTACCCCAGAATCTAAGCTAGTATCATTTCATCATCATCATCAGTCAAACTCGGTTTTCTCCAGTCACAATAAACGGTTGCTCTCTCAATGATGTGCCATGCTTTGAATATTTATTAGGTCTCAAGTTCACTCCTGGAGTGGAATTCTTATATACAATCCATTGCTAAAGATGCTGAGAAAATGGTCAACTCATCCTCACACTGTAAGAAATATTTAACTCCTTCTGCAATGATTTCTCTTTACAAGAGTCAGATTAGACCCAAAATAGACCATTGCTGCTATATCTGGGCAGGATCATCGACGGAGTTCAAAATTGGTTACACGATCTTGCGAGGAAAGGCATTTTTCATTCTGTAACTTCTTGTTGACTCAACATCACAATTTTATCATTACGCTATCGCTATTTCATGGCAAATGTTCATATGAGTTCTATTATTTAGTTCCACCATTTCAGACTTTTACACCTAGGATAGGTTATGCTACATTCACAAAGTCAAATCACCTCCCTATTCTAAATGAAGAAAGAAAGTTACACGAAGGCAATTTTTCCCAAGAACTGTTGCTTTGTAGAGAATGCTTCCATGTGGATGCTTCCTTGAACATTAGTCTTAACCTCTTCAAGTCAAGGGTCAATTGCTATCTATCCTTCTTATTCTCATAATCTTCATTTCCTACCACCTCCTCTTTCATTCATATCACCCACATCATTCATCATAAACATTTAAACAGTATACCTTTACTTTGAGTAATTCTTGAGCTTTGAATTGGTTAAACTTTAATATAAAAAAAATCAGATTTACAATGTATAATTTTTTTACTTAACATTTCAACCATCAAAGCTTAAAATTGATTATGCTAATTAAAAAAAGCTTATCAACAAATTTTGTTTGTTTGTCTCTAATTTTCAGCTAATATGAGATGTTTATTTTCTTAAGTGTTTGTTTTATCTGTTGCAGTTGGCAAGATGCGGACCTATAATAATCTGCTTTGGGGAGGGTTTCCCTCGCAGTAATATCTGACTGACAATCATGCAAAGAGGAACAGTTGCATCGAGAAGGGCCTCCCTCGAGCTACTAACCGCTGGAAGCTCGAGTTCATCACCTAGTTACCTGAAAAATTATCGTTCCGATAGCTTTTCTTCCAAGTATGGCCTCTCCAACGTTACATCAACCAACTCGGTTAGGCTCACTAACAACGTTTACTCCCGGCGTTTACCTGATGGACCAGGTCCCCTCGATAGGAAGGGAAAACCCTTCTCTTCTGACTTTCGCTCCAGCCACTTGACCCGCTTTGGGGACAACACCCCGAGTAGTTTGTTGTCATACACAAAACCATTAAAATCTACGGACTATAATCCGACCAACGGTTATACATCGAATTATTTGTGCAGCAGTTATTCATCTACGCTGTCCCGATCGTATCGATCCCCTGTCACATCTTCATCTCTCTACAGTGGTGGCACGATACGGTCTTCCCGAGCATCTAGCGAACTGCCCAGCTCAGATCGACGATATTCTGATACTGAAAGTTATGGTTCATCTCATTTGCGCGCTGCTAGCCAATCTCGATCTATAGATGTGGAACCAAATTTGACCAGAGTTCGAGCTCGAGCTCCCAGCGTAGACGTGGCATATGAACGCCTGACCAACCATACACGCAACATCGAAGTAGGTTTATCCAGCCGAGCACCCAGTGTAGAGATAGAACAGCAATCATATCGAAAATCTAGCATAGACTACACTTATGATAGATCATCTAGTCGAGCTCCAAGTATAGAACGTCTGCCAAGTCGAGCGCCAAGCATTGAACGCACTTCAACTTCAAGAGCTCCGAGTTTGGAACGTCAGTCAAGTCGGGGTGCACGCAAAGACATCGAAACTGCCGCCGAAAATTACAATAGCAGCAGTAGTACCAGTTCCAGTAGCTTGGGTTGGAGAGCCCGAGTCTACAGAGACAGGCAGAGTCCGGTAACACCTCTAACTGATCAAACGAACCATATTAACAATGCAGCAACAAGAAGGCCGGTAAGATATTTTCCGATATTTATAATACTGATGAAAATACTTATATGGATCATACATATGTCTATCCTATCATATGAAATTTGCAACTTTAAATAATGATATTCAAAATCATCGCCAAAATGAAATCCACAGTCTCAGATTCAGGCCTTTCCATATGTAGTTAGCCAAAGACAAAACGTTAGTATCGTCCTTCATTAGAAGAAAGTCAGTTTAAAGAACAATGAAATTATGGAGAAATTATTTGTTGTGATATTCATAATTCTATGACTACTTTATTAAAAATAAATCAAACTGTTTTATATGTCAATATATAGTGTAAATAGAAATCCGTTTGGAATTCTTTGACGGGCAAAATAGTTATGATTAAGCGACCATTGTAATCAGCTAAAATATCTAATAGTCAAGAAAGTGTTCCTTTTACATTCAAACTTGGTTATATTAAATAATATCAACTGTGGAAATAGATATCATAAAGTATTAAATAAATTAATAATGCAGTATCACATCAACAATTGTAATTATACTAAAATATGAATTGCATCACAAGTAAGACAACTGCTCAGCAAGTTATAACCCAAAAAGTCCTCGCAGTTTTTTATTTATTTGAAAAAAAATTATACAGCAAATTTGACATACCATTAATCCTCAAAGTAATCCCCATCGACACCCAGAGCGTTCCTCCAGGTGGTAAAAATCTGGTGTGTTGAATGCAAAGAAGTCTATAAGTGCCTGCCCTATGTCTTCCTTATTTGCGAAGGATTTCCCACGTAGGTGAATGTCCAGGGAATAGAAGAGGTGGTAATCTGTTAGTGCAAGGTCCGGGGAGTAAGATGGATGTCTCAGTGTCTCCTAGTCAAGTTATTGTATGCTATCCTTGGCCACCCGTGCCAAATGAGGCCTGGCATTATCATGGAGGAAAAGTACACTTTTCCAATTAACAAATGCTGGCTGCTTCTGCTTCTGTGTTTGTTGCATATGTTCCAACTGCTGCGAATACAGGTCTGCGGTGATGGTTTTGCCCATTGGTAGCAGCTCACAGTATACCATTTGTTGACTAGTCCGCCAAATACAGAGCATGATTTTGAGTGAAAGAAATTCTGAATGTTTCAAAAGCAATAAATATTTTCAATGATTTTTCATCTTGTTTACTTCTAACTTTCTTCTCCAACTGGTATAATACTATTTCTTATAGTTAATATATCTTATTTATTTCTTAGTAGGTAAAAGTCATTAGACACTAATCTATTTCATATTGACTTTTACCTACTAAGTAGGTTACCTGCACAAGTACATATGTATAAACATACAGTTTCGTGTAAATGCAGGTTGTATATATAAACACAAATAGATTTGTATCATATTTCTTGCAGGAAATATAAAGTCAAAACTGTATTGACAATGGTATTAATACTACTTAAGGAATTTATAATTGTACTCAGTGATACATTTAATTGTAACCGATAATGACCAAATAATATTAAATATTATTTTCTTTTTCATTGCAGGTTATTAAAATTGATGACCAAAATGGAATGGTGGGACTTCAAAATCTTGGAAATACGGTTAGAAATTATTCTGTCATTATTTCATTGTCATGTGCATTGCATAGAAAAGTAGCCTATGATAGAACTCAAATACAACCGGATTAACCACTTTAGTTTAACTGATCATACATTATACAATGTTGTTTACAAATTGGTATTCATTCAACTAAGAGATATTTCTATAACCAAACTCAGAATTTTTATTTGAATCCTGATAATGTGATTACATAATTTTTACAAACATTTATATACTATTAAATCTTTATTTTTCTAACATAAGGTTTTAAATTTAATTCCAGTGTTTCATGAATAGTATAGTGCAGTGCATGAACAAATCTCCACCACTGCTTGATTACATTCTTTCTGACAAATATAAGCTGGATATTGCCAAGCCAGGGGCTGCCCGTTGTGATGGAAGTCTACTGAGAGGTGAGTAACATAGAAATGTATGCAAAATGTCCAATTTGCAAAAAATTATGTTAGTGAATCAATGTATATAAATTATAATAAAATATTGTGAACTATCAAATGAATTCCTATTTTCTATGAGCAAACATATTCAGTCTTAAGTTTAGAAGGACACATCAGTGTTTATTTCTTTTTAGTACAAAAGTTTGCTTTAAGATTTAGAAATGTTAAAATCATTTCTTTGTCGTTTTCTTTTCCTATCTGTTAATTTACATGTTTCACTTCATATTAGACATTTTTCAAGTACATAAATATCTTTATCGACAAGGATGTATTTAAAGACTACTCTTTTTTCTATATCTCTTACTATCAAATTTTGTGACATGTATTGGCATAGAAAAATCTTTAAAAAAAAAACAGTTAACTTGCTTAATGAAGTATTGTTACCACAAAGTCACTTGGAAAAAACTTTTAATGTAATAACAAATAAAAGTATATTGTCGCTGAAAGCACCTAGTAGCTCATATTATACATGTGAAAAAAATCTAAATGGAAAGTAATATTTCTTAACTCTATCACTACATATATATGTGTGTGTCAGGTAACTGAGAACAAAACATAAAGAAAATGTGTGTAACAAACATTTTTTTAATTCTACACATGATCCACTTAAAAAAAACCAGAAAAAGGTTATTCAATAAACCCATTCTCAGCTTTGCGGACAGCGTCAATTCAGTTTTGGAGGCATATAGGACATGTATGGCAACCCTCATCAGTCCAAGGCTTGACCACTATGTCTAGCACTTCGATGTAACTGATGGTATTGGCATTGATGCTCTGAGGTAAAGAGATGGTACGACGAGATTTTCATGGTTCATGCTATAACCTAGTATGGTACCACGAGAACAAACAAAACAAAGTACTACTAGGGAGGAAAGAAAAGAATACAAGATGTGTTAAAATAAAATTCTTTGTATTGTCGATATAAAGGATCGAGGTAAAATGTGGGTGAGGGAAGCAACCTGGAGAATGGATGAGCCGGTAGTTCCTGGCGATGAAGTTTGTGTTGAGTCAGTTGACCGCCATACCAGATTACATGAATTTGATTTGCATCACTATTCTTTCTGCGAAGAAAAAATACTAGATAAACCATAAATAAGGTAAAATTTGATGGTAGATATGCAATGGTGTGGAGTTGCATCAAAAACGATGGTAGAAGAAAATTGGTAAAAGTTGATGGAAACCTACACAGCAAAAGCTATATTAGTTTACTACAGTTTAATCTTCTGCCAGAGATGGAGAAATTTTTCAGCAGGACGGTGCTCATTGCCACACATCACATGCAATATGAAGGTTACTTGTGAATGAAGACCCTCAACAACAAATTCGGGAGTTCTTTTCTTATCCGAACGACCAGAGTGAGTTTTCCGAGCTGCCGTATATTTGTAATCACCATTAGACTCATCCAACTCTTTCTGAATTCTCTGCACTTTCCTCAGATTTACACCCAAACACTCTGAAATGTTCGTATTGGACCTTCCAGTGCGAATGTCAAGAAGTACAGTATGTCGTTTCCAAATTTCTGGCTGATTGAATTGCGTCTTCGTGCTCTTTTTCTCACAGATAGTGCCCAACTGACTATACTGTACAGTCGACAAAATCAAAAACAACACGCATGCGCAAAAATAAAAATATAAACTAGCGACAATTTAACCATCGTCTCCTGAATAGATACGCGACTTCAGACGACTTGAAGGGCTCTAAAGCATCACAGAAAAAAATAATTTCATTAAAAACCCGTGGATAACCACACCCACAGAGGGGGAAAAGAAAACAGACAAAGAAAAACCCAGTAGGTAGGCTAAATTATTATTTTACTGCAGGATCAGGTTCAGTAGAAAAATTCAGCATTTTCCAGTGGTACAAGCTGAACTCAAGATTCATATAATGGTGTCAATTTTTTATATATATAAAAAACACTTTCATTTCTGAAATCTGTTTTTTTTTATCATTTCTATATGTTCTCTCAATTGAATGCAACTAAAAAGCATCTTCTGTTGTTTTTGTTTTTTCAATCTTCTTCATTTCTTATTTTGCTTTATACAATTTATAAATTTTTATAAAATTATTGTTTCTTCTAGAAATACCCCAAATCATTTTTAGGGAATGGATGTGAACATAGTGTGATAAGCCACTTATATATCAAATATGCATTAAGTTCTATCCTCACTGGGTGCCCCATACTTTCGGCTTTGTACCACATCTAAGCTATGATTGGAAAATCACTATATCAAATATGCATATTACATTGTGTAATGAGCAAAATAATAATTAATGCTTCTAACAAAGATAATTTCTCTGTAGATAATGTTCAATTACAAATAAGAGCAATTATGATTTTAACCATTTTTTCATGATTAAGCAAAAATTGCTTATTAAAAAAAATGGCTGCTCAAATATTCCATCTTATATAACCTTATATATATATATATCTGTGTGTGTGTGTGTGTGTGTGTGTGTGTGTGTGTGTGTGCGTGCGTGCATGCATGTATATGAATACATGGTTAAATAGGTAAAGGTATATGTAAGTATGATGTACATGTAATCACTTTATCATTACTATTATTATTATTATTATTTAAAAAGAAATGAAAATTGTTTTAATGAATGATATTGATTTTGTCTGCTTACAGCATTCTCGGAAATCATGAAGCAGCTCTGGACTTCACGTATGGAGATTACACCAACAGTATTCCGTAACAGCATTAAGAAATTAAATTCTATGTATCAAGGGTCTGGGTAAATGATTGCATTATTTATAAAATAAAAAAAAAAGTCACTCCTTGCTTAACTTTCATCTAAGCAGCTACGTGAAAAGAATATCGTTGCCCATCTCTTTGAATTTCATTCTTTAATCATTTTACTTTATATACCTATTTCTTTCTTTCACCCTCACTCTCTACCCATACCCCCTCCGACTCATAAAATGTTCCTGTACCCATCCATACTAGCCCATCACTAGTTAACAGACCTCGCTAGCATCCAAACCCTTAACTTTTCAATCGCTCAATCCCTCACACAAGTGGTTGACTTTCCTACGCATTTCCCCAGTAACCTTGACGGTAACGCTCCCCTACTCGATTTCTGTTTTACTTCTATCCCTAACTCTTGTCGCGCTACGCAGCTCTGCTCTCTCGGCAACTCTGATCACGCAGTAGTATCTGTTAACATCTCCTTCCACTCTCCTCCAGCCATGAACCTCCTACTAACAGAATATCTTTCAGTTATCAACACACAGACTGGGACTCATTCTGTGATTTCCTTCGCGACGTCCTTTGGAATGTGGTTTTTAATCATCCCGTTCAAAAATGTGCGTCTGATGTCTCCTCCTGGGTAAAAGCCGGCATCGAGGCTTTCATCCCAGTAAAAAAATACCAAATTAAATCGCGCTCATCTTCTTGGTTCTCACCTGCTTGCTCAGCCGCTATAGCCCATAGGAATCACTTCTTCCGTCTGTACCGGAGCAACATGTCTGATTGCAACAGACATCCCTTTGCCTCTGCTCGTAATGAGTGCAAGTGTGTCCTCAATGAAGCAGTTATTGTTTGCTGATAGAATGAAACAACTTATTGCATCTCACAAATTTGGTTCTAAAGATTATTGGCAGCCCTGCAGAACAGAGTGTGCTAAACAACAGCAAATCCACAATCCCTCCTCTATTCAGTCAATTCGAAGTCCTAACTCCCTCAGCTGATAAGGCTGAATGCTTTACTCGGAAACTCTCATCGAACTCAACACTCGACTCATCCGGAATACCCACACCTGATTTTCCCTTAGAACTTAGGCTCTACTGAGTGAGATGAGCATAACCCCGTCGATGGTATTGGACATCATCTCTAAATTAGACTCTCATAAAGCAAGTGGTAGTGAGCGAATACCAGCTGTAGTCCTAAAGAAATGTACTCCTGAGCTGGCTTCAGTTCTCTCCAAACTATACAACTATTACCTCGCTCATTCTTGCTTTCCAGCCTGTTGGAAGCCCTTCTCTGTTGTCCCGGTTTTTAAGAACTTTGGAGACCCTTCTGACCCATCTAACTACCGTCCTATCAGTCTCCTACTACTCTTCGGCAAAGTCTTCGAGTCATCAATCAATTCCACAGAGGTTAAGCACCTTACCTCCCATGATCTCTGACAAACAATACGGTTTCCACTTTGCTCGGTCTATCGCTGACGTGCTTACGGCCATCACTGAATATGTATATCAAGCTCTTGATAATAACAGCGAAGCTCAAGCTGTTGCTCTAGATATCTCGAAGGCGTTTGACAGGGTTTAACATGCCGGCCTTCTACGTAAGCTTCTGTGATACTGTATTACAGGACAATTATTTGATTTAATACAATCATTCCTGTCAAACCGTGAAATGAAGACCTTCCTGGGTGGGTTCTCTTCCAGTTCCTTTCATACAAACGCTGATGTTCCCCAAAACTTTTTCTGATCTTCATCAACGATCTTCCTGATGTCATTGAATAGGCAGCTACATAGACGACACTACCATTTATTCCTGCCCCAATGACAAATCCAACATTGCTGAAAAGGACCTCCAAACTGTGGTTGACTGGGACAGGAAATGGCTTGTAAATTTTAATGCCTCCAAAACGAAACCTCCCTGCCTCCTATCAGCATGGTTGATGCTCAACTTCACGGGAGCGCCTCACTGCGCCTACTTGGTCTCACATTTTCCACTAACCTAAGGTAGAACAACTACATTAAATCAATAACTGCATCTACCCCAAGAAAGTTGGTTCTCTATGTTGTGCCAAAAAGTTTTTCTCTGAATTCATCCTTCACATCTAGAAGTCTACCATTCGTCCATGCATTGAATACTGTTGCCATATATAGTCTGGTGCCCACACTGTTCATCTCGAGATTCTCAACAAAATCCAAAGATTGATATGCAGTGCGATCGGTCCTGACCTGATATCTCAACTCCAGTCACTTTCTCACAAACATGATGTGGCTTCACTCTGTCTTTTCTACAAATATTTTCATAGCAAATTCTCTGACGAGCTATTTTGATTGGTGCCCCAATTACATGAATTTAAGCATAATACTAGGTTGGCATCTCAGTCCCACCCTTTTTCTGTTGGAACTCTTTTACTCCAAAAGCTTCTTCTCTCGCACTTCCTGATAATGGAACTCCCTTCCTCTTACTTGCTTCCCTGATAATTATAATCTTCAAAAATTTAAATATAATACCAATCAACATCTTCTGATGCTTTGATCTTGATCCCTATTCTCCATTTTAACCTTTCCTCAATCCTGCCTATTTTTTCTTACTTTTGCTCTTACAACCCCTTGTGTGCTTGTGGCACTCTCGCCTTGCTTGGGGTGAAATGCTTATTAAAATATCAAGTAAAAGCACGTGTGTCCTTTCTTTTTCTATGTAACCATTAAAATAGCCAAATAAACGTCATTGGTTACTTTCTATATTTCTCATGCATGTGGCTTCTATAGATTAAATTTTAATTAAAAGTGAGATACAACACTGACATTTAAACCTGCATAATACTGAATACTGCAACATCCAAGAGGTTCAACTCTCAAAGTAAAAAGATACAAATATGAGCAAAAATCTCATTTTATTATCTACTTTGTTAAATATTTTACTTCAAAAAGTAGTTAGACTACCTTTTTGTTACAAAATGTTTCTACTAAAAAAGTAAATTCAGATAGAGTTTATCTTTGTAACAAATAAAATCATAAGCAATTTTTATCATCAGTTTGTATGAACCTCCTCTCTTTTAGTAATTTTGATCTTGTAACACCTTTTGCCAGTGATTGCAAATTAAAAAAAGAGTTTGGAAAATTTAACATATATGCTTTTTTACAAGTATAAAAATACCACAAGCATTGACCATTGTTGATTTAATTTTCTGCTACTTATTTATGTACCAGAAGAAGAAAGTGGAAAGTGTTCTTTGAGAATTAATTTTTCTTCCATGAGCTGTTCATGATGAGTTGTTGTACTAACAAAAGCTACTCAAAGAATAATTTCAGTAGTCTAAACAACTTATGGAATTAAGTTATACCCAGTGTTTCTTGAACATTGCTACTAATTAATTCTTGTTCTCATTCTTTTTAAAGAATCATTTTTATCATAGCTGGTGAGAGAAGTGTAATGACATAGACAAAATGAACTTGCATAGAGTCAAGAGACTACTAATAAGTTAGTCATTACTCAGCACAGGGGTATATCTTTTTTGTCACAGACTAGAAGACAACAAAAGAAGATTAAAACTGAGTTGTAGAGAAATTAGCAAATATCAAGAAGAAATGGTTAAAAATAAACTTTACTGTGATTAAAAATGCTTTAGGTTTTAAGGATACAAAACTGTAACATGTCTTTTGTCATTGCTTGCTATTTTATATCATTTTTCTACACTGTCATAACTTTAAATTTACTTTTTCTTTCTTTTATAGCCAGGAAGATGCCCATGAATTTTTTAACCATCTGATAAATGGCCTTCATGAAGAACTTGATACAACAAAGAAACGGGAACCTCTTGGGTATTCATTTTAATACTTATAATCACTAGTTAGTAGAATATATTTTTTTTATTCATCTGTTTAATATTTGTAAATTAAACAGATGAATCAAAAACACATATTCCCCTCTTTTTAAATCAAGAATTTCTTTCTTGTAAGTTATATGCTATCAACAGAAGATACTTGGGCTTCTCTTCTCATTTGATCCAAAATTACAATTCCTATTATTTGCATTATTGATATTCTGTAGGGATTGTTAACTGATAATTCTTCCTGTATTTACTCCAACCATAATTTACTATTTTCACTGATATATGTGACTTTAGTCAATATAATAAACAATATTATCTTGTCAAAAAATCTACTCTGACCACCAACAATTCTTATTTCTTTTAGTCTGTTACATCAACTATGCATTGGCCATAGTCGTCTATGCCATTTTCATATTTTGCTCTTGCATTAATTAATACATTCCATATTTTGAGATGTCATTATCATTCCAAAACTTATTTTAACTATAAAAATTATTCACTTTTTTTTTTTTTTTGGTCTTGTTGCTACAATATTTCCAAAAATCTAGAGTTTTTTTCAGGTTTCAATACATACAGGAAAAAAAGAGTTGTTTTTTTGTTTTGTTTTTTGATAGTGTAAACCAGAAAAAGGTAGCAAACAGAAAGATAGCAATTATATTTTGATCAAACCTTAACCCAATTACCTTAATGGATATAGCACAGAAGACTTCATTAAACAAATTCATTCACATTAATGTGTGTAAGCCAGGCAATTCCATATTTTTTATATACTGGATGGCTCTCAAATCTTTTCTTTGCAGTAGAAAAAAATCCACACCACACTGAAATGCACACCTATACACATTTATCTGTAAAACTAATGTATATAGTCACTTTCAGTTTTCTCACTCTCCGATAAATTTTCCCTATTCTTCTTCAATATGCCATGTTCCTTCAGGACATGGGCAATCATGGTTCGCCATAACTTCCTGTCCTTTGTAGCTTTTAGTACAGTTTGTCTTTTTGCTATATCTTCTAGTCACTGTTATAAAAACCATTTACACAAGCTTGTAGGTAGGTTATATGCTGTTTCCTTTGTCCCCCTTGCCTGTCACTGTCAAATTCTTCAAGCCCTCTTTCTTCATTATGTACCCTAGAAATTTCAACTATCTCCTTCTGATACTACATATAAGTGTCCTTTGTATTTTCATTTTTTCTAAAATTTTGTCATTACTCATGAGTTCAGTTGATGGTATTCTCAGCATCTGTCTGTAGAACCACATTTCTGTAATGATCCAGCATTCACTGCAATAAAGGAGTACTGATACTACATAACATATCAGAACTCTTTTCTTTGTTTCTAATGAAATGTTTCTTAATACCTTGCTTACCTTTTGGAAGACATCTTTTACTATTCCAATGAACCTTCAGATTTTGGTGTTGCATTTTCTGTCCTCTGTTAAAACACTTCTTAGATAATTAAATTTTAACACTTGTTTAATTTTGGTATTTCCAATTTGTAATTCACATGTTAGGCTGTTTCTTTTGCTGACAACCACATATTCTTTATTCTTGATATTTACTCCTTTTTTCTTCTCACTTTCCTTTACTACCTTCTGTAGGTGTTCCTGTAGTTTCCTTTCTGTATCTGAAAATTTCCCTATTACTTGGACCTTATCCTTAAGGACATAGTGTGATCCCTTCCCTTTCCAAATATGGTTTGCTATATCAGCTTTTTTAATAGGTGGTCAAATAGTTTGTTCCATTTATGATGCAAAAATAAAAGACAATATAAAAAACATGTTGACATTAAGTTTAATGACCAAAACATTTACTATTTTGTTTTACTATTTTCTGCTTCTTCAGACAAACTTTTAATTACATCCACCCAGAACATATTTTATGTAATATTACGCTCTCTCTGTTAACTAATTCTGGCTGTTTCTCATTGATTGCTACATTCAGTTAGTCTAGCCAGAAGTATTATTTGTACAAATCATTTTCTTGTCTGAAAGGAACCTTTCCAATCCCATAACCAAACATCATCTTGTCTAGATAAATATCAGCATTTAGTTAATATTACTTGCTGCATGATCTCTTGCATTCCATATTGTTGTAAAGTATCTCCTTTTCATGGCTTGTCACAATTTGTGTAAAGAAATGGAAAATTTTCATTATGTAACAACAAATTGTATTCAGAAATATGGTCCAGTAGACATTTTACATTTATGTACAAGCCATATATCAAAGTAACAAACATAATCAAGCATAATGATTTGAAATAATTTTCATTGCTTGATTTAGATATTTTGAGCATGTCAGCTCTCTCCTGTATTATATAATACTATGTTAAAGTAATATCTTCATTTAATCATTATTAACCTCAACTGGTTTTCCCAAACATGTAGCATTGTTTAATAAATCTCAAACAAAATATCCTGCAAAACATTTGATCATTCACAGTAACTTCTCTATAAGTAACTTCTGTCCAAATCTTTTTGTGTTTAAGCTACATTCAAAATACGAAAAAAATCTTATGTATTTGATTCAATGTTAGAAGCAATAAACACAAATACTCCAATTTTAACAAATGTTTTCCTGATATAACAATAAAAAGTTGTATTTTTTAATAAAGTTATAGCTAAAACCTAATTACATTGAAAGACAGAACAAACTTTTTAGGTTACTCTAATTTTACCTTTGACTATGGCTTTCTTATGATTCTCATGGCTGACTCTTTCAGGTTGTCTTGTTTCCCCCATATATTCTTTTCTAGATTCGCAAGCAATGTGGTGAATGGTTTGCTTTGATCAGTATATTTATCATGGTTCCTTTTGTTTAATACCATTTTCCAATTTTTGCTCCAGAGAAAAAAAGGGCCATCTCTTTTCATATAGTTAGTATATAATAAATCAGCCAAAAAATTGTCTTAACAAGAGCAACAACATTAATGACCAGAGTTTCAGACAACTTTAGGAAATATTCTTGTAACATTCATAATTTTTCTATGTTTTATGTTTGTTTTTAAAGTAGAGATTATTGTCATAATAACAAATGCAGATCAAAACACAATATTAAATATTAAACAAGATATAACATGACTTTATGTAAAGATTCTAAATTGGAATTTAGTTAATTTGGATCAGAAAATGATATTGTGCTGTGTTCAGGTTTATCGTGTTAGCAAGGGCACCCTCATAGGTCTTCTGCTCCCATATCTTATGGAAGCTAAAAACACTGAAATGACCTTTTGGATATAAATCTGGTACCTCTTGTATTTAGCATAAATACAAGTCATCTCAAGTGTCATTTGTCTGTTACTGCAGAGAATTCTAGCCAGACAGCTCTGGTTATAATCATCTAGGACTGATTATCAATCACTGTACCATCCCCAGTGGGCAGTAATGTACTCACTTAACACTGTAGATCAAGAAATGTTAAATACTTCTCATAATTTCAGAAATGGAACATCCTATTTTTCTGCTCCATTTTAATCTCAATAATTCACATAATCTTGCCATAATCAGCCTAGGCAGTGTCCCCACTGATCCATCAAAACACATTGGAAATGTAAGGTCTAGACACATTTCCATGATGTGATGGTATAGTAGTGTCACTGAGACATTTACCTTCATATACTACTTGTTGCATGTCAATGTAAATATTTATTCCTTTAACAGCTACAGCTATTGTTATCACTTAATTATGATTAAATACTTCTTTTATATTTTAATTTTATAGGTAATAGAAATACACACTGATAAATTTTTATAATCCAAGCTAAAATACAATTGAAAAGGATATCTAGATAACATTATCATTCAATGAGACAAGAGTATGTTATAGATGTAACCATTTTGCTATGTATTGTTTCTATAAGCAAAAAAACTGAAAAAACAGCAGTTGAATTAAATGTCTCTTGCTGAAAATGATTTACTATCTGAAAGAATTATAATTGTTAATGATACATTTTAAAAATTCTTTCTTTCAGTGTTGATATAACATCCTGGTATAACTTCTGCAAAGGAGATACAAAGATAACAGGTTAGTTAATACTTGAATTTGAAAATCACAAATATGCAAATAATAGAAAAAATATATCAGAACTGGAACATTAAATTTGTCATTAAGCCATTTTGTCATCATGATATATTACTATAAAGTGTTATTTAAATTAAATATATCAACTACACGTGTAGTATTCATGTTATAGAAAGCTGGCAATGAATGTTAAGAACTGAAAACTGATAGAATGTACTCTTTCTAAAGTTATTCTAGTCAACATTTCCTGTGAACAATAATAAAAATATTCTGATATTGTATTCATTGATTTAATGTAAATAGTTGCTTAAGAATTTTAGTTACTTTTTTCTTGACCAGATAAGCAACTTTGTTTACAGATTTTTTTACATTCAAAGCAGACTTTCTTTATAATTCCAATATTATTTACCTTGTACCATATTACCAATGAATGATAATCATTGATAAATGATGAGTTGTTTTGTATGTGTGAGGAGAAGTGACCTAAACTCTGGAATTCATTCCTTTAAAACACACCTAAACTTGTGTTACACATGTTCATTTCAATTTTCTAATTTATTCATCAAGTTGCCAATTTTGTGCATGTTTTTTGTCAATGTATTGAAGAGTTCGCTCAAATATATTTCATATCTGCACAACTTATAAAACTTGAAGGAACACTCCAAGACATATATTTCTTCTTGTTTACTAAATATAATTACAATTTATATATGAATAAAGAGAATAATAGATATAGAGTTTATGGTCCTGGATTCAACCTACTTGGATCTCAACGTAAAAAATGCTTGATTTTCTGTTTTTAAAAATAAAAAAAATCAAGCAATTTTTTTTATAAAAATAATATTTACAAAACAAATTCATGAGAAATTTAATTAAAAATTTTGATATTGAATATGAAATATTCTTTTTAATATTTTTGGAAGAGATGATTTTTGCAAAAAGATAAAGTTTGACTCTTATTCTCAGATTGTATCTTTCTTTTTATATGCCATGTCCTTTCAGGACGTAGAAATCCTAATTCATGTGCTCCTGTCTTCTTAATTTCATAGCTGAATTGGAACAGAGATAACTTCTATATTATATTAATTATTGAATAATCTTAAATAGGCTTGTTTGTTTTTTGACAACCATCACTTTATAGCAAATAGATAAATTTTTGGATGGATGGGTAGTGTCATGTTCTATTCAGTTTCAGGATTAAACATATGGTCTATTTGAGAACATGAAATTAACATAATACCACTAAAATAAATACAGAAATATTAAGAACAGATTATTAAAAACAAACAAATAAAAAATTTCAAGTTATATTATTTAATCAGTAGAGTTTATTTGACAAGAAGATAGATGTGTAGAACTATTCATAAATAGCAGCAGGAAAGTTGAAAGTAATAGTTTCTCTGAATGTCCTAAACTGATTTACAGAGCCTATTAAATATTTACTCTATTTGCTAATATCTTTGAGATGTTGATCATAAAGGAGGTCACTGCCTATAGCCAGACTTTTATAGTTAGTGACAATATTTGTAATAACCAAATATTAGGTTGGTGCAAAAATAATGTCGTTTTCTCACATAGTAACATATGTGAGAAAACGACATTATTTTTGCACCAACCTAATAATAATAATGATAAACCAGCAACATGTTTTACTTAATTTATGGCTTTTCTTCTAGCTTAAACTTTTAATCAAAAATGCTTTATAAAATATTTGACAGGCTATTGAACCCTTAGATACAAAATTCACATGATCAATACATCAAATATAAAAGATATATTTTCAATAGCCATAATAATCTCTTGAATAACAATGTTATAAAAGCAATTATCACTAAAAGTAGGTTTATTAACTACATAGCTTTCTGTTTCAGTTAATCATTTATGTCTCTGAGTAAAAGGACATGTTTCTGTAGACATTATCACAATCCTAATGTTATTTTATGTAAATTCTTCAATATTCACTTTGTCAATTTGCAGATGTTTTTGCACTGCAGATGAAACACAGTTATACTTGTCTTACTTGCAACACTCACTTCAAAGAGTATCACACAAGCTTTGATCTTTCTATGCCCATGAAAAAGGTAAGATATTATCTCTCTCCCAAAAACTTTAGTGGCACTCTGTACAATTTACAGCAAATTTTTAAATACACCTTCTCTTCCATGTTGTACTAGTCTCTCTTCTCTCTCATTTCCTTTTACTTCAGTTGCTGTATTCACTGCTTTGCATTCACTCATTCTCCTGCCTTAAATACTCAATTCATTGTTTTTATTGAATCTATTGTGCGATTATATTAGGTTGATGCAAAAATAATGTCGTTTTCTCACATAGTAACATATGTGAGAAAACGACATTATTTTTGCACCAACCTAATATCACAGGATGAACACTTCTTGAGGACCTCTTTAGGACACCTTAACATAATGAAATATATTTCTTATTTCATAAAAATCTCATGTTTTACAATTTGATTACAAATAACAATTACAATAAAAATCTGATCAAGCCAATTTTCACCTTTAATTTATAAATAGTAATTTATATTTTTTTAAGAAGAGATTTGGTAATCTCTTCTTAAAAAAATATAAATTACTATTTATAAATTAAAGGTGAAAATTGGCTTGATCAGATTTTTATTGTAATCAGCAACCTTAAAATGCTATTATGTTCTTCATTAAAGTTTACATAATATTCATTTCTACTGCAAGGATTATCTAACTTAATCTGTAAGTGATACAGAAAAGAAACACAAAGAGTTTTTTATCAAGAAATATACAAAAATGCCTTTGGTACTCAAGTTGTATCTACAGACATTAAATCATTTACTGACTTCTGTTTTTCTGATGCAATATCATAATGGTGGTCCTGTATAATTCTATCCAATAAAAGAATAAGTACAATAGAATAATTAAATTTAGGAACTGATCACCAAACCTTTTGCAAAAGTTAAAACTAATATAGTATCCTCACACATTGGATCACAGCTTAATTAAATATCAAATTTATATCTGATAATAATACAGCATATTAGAGTTTTCCCAAAAAGAAATAGCACGATTGTCCCTTTCTGTATATCCCTTGTATACAGGTATTCTATTGTGAACAATTAAAATAAATCTACCTGGCTTAATCAATACTGGTTTGTAATTTACAGGCAATCAGAGTTGTAGACATGGAGGAGATTATTCGAGATTTCATGGAATGCACTTCTAACAATGTAAGTCTTTTACCAATTAATACAATTCATGATATATAGTATATTTAGGCTGCAAGTATTCATCCAAACAATTTTGATTAAATTCAACCAACACATTAAACACATCATCATTTTTCACCCCCAGATTTGTAGGTTAAATATGACATTTAATATATGCATCACTTTGAAAGATTTTTAGATATCAATCTCTCTTGTAATATGACATTTAATTATATGAAGGGTTATGTAAGTTTCTCAACCCAACCAAGAAGTCCCTACCAAAAGAAACTTTGATGTTCAATCAGATTGTGTGAAGTGGTTTAGGCTCAGAAATTTTCAACACACCTTGTAATCTACCTGCCTTTGAAGTTGTCCTATATTTTTCAACAAGTAAACTTAAAAAAACATTCTGAAACATATTTTCTCTTGCATTATATTTGTACCTTTTTAACCTATTCAAAAGTTACTTAATTTGTGAAATGACCTTTTATTTTTATTTAAATTTAACAAATTATGAAAGTTTACATTTAATAGTAATCATATTAGCATAAATTATTGCAGAAAATAAATATAAAAAGAAACATTGATTTATGGGTACAAAATGAGTCAAAACAGTTCTTGTTTGTTATTTTTTGGTTTTAGATATACCAAGTTATATAAACTGTATTATTTTTATTATGTAAATGTATTAATTTTATCAAAGAGCAACATATGTACAAATAGATAAATATAATTTTTTTGCTTATTTCAGATGTGCAAGAAGTGTGGAAAACTAATGATGCATGATTGCAACAAAAAATTTGTGCATTTGCCTGAAGTCCTTGTACTCTGTATCCTTGAATACTATCATGCATGAATATATAACATAATTAAAAGTATAATTTTATTGTAATGAGAGTAGAAGTGGGTGAGGATATATCTTAACTGCAGTGCTTCCTTGAATATCTAAGCACCTAGAGACAGGGGTTGAAAAAATATGTTCAGATAATTAAAAATTCTGAATAATTGAAATTATTGAAAAAGAATAAAGAAAAAGTTATTTTCTGAAAGAAATTTAACATTTATATTATTAAATAACATTTTCAAATATTTTGTCCAGTTTATTTTTAATCTGAATCAGTCCACAACAATGAAAAAGGCAAGAAAGGTTTTTTAAATATAAAAATATAAAATATTTTTATTTTTGTGTTTTTACAACTAGATTTTTCTTGGCTTGTATTAAACTTCTTACGTGTAAGTTCCTTGTTTTTTAAGATGAACAGAAATTTGATTTCTTTGCATATATGTGTGAGAAAAAGAGGCAAGAGAGAAAGTGAGGAAGAAAGTGTAAATGTTATGTAGCTTGGTGACGAAGAGTGTAAGTGTCATGTAGCTTGATGAGGAAGGCAAGTGAATGAGTAAAGGAATCTCTCTGAAGCCATGCACGTCATAAACTGCTGCAATCTGTATCTGTCTCTTCTCCTTACAAGCTTGTTTAGTCTAGAAGCTTTGCTTAAATGCTCTTCAAAGGGATCCTGATGCATGTTTTTATTGTTGGTGAGAATTTGACCCATTGGTTGAAAAATGTTAAATATTTATTTTCAAAGAATTAATTTATTAACCAGAAGAATGCACGGATCCTCCAACTCAGAAACCATTTTTTTGTCATTTGATGATTGCCTGTCTTGATGTTTATTTCTGTCTTCACTTCACAAATTTTTGTCTGGCTGGCCTCACATATTTCTGCTGCTAACTCCTGGAGCCTAATTAAAGTAGATATATTTGTAAGGTTGAAAGTGCAACCAGCTTGTTTAAATTGTTGTCAAACATAACCAAGCTGTGATAATTTAAATGTTCTTTGGACAAAAACAGCAAAGAAATTAACAGTTGAACTGATTTTATCAGTGTTTTTATTAAATGTTGAGCATAGTTTTCTAAATTTTGAAATGCTTATCTAAAAAAAAATATTAGAATAGGTTTAGTTCATATAAATGAAATATGTTTGACTGATTTTGATTTTTAAAATGATGAGACCTCACTGCCAATCTAGAACTGTGCTTAAATTCATAAAGTCAAGGTACCAGAGAGGAAACCTCATTAGAACAATTACCATGAAAATATTTATAGAAAAGGCACAGAGAAGCAGTGAGTCTGTTGACTGAAGTCAAGATTCCAGGTCAGGAAATTGCAGATTCTTTTTTGTATTTTATGAGGAATCTTTAAATATATATCAGACCAGATGTGACAACAATAGTCAATGCATAGATGAATAGTAGACTTATAAATGTGCAAGAGATTCTGGTGAGAGAAAGTGTTTAGCATGACACAGTGAACCAATTCTTCTAGCAGCAGACCTAGCAGTTGATTCAATATAATCTTTCCAGTTCATCTTAGCAGAAAATGATAACCTGGGGAAGGTGTAATGAGTCACTCTCCTAGAGGTTAGCATCTGCTATGCTGATGGAAGGCAAAAAAGGTTCTCTATAACAATTAAAAGAGAGGAGTTTCATTTTGAAGGCATTAAAATTAACAATCCATTTCTTGCCCCAATTAACAAAAGATTGTAGGTCATTTTTAACATCAGTTGCTAATTTGACAATATCAAATCAATCAGAATTATCAAGACAGGGGTAAATAGTTGTGGCATCAGCAGAGGAACAAGTACTATTGCAAGAATACCATCAAGCTTTGTGGGTATCCATGATGATAACAGAAACCATGGAGGGAATTATATACATATCACACAATGCAGACTCAGTTCTAAGTGGAAAGTCAGGTAATGGTACACCAGATGAATCAAGAATTGAATTGGAAGAGAATTTATGAGCAAAACATACTACTGTATCAGCAGAAGATAATATCTTAAATTGAATGAAGAGAGGAGGGATAGAAGACTTACTCCTATTTAACACACTTTTACAGAGCTAACTGTCATCACAAGAACCAAACTTATTAGACACTACATTCATTCTGTCAGACATTTTTACAATTATGTAAAATTACAAAGCAGAATCTGTTATGATCAGAACTATTATATTGGTACAACTGGAAAAGGGTGATTCCTGTGGGATATAACTGTTGAACAAGCAGGTATAACCCAAGAATCTTGTGATTTCACCAGGTATTTATGAGAAGGTACAAATGCATTGATACCTGCTTTTACTCAAGAAGAAAACTCAGTGGTACAATTCTCAATAGATGGTTATAAATTTCTCTCCAAAGAGCATCACAAAGAAAATCATGAAATGAATCCCAATTATTATACTAGTAACAGAAAAAAATCTTATGAATAGAAGCTTTCTATCTAAAATGACTCCAAAGAAATATCAATAGATACTACAGCATGATCCAAATTGCCAAGTGGCCAGAGCTGCAAAGAACAACATGAGTTTGGGGAAATGGTAAGGAAAAGATCAAATAGAGAAGTGTGTCTGTTAGAATTACAAGGGAAACTTGTAGGGAATTATATTCTTTGAGTGAAAGATTGAGCAATTGAGAAGTTTCAAATCTGGGTGCCAGCTAGATCAGTAGCATTAGAGTGATGAAGTCACATGATATGATGGGAATTGAATAACTGAACAAAGATATGACTTGAATCTGACATCAAGATGACTGGTTTCTCCTTTACAAGTAGCAATGACTGTTATCATCTTGCATTGCTGAAACAAATTAATCTAGTTAGTATATTTGCAATCATTGTCATCTTGTTTAGTATTTTCCTATGGAATGAAGAAGGATGCAGAATAGATTGGCCAAAACTACATTGTGAAAAAATCAACCCCATAAGAAAGTAGTTCAACTGTCCCAACAATGCTTGGAATGTTTACCTATTTACACTTGAATAATGTTTTCTCCATCCTAGAAGTTTCTGATTTAATTTCCCTTAATTTAATCCAGTTGTGAATTATCCCTTTTGTCAACTTATACAAAATAGAATTTGAGAGGAGGCATTTTTTTGATAAAATATTAAGTATTAAATATCTTCTTAGTTATTTTCATAGTTCATTGTTCCAAGCAGTGTTCTGGCAAAAAAGAAACAATGAACTCTTTTTGGAATCTGTAAAAACCATATGGAAACCATACACTCCTTATGTTGTTCATGGTTTCAAAATCTGTAAAAAATACAGTTTGATATTTTCTACAAGCAAATTTTATAAATTGTGCTTTGTGCAAAACAAAGGATTTTTTTAATCTGATTTTATGAACATGAAAGCTGAATATTTAATCATATTCAACATTTTTATATATTAGATTTCTGAGATTAAAATACCCCATCTTCAGTTATTGCATTTTTTCTATAATTGAAAATCTTCCTTTTCCAGTTAAAAAAAAAATGATATAGTATAACATAAATATATAACAATATAAACATGCAAAAACATTACCAGCTCTTGTAACTCAAGCAAAGATGTAACTGCATACTATATAACGAAAAGTTTCAAACTACAAGATACTTTATTTACTACATGCTCCACAACTGTGGCCTTTTACCAAACTTATCAAAAGTATTGTATTCTTCACATTGTTTCTTGAGATTCTATTCCTATCAGGAACAAAGGATAAGAATTAATCTGAAAATTTATTTGTATATTAATGGTATTTTGTTTAAAAATTAACTTATTTTGTTGATATTGTTCAGCTGCTTTTCTTGACAGTAAAATTTCAGATTTTCAACGAGCAGAAAAACTAGGAAAACTAAAGACAGAAATGCGATATCCTGTGGAGTGCTTAGATCTTACACCTTTTGTCAACAAAAGTAAGAGAATTCCAATACAAAAAGCCACTGTGTAACAATGGTGGAATTTAATAAAAAATTTTATTGAAATGAAAAATTAAATTACTCAAATTTTTAAAAGGATTGGCATGATTGAAGTTCATAAATAACAAGTTTATTAAAGGATAAGTTTAACAAAAAAAAAAACTGATATCAACAACAGGAAAAATGTTGATAGTAAAAATATCAGTATGAAAACTGAAAATGAAATATTTGAATCAAACTTTGATAAGTTTTTTATATATATATTTCTTATTTGTAGCTTATTTTATAAAATTAGAAGTGTATACATCATATTGCTATTCCTAAATTTAAAGAATGCTCTTTTATAGAAATCCAATTTGCTACCTTTTATACATGTAAGCTTTATCCTTGTAATGAGTGATTATTTTGTTATTTGGAAAAATATTTAAAATAGCTGAGCTTGTTTATTATTCAGGTCTATCAGGATCAACACAATACAGGTTATTTGCAGTTTGCTGTCATGCTGGGGACTGTGCAACCATGGGACACTACTGGGCTGAATGCCGGCACAGTGAAACTGCAGAATGGAACAAATACAATGATACAAGGTCAGGAAAATATTATGGATTCCTTTGGATTGTTATATACACATATTTCTATATTAACGTTGTAATATACCTGTCCAATAGCCAAGTACTTGTGAACACATGAATGGTAAAAATTTTGGATATGAAAACAGGGGGTACAAAATTTGCAGGACAATACATAGTAATTATAAAAAAGAAATTATCTGTGGCTCCTAGCAGCTTATGAAATACAATAATTAGGATATTTTAACTCATCTAAAACATCAAATATCATAGCTTTTTATCTTATCTAAAACATCAAATATCATAGCTTGCTGTTAATTAAATGACTGTCACCAACAACAGCCATATAGAAAATTCAACAAAATTGACAATTTTTGTCAAAACTTTTAATATTATAAATTATCATTATTATACACTGATTTACTTTTGCTAGTGTTGTCATCTTGGTTGTCATGATCACAGTGGTTATGACAGATACCTGAAAAAAGTCTGTTGTGTTCTTTGGCCAAAATATTGTGATGATAACCAAGTTGAGGACCCTGTACTGATCAAAACTGTATTTCTAAAAAGGACGATTAACAATTTAATTTCTGTTCTAAATAAGAATCAATCATATTTTTTAAATCATTTAAAGAAAAGTTTTTGTATATAGTAACATTTAAATACTGATCATAAATTTTCATTAAAGAAATCTAAAATTTCTTGACACAAATCAGGTTTATTTTTACAGAGTCACCAGTATAAGCAAAGGAAATACAGCCACAGGCAGTCGAGAATGTGTCTTCTTTTACCAACGCAAATAACCTACCAAATGCTACTGATCGCAGTCAAAAAACCTGGAGAGATTCATCTTTTCATTTCCCTGTATTTATCAGTTGGTGCCTTTAAACTGCTTTGGATAGTCTTTTTGGTGACAAAATTATATCTGGATCCTTTTGGGTCATATAACACAACATGCAACACAATTTCAGCGTCACATCTGGTTAAAGACATTTTCAGGTTTTCCTGCAGTTCGGTTTGTCAAGGACTTAAGAAATAGAGAAGAGGAAGAAAGATACAAAGCAATGCCATGTTACACCAAGAATGTATTATGTACATTATGAAAAAGGTGAGTTTGTAATATTGGCCTGCCTGTCAGCAAAACAGGGCTGTAAATAAACAGTATGAAACTTTTGTTTTGTCTTGTCTTCAATTCTAAGCCTAAATGGAGTAAGATGTTGAGTGAAATGAGGTCAGTATGTAAGCAATATTTTAATTCATTGTCAAATGATTAACAATGCCTCATGCTATTAAATAAGTATTTACTTATCCATCAATAATCATGATTTTTAAAGATTGTTTAACACCAATTATATGAGAATATGTATGCCTGAAATGGAAATGGTTTTTGTCTACTTCTAAGCATACTCACTAGTATTCAAGTCAAACAATTATTGTACTTAGCAAAGCAAATTCTGAAGGCTACATTTCACTTAAGTCTTCTACTCTTCGAAGTATGAAAGTCAAGATTTTAATGTCTTCAGAAGCTGATTTCAACGTTAGAATTAGTAATAATAAAGACATACTGAGAATTTACCCAATTTATTTTATAATCTACATCACTATGTCAATTTCAGCTCCTGAGTAAAAAAATAAGTGATATACATACATTTCCTTCAGTAAGTGACAAGTTAACCTATGAGTGTTTTATGCTTGTATGATCAGTATAAGAATATAATATTGTTTTTTTTTATTATTGTTATTGGAAATGAAATCTACCAATGGAAACAAGAATTTATAAATAACATTTATAAATGTTTAAATTTCTGAGGGCCCAAGTTATTGCTAATAATTAAGGTAGATGTTTTAATATTTTTATAAATTAAAAATCTAAGGTATATACTGCAATCAATGTGATAATACTGGTGAATTATATTATTAACTAGATTAAAAGCTGCCCTATCAGTTGGCATTTAAACTAGCTCCTGCAGGGGCCTCATGATTGGGCCTTCATCACAATAGGTAGGGAGAAGTAGATGTGATAAGCAACAATAAACTACAGAAGAACTCAAAATTGATCACTGCATTTAAGTATTGCATTAATATCTAAGCTAACCTTTTAAAAATTCAATGATAATTCTTCTGCTGCCACTTAATTTAAAGACAATTTCATAAATGTAGGTGGTCCTTACTTTCCATATAAACAATTATTTTTATTTCATGGGTGACTTTTGCTGGATTTCACAATTAATTTCAATTATTCCCAAATTTATTTCCAAGTTATAAAAATTGTTATCGTATTAGGTTAGTACAAAAATAATGACGTAATAATGTCGTTTTTTGACGTTAAAAAATACGTCAAAAAACGACATTATTACGTCATTATTTTTGCACCAACCTAATACAAAAAAAATTGTCACAAAAAATCACATAAAAGAATTACCAAAATCAATCACAGTAATGAAAATTTGAGAATCCAAAATTTCAGGAATGCAGGTCCAGATCTGGTCTGGAATGTTTTTAATTTGATCACGGAGTCAGCCTGATTCCAAAATGGTATGATATGTTGGACTACAGCCTCTGGGAGTAAAGTTCCATCAGATCCTTGTGGCATACTTTGACAAAGGCCTTTGCATAGTCTATGAATTCTAAGCATGAATATTGTGTTCCTTGTTCCAGTGTCTTTAACGAATATGCACTGTTCTTGTCCTATCTCTGGGCTGATTCTGCTGTGCACTCTGTTCATTAGAATATGGATGATGAGTTTTGTCACATGGCTCATTAGGCTCATTCGCATTATCTGAGTTGTTAACCATGATTTGTCTTGGGAGTGATAGTGGTTTCCTGTTGCTTTCTCCATAGTGGTTTATGGAGACACCACCTCTAGTTGACTCAGTGAGTTCCTCTACCCCTTGTTAGGTCTTGTTTTTCATCCTGGTGGCTTGCTAACAAGCCACCTCACTTGGAACTCGGAGTTGGGTAGTCAGTTTAGTCGTCAACATTTCGATTGGGATATTTACCAAAAGTTGAGGGAAACAATAAAAAGAACCCCAACAAACTAACAGTTTTAACTTAAATAAAGTCCTGATGCCCTCAGTGGGAGAATGACAGTAAATTCACTTCAATTAGAAAAGAAAAATTTGAGAAAAAAGAAAAGTAAAATAAATAGTAGTAGCAAAAAAATGAAACTGAAGGGAAGAGAAAGGTTGAGGAAAAGTTCCCCATATTTGAACTGAGGTGGGTGGGGTAATCTGACCATTTAAATAAAAAAAAAAATCACTTCATGACTATGTTCTGACGGTCCTTCTCGACTGACTTATATTTAAAGTTAGAAAACTTAAGATGAGGTGAATTAAATTCAGTACTATTAGAAATGGAACAGTTATGGAAACTAAACTAGAATAATTAGTAGTAACGAAAGAACAGATTAAGTAAGTAAATTAGTAATTTGAAACAAACATACAAAAAAGAAGAAAAAAAAGAAAGAAAAAGAAAAAATGTAGGAAAACCAAGAATGAATTTTAAATACATACATGTTACTTAAATACAGTCAAGAATTGAAAGGTGTCGATAATCAATGCCAAGATTCAGCCTGGAGGAAAAATTACTTATTTTAAAATTTCAAACAGGTGATATTATTGAATAGATAATCAGAATCGCTTTCCAAGAGTCGGCACAAGAACACATACTTGTTCTCTATTTACCACCTGATTAAATAATGATGAATTCTACCATATTTGTAAATCTTAAAATCTAATCCAGGGATTTTACTATGCACCTGATAATCACCTAAGCATGAAACTGGCAACTGCATTTACATGTCTTCTTAATTTGTTCTTATTCTATTATAAGTATTTAGTGATATGGTATCATATACAAGAAACAATCAAATTCTAATAAAAATATCTGACTCAAAAATTGATAAAAACAATAAAAATTAAGATGCTAGCTGGAGAACATTATTAAATCTTGATAATTTATCTAAGAACTATCAACTTTAAGAACATAAAAGCTTAAATTATTTCCAATTATTCTAAGATAAAATATTAATTATTTTTGTATTAAAATAAAAGCTTGACTTTTGGTCACCCTGTTAAATTTACAATCTTTTGGCAAATGAAAGTCAAGCAAAAGTGAGCCGGCTTATAACATCACATTGAAACACAAGTTCCTGTATGAAAGTTAAGCAACATTAGGTTTGTTTAGTACCTAGATAGCTGACTGCTTGGGAATACTGGGTGCAGTAAGGTTGGATGTGCAGATGGTGAAACAGTAATGCCTTGGAATTTTTAATCAGAGAGTTGAGTTCCAATTCTCAGTGGGTTTGTTATATTCACATATACACAAATACTCTTGGGAAAAGTATGAATCCACCTCTTCTCCACCCCCAGCTATAGGTTAATTAGTAAGACTTGTATCACTAAACCATTATTATCTAAAAAAAAAATTCTTATAATTTAAAAATATTCCTTGGCTTTAACTAATCTGCAAAGGGTTGATAAATCATAGAAAATGAATCAATCAAGTGAGCAATGATTTGTGTTGATCTTTGATAAACTCAATCTAATCTGGCAAATGGCTAAATGTAAATTCAAACTCATTAACACTGTTCTATAAGACTACAGCATTTTTCCCTTAACAATAGTGATTTAGTATTTACACTATTTACATTGTATGGACTGTTGTTCTCATCTTCATTGTCATATTCACTGTTTCAGCCATTGTATACTCTGGCCTTCTTCAGCTGATATACATTGGAATTTCAAACCAAACACTTTATTTTGCCCACTAGGGTAGATTGTTCTAGTTCCACATGCCATGCCTTTTCTGGGTATCTAAGTTTCAGTTATCTCCCTTTTACTAACTCAAATCTCCAAGTTTTTGTTTGTTTTTTTTGTAGCCAGGTATTGAACTCACAACTCTTTGGATCAAGTTACTGGATTACTTCAACCAATGCAACTGAAAACATTATTCTAAGCAACATTAATTCTTCAACAAGTGCTAAATATTTCTCTCTTAATATGAAAATTATAAAACAATATTGTGAAAGTAAAATTCTTTTAAACTAAAATGTTTTAATCTTTACATGAGCCAAACTATAAAACACCTATTGTTTAGAATTGTTCTTATTGTATATATATATATATATACATATATATATATATTAGGTTGCTGCAAAAATAATGACGTAATAATGTCGTTTTTTGACGTAACGTCAAAAAACGACATTATTATGTCATTATTTTTCCACCAACCTAATATATATATATATATATATATATATATATATATATATATATATATATATATATATATATATATATATATACTTTAGTTAGGTTTCCTGTTACAAACAGTGACTTTTTATCCATGGCTCTTCTAATAATAGCAGCTAGCTAAGTTTTACTAGATCTTTCTCTACTCCTACAACAAATAGCTGTTACTAAAATCCCTTATTTTTCTTTAACATTACTATCATGTACTACTTTTCTCTCTGGTATGATGTCTATGTTGTGGTCTTCAATAATAGGGATAAAGCATTTATTTTGACTATTGCAGTATCTACATAAACTAAGGCCAAGACATTTGGTATAGTTAATAAAAATCTAAGATGTTACTTGTTGTTATTGTCATCAGACCATTGCTGTACATGTGAAATTTATAACAAATATCTGTATTAGTTGCACTTCATTTTATACCAACCAGTGTCTTTAATAATTTAGTATTTTGGGGGGATTATTATCAATAACTCCTTCTCTAGGTTGTTCTTATGTTTAGGATGACATTTTGTTATTATAGAGAATTATTTCACTCCAAGCAAGGGAATAAAGCCACTAAGACACAAGAGGTTTCTGAGAGTGAAAAAAATTGAGAGGACAATAGAAGAGCAGGATTCAAAGAGACAGAAAATGATGACTGATATTGCATTTAAATATTTGAAGATCATAGTTGAAAGAAAAGCAAGAAGCTAGGAGAGAGTTCCACAAGTGAGAAGTACAAGAAGAAACTATTCATTTGTCTGAATTTCTGAATTATCATTATCATTATTTACAAGAGGACTACTGTCCTCAACTTGGTTGTTGCTATCATGTTTTGTCCTCTGGCCTACATCAACTGTATGTCAATCTGGGTAACCTACAAGGAATTCCAAACTGAATCCTTTATTTAATATACAGGGGTTGATTGTTCTTGTTCCACTGCCCATGTCTAGGGATATCATGCCTGGTTTTTATTTTTAGCACTGCTTAGTTATTGCTTGCTCTGTTTCCACTGAGTCCAAGTACACACTGCCTGACCTAGGGATTGAACAGAGAATTCACTGTAGGTTATCCAGATCAACCTGATGAAGACTAGATGGCAAAATAGCTTAAACGTGATAACAACAACAAAGATGAGGACAATAGTCCACTTGTAAATAGTGGAAGTAACAAACTATTAGCATAAAAATTACACTTAACAATTTCAAAAGTAAAATTATGAGACACAGCTGTTAATCTAGTAGTGCACTTAAATTCATGAAGTTGAGATACCAACCAGAACAATTATAATGTGAAAATATTTATAGAAAAAGCACAGGAAAGTTATGCCACTGTGATAGGAAAGTAACTGAAAAGTCAAAACATTGCAGATTCTTCTTTGGGTTCTGTCAAAATTCTCTAGATACATAGCAGAAGCAGCAGACTAGATATGGCAGCAATGCTGAAACAAATGAAAGACTTATATAAGCATTCTGATAAAAGAAACTGTCTTGCATGACACAGTGAACCATCTTTCCTAGTACAGTGTAACCCGGATATAAGAGAAACCCGGATATAAGAGAGATTTTCTCTGGTCCCAAATTAGAGCCATACTTAACTAAACAAAATAGACCAAACCCGGATATAAGAGAAACCCCGGATATAAGAGACTTCTTCTCTGGTCCCGACAACTCTCTTATATTCGCGTTACACTGTAGCAGACCTAGCAATTGATTCAATGAAATCATTCCACTTTATGTCAGAGGAAAACATTAGACTGAGAAAGTGCAATGAGTTACTCTCCTGGAGGTTAGATGAAGACAAAAAGGTTCTAATATGATTAAAGGAGAGTAGTTTGAGTATTAAAAATTAACAAGACATTTCTTGCCCCAGTTAACACCTGACTGATGGTCATTTTTGAGATCAGCTGCCATTTTGACTTTATCGAAAAAATTCAGACTTACCATTAAGACAAGTAAATACTTGTGCCATCAGTGTAGATACTGAGCCAGGAACTGATGACATTGGGAAGGTCATTGATGAATATTAGGAACAAAGCAGGTTCAAGTAGAGAGCTCTAGTAGATGCTTACATTAATGTAAAAAGATTCAGAAGAGTGGCCATTCAAGATAACTTTCATTTCTCAATTTGACAAGAAAGATTGAATCAAATCAAAGAAATGAGCTTCACCATTCTTATCTACAGCTTGATAACACATTAGCAGTTTATCTAGAGAAGCAAAAGTCATATTGGTTGTCTGAAAGAAAATTCTGTAAGATAAGATGCTTAACCAGAGTTGATTAGAGCCTCTAGTATGTTACCAAAAAAAGGTAGATGACTAATCCATAATTTGAAGAGTCAGACAGCTTTTCCAAGTTCACAATAATTACAGAAGAGTATTTTCAACAACAGGAGCTACAGAAGAGAATTTCTAAAGCAAGAAGCAAGGCATCTAATGTAGAGCTTTAGAGAGAACAGGAACCAGTTCAGAAGCATATTTATTCAGAAAATTGAAAGGATACCATCAAGTTTGCATGCTTTGTGGTGATTAAGTTTACAGATGATAACAGAAACCATAGAATTATTTTCATATAAATAAAAAGGATTAAATATAAGATACTTTTTTTCCTTGTTATAAGTTTTATTGGTCATTTATAAGCCGAAAAATAATTTGAGAAATCATAAAAAACAAATGCAAAATTAAAATTACAAATTTAAAAAATATTTTATTTGAATATCAAAAGCAGTAATTATTTTCTGAATTTTGCACATATGTAAATGGCACAGAAATAAGGTCTGATCTAATACATAAACCTGAAAAACCATATTTGCAGAAATAACAGGTTTTTGAAAAATAGCAATAAAATTATGTCCTCACTTTAATACAGACAAAAATACATTTTGAAGGTGAAATATTTTGTTTGATAATAATATTTTCTTTTATATTATCTTTTAACCATTTATTTTAATAAATGGATTTGATTTGAATTATGGCAACACAAAATTGTGCAAAAGCCTTTGCTGTTTAAAATATTTTTTAATTAGGCTCAACATAATTTCCAAGTATCAAATTGGAACAGTTTTTAATATAGATTCTTATATAATTCATTTTCATAGTCCAACACTCCTTAAGATCCAAAGCTGACACAAAAAATACTGATAATTTATAACTCTAGTAGGACATGCAGGAAAGACTCCTAAAACTAGAATGTTTTGTAAGCCTATTTTTAATTGATGTGAATACTGAATAAGCCTATCAAAAATACTTATTTCAAGTGAATTATTATAGAAACTGATAATTTTTTTTAAAAAATAAGTCTTTCTTCTTTATGTATGAAGCTCTCTCAAAACATAGGTGATAATGGCTCTCTTTTACTGCATTAAGTAATTTTTGACTATTTATTCTCCTTCTTTGTCCTTGTTCTGCCATATATTCACACAAAATTAAATAGCTTATAAGCTATATATTAGAATTATACCGGTTTCTCTTATTTGTCATGTGGTACATTCTCTAGGCCAGGCATGGACAATCTTTTCTGACCAGTGGGCTTCATCAGATATGGTTCATCATACAGTGGGTTGCACTAGGTAATTTTTCGTTGAAGTTTTCTTAGCTATTTTCATCACAGAAGATCATACATGTAAGCATCTACCATAGAAATGGTGAAAGTTTGATTGTTTTTGGAGAAAAAATTTCTCAATAATGAAAAAGATGAAGTCCCAGTATAATTTTATCACAGATGACAGTGGTTAACACACTGTTGCATATGATTTGTTTCTTATTTATTCATTTGAAAATACAAAATTAAAAAATATATTTCTTCTCTAGAGAAAAAATATGTTTCTTCTCCAGACAAAAAAATTATTATGAATGTCTTGTTTCTAAAGTGAATATTTACATGCATGGTCTTCCTTAGTGAAAACCGTTTAAAATGAAAATGTTACCTTCAACAAAAAGTTGCACAATTCAAGAAATGTTGTGCTTAATCATTGTTTATGTATGTGATTATGCAAGAAAATGTGAGTGAACAAGTAAGGACAAAGTAATATTTTACTAAACCTTATTTTCTTCATGGAATTCGGTGTGCCATTCAGAAAGTGAAATGAGACACATGTGGCCCGCAGGCTGCACTTTGTCCATGACTGTTCTAGGCTCTCTCTCCTTATATGTCCCAGAAATTTCATCTCTTTCTTGCTGATTATAAGTTTCCTTGTTCTTCCTAGGCATGATTTATCAAAAATTATTGAAATAATTGTATTTTTTTAAAGATTAACTGCCAGAAATTTATATTTCCAAATAGATCAACGTTTATAGTGTTCATGAAGAAAAAATTTAAAAATCTATATAAATTAAGATGAAACAAAATTAACAAATTAGATGAATTCAAATTATAACATACACATTATTAGAAGATAATGTATTAATTAATCAGTTTTAGACAAAATAAAAAAACCTTGCTTTATTGGAAATTATTAATAAAGTATGATATCCCTACTGACTTAAAATAAAATTTAATTAACTTATTATTTAACAAAGTAAGATAAGGTTTATATAGCATTTAAAACATATATCAAATTATTAATCTGCAAAGTTTCAGCTCTTAAACATGTATAATTACTAAGTTATAAGAAATTATATACTCTTTAACGTAAAACACTTTAAAACGGAGACAAGCATTTTTCTCTTAAATATTTGCACATATAAGAAGCCTGTGCAAATATTCAGGAGAAAAAAAGTGCATCAGGTATAAATAAAAGAACAATATATCAAGTAGCCAGTGCACAATCCAAGTAAAAGTCTGAGCCAAAGTGTTAAGAAGAGTCATTAAGAAATATTTGTGTGTCTAGTCAATTTCCTGTTGTACAAAAATGTCTTCATAAGAAGAAACTGGATTAAATAGAATTTTTGTAAAAATCACCTCAACAATTTCTGGAATATAAAAATTTTGGCTTTACACTTATTTGCTTTCTTCATTTCTGTTTTTGGGGGTTATTTTTGATAGAAAGCCAAATTTTCACCCATTTAAATTTCCATAAGTTTATGATGAATGTTTCTGAAATGGTCAACTTTTTTTAATTAATATTAAATTCATATGAAAAAGTTGTCATGTATTACTTTCCTTTCTTTTAGTATTTGCTGTATCACTACCATATGAAAAAGAAAGTTTTGATATATTTAATAAATCTTACACATGGTATCATGGATTAAATGAACACTAATAAATTATATATTTAGCAAAATATGCCTACAAGACAAGAAACTGGAAGTTAACTATTTCATATCAGCAGAAAGAATTTAATCTATTTAAAAGAGGTATTTTAATTCAAAAATTAGAATTGTTTTAACTTATTGATATTAAAATATAATTACTTTGATAAACAGTAAGCCTAAAAAAGAACATTTAAATATGCATTTTTATATTCTAGATTATTGTCTCAAAAATACAAATTAATTTTATCATTAAAGTTAAAATAAAGGTTCAAAATATTTTGAAGTTCAACTTGAAAAAAAATTTGTTTTACTTTTAATCTTCAAATATAAAACTAATTCATAGAACATTAAATAATAGTAATCAAAACATTTTTTTAAATTCCAAAAATAATTTTTTTTAAATTGGAAATGGAATTTTTTAAAGGATTATTAAATTTAACTTTAGAACAAGTTTTTGTCTTTTGTAAAAGAAAAATTAACAATAATTATTCCATATGTAATTTTAATACAATTAATTTTATCAGGTAAGTTGAAAGTTTTAATAAATCTCAATAATTTTAATATCCCTAATTGTGTTCTTAAAATTTATAAAATGATTTAAAAGGATTTTGTTTCGTTATTTCAAAAAAACTTAGTTTCTCCATAAAATACTGTCCTAATGATGTTCAATATACTTTTTACAGACACTTATAATCCAGTCCACAGCAACAACTTATTCACATCGAAAATGTTTGCTGACTCCAGTTACACACAAATATATTTTCAAAAGGAATCTTTGAAATGTCTGTTGTTAGATGTTTGGAATTTTGAGTCAAATAAGAAACAGCTAATAGGTCTCATTTTTTTTTCTCTCTCATAAAACTAAGAATTTTAGGTTTTTGTATATTTATCAAATCTGTAATAAACATGGCCAGTAACAAAGTTACAATTTTGGTTGGGAGAAAAAGTCACCACTTGGTTTTGTGAGCGACATGTTTTGTATAAATGAACCCATTGTAGCAGATTTTTAAGCATGCATGTTACTGTCAATAATTTCCATTGCAGGTGTAAAATTATTTTTCACTAAATCCAAGTAGTGTTGATCCACAACAGCACTGAGATCAAAGATTGCCACTATTCATGATGTCTTCTTGGTTAGGATTAAGGATAAGGTTAGCGTTAAGATTTTAAAAAAAAAAAAAAAAAAAAAAAAGACTACAGAAAGATCCAGAAACAGTGCTAACATTGTCCTGTTTTTATTTTTCTTGCGACTTTTTTACCTGGATTCTTAGACTGATATCAACATACATCAATGTATGTTTCTGAAGTTTTGTTAAAAATTGAAAATGTGCAAAACTATTTAGTTCAGTAAAACATGCAGAAATAACATCACAATATGATCGAAATAACAGAATTGAGAACTGTCTAGAGTCTGTGAATTGAATTAAGATTTCTCAGATAATTACCAAATATGACAAGCACCTAAAGTCATGAGGGTACAATTTTGTGTTTGGACAATCAAAATAAGAACATTTTGAATGAATCAGTGTACAATACTCAACTTATTACCAAATTTGTTCATTACTATTAACAAAGTTATTGATGCAGAAAGGTACAGAGTCTGTAGCAGAATGATTCAATTTCTCCATTAAACTTTTCAAGCGTTCATTAGTTAATGAAACAATCCGAAGTGTGTCATCATTTTCTTTATCAAGCCTAATTGGATCTAATTTAACATTATCTCGTTGTAATAAGATGCAGATTTTCATTATTTTGGGTAATATTCCCTTAATTACCATAGATATTTGAGTGATGTGAATACCATCACCTGAACAGACATCTTCAACTACAGTTCCATTAAATTGACCCAATAAAAAAACAACTAAGAAGGATGGATTTGGTGAGAACTGCACACGACTTGTTATTTTTTTTTCAATATGCGTGCAGGTTTCAGTATCAAATTTAAAATTCAAATTTGAGCATTGTTTGCGAAGAAATTCATCCACTTCTTTATTTTCCTCTGGACCATCAAGCAATAAAATGTATCCGGGTGGTGCGGGCCATATTATTTCGTTTTCTTTAATAAAGTCCTTAATGCGTGGAAAGAAGTCGTCGGTACTTCCTTTGAGTTTATTCAGGTCTTTTAGCCGATTTTCTCTCAAAGCAACCAACTGGCACGTGTTATCTGGTTTTACCCACACTGTACTCACCTCAGTATTTTCTGGAAGTAATAAAACACACATTTTTTGCTTCCCAGGTAATATACTTTTCAAAGTGGCACAAATTTCAGAGAGACAAATTTTATTATGTGACATAATGTCTTCAACAGCATTTCCATCAAAGTCGCCCAAAATAATAATCACCAAACTTTTTAAATGCGAACTCGCTGCATTTTTTATTTTCTCTATTATCCGCGTACAAGTATCAGGCTCAGATTGAATATTTTCTTTGATTTCTTTATTCTCTTCCTTTCCATATAGGACTAACACTTTTTGTTGTGTTAGTTCATGTTTAGGAGGTAGTGAAGGGGTTACACCTCTTGTTTCCATCTTAGACTGTCTACCTGTGTCACTTCTTAATAACTCGGCTAACTCAACATTATCAGTTGTAATCAAAGCGTTATAAAATGGATCCAACATTTTGGGTCCTTTGCAAGTAATAATATCGAGCAATTCTCTGACTTGATCATCGGAATTTTGACGGCATTCTATAGAGTTTTTGTTTCCTCTCGTAAGTACACGAGATGAAAACAAATAATCTATAACAGAGGAAACAGACTGTAGATTTTGAACAAATTTTACTCTGTGTTGACGAAGTAGATCCATAATGTCGTGTGAAAATGGAGAGTTTTCAGTGGGAAATTCCGTAAACAAAATTCCAACTTAATGGTTTTACTTTTAGTTTTAAACAGGTGTGGTTTTCTGAGTTACGAAAGTGTGACACACATTGAATTAAAAATAAAAAACAAATGAAGCCATTTTATATGTTGAAGTATAGTAGTTATCGATTTTTATTCACAATAATAATTAATTTAGATTATTTTAATTAATTATTTTATTTTTAAGCAATCAAAAAAAATCTATCTCTGTTTGAA
This sequence comes from Acanthosepion lycidas, assembly GCA_963932145.1. Taxonomy (NCBI): domain Eukaryota; kingdom Metazoa; phylum Mollusca; class Cephalopoda; order Sepiida; family Sepiidae; genus Acanthosepion; species Acanthosepion lycidas. Next base: position 66,591,941 of record OZ010578.1, read on the forward strand.
TTTAGGACTGCATATCAAGGCCCTTAATAAAACAAGGGCGATAACTTTGAACAAAATCGAAGAACTAAGAACCTGCAAGTTATGTGAAGGAAGCAAATAAAGTTTTTTTCTTTTACACTACAGTATGCTTTTAAATAAAATATGGTCACATACAATCTTACAATCTTATATAATTATACAGCCTAGATTATTTCCAGCAATAGTTTTAATATATCTACTCTTCTTTTTACACTCTAGAAAGATACCTAAATTTTTTCTTCATTACTCCACATATTTTGACTGGTACCTTTATAGCGATTGCTATGTTTTTCATACCCACATACGCTCCGAGTCATTTTATTCGCCTGCGATTGGCTAATAAATTACTACTATCTTTGTATAGGACAATTTCGTCATCGCAGTCATTCCTTTGAATCTTTTGGTTCTGAGCATACTTACCTATTCTGTTTAGTACGTGTAGCGATTGGTTAATTTTTAACCAATCACATATTTTTAATGTAAGATCAAGTTTTCCCACGGTTCCGTGGGAGCCTACCTCTTTTCCTTAAATAGGGCAACTTTTCACAAGTCGCCAGTAAGATCCAATAAGATCCCATTCGTCAACACAAATCCACGATCTTGTTCATCACACTCTAACACACACACAGACACAGAATTTCGTAACTACAAACTTACATTTTCTCTCTGTAACTTTCGCCAAGCACTTTGTTGATTCAAACCAGTTTATTCACAACACATTTCAAGCAATTGTATTATTGGTGTTATTCATTCTTCACATGCAAACTTTGCTCTAACAATTATTTCGGAACATCTATTTCACAAGAGAACTTTCTTCAAATGGTTGATTACAATCAATCTACAGTTAAAGGGAAAGAACTTCCTTCTCTTTAATCTACATTGTGAATACGATTTTATTTCATGCTTGTTGTATTTTATTCAATATATATTTGTTGGTTAACAAATTGGAGTTGTTATTATTTCTTGAATCCTGTACGTAGAAGAATCATTAATATAAATAGTAGTAATACCTATATATTTGGTGTTCCTGCTACATTTAGAATCGACCTGATGCTATATCTGGTGCATATGCTACACCTTCACCTTTTGTTACATATTCTTTGATCTTCCTCAATTGCATCAAGTGGAATTTAGATGTTGCAGTTTTAAATTAATTGAACAGAAACAAACTTTAAATCTTTATAAAAATGAACACACACACACTAAAAAATAAAAACAGTAATCTAAATGCCCAAAATAAGCAGAGGGATATTTCTTCACCACAATATAATTCTTAGAGTATTCCTGGTTAGAGGAGTTTAAAAAGGTTTCAAAAGGAGTTTAGCAAATAAAAAAAAAATGTTAGGTTGTTTGAAAATAATGTCCAATATTAAGAAGCAACATTTATTCCTAAATTATTGTATTTAAACAGTGTTTAAATCAGTCAAAATAGGAACCCTAAACATATTTCTACTATCAAGTTACAATGTTATTGAAGTAATAAAGAAAGTGAAGTAAAAGACAAAAGGAAAGAGTTTCTTGCTCACACTGGCTGTCCTTAGAAACAACATTAAGAATGCCTTTCTCCCCACTGCCAATGTCAATTTCATTCATTATTTTATTCTCTTACAAAGTACTTGATCCAGGTGTTTGGATTAGATTTGCATATGCAAATTGTGTCACTCTCCCTTTTTGCCAGTGTACAGGCGTAGGATCAGTTGACTGGAAGCCTCACATCTCTTTGCTGCCATTCGTACATCAGCTTTTGAAACAGTCAGGTCTCTCTGTTTGGCAACATATGATGTGTGTTTTATCTCAGGGTGTTCACACTGTTGATGGATATGTACTATTTGCTGAATACTCAGCCAATTTGCAGAAGCAGCACATGTATACTTGGTGGTCTCAACTTGTTTTTACCCTGCTTAACCACTGCTGAGGTACTCTTGTTAGTCGGTCGGCTTTGTTACCATCTGACTTGATTAGTGTTACATCCACTAATAGCTCATACTTATGAGTGCCGAACCATCTTCATAGCAGCATTTCACTGGCAGCCTTGGTGGTTAGTTATGCCTTCCCTGTTTATGTATTTGAGGTCTATTGGTGGACAGGCTGAATCTGTTATGAGATGTAGCATCTTCACCTGCTGCTGGAGCGTCAGGTTAACTCCCTTCAGTACTGCATCAAGCTCTGTCAGGTTAATGTGTTATTCACTGGTCACAACTAGCACACATCTTCAATGACTGATCTGTTAGCTTTCTGCATGACCCCAGTGGTAAGAGAATTTGCATCCACCCAAACTGTGAATTCACATCCATTTACGCAGTAATCACCTCTCATGAGGTTGTCCCACTGTATTCTACTAGCATGCTGCTGGGGGGGGGGGTGTTTCATCATCTCCAGCCAGTTGTAACCTTGTTGGCCTGACATTTCATATATGCTGGCACTATGAGGAGTCAACCGCAAACAGGAAAATGACCAACAAGTTTTCTGCACACTGAGATGGTCTGCTGCATTATAACAGATGGGGATTCTGGAGTGTCTCCTCCTTGTGTCCATCATTTTGAACGTGTAGCTCAAGAACTCATGCCCATTTTGAAGCCGCTTGGAAGTCTTGCAAGTCAGTCCAAATTTTGCCAGGAGTTCCTTCACCTGATCAGTGGATGCTAGACATTTGTTGACAAAGATGTTATCAATGTATGACAACATTTCCTGTTGTATCCTGGGGCATCACATTATCATTAGTGTAACATTCAAACCAAATCCAAGTCGCATGAGGCAATACTTCTGCCCCTGTAACACAGTGATTTGTGTACATGTACCTGAAGATATGCCTTTCCCAGGTCCAATATGGCAACATCAGATCCCTCACGCTACCATTCCCATAACTTCTGTACAAATACAGTGGCATTTGCCGTAAACACGTCAACAAAGCCATTGAGCTCCCTGAAGACCATGATGGGTCACACTTTGCTTGTTTGTTTGGACTACTGACATTAATGGAATTAAGGCCTTAATTAGATGTAGTTCCTTTTCAGGGTCAACCATTTTCCAGCCCTAACTCCAGCTCCTTTTCTAAATCAGTCCAAATATGCCAGGACTCAATTTTTTAGTAGCTCCGGTGTTTTACCACCTGCCCATTTCCATGAGGCAGTTCACTCCTTCTTCTGCTGTTTGATATGGTGCTGAGGTCAGGTTCGTCAATCTTAATGCAAGGAAGCGACCTCACCCGATTCGGTCAAGTGCACTCCTCCCAGCTACTTGATTGCATCAAATCCAAGTAGGAGGTCAAAACCTAGCAGCTTTCCTTTGATGACTAGGGCCTCCAGATGCAAAGAGCACATGCAGCCCACCACAAGTTGGCTGCTTCCATGGCACCTCAGAATCTTTCTATTTGCAGTTAAATTTTTTTTACTGTTCTGGCATCTCCACTGTCAGCATAGCGATTTACTCATCGGTGTCAACTAAGGCTGTGCATTGTCGTCCGTCAACAAGTACACTCATGACAGGATGCACCTCATTTTTTACTTGCTTGGGGAGGAGATGGAGGTTGACGTCTCCCCCCCCCCAATCAGTTTCCCTGGCATTCTGATGCTAAATGGCCGATCTTATTGTACCTGAAGCATCACATCTATTGGTGTGATCTCCAGGTACTCATCCCATCAGGCTGTCTCATTGCACAGTCTCTAGCCATGTGGCTCGAGCCTCTGCACTTGGAACAGGTGATGCCTGTTCAGGGATTTTGCCTCAAATGGAACTTTGACCTCAATTCAAGGTAACTACATGGCTGCAACCATATCTTCAGCACCCTCATCCATGTCAGCAAATCTCCCATGGTCAGCAAATCTCCAGTGCTTGTTGCAATTCTGTTGAGATGTCATTGGGAAGCTTTGTCACAAATGCCAGCTTCATCACCATCTCATGACCTCATCAGTGAACCCTGCCATTCCTGGAAGTTGTTGTATTTTGTTGTCATAAACATCCACATGCTCTCCTGCTCACCTAACCAGTTTAAGTTTTGCATAAGCAGAGAACACATCATACAAAGAAGCATCCTTCAACTGGCCTTCAATCAAGTTTATCCTCATCCATCTCCAAATAGAGTTGGAGCACATCTCCCTCCAAATATAAAGGTAACAGGCTTGACACATCTTCTATTTTCTGGAGTCTTGCCACCAGCTGTACATTCTTGAGAATGCCATCACATCTTTGTCACCATGGAACAGCTTTATTACATTGCTGCTGAGTTTCACCTCTGCCATTTTGGAGAAGTTAATAAATAGGTAGCACTGCCAAAATAGCTTCAAGTAAGAAGAAAGTAAAGTACAAGACAAAAGCTAGTCTCAGTTTCTTGCTCACTCTGGCTGTCCTTGGAAACACTGTTTAAAATGCCTTTCTCCCTACTGCTGGTGTCAATCTCATTTGTTCTTTTATTCTCTCATAAAGTAGTTGATCCAGGTGTTTGGATTAGATTCACATATGCATATGCAAATTACATCACTCTCCTAACACCCTGGATTATCTATTGTGCATTCACTCTACTAGGATATATCAATATCAATTGGTTAATGCAAGGCTCAGCTTCAAATTGCAGTGAAATCAATTCAGCTTATGGTTACAAATAATGCATGTTGCCACACAAATTCTTTTCATGGCAGGTAAATGGCACCTTCTCTTGGAAACTCCTTCATTACAGTTATTTATATCTTTATGATAAAACTCTGGATGCAAAGAAATCTTTGAATGCAGTTTCTGCATCTTTGCAACAGAACATATTTCATCCAGTTGCTGGCAGTAAACTTCAGCAGTGATACTTTGGTTAGATCACCAGACAGTTACCATAATCTGCTGTGCAGTTTTGGAAAGTGTTTAAGTTTTTCATCATGATTAAGTTATTGAATCAATCATTTACAATTTTTATAAAAGATTCCTTTCTCATCACAAGTCACTATTTGATCAAGAAATGGATCATTTGAATTTTGCAGATACATCATCAAACATACTTCAAAACATCAAATATTTTTACTTTCACAGAGTGCATGTGGAACCCATTTAACAAGTTTCTTCACCTTACCAATTTCCTTGAGATGGTCCAATATTGTTGAAATGCTGACACCCATTATCTAAGAAAATTCTGTGACACTTTGACACAAGTTTTGTTCAACTAATTTTTTTACATTTTTATGGTCAATTGCAGATGAACATCCTTTACCACTTTAATCTTCAAGACTCATATTCCCACCACAGAATTTCAGAAACCAGCACCATACTCTCTGATCACAAGTGGACCCTTCACCCCATGCTTTGTTAATGTTGGTAGCAGTTTAAGAAGTATTATGACCAAGCTTGAACTCATGCAAAAAATTAAATGCATCTCTTCTTTTTTCTATGTGCTAGATAAGGAGTATATAATGTCTTAAGTTAAATTCTGAAAGAGATTGATATAAAATTAACAAAGAAAGCATTTTAATCCTTAGGAATAAGTAATATGTTTCTGTGCAACTATTACAATAATATAGTAGAACACAAAATCTTATTCTAAAATCAGATATTATTTAAAAAGAAACATATTTATTTCTTCCATTTATTTTTGCTTGTAGTCTTTGTATATTGGGTAAAATGAGTTAAATTAGTAAAAAAATGTAATCATCTGTTAATACAGTGTCAAAATGTTTGTGCATTTCTTTTTCAAAAACTTGTTAAGAAGATTAATTTTTTTGTTGTTTTTTACCTTTTATCATATTTTTTGTAACAATCAAATTGAATTGCAAGTAGCTCCATTACAGAATACAAATTCAAGTCTTGTTTTAAGCTCCTTTGGTACAAATTCAAACAATGACAGCAAGCATTTCAATGAACTATCAAAAATAGTAAAGAAACTTGTAAAAATTAAATTTATATGGAATAATAAAAGTACTTAATCTCAAAACAACTTCATGCCCTTTTTATATTGATTATATAAGCTTCTAAATCATGTATTTGTGGAGTTTGTCATATAAATGATATCAGATGGTTTTTGGTACAGTTCTGTTTGAATAACCTGCTCATTCACTTAATTTTGTAAATAAAGGCTGATGATTTTATCATTTTTCATGATGTGGTTAAACCTCAAAATTGGTTTAAAGATAATTCTTAGTGACACATACAGATCTACAACAAATCTTTGATAAAAATATACAAAGTATTTTATTATGTTATACTGATAATTTCATAGTTGGGTACCACATTAAATTCCCAGAGTTAAACATACAGTGCTACCAACAAATGTACATTATATATAAAATTTTGTTGATTTATACATAAATCAGGTGATTTGTATCCATTTTTAATTAACTATTCTATAGAAATTTATTTAAAGAATAGGAAGCTGGTATTTACTTGCCTCCTCACAAAGGCAAATATAATTCAAGTTTGGTTTAATGTAGTACTTTATACATTTACATGTAAGCAGTATCAAATAACCAAGTCTTTGAAGCCATCAGATGTTTTTAGTGCTTTTGAAAAATACTGCTTCAGTTAATTTGAACTCTCTCATCCAACAAGATTGATTTTAGTCATAAGGCTAAAGTGAACAAGAAAATACAGAACAAGTATATATTTCAGCTGGAAGACAGCAGATTTTAAAGAATTGACATCAGTTTAAAGATAACCTTTTTAAAAGGCTGTATGATATTACATTTTTAAGAGGTTGTTGAAAAAAGAATTACTCAACACCTTAACTAAACAGCCATGTTAAAATATATATTTGTGCAAATTCAAACTTAAAGCAATGTTTGTTTCAAATCAGATTAATTAAACTTTAAATTAGCTAATATTCCTCAAATAAAGTTTCAGATAGGTATATTTTACTTTTGAAAGATCATTTAATAAAGAGAATTACATTGTGATGACAAATGGTCAAAATCAGTAATTTTTAGCAATTTCAAAATGAAAACTACTTCAAGTCAATTTAAATTAGTTTTGAAATATGACAAAGTATTTTTCTTGTTAAATTTATTAGCTTGAAATTAAAACTAAAATAAAAGCTTCAAGATTTTTCTTTTTTAAAAATTCATTTTAAACCTTAGGTATTGCATTTCTGTGGCGGTACCTAATTTATTATCAAATAGGAATCAAAAGATAAATATGTTACAAGAGGGAAACCACAAGGTTCTGGAAAAAGAAGGTACATTTTTTATATTGATTTTCTATGTGAATTATTATTCATGTCCTTTATAGAAAAAACAGATTAATACAAAAATATTAGATTCTAATTAAGCTAGAGTATATGAACCTTTTAGAAAAAGTATAACTATCTCAGGTTTGAAAGATAGTTTTTGATAATTCAGTAATATAAAAATAATGATTCACTTAATGTAACTTATTTGAAATTTGAAGGATAAATATAGTTTTAGCTGATATTTCTTTTTTACTACTGTTTACCCAATACAAATCTCAAGAGCCACTCAAGGTAGAGGGTTACTAAATAACGTTGTTGTAAGTGCATAGAGTGGGGAGAAAGTGATGTTTAGTACTAGGATAGATATTGGTTGAAGAGATTAAGATTGTAGTGGTCAGAGAAGCATCCTCTTGAGAGTTTGCTCCACAAAGTGACAGTTCAGAGGAAGCTATGGAACTCTGTGAAGATTTAAATGGGTAGAACTGAGGAATGTAGCCCACTTGAACATTGCAGTAGTAATAGAAATAGAATATTGAGAGGCTAGCAATGTTTTGTAAAATGGTTGCAGGAAAATAATTAATTCTGATCTGACTCTTGTAAAGATAGTGCATGGCAATAGGAGTCAGGTACTTTCTGGAGCAGTAAAAGGAGCTGGCCATTCTTCTAGCATCTTTAGTGATGGTATGAATATATGAGTTCCACTTGAATGCTAAAGTGAGTTTTAGTTCCAACAGACATTTGAGGTGCTTCATTGAAAATACAGCTGCTCAAGACTGGAGCAAATTTAGGTTCTGCTCAGTGCTGATGAAATGTTACTAGTTTTGTTTTGAAGATATTGATTGATACAAGCTAGTCTTCTCCCCACCCTCAATTTCCAGGGTCTGGTTATGTAGATTTTTGCAAGTGCCCATAAATTGAAACAGTGTCATTCACTCTTCTGCTCTTATCATTGCAAAGGTGACAATTTTGTTAAGATTTGTTTTTGTTTAATTATATAGGTTCTGTGTGCCGACAAACTTAGTCACTGCTGAAAAAGTTATAATATTTTTAAGGTATTTTAAATTAGGGAGTCTTTTTCATATACAAAAGTGTACAGAAAAGTCCTACCTGGTGATCAAATGACTAAACATTTTGTGACACATATTCATAGAAATTTGGAAAAATAAGATACATACAAAAAGGCTGCTTTTTTATTTCATGAAAGAATAATTTGAAAATATTTCAACCCATTCATGAACAAATAAATTTTTCAAAGTACAAATTAAGATAAAGTTATCAAATTTTAGCTGGATATTTCAAGTCTCTATGTGTAGCTTTTTTAAAACTAAAATGTTGCAGGTGTTGCAGGCAATTTGCTGTTTAAATTGAGAAATAATGTTTGTCTCGAAATGAATATATTTTTAATTTTATATTACTTTGAGTTTTTTTAAAGCATTATGGTTTCCATTATGAATTATTGATTTGTAGTTTTAAATTTTTTAAATTCATCAACTGAAAATTATCAGTTGTAGGAAGTTTATTCGTTTTCATTTTTAATCATTTTTATAAATTTGACGTCAAGAAATACCAATTTTGTTTCAAGAAAATACATAGTGCATTTTTTTTTTGTGTATTGTTATTAAGAGAATTTGTGATATTTTTACGCTTTTATGAATAAAATAATTTTTTAAACTAATATTTTTCTGAAATTTATGTTGTTGATACTTTGTTTTACTTTTAAACTTATTCCAAATTATGTCTTTTTCTTTTTCTTTTTTTAGTTTTTAAAATAAAATTTCTGCCTATACTAGAAACAATTTTACGGGAATCAAACACGTGGGCCAGAAGGAAGTTCCTTATTGACAAATAATGCACTTCTATTTCTGTTTGTTTTGTAGTCTGCGTATATTACTACATTTTTTGTATGTGCTGTTCTGCAGTTTCTTGATGGATATTTTCTAGCTCTTACAAAAAAACATATGATCAATACGGTATAACAGTATGGCACAAGGCCGCATGTGTTGGGTCTGAATGAAAATCAAACACATTAAGTAGTAATGATATATTAAGCTAGCTTTTTTTTTTAACCAATTAAACTACGGTGAGGTACTTTGTAAGCCTCCTGGTCTGAGTTAAGATATGGGTCGTGTTAGCTTGCTGCTGTAGAAGTTGGCAGTTGTCGAAGACCTGACTCGAAAACGAGGCTGTGTGTCGCGGATGAATATGTATTAACATTAAAGAAAAAAAATATAGAGAGAAAATGGCGGAGTCGTCTACGTTGTTACTTCTGGCGAAGTTCTGTTCTTATTACAGTTTTTACGTCTCTTCTCACTTGGACTCGACAGGGATCAGAAATTTATAGTGGTGATTATTGTTTTTCCTCTCTTTTTATTTCGTTTCCTAAATATATTAGTAGATTAAAAAAATGTAAAACAAACAAACAAAAAAACACCTGCGACATTTTAGTTAGTACGACTACCAGCACAATATCATCAATAAAGAGGCGGGAGCTGTGAAGATCTGCAAATAATTCTTTCATTAATTGTATTATTTATCTCTTGACCCCAACCATCATCAGTGTCTTTTTATAATAATTATTATAGCTTTTAGCTGTGTTTTATTTTGGTTGCGGGGGATGATAATAGTTGTACTTTTGTTAGTTAATATAGCAAGGGAGCATCAAAAATGAGTGGTTTGAACTTTGACTACAGACGAAGTGACAACAACAATTGTTTCGCTCCTTACCTCATCCTCTTCTTGGCAAAATATTACTAAAAGCTGTAGTATTAATTTTAATGGAAATGGTAACAGGAAATACATTAAAAACTACATGGTCTCTAATTACAACTTAGCCTAGGAGTGAGTTTGCATAATTTAATTCTCAACAACGGGTATGATATTTCTTTCTCGTAAGAAGAGGTTGCTTACTGCTTCGCACAATCAGAATTGCTTAAAAAGATGTTTAAAACTAATTCTCTACTATAATTTCCTTGTCTAAGGTGTATGACCTAAGAGTTCGAAATTTAAATCTAGAAATTAAATTGTTAACCATTTGTTTATTCTGTCTTGTTTTTGTAGTGACTAGTATTTTTTTTCTCTCCCTTGTTTCGTCACCTTATGAGTCTCGCTGTATCGTCGCGTATAAATCATGATTTGTCACGAGGCAAATTTATCAAATTATAGTATTATTGCCATTTCCTTCTCATGGACTTGACAACAACATATGTTTTATATGTTCTTTAGTGTTTTAGTTATTCATTGTCCCCTCTAAACTCTAGTCAACTGATCAATGGTGTTTACACAAGGGACGAGTTGTCCTTTTCCTGTTATCATTCACACTCTATGCGTACATTCCTTTTTCTGTTTGAAATTTCTTTTTCAAGAAAAAAACTGTCTAAGGCTATCATCTATCTTTTATAAATATTAGCTCATCGTAAAAATAGCCGTTTATTTTGTTTTCACAAATAACGTTTTCATTGTTTCCTTCCTGTGTATATTCCACCCTACATTTTTGTGCAACAACTAAACATTTGACATTTATCCATTTTTATTTTGCAACTTAATTTTGCTATATTTTTTTCTTGTATGTTTATTTTCTTAGATCATTAATTAGCGGCAGTTGTTGCCCCGTTGTTAGTTTTGTCTTTTCTGATCATTTGATGTCATTATTGCTGTAAACATCGACCGTTTTTTCAGTGTCCTAAAAGTCGTATATCATCATAAGGGAAGGGATAATGATGCCGCTTTCTCCTAATTCTGTAAAATCATTTTTTGCTTTCTCTTTTACTTTTCCAATCTATTTTTATAAGTTTATCAATTTTGCAAGTGAGATAACATCCTTTTGGTTCGTTAAAAAGAGAAAATAACGCAAAAAGTTTCGAAGTTTTCTAATTCTTGTTTGCAAATACTTTTTTTGTTCAAACAAAAATATGCACAATTTTAATAAAGATTTATATGAAAGTCTAAAAAGTAATAATTACTGGCATTACTAACGATGACTTTTTTTAAGGTTTTAATTATAATTTCTTTAAATTCAAAATAAGTTTCTTATCCCTGAGCCTGTTACTGTTTAGTGTTTTAGTGTTTTGTTTACGGAACGAATCATCACTGATATTCACTTTTTTTAGTTTTAACTTTTTTACGCATTTATTTTTTCCTAAAGAGAGAATGTTTTTAGTTAATTTGAAAAATGATTTATTGTATGAAAATTATTACGTAAATTTATTTATATAACCTGCAAATACTCTCTTTTTTTTTTTTTTTTTTTTTTTTTTTTTTTTTTTTTAGAATATTTCATCACATTTTATCCGTAATATTTTACCAGCAGCAGCAATGTCTTTTTTTTCCCCAGTTAAATGTCACTGTTTTGAGGGCACTCAATTTGGAATAAGTATTTTTTTTAACTTTCGATAGTTTAAATTAATTCTGGATATCTCTGAATGTTCAGTGCATAAATAAAATTTGTTAAAAATTAAAATATCAAAAAATTACTGAAGGATAATCATATTTTATTTAAATAATAAATGCTGTTTTAGTGTATACCAAGATAATTTTTAATTATTTTCATTTGCAGATGCAAAAAAGGAATACAAGGACCTTTGCCAACTGATAAATATTGTAAATAACGTGTTCCGTAGCAAAATTTCCACTTTCTTTTAAAAGTGCATGTTTACTTCTTTTTTTTTTTCTTTGTTCTTTTTCTTTCTTTCTTTCTTTTTTTTTTTTTTTTTTTTTTTTTTTTTTTGATAGATTTTTCACAATTTGAATTTATACACATTTTTCCGGTGTGAAATTTAGATTTAAAATTGGCTTATTCAAAAATGAAATTTAAAGTGTTATCTTTTTCGGTTTGTTTTACACAAATTCATACAGACTTAAAATCATGTACAGAACTAAATATTGTCAATAATTGTTGGTTTAATTCTGTCATAGATAACTGTGCAATAAGAATAAGAGAGAGTGAACGCAATCAAATTCTAAAATATCATCAATCTCTAAAAAAAAAAAAATGAAGTAATAATAACTTAAGTAAAGTAATACTGGAAAATTAGTGATTTCTCTCATCATTACAATTTAATTTATACCAGGTGCTTACATTTTATATTTCGTGACTGGTACCTTTGTTTTATTGTTTTACTGTGTACATCATCACATTTTTAGCTTGTTCTTTTGTTGGATGAACAATTATACTTTTTAATGAGATTACATGTAACATTATGTCTTATTACATGTCTTTTTTTTCTTTTGATCACTGTAAGTTTGAAATCTTTGAATTATGAATATTTTCAAATTTGCAAGTAATTTTTTTACATAGACTTTTTTCTTAATACTATGTTTTTGACTACATTTTTATAGCCAGTACAATATACTTGGTGAAAAAGAGAAATATGGATGTAAGAATTGACATACAATTGAAACTGTAGAATTAGCCCAACAAAAGAATAAGAGAATAAAGAAAGATGGTCATGGAATGGGTAGAAACTATCAAGAAAAGGGAGAGCTTGAAAGATGTTTGATCTGAAACCTGCACAAATAAATAGGAATTGCTTGCTTTGAAAGATAGAAATCAGATCTCATCAAATGTCGAGACAAAGTTAACCAAATAATATCATGCAAAACCTGTATGCTCTGAAAGTAAACTGAGACTCTGGCAGATAATAGTGATGTTCCAGATGAAATAATGTTTATGCTTCAAAATGTGAAATACAGAAAAGCTCTGGGCAAAGATCGCATAGCAACAGACACTTAGAAAAATGCAAGAGGATTTGTACAGTGATTTACTCATTTTCTTTAAGAAAGAAATATACTTAAAAACTTCAATCTAGAAATAGTAATCCTACTTTATAAAAAAGAACAAAGCTTAGCAACTACCACTCAATTTTATTACTATCAAGCATATACAAATTATTAGTCTCAAAAGTTATTACAAATTAAGAAGCACTCTAAATTAAAAACAGGTATCCTTCAGGAGTAGCTGCTCAACAATAGGCCTACAACTGACATAAAATCAGAATGTAACAAACCATTGTCTAGCCTTTTTGTTGACTATACAAAGTCATTTGATTTAGTAGAACACATTTCAGACTTTAGTTCACTATCCGAACATTATTAATGAAAATTTATACAAAAGTTATTGAATATATATATATATATATATATATATATATATATATATAAAATAGCAGTTGAATAATTCAATTACACAAAGGCATAGATAAAATAAAGATTTGTAAAATGAGTGAAACCGGAGGATACAATTCTACCTTGATCATTTGAAAATATCTTTGAGATAACAAAGTGGGAAGGAATAGGACTTAAATGTAAGCAGGTATACAATATTTGTACCAATTACAATTTGCTGATGACATTCTGCTAATATCAGAATCATCTGATCAATTACAAGAAATGTCAAATGTCTAAATATAGAAAGTCTTAATGTAGATTTTAAAATGAACAGAAATAAAACAAAAGTAATATTTCAAGAAGAATTTCATAAGAATAGATGAAAAATGATTAAAAAAAAAACAATACTAGAAATGAGCAGGACAATAGAAAAAAGATGACGTGGGGTAAAATATTGCCTGATTGGTGTCTAATTGGATAACTGAGATGGGGTGTTTGCTTTGCTGCTAAGACATGATACACAATAGAACATAAAAGGAGTTAAGAAAGGTTTTTGTTTTACTATGAACTAACAATCGCTGATAAGAGGAAACATGGTAAATGCAGACTTAAAAAAATTATCTTTCTGAATTAAATAGAACAAAAGCTTTACCAAGTATATTACAAGTAAAATCATTCTGTAATTTAGTACTTTGGTGAATTATTTCTATAATTTAACCACAGCAGAAAACTTCAAAAAGCACTGAAAGATTTAAACCTTGAAAGAAAAGTAACCTTGATATCAGTCCCCAAATAATAACAAGTAACAAACTTGGTGGTACCAGGTTATTCAAAAAATGACTTTTACAAAATTTCAACATTAAGTCTATTTGTTCTCAAGAGACATCATCAAAATGATTTCGTGATTTGAGTTCATCCATTTCTGCCAATGAGAAACAAGAGTTTTTCTCAATTTTCTGAAGTTGTTTAAATGGGTTTTCAAATATTGAGCACCATCTCAAATCTTCTACTCATTTTCTTATTTACAACACCAGTAGAACACTCATCTTTATTTTTCAGACTCACTTTCCATTACACAAAATAAGAAACCAACAGTGACTGAATATTCAAAGCTAATACTTTTGTTTCATATTTGGTTATAGGTAATTTGAGAAATATTGTGTCCAAGTAATTTTTTTTTTATTTTTAAATTTGAAGGTTCTTAAATGAAAAAGAAAACAACACTAGCAAGTTAGTAATATAAGATGATTGATTAAAAGCATACATTTTTCCATATATTCATGGCATATTTCATGTTCTTTACAGATTAAACAAAAATATCTTTGTATTTCAAAATAGTTTATACAGGAAACAATTTCCAAATATCACTACTAATTTTATGGAAATTGTAGCAATTCATTGTACTAATTTATTTCTTCCAAATTTTATGACTAAAAAAACTTGATTAATTATACAAGTTTGTTCATTGCTACATACAGTTTATAATCATTTTTTCTACCAATGATAAAAATATGGTCAAGTGGTTATCTGTCTGATTTAAACTCCATAAAATACACCAGTAAAGAAAATGTTAAATTACTAAAATTACAAAATATAAAAACTTTTTAAAGAATTTTGATTCATTTGAATAAAGAATTAGAATTCTGCAAAAATGGGTAAAAATTTAACTTGTAATGTTATATAAACTTTTTTTTTTTTTTTTTTTTTTATTGGAATATAGCTTATACTTACAAATCTCATATCTTTTTTTTTTATTTCTTTGGTTATAAATTTAACTTTTAAAGAATTAATAATGAAAGTAACATGACCCAAGACAAAATTTAATATTTAAAATACATTTGAGTAATTCCCACTGTGGCAAGCATGAAAAGTAATTTATGCCGTTTGAAAATATTTTAAAAATACCTCTGCACATGTCTATGATAAAGAAAGATAATGAATCTCTCCAAACTATTTTTCCCTTGTTTTTAAGCACAACTTTTTTTATAATCAATATGATTACCCTAAAATTTACTTTCTTTGTGTTTTGCTACCATAAAATATTTCATATGATGTAGGCAATGAAATATAAATCATTGTTATTCTTTGGGCCATTGACAGTAATGTAAAATGAATTATAATGCTGTCAAATTTAGTCATTCTACTTACTAATAATCTAAAATTTATGCATATACAATTGAAAAATTCTTCTTTTCCATGTAAAAGTGTATTTTGGGAATATATGTAAAAAAGATGACAAGATATTACTAATTTGTTAGAATGCAGATTTGATATTATCTAAAATTTGATGTCTTATTAGTTATTCATCAGGTATATTAATAGCATTGACTTAAATTTATAATTTATTGATTTTTATATTTCATATTTATGGTTGGTAATTCATTAAAAATTACAACAGATGATTAGTACAGAGAGGCAGGATTAAAATTACCCTGTTGATTTTCTGTGACATTTTTTATATTAAAATTTTTAGTGTACTTCCAAATTTATTAAAAATATTGAATGAGAAAAATTGTATTGAATATAATTAAATCAAGATTGATGTGGAATTGGCATTTAACCAATGTAATTTTATGAGATTACAAAGACTATTTTAGTTATAGTGTGAGTTTATCTAATGAGGTCATTCCAAAAATAATGTCCAAGTTTAGGGTCAGAAAAATATCAAAAATTTATTGAACATGAATTTTTTTTTTTTTTTTTTTTTTCTTGTCCTAAATTTTAATAAATAAATTTGAATTCATTCATTAATATATTCATGATCAAACAATTCACAAATTTCATCATACTATTTTTCATAAATTGTCCTTTCATTTGGAGGATAATTATCTTGACCATTTCTCAATCACTGCATCCTGAAAAGTGTGCCCCAAGTAACAAACGAGTAATTATTTTTATATTTAAAAAAATCTTTATTTTTGGAGAAAAAAAAATAGACTCCAAGAAATGTATCTTTAAAATGAATACTTATTTCAGAAGACTTCTTTATTATTGTCTAATATTCAAATTTCATGACTAATTTTTCCTTGTTAAAATTCAAAATGTCCTCCAGAGTTTTGATTATTCTACAATTGCCCCCTGAAATAAAAAATAAAAAAAAGTTTGAGAAACACTGATCTAGACAGTAGTTTTCACCTCTTCATGTTTTTAAAAAACTAGTCCATTAAGCTGTAAACTCTAAAATAGGTGGTAATGAGATGGAAAAATATTTGCAGAAATAGGATGGTGTGAAATTTTGTCCCAACTGATATCTTACATCTTTTCAGATGTAACTGTTATTATAGTGTTGTGTGGGAATACATACATTCATGAGGGAATACAACACTTTTGTAATTGATCAAATTTGATCTCTCTTCCTTCATAGAAGTATTTAAATGCTCTAATTGCAATAGATGTCTGCTGTAATCATAACATTGATAAATAACTCAGTTAATCACACCAATACAGTCTCACTTAACATTTACTAAAATCTTCATTTTGGGGTCTGTTTTTGCTGCCTGTTTACCACCTTTAAAGCCTTGTTTGTGTCATTGATATATAAGTGTTATTACATCTTCAATAACTTGACATATTACAAAAATGTAATGGCTTGATGTAGATTTTTTTTGTTTGTTTTTTTTTTTTTTACTACAATTGTATTATCTTTATTTTTTTTTTTTTTCACAGATGCTATATTATCTCTGAGATCTATATCTTACACCTATGCAAATTTGTATTAGTGATCTTATTTCATCTCAGCTGCTTCAGCAATAGGCTGAGGTGACCATTTTTTTATTTACTGGTAAGTTTTATTTTCCTTTTACATTAGTATTTCATTGTTAAACCACTTAGGATTTTGTGTTTGAAATTGTCCTTTTTAAGAGTAAAATAAATGTAATATATAATAGTAATATATTACTGTTTTTATTTTAAAAAGTTTTAAAACTTTTCATGTTTAGAGTATTATTTTTACTTGCCTCTCTTAAAAATTAAAAAGGACAAAAAATAAATTGGAATTTTTAATCTCAATATGTTTATTCCCTTTTTAACTGATTTAAATTTTTAATAGTTAAAATTTTATGCTTTTAAAATCTAATTTTTTTACAATATTGGATATAATGGAATAAAAATCTTATTCCTCACTAAATATCCTTTAATTATTAAACTGTATAATTAATGCTTTGTCTAAATGAAAGTTGAATTAGGATGGAATTTCTTTTAGATATAAAATCAAAAAAAAAAAATCATGCTGTATACTTAAGTTATAAGGATCATTAACATCTTTTCATTACAGATGTGCTTTCTTACACATCTATGTTTACATCCAACATTTAAGAACCATTATAATTTATATTGTTTGCCTCTGCTGTGTTGTTTTTTTAGAAAATTTTTTATCAAAATATGAAATTATTTTATTAGGCAAATATGCCTAATAAAATAATTTCATATTTTATTCGGCATAAACCAAGCAATACCATACTGAATTTCTTGACAATAATATCAACTCCAGGATGATTAATGTTTTGTAATTTGTAACATATAGCTCTGATGAAGATCTGTTATCAGCATTCTGATTATTATCAGAAATGCATTCACTTGGTCATTTCTTCTAACAGTATAGTATTTTGAATGGCTTTTAATTTTTTATTTGTTTAGGGAACACTAAGATTTCAAGGTAATCAATTTTCTGAAAGTGGTAGTATTGAGACAATATCCAGTTTTAAGCAAGTTTTATTATGATTCCTCAAGAATTGATAATCTTTTTTTGAAAATAGTAACTAAATGAAATAGATTTGGGGAATATGCATTTCACAAAAATGTATTGTTTTCCAATGCCTTGTGATGCTTGTCAGATTGTTATAAAAATGTCCTACTTAATTAATAATTAGCAACATTTTAAATTTTATTTTTCAGTTAGTCTACTTAGATTTTCTTATTAACTGGAGAATGAAACATCTGACATGTGATCACTTTGCCTTATCATTAAACAATTCCTGTAAGTTCAGCAGCCATGAAGGCTTTTGAATATTGTTACAATTTATCCTACATACTATTCTGTAAAAATATAAATTGTTCTCTGCTTTCCTTATATTACATGAATATTCTAATTTTAAGTGATCTTGATGTTTTATGTATAATTGTATTTCTAGGAATGACAGAGGAATACAGTCCAGTCAGTGTGAACAGGGATGTGGGAACTGAGCAACCCTCTCTCTGGATCCACTCTTCAGAAGAGCCCAGGTAAGAATTTTCTCCTTACCATTACTAAGGTAAGTTGATGGAAAAGGATACATGGAAAACACAAACTTTCAACCTTTCTCCCACAAGTGGGATGTGGCAAGCCTCTCACTGCTCTACTGCTACTTCCAAGGAAAGTGCTCATATGAACTACATTCTCTGATCCTGCCAAGGCAGACCTTCACAGCAAGAATGTACCATGCCACTTACATAGCAAACCACACACATTCCCTCCATATCCCATCAGTGAGAAGTAAGTTCTACTTGAGCTGCCTCTTCCCATGAACCACTGCCTCAACAGGATGTTTCCCCCCATCACTACAATCTTAACCTGTTCAAGGCTAGGGTTAACTGGTATCTTTCACTCCTATGCACACAAATGGCCTCCAAATGTAACCCTCTAAGTGGCTCCCAGGCCTTGTAAAGGATCAACCTCACTGTAAAATATATGATATAGATATGTTGAAATTTCTCAAAAGTATGTTTATTTATACACTCAATACTTAGGTTCTTTTTGCACAAAGGCATTGTTACATGGATAAAATCAGCATGTAGCAATGCTGATAAGTTATAAAAGCCTAGGTTGCTTTGATACCTATATAGATTCTCTATATAGTATTTTCAAGAGGACACCAATGACCTTTTGTGGTTTACCCTCCACAAATAGTGTCAATGAGTGTCTTCTGTACAACTCTCAGGTCAGTAGTATTTTCCAGGCTGAGAAGAGATTCATAGTATTTATACTGAATAAATAGTGATTTATTCAAATTTGTCTTCCTTTTTTTTAAGCTGTAAACTATAATTATCAAGTTCTATTTAAATTCAGTCTTTGATGCTGCCTGGGTCCAAACCTTACAAAGATACTGTTGAAGAATTTATATGGGTATTTGAAGAAAGGAAGATTCCTCATTATAGGTATATCACCTCAAAAGCTTTGCTCTAAAAATGTAGATTTGATGAGTAACTTTTAAGTAGATATTCCAAAGTAAAATTTTATTTTCAATATATCTAAAAACTGTTAATACAGACATAGAGATCTTGACAAAACATAAAAAATGTTACCAAATTTATCTTGGTAGCTCAGTTAGCAAACTTGTTATGATCAATCAAAGTTCATAAAACCTTTATCATATGTGCTATTGGACAAAAAGCTGATTTTAAGTGTATAACTGAAGATGCAGGGTTTAAACAAGTTAAAAATCATTATACGTGTAATATATAGGAAGTCTTAAAGTAAAAGAAAGATAGTACTAATGGAATCAATAATTCTTAGATCAGACCAGCCTAAACATTGCAAAAATTTTGTTCTCAAAAATAGTAAAAATATAACAGAAGTGTACATTTGAATGATGATATAATGATTTACTAAGCATATCTTAGATGTAGCACAAGGCCAAAAGTATGGAGCACCCAGTGAGGATTGAACTCGCTATTCAGTTGTAATTGATCTAGTGAGACAAGTTTTCTAACGACATCGAAGTGCTCATATTTGAATGATCATATGTTTCATTTCAATAGGTAATGACTTGCAACTTCTTCCTATACTTTATAGCACAACAGAGACGAAACTACTTTTTTTCTCAATAATAAAATCTATGTTTACACCACATAAAAACAGCCAGAAGCACAATTTGACAGTAGAGCAAAACAGATCAAAAGTATACCATACTGACCTTGCCATAATAAAAGTATCCATTGGAAGTACATGCCTGAAATTTTGAAACTTTACTAATTTTGGTATGCTGAATTCAACAAAACTATTTTCACTGTAATATCAATAATTTTGTAATATATGTATCTTATTTTGTTAAATTTTCATGTAATTTTCAACTTGTCAAAAACAGGACAGTAATGACTACAAAACCTAGAAATTTGTTTTAGAAACGAAAACAAATCCTTTATAATAGTTCTTTAAACTTCTTCAGTTTTAAACTGATAGAAAAGACTTTCCTCTCCTAATGGCGATTTGCTAACTGAATTTTCTTATGATCCTCTGATGTGCTTAATATTTCTGGAACACTCCATATTCTGCCATTACTTTAAACCGGCACTACATTAAAGTCCCATCTTAAGACAGATGTTGATTCTTCTTGTGCAATATCATCTGACAAAGGTCATCAGAAATAATCATTTCTGCTCTTTGTTGGAGCTAAAAACTTATCACAGTACTGAATGGAGATACACTATCAATGTAAAAGTTGGAGTCATAATATACTGCAACTCATTGGACATGGTTCTCATAACTGAAGGTAATTTGAGTTGGTTCTTCTTCACCACAACTACTAAAGTTTAAATACTCCAAAGCACTAAGTGCATTTTCTTCTTTCCTTTGTCTTAGGTGGAGATAAATCAACTGATTTTCTTGTCAAGTAGTTGCAAAGAGAAGCTTCAAGCAGAGATTTACTTCCACTGCTGTTGATCTTGATACCCAAGAGAACCTTCAGATTTCTAAATTGATCTTTAAGTGCTTCCAACCCACTGCTTGTTGTACATCTTTAATAGATTTTGTAGGATCACCATGCTTGATGACCGAGTTAATGATTCTCTGTTTCTCAGCAGCAGCTTAACACTTTTCCATTCTTATGCCTCTCATTTTTAGCAATCCTTTCCTGTACATAAAGTTTCAGAAGTACTTCTTGTTTTTTGTGTCTTTGTCACAGATGTTTTGTATGCTTCCTTAAAATGCCAAGAACTGATTGCTGCTCAGCTGCTGATTTTTGCTTACAGTCAAGCTTGAGCATGTTTGATGTTGATCGATGGTGAAATGATGCATGTCATCTTTTTTTCTCTTCGTTTTTGTCTGTTCCACTCCAACATTCAAGTGTCATTAGCACATTTAAATTTTGAGTGTTTGAGAAAAAAATTTTTCTTGTATAAAAGAAAAATACTAGATGTTACTTGGGTAAAAAAATATATTCAAATTAGGTTTGTGAAATTAGATCAGTGCTAAATGAGCACTTTAAAAATGTAAATAATATGAATAATTTCATTATTTTGCATGGATAAAATTTTTACAGCTATATTACTGAAGTGTAAAAAAAAATTAAATATAGCAGTACACTGGATGATTTCATCTCCTTCACTTGTATTAGGTTGGTGCAAAAATAATGACGTAATAATGTCGTTTTTTGACGTTAAAAAATACGTCAAAAAACGACATTATTACCTCATTATTTTTGCACCAACCTAATAGAATTGAATTCCATTGAATGATATAACATAGGTACCTCCACGAAATCACTAAAAAAAGAGCATAGCTTGATGAAAAAGACGCCAACCTTGCTGAAAACAAAATTTTATTGTCTAAATGCTTGTTATTATTAAGAGGAAAGACCAAAGTTTTTTTAATTATTTAAAAAATTTTTTCCTTCTTTTTAGAACATTCTAAATTTTGATTAAAAAAAAAAACAAAAAAAAAACCTTGTTTCTATTTGTATCAGCGGAACTAGTAAATAACATAGACAATTTTTAGCACGTTTTTTTGGTATGACACACATTAATTTGAAAAATCATGCAAAAATAGAAATAATTGTCGGATGTTAATGAAACTTTCAGGAACTATTCACAGATGATCGAAATTATTATAAATGTTTTTTTTTTTTTTTTTTTATTAAACTCATGGTAGAAAATTTTTTTTAATATTTATCCCTCCTCCCCCTAAACTAATTTTATGAAAACGCTAGAAATTTGATCGCATTGGGTTTAGTGATTACAATAATTAAAAGCACAGGGCTTTGAGGAATGCAAATCATGTTTTTTTTTTTTTTTTTTTTTTTTTTTTTTTTAAATTGGAGCCAACGTACCTGAAAATCAGCTCTGAATTGTAACATACAAAACTCAATAAAACAAAGATATTTAATTTCAAATGCTTTTATTTGCTTTTATGAATATGGACTATATTTTCTGAAAGCAAAAAATTTTTTTCGATGAAAAATGAATTTTTAATACAATTATTTGTTATTTCTTTAATTATAATAGATTTTACATTTAAGTTGTTAAAATATTATAAAATTAGTTAAAAGCCCCATCGGCTTTCCTATGAGATGGATCTTTTTTTAGCGCGTTGTAAATTGTATCATTTTGACTAATCAGAAGATCCACAGTAATTAAGAAATGTAATTTTGTGCTTATAACCGGGCTGTAATTATAAAGTACGGAAGACCAACCAGAATATAATTAAGTTGCGTTATTTGAGTTAAGCATTGTTCTCCGCTGTTAAGGCCTTTACTTTTGCGAAACACGTGTGGAGAAGTTAATTTGATTTTTCAATTTCAACTGAAAAGGGTACCTACAACTATCAGTATCATCTTATGAAATTTATATGATCTTATTTTTATATTAATCTCACTTATGACATTTTTCCATAAATGAAATATTAAAATTAATAATAAAATGAATGCAAATACAAATAACAGTAAAATGTAATAAATGTACATAAAATTATAGTATTTTATGTACAGTTCTGATAAAATTTCATAAGAAAGGTACCTATAAATTAATTAGATACATTTCTTAGGAAATATGAAATTTAATGTCACTCTTAACAGTCTTATTTTAATTTCTTTATAATATATTTTCCATAAAGCATCATAAACGTAAAGGTGAAAGCTAAGTACAAAAAAAAAAAAAATTAGACCGCTGAAAGTTTTCGTTAAAAATAATGAGGTAAATAATTTGTTCACTTAAATGTAAATTATTTCACTTTTCTCCTTCCGTAGAACAAATTAGCCTCATGGAATTCGTAAATATGTCATTCATCACCTGTCAAGAGACGCAAAAGTTTATGACCTGCTTTGTTTTATTTTCAAATTACATCTTTTTGGCACAAAAGCTAAGCTAAGTTAAGTTTGGTTCAAAATATTTTAAATAAACATTATAATTTCTGATTTTCTTAAAATAAGTTTTGAAAAAATGATAATTGATATTTAAAAGAATTTCAAAGTGAGATTTCCAGTTTTTTTGGTTTTTTTTTTAATGGAAAAAAATGGTCAATTTTGCTGACTCAAAAAAAAGTAGATTTTTAACGAAAATTTCGGACGTGCTAGGAATGATTAAAAAATGGGAAAAAATACCCCCAAAATACTTTGATCTTTCCTCTTAATAATAACAAACATTTAGACGATAAAATTTTGTTTTCGTCAAGTTTGGCGTCTTTTTCATCATGCTATACTCTTCTTTTTTTCTTTTTTTTTTCTTAGCGATCTCGTGGAGGTACCTAATATAACAGGTAAAGAACTAGAGTAGCTATGACATCCATAAAAGATAACAGGATTTGAATGGTGGTTGGAGTCAAAAAGGAGTATTTTATCTCCAAGCAGACAAAGATTTTAAGTTTTTCCCAAGTAACAATAGCAAAGTATGTCAAGAATGTTTGAAATTTTAAACAAACACTGGTTGTATAGATGATCCAAGAATGGAAACACTAGCCTCTGACAAGGATTGTAACCATTCAGCAAAGAGGAATATTGCATTAAATCTTATCTCAATTTGATGCTGGTGCTTGCTGCTCATTGAGCAACATATGGTATGGCATACACTGCATTTGATAGGGTTTCATTGTCATTAACCAACAAGGTTACTATTATTGATACCACAATTTCCTATGCTTTATTTGGGCCAGATAAAATCACCATTGAACTATACAAGGTTGGCATCATCTTACCTGGTCAAACTAAACATGCTTCCAGCACTTTCAGAGATACAGTTGAGTTTGTGTTTAGGGGAGACCACATGAGGTTATGGATCTAACCTGTCAGCAGTGTTGTTTAGATGGTGGCAATTTAACAGTGTAAATGTGTTCTGTTGGTGTTCAAAGGACTACTTGTAAAACTGGAATCTGTCTTGAGAGACATTACACAGATCTTGTTGCACCCTTCCAATTTTCCAAGGAGTGATGATTTGTTCCAGCAGCCCTAATTTGAGCAGGAATGACATGAAACTAATTCTAGATACTCAGTTAAGCATGTATGGGACGTGTTGCCAATCTCGCTAAATACATTACAACACTGCTATGGAAGGCCCTGAAACATGCCTAGGAAGATATACAAACAGAAATCCAACAACACAGGTCCGATACCACATTGTGAAACC
Source organism: Acanthosepion lycidas (assembly GCA_963932145.1). Classification (NCBI taxonomy): domain Eukaryota; kingdom Metazoa; phylum Mollusca; class Cephalopoda; order Sepiida; family Sepiidae; genus Acanthosepion; species Acanthosepion lycidas. Next base: position 66,616,503 of record OZ010578.1, read on the forward strand.
ACTGTTATTTAGACAAAGGGAAGATCAACTCGTAATTCTTTGGCAACATCAGAACAAAATAAGTAGCCATTTTAAACTAAATTTTAAAACCTCATAACTCAGACACTATTAAAATCAACACCATGTTGCCAGTGGTCTGACAGTGAATTTGTATCATTATGACAAAAACTGAGGTTATCAGATATCAATAAACTGCCAGAAGTCATTTTTTTTTTTTTTGTAACCAGATTTACGTTCGTATAAGTGTATAGATCTGTGGACTGGAAAAAGTAGGAATTAGTGTAGACAAAGTTGGTGAAGAAAAATGGTGGGGAAGAACCAGTATCTAATGGCATCAGCTTTTAACAGGTGGTTTGTGAAATATGGGATCTTAGACTGCATCAGAATAGATCTTTCTATTCATCATTGTTGTTGATCAAAACATTTTCAACTTTTGGTGCATCAGTTCCAAATCATGACAATAGGACTCTGCTATCATGGCCTAAATAGGTTGCAGAAAATTCTAGTGGATTATGTTAAGTCAGACGCAAGTTTGTCTCTCTAAAGAAAGCCATACAGAAACGGATTTTTCTCAATAATAAGCACATGATCAAAAATGGGTCTCTTATTTTTTTTTTCTTCTTCAAATGAATAAACAAATTGCAGTAAATATCAAACCATTCTAGTTTCTGGTCATTAGTCAAATCTGGGAGCAATACACTTTTGCATTTTCTTCACTCATTTGTATCAGATATTTTCCAATTCGTCAGCTTTGTTCCCCACACCAAAGTGTTTATTTCTAAATGAGCCTATATGGCTGCTCTTAATTCTACATTGTTGAGTGATGACGGTCAACTATGACTAGACTTACTTTGGTGATTCAGATGACCAAAAGCACGTCCTGGGTATGACGATAAACTACATCCGCGTCCTGGGTACGGCAATAAACTGCATCCAACAGCAAGGTCTCGGATAATGTTTTCAGAAAAATAATGTTGTCAGCTCTAAGTTTTTGAAACAATAATGTTGCCAGCTATACGTTTTTTTTCGTAAAGGAATAATGTTGCCAGCTATACGTTTTTTTTCGTAAAGGAATAATGTTGCCAGCTATACGTTTTTTTTCGTAAAGGAATAATGTTGCCAGCTATACGTTTTTTTTTTCGTAAAGGAATAATGTTGCCAGCTATACGTTTTTTTTTCGTAAAGGAATAATGTTGCCAGCTATACGTTTTTTTTTCGTAAAGGAATAATGTTGCCAGCTATACGTTTTTTTTTCGTAAAGGAATAATGTTGCCAGCTATACGTTTTTTTTTCGTAAAGGAATAATGTTGCCAGCTATACGTTTTTTTTTCGTAAAGGAATAATGTTGCCAGCTATACGTTTTTTTTGAAACAATAATGTTGCCAGCTATACATTTTTTATTCCATACAAAATAGGCATTTAAAATTCATATAAACTGGATTTGGCATTAAATAACCCACAGTGGTTGATATGCCATAAAACCCAAACAAACAAACAATGACCAAAAGCAAATTTTTGTAACCATTGAAAAAAACTGACTCTAAGTATAGTTGATATTGAAGATGGGTTCACCAACGCATTGAAATATAGTAATACAAAAAATCATGTTTATTTATCTTTGCTTCAATCATATCCAATTTAAAAAAAAAAAAAAAAAAAAGCAAAAAGAAAGTTTAAACAATATAAACAAAAGGAAATGCAGAGCTTTAAAATGATATACAGATCTACACTTACATAGAAAGGAATGATGCAAAAAAACTGATGGTACTAATACAAAAGAAAAACAACCACCTATTTTGTTCCATCACTCTGTAAAGGCCACAGTAAAACTTCATATTCTTAGCTGAATATATTTCTGGGCTAATTTATAAGTATGGCTGATTGTCCATTCACATCTCAGTTTCAGATTTCTAACAGGCACCTTTCAAGTTGTTCTCCAATATGTTACAATCCTCTCTTTTTCATGATACCAAGCACCCTGTTCCCTTATCAGAAAAATACCTTCAAAGTATGATTTCTATTTCTAAGTTTTAGTGATAATATTTGGTTTGAAAACCTCATTTTGATGTCTCCAAAGAAATTTCTGATGCTCCAAAAGTTTTACTTTTGTCTCATCTGGCTATAATATATTCTCTCAGTGAGAAAGGCTTACTAATATGTTTATTTGCAAATGATTTAAATAAGATTTGCATGTTCACAGACCTGCTGTGTCTAAAGCACTAGTAATGGTATTTCTTGGTATAGCATTGTCATGACATACTCTATGGCATATGCTGGTGTTTAGGTGGACTACAGTTGTCAATTCAGAATGGACTGTCCCAACTGTCTTCAGGCCAATACCCCCAAATTGTTCTGTCTTGACTTCTCATTGAAAATCAAAAACCCTCTTTTCACCAAGCAGAAGGCTTACTTGTAATAATATATGGCACAAGGCATGGGATCTCTATTGGCTAAATTTTATTTTCTCCAGCAAGTAAATGTTTCTGACCACTTGTCAGTGATGCAGGGGGTCAGATGAGTAAGAGAACTTCCCTACTGCAGCTTTTTTTTTTTCTTTTGGGCCATCTGCTCATGACCAAGACAAAAACCTCACTAAAAAAAAAAGTTGGAGGAAGGATCTCCTCTTCTTACCTGGAAATCTTACCACCTTGCTCATCCTGATTAGTCAAAGTAAAGACTTCACCACATACTGTTCCTTTTACCCTTTCTTTCTTGCAGGACCTGTAACCATCAACTGGCCCTGTTAACATATATGGTATTTCAGAAATGATATATTGCCAGCAACCTATGTGGTTATTTATTAGTTATGTGATGTTCTCTTTTTCCCAACCTTAACCTTAAATTACTCTACATGCACAATGTTACATTGTTACTTTCACTCCAGCAGCTTCCAAATTATTCCTGAGATCCTTACTTGTATGTAATATTTGGCTTAATTTCAACAGTTCTTAGGTTATTTTCTGCTCTGACTACCAGTTTCTTCTTCTTACCACATTGTTATATTTACAACAGCGTTTTCTTTCTTGAACATTAGACTCTTTCATGCAGTTGATTTAGGTATAGTAAATTGTTTAGAAATTAAATCCTTTTCATTGTCTGATTTTTAGACCTGAATAATCTTATTTATACATGGGGGAAAAATTATGATTTTCCTGTTTATACTTCTCTTGTCCCATTAATTTTGGATATAGCATTTTTTAATGTTATTGTAAATATACATTATAGAAAGTTATTCTATGTACCAGGGCTGTGGAGCCAGAACACAAAACCTTCAACTGTGACGATCCTATTTTTGGCACCTTTGACTTCAGTTTCTCTTTATGTGATTATGGCCTACAGATCTCATAAAGCCTATGCATATGCTCCTAATTTAAGTATGTCTATATCACTATAACTGGTTTATATCAAAGAATAAAGATATTGTGGCTTTTATATCATACCTATTCATTCATTAATATTTTCTAATAGAATTAGACAAAATCTTTGAAATGATATAGAAGAAATAAAAATAAAAATGTTATGAAAGACTTTTTACACACATACACATACATATATATATATATATATATATATATATGCAAATAAGAAATAAATACAGAACAAAAATAAAACTATTTATAACAGAAGTTGAAATATAATCTTTTACAGAACATAAAAGAGATAACAAAAATAAAAATTTTATAATGTAAGATTTTTTAATTATATAGTTTTGCAAATACAAAATAACTACAAAAAATAAAATGACTTTAAAAAATAAGTTGAAATGAATTTCTTTAAAGGAAATAGTAATTATACAGTAGAAGAAATAAAAATTCTATAATGTAAGACTTTTAGCATAAAGTGTAAATTCAACTGGAGTTTGAGTCAGTTTTACAGACTACAACTCCAGTGACCCCTTAATTGCTTTCAACTCAATGACTCAGACTCCACAGCCCTGCTATATACATCATACACCTAACACATTAAAAATGCTCCCAACTAACTGCTCAATTTTATCTTCTATAAACTAAAGGAATAATTTGTCAGCAGTGTATGTGTACATACATACATACATACATATATATATATATATATATATATATATATATATATAGCTCCTCTTTATTATTTCATTATTTTTCTAAAAATCCTTCTACAAATGCTTTTGTTTCCTTTAATTCTATTTCTTTGTTATCCTCTTTGCAGTAGCACTGAACGGGAACATAAACGAATCACGCACAACAATTCTGAAAAACAACGTAAAGAAAAGATTAAAAGTAAAATTGCAAATATTGGACATTTGTTGCCAGCTGTTCGATGTTATGAAAAGCAAGTGAGTTTAATTTTAAATCTTATCAACAAATAATTTTCACAATTATGTATGTGATGATGCTACATTAAGAGGTTTTATATTTTCTGTTTTCATAGAATCTTCAGCTGATGCCATTTATTTGAATATTTTAATGAGCTTGATTACACTGATGTGATTTATGTATGCATCCAAGACAGTTGAATCATTATTTACTTGGGTTTAGTATTTGCCTTGATGGTGTTTTTTACAACATATCTTGCTTTAAGTTTCTGAGTTATTTAGTTACATAAGTTACATAAATAAAGGTAAATATATCCTATAATTTTACCTTTGCTTCATTTAATTTTGTTTTTAACCTAGGCATATAATTTTACAAAAAAGGTGTAGGCTTTTATTAATTTCAGTTAAGTTTTTCTCACTAGGAATTAGGAATGTTTCATTATTAATATTACTTAATGATAATAAATATTAATTCTTTTTGATTTTAGAAAGCTAAATAATAGCAAAATTATTTGCTAGTGTAATGAATTGATAAAACGGCTTCTGATTAAAATGAAGAGGAAGAAAATTTCAGGACATACAAGTTTTTTATTTGAATTTAAATATTTAATTGTTTTGAAATTGATTTTATTGTTTTTAGGATATTTTTTTAATAAATAAAAAATGTATTTAATATTTTAATCTCAAACCAAATTCCCAAAATGTTTTGTATTGTGACCTGAAAATTTTCTTTTTATGATTGCCTATATTTGTTTACAGAGATGTTATGAAATCTGAATAATTATTTTGTTATTTTGCAAGTTAATGTAATCTTGTTATTCTGTAACCTTCATGAGTTTTTCATTCATTGATTCATCTACTGTTTTGATTTTAACATTACTTGCATCAGTTTTTGTTTTTTTTTATTGCTTCTCAGTGATTTACTTGAAAATTGTTCTCCATTCTCATTTAAATGATGACCCATAAGTTTTCTGTTGGATTAATATCTGGTAAGGATGGGTGAAATTCCATTAAGTTGGTGTCTATAGAAGCCATCTTTTGCAAGGTGGCTAATAGTTAACTTTGCATAAGTTGAATGAACATTACATTGTATAAATATTACCTTCTTAGATTAAAGCTTCATGTTTGTGATGTGTACGACTAAAAATATTTTGTCAAAGCACTTATAATAATTCTCTGCATTTATCATGATACCATCACCAAATTTGTTGGAACTTATAATTTTAATGCCTATAATATTAGCTCAGAAACTACTCTACTTTCCCCCTGTTTTCTTCTAAGTAGTGTTGGTTAATTATTTCCATAAAGGGCTAAAACTCTAGTTGATCCATCAGGTCCATCCATTGTAGCTGTACAGTCATCACACAAATTACCGTTGGAAAATCAGTTTCCATGTACTTGAAAATACACATTTCTCTTTGTGATGTTTACTTAAGAGTGGCAGTTTGGTTGCTTTCATGTATAGTTAAAAGCTTTAATATTGTGTCTTTTCGCTCTGCTTACTTTTGAAACATCAGCTTATCTAATGTTTTCTTGCTGGTCAATCTACTTGTCCTGCTGATCACCATTTTAATTTTTCTCAATATTTCTAATTATATTATTGAATAAATTACTTAAATGTAAGCTTGTATTGCATTTTATATTCCTGTTAACAATCATATCTTCATAAAAATGATTGTAAATTGTCTTGCTTTCTAATATTGTTCACTTAAATTTCATTAGGTTTATCTCAGCATCATTGTGTATGTGTGTATGAAAACATTTCAAATTTAAGTTTATTCTTTATAATATAAAACTATAAAAATAGATCTGTTTAAATTTCAGAGCACTTTGTCTATATTGGAACGGGCTGCAGATTATATATCTGAAATTCAAGATAAAAATGATCAATTAATGTACCATAATGGTGATGAAGTGCAAGGTAACTCATTGATTTTAATTTTGAACATGAACAAGAGTTTCACACAATTTAAATGACTTTATTTTTCTTTTTAGTCATGTAAACTTAAACTGAAAAATATTTTAAAATTAAAACTATCGATTATAAAAAGTAAAAAAGACTTTTGTTCTGTGTCTTTTTCACCCTTAACATGTAAAGTTTGCTCTGAAAGTAATGCCTCTTGTTTTATGTTGGCTCATGACATCAGTAGCAGATGTTGGTTGTTGTGGTTGAGCCTTCCACCAATAACCCCTGCCTCTTTTTTTTTTTTTTTTTTTTTTTTTTTTTTTGTCCTAAATAGCAGCTGAGTAGCAATCTGGCAAAATGGCTTCTGACATCAAAATGCATACAAAGCAGGAGTTTTTTATCAACAAATTTCTCCATGTAGGAAATATTGCACCCACTGATATTCATTAACCAAACAGTGGATGCAAGCACACCTGGGCAATGGGTAACACTTTTCAGCAATGGCATATGAGAAGCCCAGTTTCGGGTGGTCCTACACAGCTTTCATCCCATAAAATGAAAAGCTCTTGTTCATTGTTAGTGAAAATTCATAGTCAGTAATAATAACTCCCTGTTGTACTCTCCGTATCTTGTTGTAGTTTCTACTGAAATAAATAGGAGGCATTACTTTTTCATATAGATTAGCAATTAAAGAATGACTGTATAGTTAAAGTGTTATAGTTTTTATGATCCAGTAAGTCAAGCTCAAATCCAATATCTTTTTACTTCCTGGTTTTATTTTTACATTTCCTGGATTTTCATTTCTGTTTATTTTTCAAGTTAACTCTGATTGAACAGTAATAAACTAAATTTTTTAATAATAGTATTTTTAATGAAATACACATTTTTAATTCTTTCTTTTTTAGAGCTAGACACAAATTTACAGCTATATTCATTTTAATTGGAAATTTTTTCATTTAATCATCTTCAGCAGAAGAAATCCAATCTTTGCGACAAAAATTGGATGATCTCAAATCTGAGAGAGATCGCTTTGCAGACTTATTAAAAACAGCAGGTAAGTTTCAGTTTAATTTTTGCAAAAGTATTTTCTCGACTATGTAATTTTTGTTTTTAAATTTTAAAACTGTTTTGTGACTTAAGTGAAAATGTGTGCAAAATAAAACATTAAGTATTATTATTAAGTTTTTCAACTAACTGCAATTCTAGAAACTAAAAATACTTATTAATATTTTGTAGGTATATCTACATTGCTTAATGCAACCAGTTCATGGAAAGGGAAGAAAGCTAATTGTACTTCAAGCACTTCAGATTGTCGACCAGAATCTGCAGATACTACATCTAATATCCCTAATCTTTCAGCTAATAATTCAAAGAAAGACAACGATCAAGAAGGATCTACAAAAAGCACAAAATCCAAAAGACGCAACACAATATGTGCTCAACTTGAACGAATTCAGAATAAAAACGTGACAGACAAAGCAACAACAGCTTTAAAAATGAACACTGGGAACATTATCATTCCAGGTCTTAACAACCTGAATGGGATGCAGACAACCAATGTTTTACCAACCAACATCAACCAACAGCAGTTGTTTGCAGCTGCACCTAATTTATTGGCTAGCACACTTTCAAATGCTATTCTTGCTTCAAATGGTCATGGACATGTCATTTTCAGCAATGCAAATTCTGCTGGTGGTGTGGTCAGTATACAGGCTCCAACCAATCAACCTGGGGTTACTTTTGTGTCTCCCTCACCCAATCTTCTTGCAGGCACTGACAAAGGAAATGGGGATGGAGCTGGACTGTTGCAAATAGCAATGAGGGATGCTGGTATAACAACAGTGACACAATCTTTTCTTACACAGCCATCAGCTCAAGTTCCACAGATAACAAATCAGTCAACACCAGCAATGATAGGTTCAATCACAAGCACAAATACAGAGGCTGTCACTTCAGCTGATTCCTCCCAGGTTCCACACTCAACTCCACTGCAAACACTTGCATCAATTGCTTCCAACACACAAAGCATCAACACTGGCCTTATTGGTTCCTCTTTTCTTGGTGGTACCAGCTGTTTTCAACAAGGGTCAACAACAATGACTAACACTACTCAAGCCATCAATAGTCAAGTTCCTATTATGTCTGTTGGCCAAACAAATTATGGACAAATTTTGCAAAATGGCAATACTCTAATAAATGTACCTATTATAAATACCAATGGTCAAGCCTTGCCCATTGGTGGAGCACTTTCAGGACTAACAGGAATTCAAGGACTTCAAACACAGCAAGGACAAATTGTTCTAGTTAATGATCACAGTGGTGTTTCTTTGATGCCAAACTTACAAATGGTTGTTGATCCAGCAGCTTTGGCACTGTCAAATAGCACACGTCAATTTACAACACCTGATAAACTTGCTGTGACAAATAAAATTGACCAGTCAAAGATGGCATTCACTGGTATGATGGCTAATCCATGTGACATGATTAACCATACAACGACAATACCTGTACAAAATCAGCAGCAGCAACAACAAAGCATATTTCAAAATGCCATAAATGCTCAAGCATTAGCTTCTAACCCAGCAGCAGCAGCTGCCATGCAGCAAATTACTTATCAGCCACCACAACATACATTGTCACTTGGAGCTACTAACACAATTTTGCAGCAACCTCAGCAATTAGGTGCTGCAGCTGCAGTGACTACTACTACTACACATCAGCAGCAGCCTATATTACCAACCCCATTTGCAGGACAAAGTGCTAACTTTTTGAATCCAAATCCGGGTCTTGTGCTGCCTGTTAGCCAAAATGGAAACCTGTTAACTCTAAATACAGTTCCAAGCCAACCAAACCAATTGCCTACAGCTCTGATCCTACCAAATGGTCACATCATTCCGGTGGTAACCCAACCTCAAGTGTTACTGCAGCAACAATTGCAACAGCAACAATTACAACAGCAACACTTACAGCAACAGTTATTAAATGCTAATTGCCAATTGCAAACTGCTGCCCATCCACAAACTATGCACCCTTCTCAGTTGCAGACCAAAGTAGCTGTCATTGGAGGTCTTTCCAATGGGACTCTTCCTGTCATAGACACAAACCTCACAACAGTACTCAATCCCCAAAACCTACAATGTCAGAGTCAAAATGCCATGCTTCTATCACAGCAAAGGGCACCAGTTGGCCTTTTGATGACCACAACAATATCAAGTTTCCCAATGTCGAATGCTGCTACTACAGTTGCCTCAATGAATAACAACATGGTGACCACATCAGCCACTCAGAGTGTAATGACAACTCAAGTGCAATCATCCCAGACACATCGCCCAACCAGTGCTCCAGCATTCATCAAAAGATCAGACACACAGACATCAGATTCCAAAGGAGTTGTCATGTCTACAACAAGTGTCCAGTCTCAAGTGCAATTGAAGATACCTAGTACATCTGCACCTGAAAGTAGCGTATTGCTTGGAAATATATCCCAAGCCAATTCACTAGCAACAGTTGGAACTGTGCCTTCACAAAATGACACTTCTGCTGTTATATCTTCCACTTTGCAACCAAATATTAATGCTTCTCTTCCCTTAAACCAACAAACACAAGGTGCTGGCTCAAATGGAACTATTCTAATAACATTTGGTCCTCCAGGCCAGCAAGCTTGTTGTATACTAAACTCCAATACTATGCAAGGAATTGGGAATATTGCTAACTCTCAATCCATATTAACTACCACTGCATCAGCTTCTATTTCAACAACTACTCAAAGTTCATCTAAAAAATGTAACAAAAAGAACTCTCAGAGAACAATTATGCCAAAACCTCCAAAATCCAATAATTCTAATACATTAAGCTCTGTTTCTTCTATGAATAGTTCTAATTCAGTTAGTTCAACTCAAGTTGTTTCATCTGGTCTTTGGAACTCTGTTTCATTAAACACCGATCAGGAGGCTTCTAGTACTAGTATACAATCGGTGGTTAGTGCCAATGAAGTCTGTGTAACTACATCAGCAGAATCAACCATCACACAATCTCCAACTTCCCACACATCTGATAATACAGGCACTACTGACATATTAGCTAAAGCAGCAGAATCCATTTTTTCTTCTTCATTGCATGATATATCTCCTCCAATAAGCAGTTTTTACAACCCTGCTAATGAAGATAATCCATTACATATAGACACCAGTGCTGGAGAAACAGAAGATGATTGTAGTGCTCAGTCTCCATCTAAAGAAAGTTGTGATAGTGACAATATTCCCACATCAAGTCGTATTGAAATGGAAGTGGAAAGTCAAAGTTCTCATTCATTAGACAACACATGCAACAGTTTGACAGTAACTTCAAATTCAGCTTCTGCATTTTTTAAAGAAACTGACATGTGTGAAGCAGTAGGAGCTATAAGTAAGCGAGGTCGTTCTAAGCCAGAAAAAGATAAATTAAAAACCACCAGTAAAGAATCAAAAAAGTTAGTCAATACAAAAAAGATTGTAAAAAAACCAATTTCCATGGAAATCTCAGAAGCAATTAATTTTGCTACGACAGAGTTTAGTGAAGTTTTGGATCATGTTGAAGCAGTTGCAATTGAGAAAAGAAAGGTGAAATCTGTTGCTAAAGATACTGCAAAGAAAGCTACATTGAAAGTGCCTGCAAAAAAGCCTGCCCAGTCTGTTGATATTCCTGATGAAATTGTTTTTACAGAAAGTGAAATCAGTGATGTGTTAGATCAGGTTGAGAATTTGCGCAATACATGTTGGGGTAGTGAAACTGACCCCAAAAAAATGAAGAATCGTAAAGTCAAATCTTCTTGTCCTGAACCTGATTCTGAGCAGCCACCAAGCAAAAAGAAAAAACGTGTAGGTAAAGATTATGATTCTTTGCTGGATGGCGAATCAGTGAAAATGAATTCAGCTGATTGCGATAATTCAATTTCAATTGAAGAGAATCCATCCGAGTTGCTCTCTCCTGATTCTACTACTGTGACAAAAAATGTATCTAACTATACACCATCAAGTACTGATGAATCTCCAACTGGCTCTGGTGGAGATAGTATTTGTGAGAAAGGAGTCAGTTATGATCCCTATGATATAACTCTGACTTTAGACGAACCTGAATCTATCAAGTCTTTTAGGTCAGTTGATCCTTCAAAGTCATTATGTGAATCTAATTCTCATATATCAGATTCTTATTCAAATAAAATTGTTGAAAGAGCACAGTCAGCAGCAGAAGAAATCACTTGTACTACATCAATACAAGTAACCAACAGCAGAGCAAGCAGTCAAATGTTAGTGACTTCACCAGCAAGTACTGCTAACAATAATGTTGATAATGATAATACAGGTGAGAATAATCAAATAAAAATGACTGGTATTGTGGAACCAAAGCAGCTGCATCTGCACTGTGATTCCCAGCCCACATCAAATGCTGCTGATGATATGCTCTCAAAGAACACTTGTTCAAATCAGCAGATGTCCACCACATCACAGACTTCATCTGTTAATAACTTGTCCTCCTCTCAGCCCCAACATCCTCCTTGTAATCTTCAGTCACAACAAATATCAACTCCCAGTGCATCTCTCCCTTCTTCAGTAAATAGTATATCAACATCAGTAGATCCTACTGAAGGCAGTTGTATTAATTCTTCTGCACAAATGGCACCACCATGTACAACAGAACACAATAGCTATTCCTCTCCCAATTCTCTAAGATATTCAGCTGAATCACTATTTAATCCATCTAACAAACTGACAACACAGTCAAAATCACAGCTTCAATCTCAGGCACAAATCATCATTCCTCATCATACAAGTAATATCACAAATAGTATAGGAGGAGAAGCTTTATCTTCAACTGCAACATTATCTACAGCTGCTCCAGTCTCATCCTCAAAAAGCCGAAACTCTGGCATTTATTCAGCTGAAAATTTTGTTCAGTCAGGAAGAAATGACACCTCTCGTTCTGATAACAAACACAGTTATTCATCAGCTGTTTTCTCTTCAACAAATAATACTGTTCACCATTTAAGCACTAGTGAGAGTGATTCTTTGAGTTTTAGCAATCTTGGTTTGAGCTTGACCCCAACATCATCATCATCCTTGTCATCAAATACATATTCTGAAAGCTCATCCTGCAACACATCTACATCTTTTACTTTTTCTTTGACTAATTCAAATAATAATAGCATATTTCCATCTCATCAATTTCCTTTTCTTCATTTACATTCATTGGTTACTTCACAGCATTTACATAATGACAATACTGATTCTGTTAATAGCAATCAACAATCTCAAACATTTGGGCTGCCTTCCTTTGGTTTAAATAACCAAAGGAATAACAGTGAAGCAGAAACAAGTGTTCCTCAAAATACTCCTAGTGGACAAATCATTGTTTCTGGTTCATCAACCACAGCAAATCATCTTCAACCACACAATGCATTTAACTTTGGTTTGGGAAGTTCTATTGAAAGTTGTTCATCATCATCATCATCATCATCATCAAGAAACCAAAATTTTCAAGATGGCTCTTCACTACCTTTAAATAGTTCAGGAATTGATAAGTCTTCATCTAATAGTAATGTTTTATCTCCAACTGAAAATAATCGAGATAACTCTAACCCAAAACACTTGCCAAATGTTGCTCAAAGTATTTCTTTAAGTAACCGCCCCCAACAGCCTAGTTTAAATACTGTTGACTGCTCCGCTCAAATTACCAGTAGCGTATCCACATATTTCACACCTATGAATTATCAGTCATTACATACGCCTCCATTACATCATCCACCGGTCACATCAAGTGAAAGTGCTCGAGCCAACATTAGTAGATCTTTCAATGCAAACCTCTCTACACCAATGACAAACTTTGGATCAAGCACACCTGTATTTAATGGAAGATTTGATAGTAATCAGTTATTTTCTACCCAGAGGGATGGAGCCTCACAAAATATGAACCTGAATTCTGATGCCACAAAATCAGCACCCCATCAAATTAGTAAAGTGAGTAAGCAGCAACAGTCAACAGCACAGCATTCTTTATCTCAGCCACAAACACAGCCAACTATTGGCTCCCTCTCATCCCATCAACCAATTCATTCCTCTTCTGCTTCCTCATCATCATCATCTATATCAACATCCCCACAGGTTCCCAATCTTGGTGCATCTCATCAATCCACTTCCCAACAACAGCAGCCACCAATTCAGCAACAACCACCAACACAACAACAACAGCAGCAGCAGCAACAACAACAACAACGCTCAGCAAAACAAAATTCCCGAGCAAAACAATCTCAAAGCAAGAAAAACAAGCAATCTTTTTCTGATGTGGATTCCAATTTGTCTCAGTCAATATTTGAGCCTAATATGGCTCTTTATTTCTCTATCACCAATTCTTCCCCTCCGCCTCCTCCCCCTCCACCTTCCTCATCTCGAACTATTCAGAGTGATACACCATCATTTATGTCTGGCAATTTATTTACAAGTTCTGCACGACAAATTTCAAACACATCTTCAACAGTTCTCAAAAACTCTGATATCAGTACTTCATTCAATACAATATTTCCTCCCTCCAGGTCCCAAAATGGGATTGGCTTGAATTTTCAGACTGGTTTTGGAATGAATACTGTCCATAGTGGTCATTCAAATACTCCACAAATTCCTCCTCATTCCAGTTCTATGCCAAACTTACCACATGTGTCCAGCCTTAGTCTGAGCAATATTTTCCCTGATGTAAGTACATCTCAAAGTGAAGCATTAAACATTTCTCCTATTAAGTTTCACACTAATTCCATCCTCCCACCTCCTCAGGCTGGCATGGACCCTAATGCTCTACAGCATCACCATCAAAGTGGTGCACTGTATCATAACCGTGGTCATCCTCCTCCACCAGTCATACATAATATGAGCATCAATAGTATCTTGGGTCACAATCCACATAGTTTTGAGGCAAGGGGACCAGTCGCACAAGCTATTAATAGTACAGTAGCTCCTGGTTTTCATGGACCTAGTCATTCAACATTCCCTATGCCTCCATTGAACTTTTCTATGCATGAACACTAGCACATTAGATTGTGACTAACATGATACAACACTGTAATGACATCAATTTGAGATATTTAAGAACAACATATTTATCAAGAATAAATTTTATATATGGCCTAACTTACCCCTTTTATTGAAGCACAGATTCAACATTTATTTTTTTTACTCTGCATTAATGTTGAGAAATATTTTAATATCTTTTCCATTTGAATCATCAACTTGTTTTTTGTGTTTATTTATTGATTTGATTTTGTGCACATTTTTGTTATTAGAATTATGCTTATTTCTTTCTGAGTGTGTATATGTCCGTCCACTAGAATGAAAGAAAATTCAAGTTTTTGGAATAATTCTTGTTTCATTTGCACATAATTTGCAATGAACACTTTTTTTGTATTTGTGCCTATTCCATTTCAGGTGTGTCAATATTATGTCTCATTTTATTTATGTTCTAAAACACTTTGCATGGCTTATTTTTTTTTACTTATATTGATGACTGGGAAAACTAAAGAGATAGGTTACATTTTACAGTTGCTAAAATATTTCCTAATTTTTATTTCTTAAACAATTTTTAAAATCTTTATTTATTATTAAATTTTCCTGATTTTATATTATTTTTAATTTTTACTTTGTTTAAAATTTTATTAAAACCCAACCTCAAGCACCTAATCTGATTGTCTCATAAAAAAAATAGTGTGTGATAAAATTATTTGCTTTCAGGACATGGAATTATTTAATGACGTCTAATATATGTTTGCATATTTTTTTTTTTTTTCAAGATTATACAATGAATTTTGTTTTTTAATTAGCTTTTTTTTTATACAATTCTTTGTTTATGATCTTTTATATAATATATATTAAAGGATCTTTACCTAAATATATAAATCTACACATTTTTTTTAATAAGTGTCACATAAATCTTACATGTTTTTGCATGATTATATAAGTTAGTGAAATGATATTTTCCTTTATGTTCATAAAAGAATTGCATAATTTACAATCAGTATGAATTGAATTTGACTACTAGGTAATACTTATTGAATTTGTTCCTTAGAAAATTGGCTAATGCACAAAATTTATTTAGTTTATTTAAAGGTAGTTATGAAATAATTTATTTGAATATTGTACCTATTTTTAAATGACTACAGTTTGTGTTCTTGGTATCATAGATATAATTTAATGTAGTATCTGAAGTTTTCAAAATAACCCTTGTTATAAATGTTACTAGTTTTATAAAGAAAAAATATATTGTGAAAATAGCATATAAATTGGGTTTCAGTAAAAATAAAGCTCTATGAGAAACAATGCAAAAATAAACCCCCACAAAAAAAAAATTATTTTAATAATAGACCTTTATTTAGTTTGGCTTAGTTTGATATCGGACAAATTGATAAAAGTTCAAAGGATGATTTTAAATGTAACAGTATTATTGCCAGGGGGAAAGGTTCACAAACCCACCTTGAAAATCAACATCTAAACTCTGAACTTCTTTCTTGTACTTGAACACCAACCAATGGTACCAGTTGAAAATATGCAACTATCATTGCTCCAACACGGTTTTAATTTTTGTTTTTTAAGCTATTTAATTTTTTATTTTATTGAGTTTCTTTTCTAAATTTACATTGCGTGCATGTTTAAGATTTTAATTTCTGAAATGCAAACTAGCTAACAATGACAAGGTACTCATAAATAGACACACCTCAACACTGAGAAGTGACAATCTGTTTCATGGCCTGAAGATTGCACCGAGGCATGAAACAGACTGTCATCACCCAGTGTTGACCTTGTGTCCACTTCTATGTTTACATATGCTCTATCTATTGAGCACTTTTACCCTTAAGTATGGCATACCTTAAAGCTATTTTTATTATATGCATATATAAACAACTATACTACAAATCTTGTTTTTAATTTTTTAATTATTGACTTAAATTACCTTTATAACAAGATTTTTTTATTTATTCTTACTTGAAATGCCAGCAGAACAAGTACCTTTAGCCACTGGTAAAATTAATTGTACATTTTTAGTATCATGATCAGTCAAAATTGACATTTCTCCATATTTGTTTGTTTAGTACCAATAATGAAATTTGTTTCTGGTGCTACCACTTGTAGACAAAACAGGATTGATTATATCTGAAAGCAAAAGTAATGAGAAGGTAAATAATATAAATCTTGTGGGTGTTCACAATGACATTTTGCAATTTGAATTTTTTTTTTTTTTTTTTAATTCATGCAATAGATTTTTCATTTCTTTTAATACTATTTTTATACTACATATTACTGATTGATCAATGAATATTTATTTGCATATCAATTTAAGATAATCCTAATGCAGACAACAGACATGAGAGTGATACAATGCCATTGAATCTGTGCTTCATTAAATTAAGTATGAGACAATGATATTTTTCTCATGGATGGCAGATTTTTATCTACAATGATTGTCTAGTTAGAATTTATTTATTTATATAATATATATATATATATATATATATATATATATATATATATATATATTATAGCCTTCAATTTTGTTTTATCTTGACATTTACATAACATTACGGTTATAGTTGTTTTTAGTTTTAGTGATAATTCCTGGAATTAATATTTAAAAAAAAAAATATTAGTTAATGAACCTTTATGATTGCTTATAGTGAATTTGTTGCAATTAGGGATTTTATAAACTTTTGATTTCTCTTTCCAAGGTTGCTGTTAACATTGTATAAGAATGTAAATGGATATGGTTTCAGATAGAAATTTCAAAAATTTAAATTGATTTATTTTATCAGTATTAATAATTTATTTTTTTTAATCTGTCAATTTGATACTAATCAATCTCTATACATGTTTCATGTTTGTAATATTATTTGGCTTAAAAGAGCAGTCAGTCATTATATTGAAACATATTTTTATGTAAATCATTAAATGATTTTAATTTATTAACTCTTTTCCAAAACTCATGGTGCCTATATTACAATGTGTCCTCCTAAAATAGTTTCTGAGCTACAAGAAAATTAATTTCTTTGCGTTAGACTGATTCTGTAGTCAGTGAAGATTTAGCAGATTAAATAACAGTAATTGAAAGCAAAATTTGGGTAAAATTTACTAAAGCTATAAACATATCAATTAGCTTAGATCTTGTGAACCATTTTTATAATTATTTCATGGTAATAATCAGGAAAACTAGTATTTCATGTATTCAGTCTTGCTCTTTTTAGAATTTCAATCTGGCTTAAAGCATATAATTTGTTCATGAGCAACAAGATGCTGCTCCTGAGATATTATTATTATTTTCTTTTATTTACAAAAATTGTAGAAATAAATTTTGGGAAAATAATGTAGTGACTTATGAGATGAAAAGTTATATATTTTAAGTTATTTTTGGTACAACGTCATGTATATGTGGCACCTAGTGAGGATTGAACTTAATAGTAAAGATCTGCATAGTATTAACCATTACACTATAAAAATGCAACAAAAGTTATATATTTTAAACTGGCAATTAATGTTTCAAAACCTGCTCTTATTACATGTTTTTGATTAATTCTTTCCATCTATTAAAAATATAAGAGAGATTAGTAAAATATGTTGTGTAATAATGAGATATTAAAAAAAAAAATTAAGAGTAACCCTACTCTCCACAATTTATTCAATCTTCTAAAACCATGTGCACTAAATTATCATTTGTTAGTTTATTTACATTACCCAGATATAAGACATAAATGAATTTATAAATCAATATAAAAGTTTCATGACATGTATAGTATCTATAATCTAGATGTATAATTTTCTTATTTCCATCACATTTGATGAGCTTATAGACACAGTGTATGAGATGCATTCATAAAGTAAATAAACCTTGGAATAAGTAATTTATTTCAAAGTGAAAAAGGATACATTTAAATATCAAGTTTCCAACATTTATCTTTCAATACAATCTTTATTGTATATTTATAATATATATTTGAATTTAAATATTTTACTGCACATTTTTTTAAATTATTTACATACATAGTTCCTTAATTATCCTCTATCAAATTTTTCAGAAAATATATCTAAGGAACTTATTTTGCTTGTATGTATAATTTTTGTTGCATGTCTATAATTTAATACACAATCTGAATTTCTTGGGTTAAAAACCCTTTGATCTTATGAATGTTTTAAACCTATTTCTTTTGGTTTATCTCTCTCTCATCACTTTTTCAGATTATACTCTGATAATTTAAAACTAAGGTTTCTTCCCCATGGAAATTTTTTCCAATTTCTGATTTTAGGTTAACAACAGTAAAATATTTATTTTATGAACAAGTATAAAATACTTTCAAGAATATGGTTAGTGTGTTTGAATGATATTTCCTCAAGGACAGAATATCAACCAAAACTGATGACTGTCTGTCGATAATATTCTAGGTATGAAGAAAAGATAATATTCTGGGTATAAAGAAAATTAGTGTGTGAAATAATCTGTTGAGATATTTGTACTTCTAAATTAAAAATATTTAATGAGCTCTATTTTACTTCACATTAATCTTTCTTTGTTTGAACAATTTATATAAGTTAATAAATTAACCTTTTCCTTTAAAAGCCATAAAAGAATTGAATAATTTATAATCAGTATGAATTTGACTATTAAGTAATAATTAGTGTATTCGTTCTGTAGAAAATTAGTGCACATGATATTAATATACTTTAATGTCTGTATCTGAAGTTTTCAAAATAGCCCTTGTTATGAATGGTTTCATATAGAAAAGTAGATTGTGAAAATAGCATATAAATTTATGATGGTTTTCAGTAAAAGAAAAAAAAAATACTATTTTCATTGCTAACATTAGAAACAATTCAAAAAATAAATACCATATTGATCTAAATTCCTCTTCCTGTATTGATCCAACCACTTCTCTCACTCACTTTTTTATGTTGTGCCACTCTCATGATTCTCTTATTAACATCTACACTGACCTGAATCATCTCCCACCTGAACTTTGTGTTAGGCTATTGCAGCAAGTTATATCTTTAAAATTAGTCAACTTCCCAATAGATAAAGTTGTTAAAAAATATGCTTATCCCAGAATAAGTCACATGCCATTTTAGTGCTAATATTTAATTTTATTTAATAGAAATAACCACTAAAAAATAATAGTATTGCATCCAAATTCTTACAGAATTTGGATGCAGTACTAAATTTCTTCTCTTTAGTGATGAATTAAAGTAGTGTTTTTCATTGTCATTTACAGTTTGGAAACTTTCTAAAATGTCAGTATTTTTGCATTTAAAAAATAAAAAATTACTACTCAACTAAAAGAAATTATGTAAAACTTAACTTTGGTAACAAAAAATACAAATATAAAACTATTAAAAGAAAATAGTTTAAGAAAAGGAATATTTGCAAAATCCTATTTTTTATTATTAGTTCATTAACCAGAAGCAATTTTTAAACATGGAAAAAATTTTGTTTATTCTAGCTGTTTTCTGTTAAATTTCAAAACATTTCAATATTTCATCTATGAAAGTACATTATTGTAAAATCAAATTTTTTAACATCTTGAGATACACATAGCATTGAATGACTTTTTTTACTTTTAAGATGGTTTGTTAAATTATGGTGGTTTGAGAACAAGTTGGTATTTTCATTTCATATTTTGTGCTTCAGTTTTAAGCTGCAAAATTTAAGGACTTATCATTTTGATTCATGATTGTTTTTATATTGGCCTTTATTATATTTTATGTTTATTCTATTATTTTGAAATGTCTCCTTAAAACTTTATATAATATTAATTTAAAAAAAAGAAAAATGTATTTGAATACAAAGTAAGCTAAATGTATGAGATGAAAGCAATATTAATTAAATGGCTTTATATAATGTTGAATAGACAAGTAATAGTTTCTCTTATTTATTTATTTATTTTTTTTTGTGTGTAGGGTGAATTTGAGTCCTTCATCTAAACAGTACATTTACATGATCAGTAATATTCAAGGATTATTTTGGATCTCTTTGAGAATGTTAAATTTTACCTCAAAAGATATCATAGATCTGCTCTTAAAAAAATAAACCCATTCTTCTTCCACGAAAATTTATACACAATTTTACAGAACTATTTTTGCATGTGATTTGGGCCAAATAGACACCTTAAATACTGGCAATTTTCTGTCTAGAAATTCTTCTAAATGCTTAAGCATTAGTTAATAGTACAAAATATTACTATCTGATGCTTTTTATATAAAAAAATATATTCTGAAAATATTTTAAGTTACCCTTATGAAGCTGCTTATGAGTTGATTTATGTATTATTTAACTTGTATCATAAACAGATCAGTAAAAATTTCTTTGATGATACACAATTGATTTCATATATTGCTTCCTCTTGTTACTTAAGTCTTAAATGTGCCTTCTCTCAAATGTAATTTTACAAGTAATCTTTTCTAATATTTCAAGTATTTTAATACATGGCTAGCATTAACACAAATTTATTATAGCATTAATCTATTGAATTTAAATAAGCTCACATGTTTTGTATCTATATAAATATATGTGTATTTGTATCTACATATACTTCTAACAGATTATGATAGAGAATAAATCTCAAATTGTTTTTATGTGGCTATGACTAACAGTGTTGATTTCAAATATCATTTAATAATCATTTGCACAGTAATTTTTTTTTTTCTATGAAAGCTTATTTTACAGTTTCCAATTATCATTTTGTTACTAGTACATGATTATCAAAAAATCAGCAATTTTGAACTTATATAAAATGTTGAAATTACATTTCTGTTTTATTCATAGAAAAATATAAGATTATAAAAAAAGCATAGAAAGATTCAATAAAATTCTTGTTTTGATTTTCTGTATTTTATCTTTCTAGTGGTAGAAAGATAAAATTAAATCAAATTTTTTGTTTTACACACACACAGATATATATATATATATATATATATATATATATATATCCTTATTCTACATAAATTTCATTTTTTTGTTAATGTCCTTGAATATAAATTACATTCTTGAGGTTTCTGAGATAAAATTGTGTTTTATTAAAGGCAAAGATATATTTAAATTTATACTTTGGTTTAAACCAAAAACTGAAGTTTATGAGGGGTTGTTGAAAAGTTCTCAACCAACAAAGAATGGCTTTTAAAGAAATTTGTCATTTGGTCATTTAGTTAGATTTGTGGAAGATAACTTTTCAATACATTTTTGTATTTGATTAGCTAAATAAAAATGTGTAATTTTCCATCTTTGGATTTTAAAAAGCATCCAACTGATGCCTGAATTTATCTTAGCTTAGAAATTATAAATTCAGGTATGTATTTCTCTCTTATGTAAACATGCAAAAATACTTATAAGAATATTTTGTATGTTTTCATAATGAAAAAATTTGTCACCAAAATGGAAATCTAATTTTCATTGTTTTAAAGTTGAAAAAGTCAGAATATCTCTATAAAAATATGATATAAACTATAAAAAGACTGCTGTTTCTATGATCAAACTTAAATAAAGTAAGAATATCTTTATAATTGTAAATCTATGAAAAAACTTTTTTTTTTCTTTTATGTTTCTTCTGTACTGAGATCATAATTATTTTTGAAAAAAAACTTTGAATGGATCTTTTCATCTTTTCCATTTTTTTTTTTTTTTTTTTTTTTTTTTAATGCCATATCAATCTCCATAAATTACTTTTCTTTATTATCTGTGAATTGTCATGACTTCTTGAGAAAGATGATAGTGGAGTGGTTTTCCTGTTGCCTTCTCCACAGTTTTCCTTCTAGACTGGCTGCCACTGAAGGTTAGAGAACTCAGATGACCCTATTATTTAGCATATAGTTGGGAGTGGAGTGAAAAAAATATGGATTCATGCCTTCTCCAAGGGCATTAGTACAAAGTGAACACACCAGACTAGAATTAAATTTGAACTCGGATTGTATTTTCCACACTAATAATCATTACACTATGCACATATATTCTGTTTTGTTAGGGTTTGAAAAAAAACCTAATATTGTTGACTATTTCAAGTAACTAATTTTCTAACATGAGCTTCTGTTTTAATTTACATAGAAAAGTAATGATGTAATTGATTTTATATCATTAAAATCAAACCTTGTAAGATTTTTTTCATATGTGCCTCAGTAAATGGCTTTGTTTTTGTAAATATGACTAATCTTGCCAATTTGTATATTAATAAATAAATCTATAGACACAACAAATTTTTATATTCCTAATAAAAACAGACTTGAAAGTAAATATAATTGTCAATTTAATTTTGAATATAAAATTTTTTTAGTTTCATTTCTGTGTTATTTATTAACGAGTGATCTTGGAATTTTTTTTTTTTTTTTTTTTTTTTTTTTTTAATCCTTTTAAGTCAAGAATGTTTAGAAATATAAAATGTAGAAATTATTTTTCATTCACGTAATGAAAACGGCATATTAGAATTGTTTGTATTACTAAATAATATTTGTTTTATTAAAGTTTTTTTTCTACCCGTTATTTTTTTCATTTTAGTTGTATATAGATTTTACATAATGTTAAATTCTTTCTTTTCTAATAGTTCCCTGTAAAAATAGATTAAAGAATATTTGGTATTTTAAGAAACTAAATATTGGATGAAAATATTGATTAAAATTTATTTTCCTACATTAATAACTTGTGCTCATGTCAGGAAAACAAAATGAAGGATTAATTGTGATTGATACTTTATTTTTATTTGAAATAGCAACAAAGAAACAAGGATGGACATGATTTTTTTTATTTTATTTCTTTGATAAATGATCTGATGATCTTTTCAACATCAAAATTATTCATCACCTGTGGGGGGAAAAAAAAAACCTTATGCATAAATCTTTTATTTCATTAACCTGGCAGCACTGATTCTTATATAATAATAATCTTTTCTAAGAATGACTTCTGCAAATGTTTAGTAGAGAAAAATATCAGATTGTGCTCATTTCCTATATGTATAACCCTCCACATACATTGCTATTTATACATAACAGCATACATGATGGCATAAGAAAAAATACCTATATATTTACATGTGAGAGTTTATGCATATGTATCTATGTATTATATACATTCAGTCTGATTTCATTTTTATTATTGTATCAAATATAACGTTTGTATATTTTGTATATATTATGCAATATTTTCTGATGCTTAAATGATTAATTTGGAAAATTACTTTATCATACACAATTAAGAATGTGTGTTTTTGAGTGTGTGTATGTGTGCCAGTATATTTGTTTTGTAGGTTTTATAAGCAGACCTACTTCCAAATACACCAGCAAAACTGATGTCTCTTTCACTTTACACTATACTGAATATTGTCTACAAATGATTGGTTTCATACTTCTCTACTGGGTTGAGCAGTACATGAAATATTATACTAGAATAAAACTGATTATTCCAAATATGGTTTGAAATTAAAATTTTTGTGTTAATAAATCCATTTACAAAAGATTGTTTTGATTGTTTACTGAAATATATTTTATTAATTATAGCATAATTCATAATATTATATGTTAAATAAAATATTTTACTTTTTTTCTATTTTCCTTCTTCCTTTTACTTTTTCACTCAATGCCTTTTTCATTAAAACCATTGAGGATGACACCAGTATAATATTAGATAAAATTTGAAATTTAAAAAAAAGTTTTAAATAAATTGTTTCCTCAGGATTATTTTGGTTATTATAGTTAACTGTAATCAGATGACTTATATTAGTGAAAACCTACATTATTTGCTATCTACACATATATATTTTATAATTAACTATTTTTAAATAATGTATCAGCATCAAATTCAAACCTCTGTTTTGTGCTGAGGTGTAACAGTATATACATTGTCTTTAATAGTCCCTTGCTAATCATATCAAATCCACTTAGTATGTCTTAAATCCTATCACTGAAAATAATTCCTAATGTTGTTAAAACTATTTTTATCACCACATTTAAAATATATTTATTTAAAAGCTGCACTTACAAAAATTATAACTCCTAATAATTATCACCATTATTCTAAGACTTTTCTTACATTTGCTTCGAATGATATAATCAGATGAGGGGGATTTTCCAAATGGGAGAGCTGTCTAGAAAATGAGCATTCACAATACTGGCTTGTTATATTTATAGTTTTCATTTTTCTACTGTTCATTGGCTGATGAAAATCAGATGAATGGATCCATACATTTAAGCTACAACTATATTTGTATGAACAAAATTGATTACAAAACTTTACACTTAGTACACCAAAAAATATTATTCATAAAATCTGTTTCATGTTTATCAAATTAAATAATTTTCTACTGAAAAAAATGAGAATAGATTTTTTTAGATGAGCATACAAGAAACATGCAGCTGAAAAAAGCTTGAAAAGAAGACATTTTTAAGCAGCAAATGGTGTAATAAAAAGGTATGTTTTAAAAGTAACATTAGATATTTCCAGTTTTTATAAAAGTAATATTTAATGAAAATAAGACTTAAATTTTATGGACATTTTGAAATATTTAACAAATATTTGTCCTATAATATTGGAAAATCTTTTAAAAATGAATGCTTTATATAGATGAGCTTTTACTAGTGATTACTTTTCCATTCTGCCCAATAGTTGAATATGGAAGAATAACTTTAATGGTCATATTAATAAAAGTTAATTTTTGTTTTTTTCAAAGTAAATAACCTGATATCTCAAGGATTTGTAGGTTTTTGTGATCTTTTATATACTGATTGTTTAATGAGGACTTTTTTCATGAAATTCATTAATCAATATCTATTCTTTTTATTTATTTAGATAACTATTACTTCTTCCATTTCTCTATAAATTTCATTGATATTTAATAAAAGTAAATCTAAAATATAATTATAGGTTACCATTATTCTCGAGTATATAAATATGACAATGAACATTGTTACTTTAATATGGTTTGAAATTAAAATTTAAATGTATTTTATACATAATTCATCTCTATTTTTCAAGAATGAATATCTAATAAAAACAATATTTATTTTCAAGCTAATCTTTAAATATCAATTTTAATTTTTTTTCTTTTTCTTAAAAAGAATTAATCTATTTGAAAATTCTTTTTTGTAATTTTGCCTTAAATTCAAATTTTAACTAACCAGAAAATATTTTGGGATAAAAGTTCATAAGATTAATCATATTTTATTTGACAAATATCTTCTTTTTTTTTTTTTTTTTTTTTTTCGAAATTATTAATAAGATATCATTTTAGCAAGATTCATTGTGCTTGTAAATATTCCTTTCAACTTTGCTGTAGGAAGAACAATTTGTCTTTAAGATGTTTCCTCATAAAATCCTTATTTTGTGTGCCTGTTTTTTTGAAAATTAAACTACATAAGCTTAGGTTATTTCAATTGTTCTTATTTTAGCTGATTTACTTTAATTGTAAAATAAAAATGATACTTAGTATAATAGTCATAAAGTCTAAATTTTTTTTTTTCTTTCAGGGGAAAATTTGTTTGCAGTTAATTTTCAAAAGTTAGCAAAATTATCAAAATATGTTGAACACATTTTGAAAGGAGAATAAAGACTGTCTAATTTGAAGAGAAATTACACTGATTAGAAATAAATTTACATATAAAATGCATTGGTGTGATGTAAAGAGAGATGAACCAAGTCTTTATGCAATGTTTTATTGCCAATCTTTAATAACATTTGGAAGTAAGCAAAGTTACTGTTTTTTTCTAATTAGAGATTAATAAAAAAAAAACAATGCATTTTATGGTCTTTTTAAATTTAATGAGGTATGACATTTTGTAACCTATTTTTCACATATTTTTAAACAAAATTTTTATTTTACATTAGTTATTACAGAAAAATTGAAAATAATAAAATTATAGAAAAAATTAAGATCCTTGAAGAATGCTGTCCTGTAAAAACTGGTAATGTAACCCATGATATAAGTAGGATATATTAAATCAATTTTAATTCATAATTACATATGGTCACAGCAAAACCAAGTCGGGGGTCACTCACATCAAAGCAGCAGAAATTAACCTCATGTTCATAGATAAAAGCATACTTGACAGGAAATGTGCAAAAATAACAGGAAAGTATAGAAAATTGCATGTTAATTTCATACAATTTATATTTTTTTGTGTGTATTGGTATGTGTATTTTTTTTTTTTTTTTTAGGTCACAATTGTTTCATGGTACATGTAATGAGAGGAAGAAGTTACTTCATATTATTACACACCATATCACAGAGAGAAGTCAGACACGTATTGCCTGTACCAAGGTTCATGGTGAAGAGATAGATGAATTTAACGTCTTTCGGTGGGATGTCTGTATTTTCAGCAGGAACAGTTTTTGTTGCATGCTGGGAGTTTTTATTATTTTTATTTTTACTTATTTTAAACAAAGTTTAAATGTTATTATTTTATTTATAATTTTCATTATTTATTTACTTATAATAATAATGTCCCTACCAAGTAAGCAAATAACAAAATATTTCTAATGCATTTAGCATTTGGAATGTATAGCACTATAATATGAATGTAAAATGTTGATCACTTTTCAATGTTTAATCTATTTTCTCCTTGAAAAACTTTGAAAAATATTAATAAGCATACCTAAAAGTTACAAAGAGTATATTTTGTACATGCAAATAATCCTTTATTATGAACTGGTAAACAATCAAACCATCACATCCATACTACTCAAATAACCAAAGCCCTGGAAAAACTTAGCTGGATGTTTGCAAATCTATTTGGATAGACTTAGACAAACCTAAGTAGAAAAGGTTGAACATAAATTAAGTCTCTTATTTGAGGTCAAAACCTGAAGAACTTTATACATATTGCATTAAAAAGTTTGTTGACATGAAATAAGGTCATTGAAAACAATGTTTACTGTATTGATGATTAAATACATTTCAATTAAAAACTATTTTGTTTTATTTGTCATAGAAAGAATTGAGGTGTACTTTCGTTACAACCTGATACATCATCACAGTTGTTCACTTTCAAAGTTTTTTGTGTTTGGTGAAATCTAAAGAGAATTATGAATTGCTAGAATCAGGACAAAATGATTTTTCTCAGCAGTTTGAATGGTGCATCAGAATAGAAAAAAATGTACAGTGACCAATTGTTTTGTAGTATAATGGCAGCCATCTTCCCAATAATCATGAAGCTGAGATAGAAAGTACACACACATGCAAAATATTCTTCAGACTGTCCTTTATTTTCCACAATGTAACTTTTCCTTTTCCAGTGGTTTCAATAAGTTCAAAATATTAAAAAAATCTTGAATTCATTTATTCAAAACTAGAACTGAATTTTCTTTTTTTTTTTTATGGTTGAATTTTCTTTTTTATTATTTATCTGGAAGATTGTATAAAGCCTGGTAAAATTGTGATTGGGTAATGATACATGAATCATATAAATAAAAGCTTTCACCAAAAAAGATGTTGGCAATTTTTACATTAACCTAATATGTTCATTTATTTAATCTATTGTTGTTTAATCCTTGCAAGAAAATTATAACTGAAATTAAATCAGAACAAAATTATTTTTGAAAATTGATGTTTAAGATTTTGTAAAAATGATAATTTCCTAAAAATTTAGTTTCACTGGTTTGAAATATTCTGTTGTATGTATTGTTGATTATACTTTCCAGTGCTACTCTGTAGATATTAATTTATGAACCTTGCAGTCTACTTGCCGCTGCTCACAAAACACATACTTCATAAATATCAAAAGAGATTATAATACAGTGCTGGACCATTTATCCAGTTTGCTTGGGACAAGAGGTGACATAGATCTCTAAATATTCCAGTTTTTAAAATATAAGCTAAAAGAAAGTAAAAGGATGAAATTCTTTTTTTAACAGATACAAATTAATTCACTTCTTAAGCTTGGTCTATTTGCGATTTTTAATCTATTTCAAATTCATAAAACAGAATATAAAATGTTTAATTCTTTGAAAATTGAAATTCTTAAATGTAAACAAATTTCAATCTTGTAGATTGATGTTTATTGAGAAGCTAAAAATAAATAAGCTGTACTTATACAAAAAATATAATTCTACTAATATATTTCATGAAAATAAACACCATAAATTAATTCAGTAATCAATGAATAAACACCAAAAGTTTTATTAAATTACATTAATTATATTTCACTTTTTAATTATTTTTCAATAAACTTGATTCAAATCACTGAAATTATAAGACTGAAGATCATTTCCATTTTATGCAAAGTAAGTGTAAAAATTAATTGCTAAACTGCTAAAAAAAATTAAACTTGAAAATATTGGTATCCATAGGCAAGTGTTTTCTTTTCTTTTTTTTTTTTTTAAATGTAAGAAATTCAATGATGCATTTTGTAAATTTTAAATGTAAATTTTAAGGAATGTCTCAATTGCTTTAATTTATTTCATTGTAACTAAAACTGTTGAATATAATTTAGTTAAAAATGAAAACACAATCACAAATATTAAGTGATTTACAAAGATTTCAGGAGAAAATCTTGGAAAATAATAAAACAACTCTAAGTTGAAATAATAGAGCACTGGAAAATATAAAAATTTAAATAATCAGCAGTTCAGCACATATGCTAGGCCACAAAAATCTCCTGAGCCGAACAAGCATAGAAATGAATACAATATGGGAACCAGTAATAAGGAGTGATAGAGAAAAGCAATGAGTAACAATAAAAATTGCATTATAAACTCTGGTAAAAAAAAATATGATAATAATAACAAAAAAATTGCAATATGAGCACTGGTAAAAAATGATAATGAGACATTAAGTCCCAAAGCTTAATACCCAGATGAATGCAAGCTCACATGGCGCAGTGGATAATAATGTGTTGTTAGATCCAGTGACTAGACCCAAAGAGTTGTGAGTTCAATATGAGGCCACAATAGTAGTGAACCAAAAACTTGGAGAGCTAAAAGGAAATAACAGAAATCCAGAAGCGGCATGGCACATTGAACTATAAATTTCAATTTAGGTAGTCGAAATAAAGGGTTTGGTTTGAAATTCCAATCACCTGAAGAAGGCCAGAGCACACAACAGCTGAAACGTGAATATGGCAATGAGGATAACAGTCAATAATGTAAATAATGCAATTAATATTTCTAGGTAGCTTTGTATTCTATATAAACAAAGGACATAAACACAATCTTTCTTTTTGCTCCAAGATGTAGTAGCTTCAACAATGGGTCTCTTCCTCTCTAAGAAAACACTTGCTACCAAATTTCAATATAAACATACACACACACACACACACACTCTATAATTTTCTTTTTGTCTTCTTTTGTTGACTATTTTGTTCTTTATATAAATATATGCATAAAAACCCTCCATATGTTGAATTCATTTACTTTGAAGACTTCACTTGCATCAGTAAAAAGTCGCAACTCTTTCCACTACAAATTGGTGACCAACAGAAACCTCATCCATTACAATCTTGTAGCACCCTATTCACTACAAGCCTAAGAATACTCAAAAGATCTTTTTTATCAGATATTTTAGTGACTTTGTATTGTATTTTAAGGCTGTTTATTCATTTTTATTCAAATGAACAAAAGAACAGGTGTGTGCCTGTTTGTTACATTCATTGGATCAAGTTAGCTCAAATCTTACCACAGGTTACATTATTTTATATTTATTTGAAGGTAAGAATTTTAAATATATATTTTCATTTTCACTTAACAGTATTTTTTCAAAGATCTTTGATCAGCCACTTTTCAAATAATGTTTATTGACTCTAATGGTAAAGAGGAGTCATGATGATTTCTGGGTCTAAATAGTTGGATCCACTTAGAAAACAGATTCTTCAAATAGTTTGGCAACTTCTTTTTCCTAATGATGAAGATGAAGTGAATGCTACTGTTTTTCTTGTAAGAGAAATATTCAATTTTTCTTATAAATGACAATCACTATCCATAGGAGTAGAGTATTGTACAAAAGTCTTTCAGTTTTACATGAATCAATTTTAACAAATTATCAGTTTATTGGAAAACATTTGCAATTGTTCCTTTTATAGAACTGTCTCTGGATCTTTGTAAATAATTATCAATTTTGCAACTTGCTTTCTGGTGAGGAGAGAAAGATATAACATTATATTTTAGTATCATGTTATCTTTCTCTCCTCACTGTGCAAAAAACTGCACTCCTTCATTTCCTGATTAATATTTTCATTACTAAGAAACCTTTTTGCCACAAAAGCTTTAAAAGATGTTGGAAATTCTGACTTCATATTATTGCATTTTTTTGTTGCTTAAAAACCATAGATAAAATGTGAAGAAGTTAAAAATGAAAACTGTGCTGATGACAAGCAAGTAAACAAATGCTAAAGAAACATTCTGTAACTTTTAGAATAAATTGCTAAAGAACTTAGTTTTTCAACAAATAGTAATCCCCTTAAAGTTTCAAATCAAAGGTAATGTTTCAGATTGACAAAAATGCAAAAGACAGTACAGAAAGTGAAAAAAGCAGCAAACACTCAAAAGAAAAATAACTATAAAACAAGTCATAAGAAAGTTCAACTTGTCTAATCAGTAGCTGCTACTAATTATATTCTTCAAGAAACCAGTACTAACCCAAAAGCTTCTGAAACCAATATTTAGTTGTTCAAAAAGGCATGAAATATATGATGTAGAAGTTTGGAATATTCAGTGATAAAAACTACTTCAAAGAAATTGTCAAAAGTTTCTCAGAAACTAAAATAACTTGTGATATACAATTAAAAAAAACAATTTTTTTATAGGAAAAGTATGATGCTTTACAGATATGCAAAACATGATAATTGACTTTTTCACAGATGATGAGCAAATAAATATATTTGTTACTTTAAGTACTGTCAACTTAGATAAAGACAAGATTTTGATATATGATTGAGGTCATTACATAGATGAAGTAATATATTCTGTTGATTGCAGGTATCAGAGTCAGAATAATATAAAACTAGCTATTCTGGTAATTTAGCCATAAAGAATGACATCTGATACATATTAAGATAGTGAAGCTGTATAAATTAGTTCAGTGAAATAGTTATTTAATTCAAGGGAAACTATATGAAATATATCAGGTCAATTAGTGATATATAGATGAAAACTTGATTTATCTAATCAATTAAGAATATAACAAAAAAAAAAAAAATACATAAATTTTTATATTTGTGTAGAATATATAAGTATTTGCAAGAACTTAAATCTATGCAGATATCTATAGATGTTCCAAAGAAGAAACTGCCTGAAATAGATAGAAATAGCTTCTTTATGGATTTGCCAAAATACAGACTGATTGAATTGTTTCATAATTTGCCAAATGTGTGTTATTTCTCCTAAGCATAACTTTGAGAATTAATAGATTTCAGTAGAACTTGACTATAGAAATTTAGAGTTCTCAAGTATTATCAGTTTACAATTTTCTTGAAAACTTCTTGATTAATTTTTGGCTGAATTTTTGAGATGAAGAATTATTATTATTTACACATGGACTATTGTTCCCATCTTTGTTATAGTTATTACAATGCTTCAGCCATTGTACCTTCTGGCCTTCATCAGGTGATTGTTGATCTAGGTAACTTTCAGGTAATTTCAAACTGAACCCTTTTTTAATCTACCTGAGGGTTAGATTGTTCTTGTCCATACCAAGTTCTATCTCATTTAGATCTTATTTAGTACTCCTCAGTTATTGCTCGCCTGTTTCCACTGAGTTCAAGACACTGACTTGTAATTAAAAACTTCTACTAATTATAAAGAGAATTTATGATTTTATTCAAGAAATGAGAATATATAATAGCCAATAATGCATTGTTTTAAAAATTGTCATAACTTTTTTCATGAACTTGATAAACTATTTTGAAAAAAATGTTCAACATAAATGATTTTTTTTCAGTAAGCAAATATCTTTCATTTTTGTGTATCATAAGTTATTTGCTTGTAAATTTTGGGATTAAATCATTTTTAATTGTTTCAGTTTAATTAACATGTAATGAATTGTACTGTGAACTATTGCTTGTATTTAATCATATATCTACTCATTATTAACATCATAAAATTCTCTTTATGGAGTATACATTGTTTTCTCTATCAGAATGAATTTATTATTCCACAATATGATTATGAGTTCAATAACATCAAATTGGCAGATGATCTCAGAAATGACATTCAATCTGTTATTAACTGGGGCAAGAAATGATTTGCTAATTTTAACACCTCCAAAAGGAAACTATTCCCTAGTAATCATATTAAAGAACCATTTTTGCTTTCATCAGTATGACTAATGCTAATATCTAGGAGAGTAACTCATTGTGCCTGTAGGGTCAGTCTAGCCAGATTAAAAGTGAAAAATTAAAAACCGAGTATCATGCCCACAAATACAACAATGCAAAAGAATGATTTTATTACATAAAAAGGAAAACCAGATTGAAATAATCATATATTTATATACACATTAACATTTGTTTGTACATGGTAAATAGTGTGTTTGTTCTGGTTGTAAAAAATCAAAGTTCAAATATTTGACTAAATTTTCCATTTGTTAAAGGGTAGTTTGTAAAGTCATATGCCTTGGTCACCATAAAGTGTGTATATATGTGCGTGTATCTGAAGCCCATTTTAATGGAGTGTATGTGTGGCTGCAGACTGAATGTGTGTGTGTGTGTGGGTGAAGCACATTAGTAGAAACATTGTGGTGTGAGCGCTAATACATGAAATCTGATTATAGTGGTTCCAAAAGGAAATGAATATATAGATAGATGATCCGATTTACTTTTTTCCACAGCTATGAATATTTCTTTGAGTTGTGTGAATATTCCTTTGAATGGTATGTAGTCATAACTGACTGAGGTGTTGTTATGTTAACGAGAGAATTCTGGTTGGGTGTTACATATTCCACCACTTGTCATCAGCCATCCATTTGCAAACTATGTTTTTGCCGTGTGTGTTTTTATTAACCTTGAAATCAGTGTATATATAGTCATCATGATAACATGATTGGCTCCAAATGAAAGCTTTTTGGTTTACACGGAATAGCACCCATCAACCAGTTCATTTGGAGTTCAAATGTATGGATGTAGTTGGAAGCATAGCATGTGACTGTACTGTCCCATCAGGTTCCAGAAACCATTTATTTAATTTTGGATCCTATTTTCTTACTGATTTGTACAAAAGTTTTTGTTTTAGTGGTTCTGATCTTATTTATGTGTGAGCATTTCTTTCTTATTTGTGCTTCACCTATTGATTATAAAATATAGAATATTATATCCTACATGTCTTCTTGACCTTGTGTTTTCTGCTGACATGAAGTGGAACAATTATATTGAACCAATTGCTAAATCTAGGAAAGTTGGTTCACAATGTTGTGCTAGACAATTTTTCTTGCAAGAACCTATCTTACACATTTATATGTCTACTATTCATCCATGTATCGAATATTGCTGCTACATGTGGTCTGATGCTTCTGCTATATATCTAGGGAAAGCAGAATCCTGCAATGCTACCAGTCCTGCTACTTGGTATCTCAGCTTTGGTTACTTACTTACCACCATAATGTAATTTCCCTGTGCTTTTTTCATAAGTATTTTTACATTAATTGTTCTGATGAGTACCTTGACTTCAAGATTGTAAGTGCAGTACTAGATTGGAAGCTAGGTTTCATAATTTCACTTTTGGAAATTGCTAGTTGTAACCACAAGTTTTATGTTAATAGATTCTTCTCTTACATTTCTTGCTTTTCCATCTTCCTGCTTTACTGTTAACTATGATCTACAGAAATTTAAATGCAATTATCACTGTTTGTCACCTTGAACCGTGTTCTTTTATTGTTTTCTCTGTTTCTTTCATTTTCAGTAACTCCTTGCATTTTAGTGGCTTTTATCATCTTGCTCAGGGTGGAATACTTTATCTAAATTTATAAGGAAGTCAACCATTTTAGTAACTATAAAATTAATGAAGCTTTCTAAATAATATTTTGCTATCTTGCTATGCTTGAAAATGTTTGTTTACAGATATTCATGCTTTTGTAAAATTTTATTGATTAAATTATTTGAAAGTACCAGTAAAAAAAATATTGTACATCATTTATTTTATCGTAATCTTATGACATTTTGAATTTATTTAAAGAAACAATATCAAAATAGAATTTTGATCATTTGTGAAAGTTTTAAAAATTTTTTGTACATTTTTTTACGAATCAAATTGATACATTTTTCATTTTAAACATTAAAAAGAATGTGCATAAGAACATTTTAAAATTAAAAACTAAGATAGTATTTTGTATTAAAATTTAACAGCTCCAGTTTTCTAAACCACTCTCATTACAATTACATTATGTTTTGAACTTTTATTCAATTGACCATATGAGAAATATTTTCAAGTGAAAGATGTTTTACATCATTATATTATATTTTGTTTGAAATAATTTCGATTCATAATTGTTATTCATGTCGATAAATAAATGAAACTGAACTTGACAATATTGAAAAATATTTCCCGATTTATTATTTAAAAAACAAAAACGTCATAAAATGACACACAAGTGATAAAACAAAAAAATGTTTCTTTTTTTGTTATTTTTATCGTGATATTTTATTTTTTATGTTTTAATAAAGTTTATAAATTTAGTCCCATATTTTTTTGTTTGTAAAAGAATGATAATATATAATTTATGATTGTCAAAAATATAGCATAATGGAAGAATTTTGCAACAGCACATTGACCGTAATATTATTTTTGCAATCAGGTTTTGCTCGATTATATCCTGTAGAAGCATCCGTAGTTGTACTTGAGTGCCGGTGTGACAATCGTTTTTTCAGTAGTCAAATAATGGAGGAAGAAAAGTTGTGAGGTGGAATTAGCAACAAAATGGGAACGATGAGGATTTTTAAACAATTTGGAAGTAGTACAATGCAGGTTATTTGAGAAATTTTCACTGATTAGGTAAGGCATAAATGTTCTACACGGAAAAAATTAAGTGTGATGCAAAGCTTGTGTAAGAATGCGAAGAGAGAGAGAGAGAGAGAGATGATGGTTCTTTGAGAATCGATGTTTTCACTGATGGTCTGCTTCAATCAATCTCTACATAGGCTGATTCCAGACTAAAGTGATGCATTTAGGGAAAATATATATTTTTTAAGTTAAACGATTTTTATGTATGTGCGTAAGAAGTAAAAACAGTGATTTTGTCTACTTTTATTTTTACTTTTTGTTTATAACAACTAAAAATAACATTCTGTGCTTGTTCGCATAACCCCAAATAATATTTTTAATTAATTTGTCTGTGATGATCTTTTAAAGATAATTTTAAGTAGATGTTCAATTGTGTAATCACTTTATTCTAAAAAGTTGTAGCACCCCCGCTCTCATTTTGTTAATTTAAAATTATTTTAATTTTGTTTGAACCTCATTCTGAAAAAGTAAAAGATTGTTTTTTGGGTTTTTTTTTTCAATTATTTATTTATTTTTGCTAGCAATTTAAAAACCCACGTTCATTACACATTCCACAAGGAATGAGTCAAAATAGGGCAACCAACACGGGATTTTTTTCTTTCATTTTTCTGCTTTTAATTTCGTTAATTCCTTTTTGGCATTTTCATGTTTTCCTCCTTTCGTTTTCTTGAATCTTGTAATTCGAAAGGTTTTTTTTTTAATTTTTCACGTTTCTGATCATTAGAGCCTTTAATAATCTTTATTTAGTCAGCAGTCCATATTATTTTCTTCTTTGTATTTTGTAGCGATGATCGCAATTCAAATATGTAGTAAAACTGGCGGTTTAAATTCAATCAATTCTGTTTTAAATAAGCTGGCTTTTATTTTTCATTGAGTTTTCTTTACAAAGAATCCAAGTTCTCCACTGCTGGTGATAAATTACTTTTAGTCTCTCGGATGTTTTTCACTTTATCAGAACTTATCGACTTCTGTTTAAATACAATGTTTAAGTGATTTTTTAAAAAAAAATATTTGTGTGCGATGGAGGAATAATGTATTGCGGTTAAAAAAAAATTACCATTTTTTTTACGAAACAATAACTATAACAAATATAATATAACATGCTGTTTTCTTGTAACTTACTCAATTATCGAACTGTACTTTTTTTTTTTCATGAAAAGAATAGTCTTTTTATTTCATGTTATCATTAACCACAAAGAGAAAAAAAAGTACATGTTTACATTTTACAAGAAGCCAAAACTGTAGTTGGGACAAGAATATATATTTCCCTTTTTCATTTTTATTTAGCAATTCTGATTATCACTTGTGATTGTTTCTATCCAGTGATGAAACGTAATTTGTTTTTCTTGTCATATCGGATAAGTTGATTTAAATGTTAAACTTTTATGGCGTACTATTGTTTGTTATTGATTACATTGATTTGAGATTTTAAACCTGGTCATTTTACTGTAATCAATAAATCTACATCCTCAGTTCGTGTCTGATGGCTCGGATCGGGAGAATTTGCTTTCAAAGAGACGGTTTTGTTAGTCAGTACAAATCTCTTTTACGACGTCTTTCCTAAAATCCTCTTCAGTAACAGCTCTGGAAACAGCATATTACAAGTTTTAAAAAATAAAACAAAAAACAAAAAGGCTTATCAAGTAGCATCTCTTTAAAGAAAATTGTAAGTAGAAAAAAATTATTAAAAATAAAATTATTCAAGCTTTGGTTCCGCTTTCATTGATGAAATGATTGTAATGTAGAGAATGTATACAAATTCCGATATTTTCATTTTGTATGGCTAGGTGTACTGTGGCCCCATTCTAAAACCTCAAGATTCATTTTATAAAAAAATAACTTTTTAAAAAAATTTAACCAAGTAATAATGTTATTTGGAAAAATTGTTTACTCGGAATTACTCTTTTAAAAAAACATTTCCTGTCATTTCGTCTTTTGTTAGTATTATTAATACTCATTTTTTTTTTTTTTTTAATATTAACCTAACAATAAGTTACTATGGATTCCGATTATGGTAGTTTTTACTGAAGTTTTTAACTAAAAGGATATCGTGTGGCAGCATGTGAGAAATAAGAATGGATACAATATCTCTTCGTCTTGTCTTTGATGATTTTTTTTTTTGCATGTTTGCAAGAAAACAATATGTATGCATCTTTCTTTACACTGCATTTAGTTCAGATATTTTGATTTTTGATGAAACATGTTGCAAACTGAATTTTTAGTCACTTATTTTCTTTTATTCATGATGCTTGATTTAATAAAGTTTTATTGTTCTTTTTCTCGGTAAAATGCCTTTTACACTCTTCCATTGATCTGGATTTTTTTTCATGAGAATTCTGTCACAGAATTCTTTTCACTTCATGAAACTTTATAAATTAAAAAGAAAAAATGCAAACAATTCTTGTAAAAATTAATCGAAAATATTTTTTCTTCAGACTATATGTCCTTAAAAGCAATTAAAAGCTTAAATAATTAGTTTTACTTTTATTGCAATTTTTATTTTACGATTTGGAGTAGCTTTTAAACTTGATAAGACGAAGAGTTCGAAAAAAGAAATGATTTTTTTTTTTTTACAATCTGCTCCAAGGAGTAGGAGTCCTATTTTAACTGGTTAAAAAAAGACATTTCGTTGATGATTTTAAAATAAATTCTAGAAAATTTAATGAAATTAAGTAAGTGGGGGTTATGTAAAAAAAATGTTTAAGATTTTCTAAAAAGTAATAATTTTAAAAATAAATTCATTCATTTGTGAATAAGTCCTGAAAGTTTCATTAAAATTCGACAATTTGATTTTTGAGAAACTTTCGATGATTTATTTTACCGGAAAACGGCTTTGTTTTTACACCGTTGAACGGTTGACAGTGACACATACAAGAAAGCAATATTTTCAACCTAAATTTCGAACGTGATAGAAAGGAGTAAAACATTTTGAAAATACTTTGGTCTTTCCTCTTAAACATTTTGACGATAAAACTTAGTTTAAGTTTGAGGTCATTTTTTATTATGCTATTTTCTTTATCGAAAAAGTGGAGATAAAGGCCAGATTTAGGTGCAATAGTGAATGAGTACAAATTTTGTCAGCCAAGCTAACAATCTTTACCTGGTCACCTAGAAACATGTGGTCAATCACTATGCTGATGGAATATGATGTTTCTTTGTACTAATTATAGATGTTTTTTGTTAACTGCTGCTTTCGATTCGCACAATTTAGAGCAGAACTTGTAGTCATAGGTTATATCGGGAAGGAGGGTAACTCTTACTTCGAGGATTTCCTTCCAGAAAGAAGGCCAACCTTTGATGTAATTAGTGGTGGTTATTTCACTTCTTACCTCATGATCCTTTGTATTCCATAGTGTAATCAGTGTTTCAAAAACAGAACATTTTCATTAAATTTAAGTAGTGAATCACACATGGAAATACGATCCAGTATTTCATTTACATTAAAATCAAAACTAAGCGGCTAAAAAATAATGTTGAAAATTACCATGCGGTTTTCCAGATAAATATAACATTTTATTTTACCACCAAAATGTTGTCAAAACGTGCGAGTTATAGTGCAAATTTGTAGCGACTGCTATGTTTTTCCGCGCCCACATTTTATTCGTCTGCGATTGGCTAATAAATCAATACTGCCTTTCTATAGGACAATTTAGCCATCGCAGTCATTGCTTTGAATTTTTCGGTTTTGAACTTGCTTACTTGTTTCGTTAGTACAAATTTAGCAATTGGTCAAATTTTAACCAATCACATATTTTAGTGCAAAATCAACTTTTCCCGCAGTTTCGCTGGGAGCCTATCTGTAGCTTTAAAAGAGGCAACTTTTTCACAAGCCGCCAGTAGAGTTCATTGAATTTCGCCTGTCAACACAAACCTATGACTTTACTCACAACATTTCAAAAACAGACACAGAATTTTGTAATGCATATATACATATCTCTCTGTGACTCCAAGCCAAGTTCAATCAGCCAAGACTCTGTTGATTTCTCTAACACAACACACTTTCTGATCAATTGTATTCTTGTGTTATCTATTCTAAACAGCAGACTTGTTCTAACATTGATTCCTAAACATTTCTCTCTAAAGAGAACTTTCTTTCGAACAATCAATTACAAATCAAAATACGGTAAAAGGGTAGCAACTTCTTTTCCCTTAACCTATACATTGAATACAAATTATTGTATATTTTGTTCTTGTATGTTATTTCAATATATACTTGTTGATTCACGTTTGGAGTTTTGTTGTTTTCTTGAATCATTAATAATACAAAAGATATATGCGTCAAAGAACACGCCATAACAAAGTAATAGAATTAGCAGAAAGAATAGAAAACAGAGCTGCAGCTGGAGAATATGAGATGAATGAGGCTAACATAGATTTATGGAGAAAGAATAAAAATGAACTAAAGTGTAAATCAAGTGCCAAAGCTATAGGTAGAGGAAGAAAAGTTCAATATCCAGATATGGAACAAAGTTTAGTTGAATTTGTGAAAGAAAGATGATCAAGTGGATGTTCCATACTGTGGAGATAAGGATGAAGGCAAAAGAATTTATTAAAACCATGTATCCTGGTAACACATTTAAATCTTTAGAAACTGGTGTTTCCTTTTTATGAAAAGGTTTGATATATCTATTAGGAGAACTATGAAGATAAACTTTTGAATTTTCACTTTTCAGCATTTTGTTATTCAGCTAAGAAAAAAGCATAAATACCCATTAGGCTGTAATGGAAATGCTAACCAAACACCCTTGACTTTTGTTTGAGGTGCCTTACTTTTAAACTCTGGAATTCAATGAGGTGAAGTTTGTTCCAATAAAAACAACTGCAAATGAGAAGAATAGTTTCACAGCCATACTTGGTGCACATGGTGATGGTAAGAAGATGCCTCCTTATGTAATTTTAAACGGAAAACTCTGCCAAAAAACGTTGAGTACCCAGATAGTATGATAGTAAAAAAAATGTCATGAAAGAGGGTGGATAGATGAGAATCTCACAGGACTGACAACTGAATGTTTGGTGTAAAAACACAGAACAGAATTTACAAGAAGTAGACGTATGTTGGTTCTTAATGCATTTCGTTGCCATAAAATGCCTTGCATGAAGAATATACTTCAGGAGAAGAGGACTGATCTTGTTATTATACTGGGGGAATATCTGGCCAACTTTAAATAATGGATGTTGTCTGCAACTGTCCATTTAAACAAGAATTGTGAAAAAAGTGGAATGACAGGATGTTTTCTGGTGTTCCCAGTTTTATTGCTGGTGGCAACAGGAAAAAAAAACAGAGTTGGAACTTATTGTAAAATGGATTCAGGAATCTTGGTATTTCATCAGTGAGGATGTTATAAAGAGAGTTTTCAAGAAGTGTTGTCTCATGATGGATGGCTCTGAAGATGACATTTTAGCATGAGAATGAAGAGGCCAAAGATAATTTTGAACAGGACGAAGATAATATTGTTTAATAACAATTTAGATATTGATTCTATAATAGAAAGTAATGATGGTGAAAATTAAAATTTCAATAAATTAATTTGATATCATCTTTTCTTTGAAATTAGCATTTTATTTTTTTTAATTTTTTTACCAAATAAAAAATGTGGTTACTGATAAACATAAATTTATTGACAAAAATTGTTACAATTATTATTGTTGAATTTAAAATGAAAATTGGGATAAGATCTTTGCAACATTAATTTCAATGACACAGGCTGGAGGCAAGCAAAGCTCCCTTTAAGTTTCAGAGGCCTGGGCCTTCGATCACTGGCAGACTAGGCCCTTTAAGCATATCTTTCTTCACTTTATTCCAGTCGCAAATTAATTGATGAGGTACTCTGGATCATCTCAATGTTTCTCAGGTAGTTCTTTCAAACAAGCTTGCAGAATCTGGGCCCAAGAATTACTTTCTATCCCACTAGACACAACAAAACAAAAAAGCTGGGATAAAATAAAATGCGGGGCTAATTTTACTAATTTGAGGCTCTCACTGTATCAGCATCACCTTGCCTGAGAAGTTTGAATGCAGCTGGGTTCCCTTCCCAAATAGAACCTGTAGACCTTGATTGTGGTGATGAAAAGTGGCCGGATGGCATTACCATTTTCCCTTTTGAAATGGAGAAGTTGTTAATTTGGGATGTGACTTGAGCAGATACGTTTTCGGCTGGTAATTTGATCAGGTCCACGGTTGAGCCAGGATCCGTCGCTTGGGACACAGAGATAAAAAAAAAATAGTTAAATATTCTTCTCTTGCTGATAGATTTTTTTTTTTACTCCTGTGGCAGTGGAGACTCCTGGGGTTATTGGCCCTCTTTCAATGGCGTACCTTCAGAGGATTGGTGCGATGGTGTCTTGATTAAGGGACAAGCCACTGGCGATGGTGCAGGGTAATGCAATGCTTTCTCCATCATTGCGGCTGGCAGAGGATAGCAAAAAAAAAAACATTTTGTTTATAGTTACTTTGTTCAAACTTTTTTCAATAAATTACGTCACTTCAAAAATAGATTGAAAAAAGGCACGTAAAAAAAAAATCATTCAATATTTCTTTCATTATTGTTGTCCTAAGAAGACAATAATGAAAATAATATTTTTGTTTAAACTTATTTATAATATACACCACTACTATCACCTGTAATTTACAGTAAAAAAAAATGTGTATTATTTTTGAGAAATTACGGTAATTTGCTTTTATTTACTCATTTAAAAAAATTCAATAGTTTAGCTTTTTAAATTTATCGCCTGGATATTTTTAATGGTGTTTTTTTTATCATACCACTAACAATTATTAATGATAAGTTAAAAAAATATTATCATGTGATTGTTTAAAATTTTTCCAGGGTGATGATGAAAAAAGTGAATCTGGAGCTTTGCTTAGAACTCATCAGTTGTCAGCCTAGATTTGAAAAACTGAAATATATAATAGTTGCGGATCCTCCTCCAACAACATTACTTTATCCATTATTTACAGCTTGAATTCCATAAACAGAAGATTTTTACAAGTAAATAAAAAATAAATTAATTCAGAAATTATGCTTGTAATTTT
This sequence comes from Acanthosepion lycidas, assembly GCA_963932145.1. Lineage (NCBI taxonomy): Eukaryota > Metazoa > Mollusca > Cephalopoda > Sepiida > Sepiidae > Acanthosepion > Acanthosepion lycidas. The sequence continues at coordinate 66,658,683 of OZ010578.1, forward strand.
TAGTTGTTGTTATGTTTAATATTTCTTTTTTTAAAATGTTTAAATATTTTAAACATTTTGAAAAATAAATATTTTCTATTAATTGAATTAACAAGTAATTTAAGCTACAATTAAATATTTTTACATGACAGGTTTTTTGATATTGTTATTTTTTATCTCTTTATTTTTTTATTATTTATTTTTAAGTTGAAATCTGTTTTTCCTGAAAAAAAACAAAAAAACTTTCCAAAATGAGCTACGAAAGTTCTGAAAGTCATGACAGAGATTTTCCTGGCCTGTATCGACCAGCTGTTGGAGCTGATGCCAGTTCTAGTAAGTGCATATTTATATATCTTTTGTTATAAATCATAGTAATATTAACATTGTGTACCAAAAGAAAAATTTTCTGCTACTCACACTAATGACACTGTTTTGGACTTGTTTCAAAGAATTACTTCTGAATTGTTTGTTTGGAAATGTTTACAATTTTATTCTGAGTTGATTTTAAAACTTCATGATACTTTTCTGATACTTTTAAATGAATTCAGCATCTTAATTTTTCTCAATTTGTGTGTGCAATTGTTTCATAAACTTATGAAATGTCAGAACTTTTTTGTCTACAAGTAAATGTATTATCACAGAATTTTGATTAGTTTTGTATCATTTGCACATTTAAATGTCCTTTTAAAAAACAAGTCAATGGTGATTACTGTCCCTATTCTACACATTTACATTTGTACTTGAATTTTAAAAATGAAATCTTTTGATTCGTAAAACTAATTATTAAATTATATTAATTTAATAATTATCTTTTTCCAAGATAAAATTAATGAAGTAGTGGTGTAAGTTTATATATTTAAAATTTACAGATTCTACAAAATTTTTATGCCAAAGAATTTTTAATTCCTAGAGTATATGTCTGTTCTTGTCATGTTATGCTGTATGTGAATCCAAATTTTGTTTTATCTTCACCAGAAAATACTTAGTGAGTTTTTATGTTAATCTGATATTAAATCTTATTTTAGTTGGTGAAGAAGAACATGAAAAGCAAGTAAAGAAAAAAGATTCAGAGAAGAAGAAAAAAGAAAGCCGTAAAGAAAAAAAAGACAAAGGTTACATGATGTTTGAAGAAGAAGACAGTGAAGAAGAACAGTTAGTCAATATGGATGATGTCAAGTAAGCTAATTTTTAGTTTTCTATTTGATAAATCATAAATATTCTACTGTTTTTTTTATTCTTGGAAAGCAGTGAGCATACAGTTGTTTTGATATACTTAAGATAAATTGACATTGGTTGTTTTATACTTTTGTAATGATACATTTCAATCTTCCTAAAATACCTCAACTTTGTTTACTTATCTATTACTATTGTACCAACATCATTTTTTATTAAACCGAAATGTTCCATTAATGCATAATTTAGGCCCAAATCATGAAATGTGAGTTCTGAGCATCAAAATAAACAACTTTTTGATTTTGTTTTTTCTGTTTTTCAGGAGTCCATCAAAAATTAAAAAGCCAAAGCCAACCTTCAGATTTCCTAAAAAAGATATATTTCCAAAATCAAAAGAAAAGGTGACTATTTTTATGTTTTCATTAACATTTAACTTTCAGTTTTTTGTCATCTGATTTCTTTCTAAATTACTTCCATTGATTTATTTTGCAAATAAATTTTATTAACTTCAATCAATTTTTATCAATTCAGTCTTTATATCACAATATGTATAAGATTCTATTGAATAAACATTGTTATAATTACATATTTCTGTTGAAATATCAACTCGCAAATAGGAAAGTTAAGATTTAACATTATGCCGTCATTAATATTTATTATATGTATATATTGTCTATATCAATCAAAATATACCTTTGCAATGATGAATGGTTTCTTATATCTAATGCCTGTCCTTTTTTAAATCTTGATATATGTTTCTTTGGCCATCTGTTACATCACTTTCTTTATTTAAAAGAATTTGATTCACAGAAACAATATCCTCTAACATTAACTGTGCTGCAGCAAAAATGTCAGTCTGTATTGTGTGTATGTTTTGCTCTTTGTGTTCACAGATCATGTTTCTTCCTTTAATTTCTGTAAGTACAATGGCACTGCAAAATACTACCCATTGATCCATAACTAGTTGCACAGGATCTGTGATTTTTTTCCTTCATTGTTAGGTTCAGTATTTACTGATGTACATACATATATATATTTATGCATATGTGCACACATATATACACATTTTAAGTAATATATAAATAAAATAATATAGTAGTTGTAAACTAGCTGAACTGTTTTAGTCGCCTTATATTCAATAGTAATGAACTTTAAAAAAATTATATAAACTTATGAGGCAATAAAATAAGATTTACCAGAGTTCAAATGAAAAGTAAATGCAAATGTGTGTAGAAAGTTAATATACAACATTGTGGCCATTGTACCCGCTCGTTTTCTTCAGAAACCGCCCTTATTCAAGAATGTTCTCAGCTTTCATCTTATATCACTTCGCTCTCATCTATTTGCTTTTGTTTCACTCCTTCTACGGAACTAGAATTATGTGCCTTTTTCTGCATTACCCAACTCAGAGATTGAACTTTCAACTGCTAGGAAACTAGATAAGCCTTAACTAACACTCTGTGTCTCTTAGACAAATTCCTATTATAATTTTGGAGCTTTAAACTTAAAGTGTATATACAAGTGTTGTCCTTTCTTAATCAGAGGCTCCCATATGGTATTCATCTCAATGCTAGGTCTCCTGGGGAGGTTTTTCTGTAACATCTATCTGACATGTGTGCATGGATTCTTTCAACCTCTAGTGTTGTTATTTCTCTGTTTTTTTGACTTTATTCCATGGGGATTGATAGCCATCATTTTCTCTCAATATATGATCAGCCATGTCTAACAACATAAAAATATATTATGTTTATTCAGTCAGGGTTATAAATGTTGAATTAACCTTGCCTCACTTGAAGTGCTAGGTTTTCTTAAGTTATGGTTGGTTAATTTTCTAAGAGGTTATTCACATTTATATTTGTTGCAGCAAAAGTTAAGCTGTTGGTGAAGACAAGGAAAAGCGGTGTCAAACTTTTAATGAAAAGTAGTATTCAGCTTCTTTGGAAATTCTTAAATTTCCTGATTCTTCAGAATTCTTCAACTGATTGCTTCATTTCTCATGAGGGTTAGAGTGAATAATTGCCTAGAAGCAGGTCAACAAAGTCTGCTGATCTGTCCAGTTCAACTGTCTGATGACCAAAATGAAGGGTTTATATTGAAAAACTTTAGGATGGTGGCTAGAGTCTAGGGTCCCCAGGCTTAGATATTTTATGATTGTTATTTTTCAATTGATGATCTTCCATGTTATCCCAGATTTGGCTGATCACTCTGCCAGTCCAGTCTTTAAGTTGCTACTTCATAATTTTATTTGGCTGTCATCTCATCACCCAACAAAGTGGGATGGATCATACATTTTATTTTATTTTTTTTCATAGAAAAAATAGGAGCTATAGGATAGCTGTTAGCCAAAATCTTGGATTTTATCAAAGCAACGCAATTTTTATATAATCTTAGCTCTAAATAAAAGACTATTTCCTAATAAAAATGTCTTGACTTTTTACTCTCAGTAGTTCTAAATTGCAAAGTTCAAGTTACTTAAATTTGCTTTCCAGACTTTTCACATTAAACTTGTAAATTAAGCCTTATTATGACTGACCATAACTTGTAGATTTCACTTGTAAGATCCACATTAGTCATAGTTCCATATTCTCATCTTATCCTTTTATACCATCATGCCTTAGTGTTTCACTATATATGCATATATTAGGTTGAGTTATAAGTAATTTCTGTTTTCAAGAAGCAATTGTAATTGATGACTGTATCATCCTAACTACTAATCATATGTAGCAGTTAAGACTAAATTTAGGTTGCACTAACATATCCCAGTTTTTGCACAACAATAGTAGTGTACACAGTGGATTGAAGGAAAATGCTGTTTTCTCCATGACAACACAAGGCCACACACAGCAAGAATTTTGGAACTTGGTTGGTCTGTTTTACTCTATTCACCATATTCACCTAACTGATTATTACCCCCTTCCATTGCGGAATTTTACTGAAAAGGTATTGAAGAGTTACTAGTTAAGTGGCAATAAGTGACTGCAAATAATGGTGAATATATAATTGAATAAAATGTAATTGTACTTTTATTTTTTTTAAGCATAAAGTTGATAAACAAAAATGAAAATTATTTATGACTCAACCCAATACAAAAATGTGCTTGTAAGTCTTTTCATGTTGTGGACTGGGGCAGGAATTGGCTGGTTAACTTTAATGCCTCAAAAACAAAACTGCTCTATTACTCACCACAGAGAACCATCCCTGCCCCCATTAGAATGTATGACACACAACTCTTTGAGAGCACCTCTTTGTGACTGCTCGGTCTCACATTGATTGCTGACCTGAGATGGAACAAATATATTGAGTCAATAGCTTCGTCTACCGCAAGGAAAGTTGGCTCCCTTTGCTGTGCTAGGAAATTTTTTTCAACAGAGTTGATCCTTCAAATCTACAAATCAACCATTAGCCCTTGCATGGAGTATTGCTGCCATTGGATGTTACAGAAAAACCTCCCCACTAGACCTAGCATTGAGATGAATACCATTGGAGCCCCTTCTATTTGTCTCAAGGTCCTTGATAAAATCCAGAGATGGGTGGATATGCAATGTAATTGGCCCTGATCTGGCACCTCATCTGCAGTCACTCTCTCACAGATGTGTCATTGCATCCCTCTGTCTTTTTTACAAATACTTTCACATTAGCTGCTCCGATGAGCTACTTTCACTGGTTCCCAGACTTCATGAATTTAAGCGTTCAACTAGGCTGGCATCTCGCTCTCAACCTTTCACTGTCAAAACTGTTAAATGTGGCCATCTCTTCTACTCCAATAGCTTTCTGTCTTGCACTTCTTGCCTGTGGAACTCCCTCCCCTTTTCATGTTTCTCTGATAGCTATAATTTCCAACTATTCAAATGTAATGTCAATCGACATCTCCAGATGCCTTGATCTATACCCTATCCTTCTCTTCATCCTTTCCTCTATCATTCCTATTTGCTCTTGCTCCAACAATCTGTAACCCCTTGTTTACAAACATAGTAATGTACTTATAAAATTCTCTCTTTTTCCTATTGGATACAGCCAAAAAATAATTAAGTCAATGTAATTTAGCATAATTCCCCATGTACAATATGCATTATTTCTAAAAAAAATAACAACAATTAGAGGTGCATACAACTACAAAAAATCGTCAAAAAATTGCCATTGGGTCGCAGTTGCAAAATGACTACTCACTTGAAACATACAACAATTTGACACTAACATTCAGTGATTGTGACCCCCTAAGTATATCAAATACAATCATATGTACCTAACAATACTTACAAATGTAAAATAAAATAAGAATTATCATAAAACTAAATTAGAATATTATTCTATGTTTAAAACCATTTTTTGTGAAAAACTACATACAGATCTGGTAGATTGCACATTTTATGGAACAAAAAACAGGTTAATGAGTCTACACAGTAGGCAAAATATAGGTATTTCTGTTTTGTTTTAGAATTGTGATGATTGGAAATTTTGATAAATATCTTCAATTACAGCTTGAATAAGAGTAGGAAATGCTGGTCATAATGAAATTGGAGAGGTAAAATTTATAGGGTTTGATTACCAAAAAAGGGATGCGTATTATGAGTGAGTAGAAGCATTTTTCCACAATTTTAGAGGTGTGTATTATGGATGAAGACATGGGGAATTAGGGTAATTTGTTTTCATTGATTATCATTTTAACTAAGAATTAGGGATCATCTCAATACTTAATGTCAGTTTTAAAAGTTTTTAAGCTAAAGTAAGAGATAAGTTTTTTTAAAGAATAACCATATCAAACTGATTCTCTCATTAAGGTCAGTTTAGTAGTCACTACAAATATAAATAGAAAAATCAGCTTGCTGCCATTTAAGCAAAATAACTGACAGATATGATAATGACTACATTTTTCAACCACTTTAGTTCTTAATCATTTATTGGGTATATTGCATATAGAAATGATCATTTAGGTCTGAAAATGAATTCCATCTTTGGCTTGCCTGCATTAGTAAATATTGACCAAAGCTATTTTCAAATATTTATTACAAATGCTTTTGAAAGAGTCCACCACTGAACTAGATGTTGATATATGCTACTGGAGAAAAATAAATTTGTTTACAGAAATTATTGAGTACAATGTCGGTCAGTGCCAGGTTCTTGATTGAACTCACCCAGAAATTTTAAATTATATTTTCATAACAATTTTCACCTACAACTTGCCAATTTAGGTAAATGTGTGATTGAAGCAGTCAACTCACTCATTTCTGTCAAGATGTTTTTTTGTTATTACTTTTCATTTATGAAATATCATCTTATAAGTAATGTTAATGCAATTCCAGAATGAAATTGGACAAACCAGAATGCTACCATTATTGCACCTGATGTAACTTAAAAAAAAACAATCCAAACTGCAGAAACAATGACAATGCTGGTAAAAAAAACTGTTGCAATTTGAGTTAAGTTCTATATCTAGTTTTGATCAACATGGCATTCTCTGATTGCTGCAATGATTTGAGGCTTCCAAAAAGTGATGTCAAAAAATAGTATTCAGAAGTCCTTTTATTATAAAAGAATCTACACACATTGATAATAAATGAAATAGAACAGCAATTATATAGAATTATTTTGTTTCTTGAGAAATAAATTTTGTTGACTGTGCAAAACTTTCTTGTGAACATCATGTTCAATTGATTTAGCAAGTAAAAAATAAAAGACACTATTTTTCTCAACATTAACTTTAATATGTTTACCATTTTTCCCCTATCTTCTACTAATTTCATAATTCCATTCCCAGATTGTTTTATCTTTCTGAGCTCTAGATTCCTTTTACAGTCTTCCTGGGAAATGAAGATTTTTTTATAGTGTTCTGTGAAGACCAAAATTAAAATGATAATTCAAAGAGGCAATACAATAGATAAGTAAAAATTTCCTAGCAAAGCTATAACAATTCTTGCCTGGTCATTAAATAAATTCATGTAATTTTATCATGATGGAATATTACACCTTTTCTCTTAAGCAAGTCTAGATACTTTTCATCAATTACTGTCTGCAATTAGTTTAATTGGAAGCAGTACTTATTCAGATTAATAATGGAGGTTTTAACAAAGAACTTGCTCTCTATCCTACCATAAACACGGACTTACTTTGGATAAAGAGTGGCCTTTGGTATGATGAGTGGGAGTTCATTTCAGTTGCCCTCACAATCTCTTGCATTTGTCATGAATCTAGTACAATAGGGATTTTTGTAGTTTATATAGAGGTCACATATCAAAACAGCTAACATAACTAAACTGGTATAAATGATTTTCAGCACATAATTTAAATAGTTTCAGTAGGATCATATAATATGGATTATTCTTGAGATTATGATCAGTCTCACTTTGTCTACTCAGCTGTAAAGCATCCTTTGACAAAAAATTGCCAATGTGAAACTTCACAAACCATTTCAACATTTGTGATTATTCACAATATCTTCTCCATATATTGGAAAATTATTTTTGTGATAGGTGTCATTTTTACTTTTCTTAAAGTAAACAAAAAATTTTTTCTTTTGCATTTTAATATAAAATCAATAGAAATTTACCAATTTTGACCTGGGATTTTTTAAACACTGATAAATATCACAATACAATAAAGTGATCTTTTTGAATGAAGTTAAAAATAAATTCAAACTTTTAAGTGTTCCCTCTCTCATAAGAAATATAACTATTTATTATAATAATAAAGATACCACTTAAAAACACCTATCAAAAAACACAATAAGTTCATTACACATTTATTCAAAAAGTCCATTGGAATTTATAAGTTTATACACTACTTAAATCTGGCATGTCAAATTGAGCATCCCCTGAGGGCCACTTGGTCGCATGTGTGTTGTCATAAGGGGCACACACGACAACCAATTGTGCACATTGCAACTAATTGGAGTCATTTAATAAAATTTATTGCAGAATATTTGTTACATAAATTTAGAAACACACAATGTGCATACAAATCTTTTAGCTGGATTCATGTATACAAAGCAATGAAATAGTTTGATAAAAAATAAAATTCTATGCAACAACATATACTTGCAGTTTGCAACAGCAATAAATACATTATACAAAAATTACGACAGTTCAAAACTGAACATTTATTTGCCACTATTCAATCAATTTTAGTTTTTTGTCCTGAGGCTTGACACCTTTTTACTGACAATTTTTGGTATGTCTGGCTGAAATGTCTGTACAGTTCCAACTTTGTTCAGAGATAACAAAAGTTGATTAGCCTTGTTCTCTGAGAGGTTTTTGTTGATTTCATGAAAGTAAATAACTGTTCATGCACATAGGTAGAATCAAACATTGCCATAATCTTTGTGGCAAACTTTCTGAAGTTTTTTAAACTTTTCATGAAGGTATACTTCAAGATACTTTGCTCTGAGTGTAGAATCCGACTGCATTTCTAATACTTTCATCTGCAGGCTTTCTTCTGTCTTGCCAACATCAAAGGTGAATGGTACTGAGAATAATGCAAACTGATATTCAAAAGATGAAAGATCAGTGTTTTTCAACTCTTTGCACATAGGAAAATGAACTAAATTTTCATTTGACAACTTCTATAAGCTTAGTTTTGTAATGAAGCACTTGATGTCATCACACAACTTAGTGATAAATTTGTTTTTACTTTGTACTTTCAAATTAAGATCAGTTAATTGTGCATGAATATCCACAGCAAAAGCCAGATTTTGAAGGCCAACTTTCATCTTTTATTTCATGTGTTTTGATCTTTCATTTCCAAAAACAATTATTTCTTGTTTCAACAAATAGAATCTTTTCGGCACTTTGTGACATGACAACCAGTGGACTTCTGTGTAGAATGGAACATCAGTAAACTGATTATCCATATCTTCCAACAACTGACAGAACTGACGGTGTTTGAGAGCACAGTCTCTGTCTTTGTGATGTCAGTGGTCTTGTCAGTAGCATTAGAAAAATGTTCAAACCTTGATGATACAGCCTTCTACTGTTGTTTTAAATGACCTGACATTTCATTAATCTGTTCAGCAACAGTGTTCCTGGTTAATGAAATGCCTTTGAATAAGTGTGCTTTCTTTGGATGTACAATTTCAGCTGTTTCTACAAGGCATTGTTTTACAAAATCTCTTTAACTGTAAGATTTCCCACGTATAGCTAACATTTGGCTGAGTTTATAGCTTGTAGAAACAGAAGCGACATTCTGTTTCTGTATTTTTGTAAAAAAAAGTTCTTTTAATGTGTCAAGTTAGCCTTTAATTCCTTGAGTTTTGAAATGTGCATTGAGCCACCATATTTATCATAAGACAGATGGTTCATTTCATAATGTCTTTTCAGGTTGTACTCTTTTGGTGTGGCGATGGAGTTATTGCAATGTATCTTTTCATACACAACTGTGCAAAAATACTGTAATTCCTGCTTTTCTTGAAACACACACCCTTTGTTCAATTTCTTTTTTCTCTTAGCTGGAGGAACACTAGCCATTTTAGGGTTGAAGCAGTAGGGAAAAAAATAATTTTCAAAATTGATGGAGCAGAATCAGAAAAATTACTGGTACACTTAAACTACAGTAAAACGAGATAAAGCAATTTTGAAAATGCTGCTAAACCTTTTTTGGCTGACATTTCACCTTTAAAAGCAAAAACTTGTAATTTTGAAAGAAATTCTGCTTACTACTGTTAATGAGCTGCCATATTGTTTTTGTGGTCTGATGGCTGATGGCAGAGAGAGAATTTGTTCCTGTTCTTTTTTCTTGGACACCAAAAAAATCAAGTATTTGTTATAATTTTTAAAATAATAGCTTAGTAACGCACTAATTTAAAATTTATTGATAATATTGAAATTATTTTAAATAAATTTATGCAGTATTTTTATTTGGTATTCTATTAAAATAAATCAAAATGTAAAAATCCATGTCATTTATTTTCTTAAATAGTGTAATTTCTGAATTATAAAAATCGCAATTTTTGCCCTTAAATGACCAAATTAGTATCCTTTGTAAAGGGCCACATATGGTTCACAAGCCATATGTTTGACATGCCTAACTTAAATGAAATTAAGTAAAGCTTTAAGTAAAACCTTGAGATCTAGCATAGTCTTAAACATGAAAGCCACTAACCCATGATACTCCAGTAATAGATCACAATATCTACAGATCATGTTGTTTCTTATTGCAATAACATGCATGTGCAACTTCTGCCCAATCATGAATTCTCTTAATATATTTCAGTTTAATTTGAAAATATGGATTAAATCCAGCAGAATGATAAAATAAGTAACAAATAGAAAAATCTTTACTATTTTACTTTATCAGAAATTTTTGGAAGTGAAATAATGTGTAGTTATCTTTTTTGAAACATAACTCTCCATTATGCAAAAAGACATTATCTACAAAAGGTATCGATTGGAGGTACATGACCAAAACTTTGTTGAGGAATTCAATAAAACAGTTCTGTAATATGAATATCTTTTGTTATAGATGTATCTAATTTTGGAAATTTTTTTTAAATTCTGCAAGATTTAACTAAAAAGGCAGTAATGACTACAAAACAGAAATTTATTTCATGGAATTAATAATTGGTCAATCCTTCAAACAAATGCTTTAAACTCATTTATCTTCAAACTAAAATGAATAAAAATACATTTATTGGAACCAATGAAAGAAAATTCTGGACAGTCAGTATGTTTCTTCTGAATTTCCTCTTTTAATGGTGATTTATAATCTGAATTTGTTTTATAGGCCTTTACTATAGCCAATAATTCTTGGAACACTCCATATCCTATTATTTCTCGAAAATGGTATTATATCAAAGTTCCATCTAAAGATAAATGTTGACACCACTTGTGCAATATCATCTTTTATTAGATTAGGCCATAAAAAATAATCATTTCTACTTTTGGTTGGAACTGAAACTTTGATTACAACACTGGACATAGATGTAATATCAATGTCTTGGTTAATGGATTAATAGTATACTGTAACCCATTGGCCTCATAATTGAAGGTCATTTGAATTGGTTCTTCATTACAAATTCTAGAATTGTTTGAATACTCAGATTCACTGAGTGCCTTTTCTTCCTTCATTTGTTTCTTTAGAAGTGGAGTTCCATTAAAAGTTATATCAATGAAATGTTTATTCGCTTCATCACACAGTTTTTAACTTTATCAGCATACATTGCAATTATTTGGGGCTTTCTTCAGCCTGCTTCTCCAACTTAGAAGAAAACTACTTCTCAGCACATGGAGTTCATTATCCACTGAACAGAAGATTAAATATAAATTTTATTAATCACTTGGGATGGGATCTTGGGCATTGACAGCTCTAATACAGAACAGATACTCGCTTAAAAAGATGTTATGCTTATTATCTTCTATAACTGCTTAAGGAAAACAAATTTATGAAAAGACATGTTTGCAAAAGTTGAAGAAATATTATGTATCCAACTTTTTTTAACAAAAATGTAACAATTTCATTTTATCCTCTGAAATAGGACCTAATCCCTAGAATTTGTAAACAAATAATCATTAAAAAGAAAAAGAAAACTGATTACATTTTGAAAATTACCTACTAAATAGATTTCAATTTTTTATGAATACATGTTAAGCTTATCTTATTCATTTTTTATTTTATTTTTTTTATAAGATGTATCCAGTTTCATTTTTTACAAAGAAACAGTTTAATCCTCAAATCTTGAGAATTAGAGAAAATATTGGTAGCCATCAATGTAAATGAAATGAATAACCATTAAAAGGAATTGTGGACACTTTTCTAAAAAAAATTATGGACAAATGTAGTGTGAAATTTAAAGAACTAAGAATATATCCAGTTTATATATTTATTTTTCTATTTCTATAAGAAAAAGATTTAAAATGTAATATCCATCGATGGAACAAGTCTGATTTAAAATGGGATTTTGCTGGTGATGTTCATTCACTCAGTCGTCAATACAAATTTAGATGTGTCAGACCCAACCATTTTGCATAAAATGAACACAGTATACCCTCTATTTGATTTGTGTGTGCCTCAATTTGTATTGGTGCAGTGATATGAAGCCAACAGATAATCAAAGACAGGACATTGCTCTACAACAAGGAGTAATTTTCATTTTTTTTTTTTTTTTGTAATAGTTGAATTTCTCAGGTATTTCATCCACTAAAGTTTTCAACTTTTAAATATTTTGTAAAAGACAACTTCAAACCTTATGGTTACTCTGCCAAACCGCCAAGCACCTTTTTTTTTTTGTTAACATGGGACAAATATATATGGAGAGACACAACTTGAAGCACAACAAATTTGAAAAACACCACAATGAAATTGTTAACTTTGGAAATGCAGTAAAAGTGCTGTGTGCCATTGAAATAATGACATAATTTAAAGAGAGGTGGAATAAAAACTAATCATCACACGTGAGAAAGAATTGTATTTTTAGAAAGAGAAAAGATTAAATTTTACTTACATACTAATTTTATCAAAATAACCTAGAAAATAAACAAGATAGTTGAAATGGAAGAAAAAATTCACTATATTCCTCATTTCTAGTTACTGAATGGAAGTGTACAGTAAAAGAAATGGCAAAAACTCTTATCATAGTTTAAGACAGTAATATTTTAAATATTCAATAAATGTATTAGTGTTGCAGGTATAATAATGTTTTTATTAACTATGTAGCAATTCTACAATGCTATTAAATTACCTATAAATATAAGAATAATTTTGTATTATTATTAATCACTTGGGATGGGATCTTGGGCATGGATTATTATTGTATTATTATTTTGTATGTAAATGTGTATGATTAAAAAAGAATGAAAACATGTTTTAAAATGATCCTCATTTGTGCTGACTTTCTTATCAAACAACTGACATTTGTTTACTGTTTATTTAAATTTTAAAGAAATTTAAAAAAATATTTCCAATTTAGCTCCTTTCATCACCTTTTGATGTTGCTCAAGACTTGTTCTTGGTTTGTATTATTTTCTCTTCATATTATTTTCAAATTTTGTTAACTTGTCACATGAATTTGATAATTAGATTTTCTTGTTATATAATGAAGTTATCTATTTTCAGTTAAGTAAAATTGTGTTTATCCAGGTGAAAAAGAATGGAAAAATTACTTTGTAGTAAATTTCCAAGTGAAGAGAGTCTATCTTTAAAATCATTATTGAAATACTTTTACCTCTGTTTAATTTTCAACTACTGGCTAATAGGCAGCATATAACAATATCATCCACCTTGTCATCTGTTTCCCAGGAGTGTTATAAAATGAGCATAAATATTAACTTGTATAGATTAGTTAGGTTGGTTTGTAAATTTTTTCTCTGCTGATTATTTAATAAGTATATTTATTTGTAGGAAGAGAAAAAAGAAAAAGAAGGAAAGAAAGAAGAAAAGAAAAAAGATGAAAAAGAAGCTAAAAGAGTGAAACATAAACTTAAGGACAAGAAGAAATCCAAACATCAAGATTTTCACATGAATCCTTCTGGTAGGTTCAAGTATTTCAATTTACAAATAATTCTGTAGAAAAATATTTAATTTTTATTTAATTTTTTGGTTTACTGAAACATTTTCTGTTATTTTCAGAATACAATTAAATTGGTGAAATGAAGAGATAAGCTTACATAAATGTTTTGAATTTAAACTATTGCTGTGTTTTCATTTCTGGTAGAATTACAATTAGTTTATAATTTCTGCTTCCTATATAAGGCAGTTCAATTGATATCTTCTTTGAAAAAATAAATTTTTTAATAATAGCTGTCCTAATGTTGGTTATGACAAAATGAGTGAGCAATTTTCCTTTAAATTATCTAATTAAACGGACTTAAATTGTAATTTTATCATGCAGCAACTCTTTTTTTTTTTCATATCTGATTACTTTAAAATACTGTACAAAATATCTGTTTCCTTATGATAAGTTTTTGGCTAAATATATTTCATAGGCTTAAAAAATTTACAATTCAATCAAAATTTGTGTGAAAAAATAGTTATATACACAGTAATTTAGCAGCTAAAAATTGTGAAATATGTGAATCAAAATTATTGTATCTTACTTATAACTGGTTGTTTCTACAACCACTGAACATATTCATTTTATAACCTCATAGTCTAAGAAAGAAGAGTGCTATGCAACTTTTGCAATTGTAGGATAATACTGTCTCAAATATGATCTGGCATTGGAAATAAACATTTTGTGAATGAAATCTACATTATACAAATTGATATTGACAGAAAAAATAAAAACTGTGCTTTAAAAATTATAAAGTTTCAGTGAAAAATATAAAAAAATCATATTTACAATATAAATTCTATGCAAACATTTTTTTTTAAATAATTAAAATAATAATTAAAAATTATACACCTGTATTAATAAAATTTATTTTTAATAATTAAGCTGTTTATTCTCTATTTCTTGAACCCAAATTGACATAGCAGGACTGTATATAATATGGGATGGACAAATGTTATATTTGGATTATTTTTTCACCACAAGATATACAATTTAAGTTTAAATTATATATTAAAGCTAATTAAATTTTTAATTATGCATTATGCTGTCCTACACCCTCCCCAGTCATACAAGACGTTTAATACCCGCGGCTGATCTTGATGGGGGTTATCATTTTGATCCAGGTCCAACCTTATCCCAGATTGTGATTTGCTTTGATCATAAGGCAGTTGAGATCAAATTGTCAGGTATCTTCATATCAGGCAGGGTGAAGTTGCAAAGAAAGAAAATAATACTTGAATAAAAAAAAAATGATTACTAATTTTATATAATGTCCTTCATAAGGTTTAACGTCTAAGAATTTACATGTGGACAAACTTCTAAGTCGGACGTGACACTTGTTGACTTGGTAAAGCTCATTTTGCTGACTTGGTAAAATTTATTTTGCTGACTTGGTAAAGTTCAGCACAAGGCTAATATCAGAGGTTTTCATCGGTAGATAGTCACATGTAGTGTCTCACATCTGGTGGCTGGAACGAACTCTTGGGGCAATCTCATCTCTCGCTTTGAGGCATTTATATATATTGATGCTTACCCAAAACTGGTGTGTGGTGGCTAGGTATTCAGCATTTTCTCTACTTGTCACAAAGAACCCTTTCTCCAATGTCTGGATTCTGAGAAATTAATTACTTCCCAATTTGGAAGTCTTCCCCTTTCCTCAGGTGTCAGTCATAGGCATTATTCCACCCCATAACTTCTTCTTAGCATCTCCCACTAATACTCCTCTATGGGCATGGGTATCTCTTCCATCCTACTTGGTGTCTCATCTGCACCTGCTACTTCAGCCACCTTCTGACCAGTGAAGATTAATTCCAAGTTCATTAGTCAAAAGTAATTATCATTCCAAGCTTATCATCTTGAGCAAATTTTCCGACACCAGTGTTGGTTTTTCCTGGTCTTAAAATTGAACAAAAGGCATATGATCTTCCTCACCACCTGAGACATTCTCCAAGGGAAAACCTTTATCTCCACATTATGTTTTTCTAAATCTTATCTGATTCTCTCCACCTCTGGTTTCATGGCTAGCATCATAGTGACGATCATTCATCAAGATGTCAAAATATCACCCTGTGACCCCATCATAAAAATTAAGTCAAGGAATTATTATTCAAACCTGCCACCTCTGTAGAAAACTTTCCATATCAGTTTTATATTTCTTTCTCGTCCAAAATCAGATACAGGCCACATGGTCTGTTTCCCTTCATTTCACATCAGAGACATTGTCAAAGAAATCCTTTATCTCTGCATTGTTATTTTGAATCTTATCTGATTCTCTCCACATCTGGTTCCACAGATAGCACTTATGGTGGTAGTATTGATCAGTTGTCAGCATATTGCCATGTGACCCCATCGTAAAAATTAAGTGTTGTTTTTAGCCAGCTGTCTGGCTTGTTTAAAAATTTCAACTTTCTGAGAATGAAAATCTTCAATGTTTCCCATGATAGTCTATCAGTATATCACTCCTGCTAACAAAAACCTTATTATTATT
>OZ010578.1:66686824-66783289 GCA_963932145.1 Acanthosepion lycidas
GATAGATAGCAGAAGCATCAGACCAGAGATGACAACAATATTTGATGCATGGATAAATGGTAGACTTATAAAAGTGCAAGACAGATTCAGGTGAGAAAAATTGTCTAGCACAATATAGTGTACCAGCTTTCTTAGTTGACTGAATATAATCATTCCAATTCATATCAGCAGAAAACATTAAACTGAGAAGGTGCAGTGAATTACTCACCTGGGATTTACCATCAGCCATGCTGATCGAAGGCAAAAAAGTTTTCTAAGTCAATTAAGAGAACAATTTAGTTTTGGAAGTATTAAACTAACAAGCCATTTCTTACTTCAGTTAAAATAGATTGAAGGTCATTTTCCAGATCATCTGCCAATTGGACTATATGAAACCTATCAGACTTACCATTAGGACAGGAATAAATAGTTGTGACATCAACATAGATACTGAGTTGAGAACTGATGACATCAGGAAGGTCAATGGTGAAAATTAGGAACAAAGTAGGTCCAAGGATGAGGTAAGCCTGCATTAATGTAAAAATACCTAGAATGGTAGCCATTCAAGATAACTTTTATTTTATAATTTGAGATTATCTAAAACAACAGCTTCATCATTCTTATCTAAAACTTGACAAACTTTTTCAGCCATATTTGCTAATACATTGGCCTTGAAAAATAAAAGCTATGTCTGACAAAAGACCCTGCAAGGTGAGATGCTTAACCAATTTGGAATTGATTAGAGCTAATATTTTGCTAAACAGAGTTAGAAAATTTACAGGTTGATAGTTTGAGGGTTCAGATGGTTTGTTCAAATTCTTAAAAACAAGAACAACAGTAGAGGATTTCCAATAAACTGGAAAGCAAAAAAAAAAGGCATTGTACAGCTTAGAGGAACACATTTCTTTAAGACAATTACAATAATACCATGAGTCCACATGCTTTGTAGGGATCAAGCTAAGAAATGAGAGTAGAAACCATAAACTGAGTATGTGCATATCACACAGTAGAAACTCAGTTCTAAGTGGAAAGTCAAGCAAAGATACTCCAAATGAGTCAAGAGTAGAACTGGAATGGAATTTACAAGCAACACACTTTGCTTTGCAAGCATATGATGATGATGATGACAGTTCATATTGAGTGAAAAGAGAAATGATGACTTATTTAATATGCTATTACAAAGCTACCAATAGCCATGAAAACCAAATTTGTGAGAGGCTATACAGTGCTTCATTCTGTCAGTAAACAAAGACTTTGCCTCATTGAGGACACATTTACAGTTATTACATGCAGTCACAAAGAGACTCCTTTTGTGGTCAGAGCTATCACTTTGATATAGTCAGAAAGTGATTCCTGTGGGTTATTGGGGTTGAACAGATATCTGTGAACCAAGGAGAAGATTGGGGTTTCATCTGGTATTTCTGAGCTGTCACAAAAGCATTGATGCTGGCTTTCCCCTGAAAAGAAACCTCAGTGGTACGATTTTTAATAGGAAGATTAAAGATTTTATTCTAAGGACATTGCAGAAAAAATCACAAAATAAATCACAATTGATATGTTGATAACAGAAAGAAGTCTTGTGAATAGGAGGTTCATGTTTTATAACTCCTTACACCCATCACCCGCACGACTCTCACAGGTCCAGCAGTTAGATCCCCAGATTCCCAATCAGGACCAAATGACAACAATCCACACTCCACCCACATGAATTTTCTGACCTGAAGAGTGGTTGGTCAATCCTGGACCAACAGGCTCAGTTGAGAGTGCTGAGTGCAGTACAAGGGTATACTAGTAAAAAAAAAAAAAAAAAAAAAAATTACAATAAAATAATCATGGAAGAAAGACCCGAGTTGCTCCAATAGAGTTCAAGTCTTTATATACAGGCAGAATTAAAATTAAGGAGAGAGAGAGAGAGAGAGAGAGAGAGAGATGCATATCAGGTTATCTCTCTTGGTTGTTCCAATTTCTTACGTGAATACTGTATCTGCCCTCGTTTATAGAACAGAGCCTTCCACTTGGCTCATATCAGGTTTCTGCACTCTGCTAACAACCGCTACTATGATCTCATCTCAGGGACTTCACTCCACTTTCTGCAATTCTGCTGTTAGCTGTCCTGCTTGTCACTCCCTGATACTCCTACGATCTTCCTAACTACTCTCTCATCCAATCTATGCAACTCTCCCATGGTCTCTCTGCTACTTTGCGCAACTCTGCTAACAACTCTCTAACAACTCCCTATAATTCTGCTGTTTGCGGCTCAAACCCCTGCTTATATTGAAGATGGGCAGGGTCAGTCACTCATCCGGAACTATTGGTTGCCAGGATGTATAGCTCTTCATTGTTTACATCCACAAAAAAACAGGAGATAAAATTTTCGGTGACCTCTTCAAAAAAAAGAAATAATAGGAAGAATTTTTTTTTCAACCATTTCCTTAAGCTAGTCACTTTATCAATATTTCCAGTTAGACTGTTAATTTTATCAAGTTACTCATAGCCTCAATTTAACAACTACTCAAACACTAATCAACTCATTACACTTTGTTAATTAACACTTATTTTAATTTTGCTGACTCTCTCTCCGTCATATCCCTCTCCTACTCTTTTTGCTAATTACTCATAATTGACACACAAGTCTCCACCGATACATAGCAAACTGGAAGGACATGAAGAAGAAAGGAAAGGGAAAAGAAGGCAAGAAAATACATGAAATAAACAAAACGGAAATTACATCAATCATGGCAGCCACCTATCAGTTCATGTATTCGGCTCATTCATGCCCATCCAGGCAAGCACCTATTAAGTGCTGGACCTTCATTCTATCACAACGTGATCTTATTAGTCTCTCAAAAAAAATAAATGGAGTTAATTAAATGTTTTCCAGCATAGTTGGAGTTCGCAATACTCCTTACGAATCAATTATTAATAAAAATGGAGTATATAGGTTCAAAGTTTAGCCAGTAAAATTGAAAAATTAAATAAAAGAAATAATTGTTTTACACATACTCGGGGTTCAAAACACCCCTTACAAGTTAATTTAAAAGAAAAACTTTCTTTTTATAATTGTCTCTTCCTTGTCTGTCTTGTCTGGATGGTGGGCTTCACTTTTTCTTCCATTGGTTTTGTTTCTTCCACCACAGATGCGGGTTCTATTATTTTTTCTTAAATAGCTCAAGCATACATAAAGTGTGGCTAGCCATTATGTAAATTGGACTTGCACATACACAGGTGCTTAATGCATCAGTTTTGCATTTGATTGCCTCCTCGTTCATAAGTAACATAAATTCTGTTCTGGCCAAATTTAGGGCCACAAACTCCATTTCAATTTTATACCTTGCGACTGCTTCTAACTTCTGATCTTCCTTGGGGTATGGGATGGGGAGATTAATCACCTGATAGATTTCAAAGGTGCCATCTCTATCCAACAGTGGGACCAACACCAGCGCTATCAATTTATTATTTTCTAACAAAGAGATACACCCTAAGGCTTTATAATATTTCCATACTTGTTTAGTAGGGTCTACAGGCAACCTAAGGTGATGAGGCAGTTTGGCCTGTATTTCCAATAATACTTCTTTCAATCAACCTGGGATTATCATACTCAGGGACAAGTGTCCCATTGATAACATGTCTAATTGCGTCCTCACATGTTCTAGCAGAATAGTCAACAACTGACTGGTCTGGTGTACCCTGCTTATTATTGCTAACAGCTGGAAATATTGCTGCAAGAACCCCTCCAAGCTCTGTAAATCATTAGCCATAGTGCTCATTACATTAGCTACTTCTTCCCTAATGGATTGCAGTTGGGAGATTAACCAATTTATACTACCTCTATTTTCTGCTAACTCCAATCTAGTAACGTTGAGGATGGACACACTTTCCTTAGTTACCTGAGTTAACACCTGCTGGTTCCTCTCTACATTCTCCAATTTACTCCTTATTGTTCTCGTATTGCCTTTGACATGGTCCCAAAAAACACATTCAAGGCCTTCCCCACTATAGGTAATACTGCTCGTTTCCATCTGGTCTGTAACAACTTTACTCCTTTTAGATATAGGCTCATATCCTTCCACTGTCTTTCTAGCATCAGGGAGTCCCATGCTAGGGAAAGCAATTATACTGATCTCCTGAATAATGTTTAGCTACCTGTGTTCTGGCTATTTCAGCTTTGCTACCTTCATCTTTAATCGAGCTAACAATTCCTTGTATGGTCGTAGGCCTATTACTAATGTTATTAACCACTTCAATATAGTTATGACCACTTCGCTCGTCTTTTTAATTACATTATTTTCACTATGTTCCCAGGCCTTTGCTGCCAAAATCAGCATCAATACCACCAGTGGTCTCCTCCCGTCCATATCTTTAAGAGAGAGAGAGAGAGAGAGATAGGGGTTCATTTTACTCAAATGTTCCTTTCAGTCTCTCTATCTGATGGTTATTGATTAGGGTGACACCTGAGAAGTTAGACCAGTCCACAACCATCAATGCTGTGTATGCATGGGGGCCCTTCCATGCACACATCAGCACCCACAGCCATCGCACAGAACACCTTTGGGTGATCACCTGCTCAGTTTATTTATCTTACTTGATTCACCTATTCCCACACTGCCCACCTCAGTTATAACTTTACAGGTAATTCATCTACCACACTCAGCCTTCCATCACACCTGAAGTTGAGCTAGAGGAATTTCATCCTCTTCCTTCCACTCACTCACTTCCTCTCCACTCTCTATAGGGGCAGATTTTGGTTCAATAATTCCCTCAGATGATTTAGCCTTGGTCTAATTGCTTCTCCCAATCCCTCATAACTCAAAGGGTTAAACCTAAGTCTCTCCTCATCTTCACTTTCGGTTTCTAACTCCTCCAGTTCAACCAAAGTGGTTTTCCTCAACCGCCTTCTTTGACCTTCTGATTCAGTTTCTTCCCAATCATCTATGTCGGCCAGTTTTATGTTGTTGACATGTACTTGCTTCACTCTCCTGGCCAATTGATCCCAAATTATGTAAGAGACTTGGTCCGGTTTGTTCCACTATTCTATAAAAGAGGATACATCTTTGATCTAGCTTACCCTCTCTCAGCTGTACCTTATAATACATGGGGTCACCCACCTGGAAATTAATGTCCTTCTGATTCCTGTTTATTCTCTCATTTTGTCTTTTCTGCACCCTCTTAATTCTCATCTGTGCCTGTGTGAATATCTTATGCTGCTGTTCTAGGATTATCTTATGGTGATCTCCCATATACTTTCTCCTAGGCTTCAACAAATTGAATATGGGTAGGGCCACATCCCTGCCAAATATCATGTAATAAGGGGAGAAATTGGTAGTTTCATTTAATGAGAAGTGCAATGCTGCTAGGGCTTGGGTCAAATATTAGGTTGGTGCAAAAATAATGATGTAATAATGTCAAAAATCGACATTATTATGTCATTATTTTTGCACCAACCTAATATATATCCCAGTTCTCCTTATCACTTGCTGCTAGTTTTGCTAACACATCAGCTAAAGTTTTTTGTGAAATCTCTTAACCTTAGCATTACTCTGGGGATGGTACAGTGAAGTGGTAATATGTTTAATATTCAATTCACTCAGGATCTCTCTCATAATCTGATTTACATTTTTGGGCCTATTGTCGGTGTTATATATTGTTCAGGGGCTCCATATCTCAGGAATATCTCCCAGATTGTTATATCTGACACAGTCTGGGCCCTCTTATTTGGTATGGTGTAGGCCTCTGGCCAATTCGTTAACCAATCTATGAAACTCACTATGTATAAATTCCCTTGTGATGTCTTTACCTTCTGAAAGGGGTAATCTGGAATATCTGTCTCCATTACCAGGCAGCCTTATTTCCTCTACTCTGAGATTGGCATGTTATGTCTTTTCCCACATGGCTCATTACGTCCTTATCATTATATCCTTATTATCCAATAATAATTTCTAACCATCAGTTCGTACGACTTGTCGATTCCCATATGACCCATCTTCTCATGACACTGTTCTAGGATTTCTGCTCTTAATATCTTAGGCACAACCAGCTTAAGGGTTACTTCCTTGCCTCTCCCCAATAGGTAAATCCCCGGATTTCCCTCACCGTCTTGGGCTCAGGCATGGCCCTTATAACCTCTACCTTATCTAAGTCAGGTTTTATACTTTCTTTATAATGAACCCTAGATATTTGGTCTCATCCTTCATGAACTGACACTTGGGTAATTTTAGTTTCAGCCTGTGTTCCCTTAGCCTGTCAAAGATTCTCTGCAAGTGTATAAAATGCTCTTCAGGTGCTTTAGAGAACACCATTATATCATCTGTTTAAGCCATTGTGGAATCTTTCATATCACTCAACACTATAGACATCAGCTGGGTGAATACCCCAGGGGCGTTCGACAACCCAAATGGCATGACTCGGCAATTAAAAAGAACATGACAGGCAAAAGCTGTCTTTTTCTGGTCCTTCTTATAAAGAGCCACTTGCCAATACCTTAAATCCAAGGTAGAGAAGCAGGTAGCCTTCCCCAACAGGGCCAGAATATCGTTGATCAAAGGAAGGGGTACTGATAAAGACAGACATGAAGCGTTCTATTATCCCAGAATCCAACATCTTGTTACTGCTTCCTCAACTACATTTCTCTGATGGATTGGGGTCCTATATAGTCTCAGCCTGATAGGTGGGTGGTTACTGGTACCTATTTTCATCTCTACAGTCCTCGTCTATCCCAATTCTTTGCCAATATTAGCGTCTACGTCTCGATTAGCTCTGAGTAACTTGCTCATCCTGTTTCTAAATTGGTTAGGCACTACTATATCCTCATCATTTATTCTGCTTTCATCACTTTTACTCCCTCTTTTACTGACATCCATTACTCTTATCTGTTCCATAATTTTCACAGAGCATGCATAGACCAACTCCTCCCCTTGCCTTATTTTTATAGTTCTGGTGGCGATGTTAGCTAACCCTACTACTACTGAATCGTACAAAGTAATCTCTTCTGCAGGACATAGCAGTCCTAGGAGGCAGCTTCCTCTCAGCACCATCTCCTAGTAGCACTCCAACCCCATCTATTATCAATTTTGCTGGGTTGAAACGAATTTGCACCCTATTTTCTTTGAGCCAATCACCCCGCCAAAATCAGTTCACCACACCACATAAACTTTTAGCTGTGGTCCTTGCCAACTGAAAGGGTAGCCACATCATATTTTCTATCTTCATTTTTCCTACTGTCTGCCTGTCTAATCAATAAATTTACTGGACTCAACTTCCCCTTAAAACCCATCTGCCTTAACACCTTGGAGTTTATCAACAAGACTGAGGCCCCAGTATCTATGAGAGCCATTACTTGTCTATTCTCCAACAAAACACTGCAGGGGAAATCAGGCCTTTTTTTCAACTGCTGGGAGATCAGAGCTCTCCTTCAATCTTTTATTTGCTTCCTATTATTTCTCCCCTGTGTCACTCTGGACCTAGGCAATGGCAGCTAGGGTTCCTTACTCCTTACACCGGTCATGGCTCCTTTTGGGTCTATCCTGCGCAGAGTATAGGCTGAGTGCCTGTTTTCCCTTAGCCCTCTTCTGGGACCATCCGTTCCCTTTCCGCGAGGGCAATTCCACCAGATATGTCCCAAACCTTCACATAGGCAACATCTCCACCACCCACAATTGGTGGAAAAATGGCCATTTATTCCACATGTCCAACACTTCAGAAGTCTTACTACCACTGGGCCACCATCCTCTTACTTCTGAGGTGGCCCACTGGCTTTTCCCTGATTTTGTCTTCCAGGTTCAGCCTTCTTCAATAATATTGGTGGGGCACCCTTCTTGATCCTGCACCACTTAGCTAAGTGTCCTTTCATTCTGCACCTAGCACACTTATCTTGTTCGAAGTCTGGAGACAATCTCTACTTCATTGGCCAATCTATCACTCTGTGACCCTCATATCCACAGGTTCAGCAGGTTAGTCCATATTGTCCGGGTGTTGGCTTAAAGAACCCATGCCTCGTTGACCAAGCCCTTCTTCTGTGATCTTCTTTCCATTTCTCAGGCTTTACCAATTCTCTCTTAATTTTCCTTCCCCCTCCTTGGGGACCTGGGAACTTCTCTCTCCGTTTCGCCCTTATTCTTTCCCACAGATGTTCGATGTTCTTAGCCAGGTCCAGACCCTCATTCAAGGTGCTTGCCCCTACCCCACCTTTCAGTACATCACTCCTATTCTCTCGGTCCCAGGGGGCGTCTACTAGCACATCGGCCAACAAGTTCTGTATAGGCTCACTGCTTTGGGTGCCCATATCAGAGAAGGCCAGAGCTGCTAACTTCACCACTCTGTCTCCCAATTCTTCTAATCCCTCTCTTTTGTCTTCTAACATTTTCGCCTCAGCCCCTCAACCTCTGACGTCTTACTCTCTGGGTTGAGGTGTCTATTCAGTTCTAACCAAACTTAAGGGAGTGACTGTAGGTCCCCTGAGCATCCCTAGATTATTCGACTGGTCCACTGGTTTAATCTTGCTTCCTTCTTTATTTTAATAGTTTTATTGGCAGTATTGGTTAACAGTAAGGGAACGGTCCCTGACCTCTTCACCAACGAATCACACATGGCTTTTTCCCCTTCACTATTATCATACCTATCAGTAGGGACCACTTGGTACAGGTCACTGTTCAGCGCTCCTTCTGTTATAATCTTGCCCTTCCCAGATACAGTAGTCCTGGGGGGAAGCTTTATATCTGGGCCACCACTGGCAATTGTTCATAATTATCCTCTCCCAACAGTATCCCTACCCTGTCCAATGTTAGGGTGACGGGGTCAAAATGGATCTGTGCCTTATTCTGCCTAAGTCAGTCACTCCCCAAAATTAGCTCATCACACAAGTCAGGTGCCACATAAATCTTAAGTTTACCTCTGGTTCTTACTAACTGGAAAGGTAGCCACGTCATACCCTCTATCCTCATCCTGCTACTATCAGCCTGACTTATTAGTAGATATACGGGACTAAGCTTTGTTTCCAGTCCCAACTGTCTAAAAACCTTGGAGGTAACCAGTGACACTGAAGCTCCAGTATCGACAAGGGCCTTCACCTTCTTGTCGCCCAGCAACACATTACAGGTGAAGTCTGGCCCTTTTTTCAGCAAACGGTATACCTGTGCCTTTCTCCTTCCCGTATGTTCTCTCCCTTCCTCTCGCTTTCTCGACAACTGAGACGTGGGAGTCGGTGACAGGAGTTCAACTTTTTCTAGGGCTCCCATTTCTGTCTAGGGGCCCTCTTGAGTGGGGTAGAGCTCGGATGACTCTCTTTTCCTTCTTGGTAGGGGGCACTAGCGTATTGACTCGCTTTATCCCCAGTTTACGGTCTCCCTCTGCCCGAACCTTGTGCCCGAACTTGCCACAAGTCATGCAGTTCGGCCACAAAGACCTTGGGTCACCTCCATAGTTTGTCATAGTCGCGTGCCCGATGCCCACCATACTTGCAAGTCCAGCACACCAGCCCATATCAGCCCGGTGTGGGCTTGTGAAACCATAACGCAGATCCCAGGCTTTCCTATTGGGAACTGCCTCAGCCTTCCAGTCCTCTTCCACCTCTTCTTTCGGGTCCCGTATCTGGATCCGCTCCCGGTCCTTCTTTTTCATCACTACTTTTAGCCTACACCCCCTTTAATTCTATCCTAGAGTTGTTCGCTGGTCCCAGCTGCCTTTATGGCTGCAGCCAGGCTGACTGGTTTCAACTTCAGAACATCGCCCCTCAGGTCCCTGTCACTCAGCACATCCACATACACATCAGCCAACAAGGCCTGAATAGGACCACTGTTTCAAGTTGCCAACTCCGGAAAAGCTAACGCTGCTAGCCCCACAATTCTTTCCCCCAATTCCTCATTAGTCTCTCCTTCTTGTAGCTGTAACCAGAATAATTTCCTGACTGCCTCAATGGCCGTATGCTGCACCAGAGTGGATTTAAGATCGGTCCAAGTCGGGGCCAGGTTTTCTTTTCCCTATGAACTTGGACACTTGCCCCGCTGCAGCGTGATAAAATAGGAGCACCATTTCTTGTTCCGAGAGGCCATAGATCACCTGCTTCTTCTGAATGGACAGAATCCATTCATGCAGGTCCGCAGGATTTCCTTTGTAAGTAGGTAGCTTCATGCTACCTATCAGCCTCCTGAAACCCATTGATATTTTGGAGACTCCCACACCCCCAAGGTCATCTGTGGCGTCTGATCCTACTACGCTCATCCTAGTGTCTTGTCAACTACCACTTTCCCATGAGAAGAGAGACTGACAACAGAACGAAAGGAAAATACTTAACATGGTGGTGGCGCTTCAACTGCGTACAAAGTCAAAACAAGATCAACAATATTACTGGCAGATCGAAGTGCAATGAGCGAAAAAAGGAAACCAAAAAGTGATTTACCTGAGCTCCGCCACTCTGTGTTTTATTTCTTTTTCCTCCTTCTTTTGCTTCCTTCTCTTTTCCTTCTTATGTCCCTTTCAGACCAATATAGTCGAAAGACTAGACTCCTTTCTGGTCTTACTCGGTCCTGACTGGACAAAACAAATGCAACCTTCTCTCCTCTTTCAGATGGCCGTGGTAATTCCCATGGGTCTATCCTGGTCAACACGGCACCATTCTAACACTTTCGCCCCAGCCCCTCAACCTCCTACTCTGTGGGTTGAAGTATCTACTTGGGCTTAACCAAACTTAAGGGAGTGGCCGTAGGTCCCCTGAGCATCCGTAGATTATTTGACCGGTCCACTGGTTTAATCATGCTTCCTGCCCACGTTGTGTTTGGTTTGATCCAGAAAGCAGAAGTGATATTCATCCATTCATGGTCGACTATAGATGTAGACATGGCTGGAGAGTCTGCGCTAAGAAATTTAGAATGCAGCAAACAAAAAATTAATATCTGCAGAAAGCCGGACAAAAAACTATTCAATCATTGAATTGTTAATGTCTTTTATATAGCAGAAAAGAATAGTATAGAAAAGAAACAGGTTACAGAAAAGAAAAATAATTGATGTAAAAATGCATACACTGGATTCTGGACAGAGAGAGAGAGGATGTTATGATTAACTTGTCAAATCGTCTCAGAATGATATACAATTCTTGCAATGGGGGAATAAGATTTCTGTGCGTGGCTTAAAGTTTATAGTGGCGTTCCTCCTTAGCAGTAGTAACAGTAGTAGTAATATTCGTGATAGCAGAAGCAGCGGTACTTATATCAAGAGCACATGTTAGTGGATGCTTCGTTCCAATCTCTGACGTCACTTTCTCTACTTCTTGAGTTTCCAACTCAACTCTCCACCATCTCTAGCCCAACTTCCGTCTCTCTCTTCCATCTGCCTCTTTTTCAGCATAACTGCGTGTTTATATAGAAAAACCCAGCTGGTCATAACCGACCCTTGGCCCTACTACTTCGCACATGATTATCACAGGGTCATGGCTGTTTCAACCAAAATCATGTGAATTCTAAAGGTCCTCCTTGCTTACTCAGCTCTATTCCAAGTTTTAATCAATAAAAATTATTTCGACCATTTCTATTGTCTGCTAATGACTCAGTTCCAATGGGTACAGCTCCTGCCCTAGATGAGGTTTCACCATCAGCAAACAAAAATGCTCTGATCTAATTTTGCTGTTCAAATCCACTCCCATTTCACTAAAAAGAAATATATGTGCGTGTGTTTCCCAGACTCTCTCTGTCACACTCTTGCCGCAGCCTAAACAACTTTCGGACTGCTTCTATTGCTGTCTGCTCACTGGCGTACTGCCAGACAAGGGCTCCCTTTAACTTGTCCCAAGTTATCCCCGGGTTCTCTCCGTATAATCCCTCTATAAACTTAGAGACCGGTCCTACTTCCCCCTCGAAGCACTAATTCACTGTCTGACAGCTAATATATACGACCTGCTTCTTCTGTATGTTCATCAACCATTTCTGGAGCTCTGTCAGGTTCCCCTTATAGGTGGGAAGTCTCATTCTCCCTATCAATCCTGTTGAAATAGTTTCTCCCTTTGTTACATCTGAGCCAAGCAATAACAAGCATCCCTGATTCCTCCTTTATTACATCGAGCAAGCAACAACAACTGAAACCAAAAGTGACTTACCCACTGTCCATTTGTGTGTTTCTCACACCTTTATAGTCCAATCGACTAAAGTTCCTGAGATCTTATTCAGCAAGTTTTCCTCCTCTCTCTTCGCCATCCTCAAAGAAATCAAGGCAATCCGTGCCCAATTCCTATGGGTGATTCCTGGTTTCATAGCAACCGGTAATATAGGTCACTCCTGACCTCATGGTAACAATGATATAAGGGTCTATCCTGGTTGTGGCAACTAAACAATATAACCCCTTACACCAATCAACCATTTGACTCTCACGGTTCCGGCCGTTAGGTCCAGAAGATTCCCAATTGGGACCAAGTGACAACAATCCACTCTCCACCCACATGTATTTTCTGACCTGAAGAGTGGCTTCATCGATCCTGGACTTACAAGATCATTTGAGAGTACAGAGTCTTACAAGGCTATACTAGTAAAAAACATAAATTACAATGGAAGAACGACCTGAGTTGCTTCAGTAGAGTTCAAGTCTTTATATACAGGCAGAATTAAAATTAAGGTGAGAGAGAGAGAGAGTGGGGGAGAGAGAGTTGGATGCGTATCAAGTTATCTCTCTCAGTTGTTCTAATTTTTTACACAAATACTGCATCTGCCCTTGTTTATACAACAGGGCCTTCCACTTAGTTCATATAAGGTTTCCACACTCTGCTAACAACCGCTATTATGATCTCATCTCAGGAACTTTCAATCACTCTACTTTCTGCAATTCTGCTGTTAGCTGTCCTGCTTGTCACTCCCTGCTACTCTGCACTATTCTCCCACAATCTTCCTAACTAATTTCTCAACCAATCTATGTGATTCTCCCATGATCTCTCTGCTACTCTGTGCAACTCTGCTAACAACTTTCTAACAACTCCTCATAATTCTGCTGTTCATAGCTTAAACTCCTGCTTATATCAAAGGCAGGGTTGTTATTTTGAGGGTCCCCACACATAACTGCCATAGACAATTGCCGGCAGCCTTCCTACTGCTGTACTGGTATCTTCCTACTAATCCTAATTCTCTTCTTGCTTCCTCCCAGTGGACACTCTCACTTACACCCCTATGGGTGGGCCCGAATAGGACAGCCACTTGCCATCCGAGGATTGTCGCTATCGGCCACCCTCAACTCCCCTTACCTCTGGCCATCTATATCCCGGTCACCCACATAGTTCCATGTAGCCTCAAGACAGCCAATCGCCATCCGAAAATCTGCTACCTTTGGACTGCTCTTTCATCTGGTCAGTAGCCTTTTCACCAGGATGCATTAATTTCTCCAACAATGGTCAGTCACTCATCCAGAACTATTGGTTGCTAGGATGTCTAGCCCTTCATTGTTTTCGGTGACCTCTTCAAAAAAAAAAAAATGAGAAAGAATAAATAGGAAGAACTTTTTTCAACCTCTTCCTTAAGCTTTATCAATATTTCCAGTTAGTCCGTTAATTTCATCAAGTTACTCGTAGCCTCAATTTTACTACTACTCGAACCCTAATCAACTCATTACACTTTGTTAATTAACACTTATTTTAATTTCGCTAACTCTCTCTCTGTCATAGTTTAAATAAAAGAGCCAAAAGAAATATCAGCAGACACTACACTGTGATCTGAACAGCCAAAAGGACAGAGTTGTGATGTCCGACAAGAGCTAGGAAGAGAAGTAAGGAACAGATCAAGTGACATGAATAGGGAAATCTGCTGACTTTGACTGAGAGATTGAGCAACTGAAAAATTAAAATTTGAATATCAGCAACATCTAGTAGCATTAGAATGATTAAGCCACTTAACAGGATGAGCATTAAAATCACCAAAGATGTTTGCAGATGATATAGAGTCCTGAGAAGAAGGGGAGCAATACATGAAAAAAGAGATAGCTAACATTTGAAAAAATTCATCCGAGAACTCAAGAAACTTTTCCTTTGCCATTGGAAAAGTTTCACCAAAGCCATGTATATGCAACCTAAAATCCTTTCAGCAAAGAGTTGGGTAGCCTGGAGCAGAGAATTCACAGACAAAAGAGTTTAATTTAATTTTGCAGGGCACTAAAATATCTGGAGAATCTTTTCAAAAGGAGATTCTACACTACATTAATTGCTACAAATACCATGAATATTGGAGAAAGAAATGTTGAGGGGCTGTAGTGACATTTTGCTTACTTGTTTACGTTTAATGTTATGAGAAGAATTTAAAGTGAAAAAGGCAAAAAATAATTGCCACTATTCATCATCTAAGGCAATACAAACTGGCTGGAACGTGACTAAGTCTAAAGCATAATGTTGCCTCAGGGTTGCCCACTAGAAAGTACATGCAGAGATACTTATCCATGCATGGCATGACACTGCAAATACCTCAATATTATGTGACTGTTGATCAGAGCAGCCTCCCTAAGTGCTGCCAAAAAGTTTGCATGCTACCAGTTAGCATGCAGCAATCCAGAATTTCAGCCCAGTACCCTCAAAATCAAAAGTTGCAGACACTGATCAATCAGGTCACCAAAAATTCAAGACCATGGAAGAAAGGAACCAGAAAACTGTCCTAAACAGGAAACAAAGGATAAATTCTACTCCAATTCAATAGACAAGAAAGCAGTATTGACCAGGCAATAGGAAAACCTGCCTACTATTATTACTGTTACTATTATTATGTATGCAAATTTAACAGGTTACATATACATACATTTCTGCCACAGCAGTCATATTCTTATAATTCACATGAATATTATTGTACAGCTACAATTGGTTACAATGCCTATTATCAACACTTATAGTTACTGGCACCAAATACTAAGTGGGGCATATTGTGTTTTCATTTGTTCAGTATTTTCACTTGTCGCTGGTCTCTGGATGCAATCATCTAGTGGTTTAACATTGTGCCAGGATGGGATCATTGAAGAATTCTTCTGTGAATTCTAGGGGGCCATGGATTTCTTGACTGGAAACTTTAAGGCAAAAAGAATAAATGCCAGCTTAAAAACTGACAACAGTTTAATGCTTTAGGCTGTCAAAGTTTACAGTCTTTCTTGGTTGTTTTTCTACTAAGATCTTGAGGTCTTGAGAAAGCTGACAAAAGGGTTAGACATTTGTGTCTGTTTGTTGGATATTCTTTCAACTTGAGGAAAGATATAGAAAGACAGTTTTCTCTCTGGATGCAATGAACACCTCTTGGGTACAAACTAACTAAACAACTATAGGTTGTAACTTATGTAGATATTTGTCTGGGAGAATGACATTGATAGATGTTATCTTCCCACAAAGACCTTGCTGTTAGAAAATCAAATGTCACTAAACGACATATATTATTATGACTCTGTTAGAGCCACTGCCTTGTCATATTATGACTAAAATCAGAAATCTTTGTAGCTATTGACAGAAAGCTACTTGACTAATCATTAAAATTTTGACTTACCACTTGCACATATTAAGAAAAAGATTTTGTGGGGAGTTAAAATAACCCAAGGCACTTGAGGGTTAATCAAACAGGATTTTGTACATAACAATGTTTATTTAAATTTCCTAAAATCTGTTTTTGCTCAAACTGTAATGGGTGATATTATTTGAAAGTGACGTATGAAACAAAACTAGGGATTGGGATTATGTTTTCAGTTCAGGTTATCTACCATTAATGTTATTTTGAGAAGAAATAATGTTTTCTTTATGAAGAATTTTTTTTAAAAAATGTTTAAAAAATGTTATTAAAAAAATTTAATGATTATTATTTTAAATTTAATGATTATTATTTTAAAAAATATTTTACATTCAGATTAGATTATTTGTATTATGTTATGTAAGATTTTTTTTCAGTGTTTATATTTTTATTAATATAATTTTTCATAATTGATTTATTTATAATCATTAATAAAAAAAAAATATACACTTTATATACAAGATAATTTACTGAAGAAAATTGATTGTTTTATGGAAATTTGGGAAATTTAGTTAATAACAATAAAAATTAGGCACAATCCTAATTTTTATTTTTTATTTTTTTAAGTAAAGATTTCTGCTTAGTGGTAGAGAATAGGTTTCTAAATAAATGCAATTACCTCAGGGTGTGTGGGGCACTGATAGTTGAAATAGTATAAAATGTATATCAGATAAAAATTACTTTTTTTATTTTAGAATCTATAATATTAATTTATTTTAAAAAGAAGGAATAACTGCCATTATTAATATCAGAGGAAATACATTTTAAAAATAAATACAAGTTAGTTTAGTGCTTTCCTAGAATTTATATATTTATCCTATTAACTACCTCTTGATTTTTTTTGTATTTAAAATTTTGTCAAATTTTTAAATCCTTTATAAAATGATTTAAAATCAATTGTGCAGGTTTGCAGTGTGAAGGCATCTATCGAATATCTGGAGTGAAATCAAAAGTACAGATGTTGAAGGAAGCCTACAATGATGGAGTACCTGCTTATTTATATGAACATGAACCAAATGTAGTTGCCAGTTTATTGAAACAGTTTCTTCGAGAATTACCAGAACCGGTTTTAACTACAGCTCTCATGCCCAAATTTGAAGAAGCTTCAAGTAAGTTACATTTCTACAGAGTTTTGTTTATCACGTGTTTCATTCATATTAGTATCCTCATTGTTGTTGTTTTGATGACTAGTTTGGAATATTTGTTCTCTGGTTCTCATCATTGCAATGGTAACGTCTACAGAACTTTAAGCAGAATCTTTTTTTCTTTTTCTGCTGATAAGTTTAGTACAGGATTCTTTGTTTTGAATTATTCTGTTTGGAATGGTGGTAAATGTTAAAGGAAGAATATGGGCATGATAATGGATTCTATTCAAAGTTTCCTGAAGATTACCAGATGTAGTATACATTGAAGAATATTCAGTAACATATCAGCTAAAACTAATATTAGGTTGGTGCAAAAATAATGACGTAATAATGTCGTTTTTTGACGTTAAAAAATACGTCAAAAAACGACATTATTACGTCATTATTTTTGCACCACCCTAATAGTTGAAACAACAAAAATGAGGATGCTCAAACCAAATGTATGTAAACCTTGTATGTAATAATTTGATTTTGTATTTCTCTGGGAATAATTTTTACTTCCTTAAAAATAGGATGATTAATGATACAAAATTGATTGTTCTGCATTTTTGGTTTGATGAGTGTTTGTATGTAGTGTTACTATTAATTAAATATTGTTTGAAAAAAGTTCAAGAAAATTATTCTGTTTATAAAAAGTATTGAAAATACTTTATATTTAAATTTTTTTCATGAAAACCTTTCTATGTTGATATTTGTTTCTTGCTCTATTCATTTTGATTTCTTTCTGATTTCAGCTATTAAGAATGATGCAAAATGCATTGAACAGTTTCGAGCTTTGATTGACATGCTACCAACCTGTAATCGCTTACTGCTTTCTTGGATGATAGTTCATATGACCCACATTATCAAAAGGGTAGGAAGATTTGAAAGTTTTGTACAGTTTCTTTCCATTCTTTCTCTGTTTTTGTCTTTGCCCTTTGGAAGATACCTGTCTGACCCATGACAACTATTGTTGTAGGGTAGGTGGGTGGGTTAATATGTGCCACCAGTGGGTGCTATTTTACTTTATATCATGTAGTATTTTAGAAATTGTTAATTGCTGCTGCTAGCTTAGGATTTTACAAGCTGTTAATTTTGAAGTTCTGTTGATTTTAAAAGTTGTCAATTGAAAAGGCTTTGGTGACCAGGAGAAGTAATTCTGAATACATACAAGAATATCGGGAATTACATCCAAAAAGCCAGTCCATGTGAATTTGCAAATATTGAAAATTGAGGTAATTAATCATTTTTCAATGCCTTAGGACATCTGAAATTTTCTTCAATCTTGGAACTCTGGAATCAAAGAATGAAAGGATGAATGAATACTTTTTGATCCTTAATCTTGATCTTCCACAAAAACAACAAATGCGATCTTCTTAATGAAGTCTCTCTCTCACACACACACAAACACACACTCTCTCTCTCTCTCTCTCAAGTATCATTCTATCATAATTAAGTCTAGTAAATGCTTGGACTACCAATCAAATTTGAACAATTTTTATTTTTTGAGGTTTAGACTTTTTGAATCTGTCCTAATGTGCTGTCACTCATGGCCAATGCCTGTTGGAGTTCTTGCAGATCCTGGCTTGTCACTGACCCCATACAATGGGAGGAGAGTCTTTTGGATACAACATTCTGTTAAACAGCCACCTAGGAGTTCAGAGGATGGCAATTCCAAGGCTTCATACATTTTCTGGATATAACCAGGAAACATATTTGCAAGCACCTCTTACAAATTGTCCTTCTGAGTTGGCATTTTTTGGGCTCTTTGCCAGTTCCTTTCAATCCAGTATCACAATTGCACAACAAACATGAGAAGAGTTAACTAAAACCATTCCTCAGCTATTGATGATCCAGACTTTAGTGTATTGCTCTGCTATCCTCTTTTTTCTTTTTTTTGTTACTGAAAAACAAATCATCCCACTGCCTTATCACTACTGTAAAGATTAGTTCCAACCTTTGTTGTCAGTATCTTTGTTTGTACAATAGTTGATTCTCTCCTACAATCTCCAACTTTTCTATCAAACTCCAGAAACAAATTGTTTCAGTCCAGAGTTTTCTCTTTCACTTTGGTGAACAGAATCTTCCAAGGGAGATCTGTAGAAACTTTTGGAAGAGTTATCAAATACAACTAACAAATCAGTATGTCCTTCCATAGTCTGAGTCTGCTATGAAAATTCATAATAAAATTTGTTAATCTTTTTTTCAACTGAAAGCAATAAATAAACCTTTATAGTTGCACATTTTTAAGATTTCTTTCTCAAAAGATTTATTTTTCTGCTTGAATTTCTGAGATTGAAGATTTATCATTATAAACCTTATTTACACATGATGGTTTATTTTTATCATTACATGTGTCTAACAAAATATAAAATACTAAACTTGAATTTACTGTAAAAATATTGTTTCATGTGTTACATAAGCTATTAAAGTTTATCCAGTATATTATAACTGCACAAGAAATAAATATTATCATCACTTAAGTTGATGAAATAACTTTTTATATGTTTGAAAATAATTTTAATTTCTACTCTGAGTTTTTTTTAATTTGATTGGTCTTTTTAATCATAAATTATGGCATTGTTGAGGCTAATATTAGCATCTATATAAAATAATGTATCATAATTTTAATATAATTTTGGTTCTGTCAGTTCAGTTTTATTGATTGCATAAATGTTAAGCAGTCACACACTACATTAATGAAACCTCTATGTGTTGTATTGATAATTGGATAAAAAGTGTTCATAAGTGTATAATTTATTTTTTAACACGATTCAACTAATTAGTAACCTATGCCTGGTTAATGCTATATTTTATTCAAAATAACTTGAGTGTTCATTTTATTTAACTTCTTTTTCTTCCTTTTTTTCATGGAGTGGCTGCATTTTGTTTATTAATGGATTTACCATTTGAATTTTCTTTGAGACATACATATTGCAGTAAAATAATTTTGCCTATTTGTTGTCATCTAATTTTTAAAATCTCTAATGGAATAATAAAAATGAAATTAATATGACCCATTTTTTCATCTTGCAGCAAAAAGAAAATAAAATGAGTTTGCAAAATGTATCCATTGTATTAAGTCCCACAATGCAAATCAGTCATCGTGTGCTGAATGTTCTCTTCTCCCATGTGAAGGCACTTTTTAATGACACCTGCATTAAGAAGTAAGTAACAAATAAATTATTTCATGCAATGGAAAGATAAGACTTTTCTGTACTGAAATATATGTCAATTATTCTTTCTTTCCTATTTTGGGAAGAGTGAAAAATATTTCCTTTTTTCAGAATAAATATTTTAGAATTCATGTAAAGTAATAATCTATTGTTTTCAACTTTCCAGGGATTTAAAACTCATTTATCCATGAGTTGGATTTGATTTAATGTATTTTTTTTAAGTTCATAAATTTATTTAATGCGAATTATCTTTGCCTACTTTGTGACTTATAACATTTAAATCAGCAGATGGAAACTAAATGTAATTTTGTTAAATCTCTTCAACAATGAAAGCCATTGTGATAAAAAGCAACAGAAATCAAAAATGAATAATGATACTGTTTCATCAAAGAAATTAAAAAGACTATTACATTTATTTTGTTTTTTTTGCAAGCCAACCTAAAAAATTATTTTTGTTTTAGATACATACCACCTTTGAAGCCAGCAACATCTCGTTGGTCTTTAGAACTTCCTGATAATCTTTGTGCTCTTGAAGAAGAATTAGCTAAGCAAGAATCTCTGCTTGACCAATTACATGAGGAACTTAATGCTGGTGTGGAAGATACGTCCAAAAATGAACAACTCTGGGAAGTACAGCGTGTTGTTACTCAACTCAAGAGAAAGGTCAGTTAAATTTTATTTAAGATGAAAGTTTTTTAATTTATTGATTCACTTCCATTACAAAAAGATAAAATTTAAATAAAAGAATATATATATATATATATATATATATATATATTGAAAGATAAGCTTTATTTCAAATTTGTACTCTAGATATGAAAATGGATTTATTTTGTATTTCTTTCTTTTAATATTCAATTTTTCATTTGAAGAAGTTATACAAAACTCATCCTTTAATTACAGTGTCTGCTGTCCATTGATCATTGAGGTTGATATATTTAAATTTTGGGAAAATAAATTACAATTTCTAGAGAATTGAGTGAAAATTATATCTACAGTTTAAGGAAGTTAGAGCAGAGAAGGAAATATTAAATGCTGCCTTTAGAAATACTTAAAGGTTGCCAAAATTAGGCATTAGGCTTGATATTAACTCACTTCTATTTATAAAATTTATATTATAATTATTTGCAAATTGTAATGGGATTGGTTTAGCTAATAGGTAATTAGCATAAAGACAGCTATAACTATAGCTGACAGGCAACTTTGAATCAGTGTACGTAGAATATCTATGGCTACTAAGTTTGATCATCATAACAAAATGGTGTCCCTTGATGGAGCTTGGTTGAACACAGAAGAACCTGAAAAGAAAGATTTGGATAAAATGTTTTGAGGCACATGTCAGAATAAAGAAGTTACAAGATGCCCAAACACCTGAAGAACAGAAAGAAATCACAGATCTATTTTTGGCCACTGGGATGTGAAGCTATTAGGCAGATTTCGTTAATAACTTAGTCAGCTGAAATTGAAAACTTGACATTTAAAGAAGTCAAAGAAATAATATTGAGAAATATTCAACCAAAGAAAAGATTGGTGAATGAACCAAATTCTTAGCATTGAGACAAGAATTTGGGGATTAATCTCTAGTCAGTAAGTCTGGTGTTGATTAAACAAGTTATTTTCTTAACTCACACCTTTTTGTCATAACATAGCAACTGAAATAGAACTTTATTAAGCTTTAAAACTGTTTTCTTATTTACAGCTTTGTTCCTGTCCAATACAGCATATATACATATACAAAATCAGACTATATTATTTTTGTTTTGTTTTTTATAAATATTTTCGTACAAAATAACACACTAAAATACAAAGTTTATAAAAATATTCTTTTATATTACATGTGATTCTAAAATTTACAAGGCTTATGGACATATCATGTTGAAACATTGGTTCTCGTACAATCACCAAAATTAAGCAATGTGTAGGCTGGTCAGTACCTAGATGAGTGACTGGTTGAGAATTTCAGGTGCTCCAAGCTTGGTGTACAGGAGGTTTAATGGATGATGGCTCAAAATTGGAAAGCATTTTATTTGCATCCATTATAAATCTTTAATTATTTTCAGTCATTCATTTTTCTGTGAAATCTTGGATTAAATGTTTTACATAAATTATTCAATAAATTATTAAAACATTAATAAATGAATGTAATGTACTTATAAGTTTTCTATTTGCTGTTTTTTTAAAAAAAGTCTTTTTAAATAACAGATATTTAAAAATATCTGATGGTAAATTTTATAGTTTTTTTCTTTTGGGGGTTAGAAAATTCAATTTGGAATTTACTAAAAATAATTTTTTACAATGTTAATATAGCGAAGAAAACAGCGACTTACCTTGTCAAACCAAGCGACAGCGCGTCGCGTGTATTCTACGACAGAAAATGTGGCGAAAAAGAAAATTACTTACCAAACAAAAGGGCACGTATTCCGCATGACATGCTGAAGATGGAATATTTAAATTAAAAAACGAGTCCATTGCAGGAGTTGCTATAAAAGTATTTTGATATGCAAATTACATAACATCCTCTCCCAGCTGTCGACGAATGGAAAAAAAATGTTCAGCCGATAAAAGCAGTTGGTATTCTCGAATTGGGGAGGAAAAATTCAACTATTTTGTCTACCACGTTTGTTGGAGTGAGTTATTTTTCTGACTGGTTACATGAATTGCGATTTGTGAGATAGTACCAGCAAATCGAGTTTTCGGCATTTCTTTCTGCCCCCGATATTCAAGTCTGTACTTACAGTGATTTTTCTTTGTGTTGTGGAAGTAATCTGCGACAAATACTTCCTTTGCTTTCAGAACGCTTACAGTTAAAAAATACAGACATTGTAATTATTCATTTTGAATTAAGAATAAATTGCTGCCAAAGTAAAAAGTAATTGATTTTGAAAATATTTTCAAAGATAAATACTGTTTCTTCTTGCAAATGTTTTCAGCTATTTCATTGTCAGCTATTAAATTATTATTAAATTACTGATATTTGGTCAGGAAAATGGATAGAATTATTCAGCTGATTTTGTATTTTTAATTTCAACTCAAAATACATAATACAGCTTCTTGCATAAAAGAGAAAAAAGTCTTCCATTAAAAGTATTTAACTCCCAAATAAAAACAAAAGTAATAGTTTTATTTATATTCCATCAACTTAAATTTCATTTTTATATTTCTAAGGCCTTTTTCTTATTTTTAAAAAAATTTTTCATAATAAAAATTTGTTGGGGATAAATGTATATTTTTCATGCTTAATTTTTTTAGATTAAATTTGCTCGGAAAGCAATGGAAGCTGCTGAGAAAAGAAAAAAAGAAATTGAACAACAAAAGCGTGTTGCTTCTGTTCATGAAGAAGATGAAGAATTAAAATTAGATTTGCAAGAAATCCCCAGTCAACCCAGTGGAGCTACAGAGATACCGGAGACCCAAGAAATAAATAATGTAATCCAACCAATTGAAGCAGATCCTGCAACAAATTACTTGGATAAAGCAACAAATGAAGATGTCGCTGTTGCCATGCTTACTTCAACTTCTGTGACAGATTCTCAGCAACAGACAACAAAGCAAGTTATTGTGCCTGCTGTGTCTGGTATGTGAAATGACCTTAATGTTTGTGGACAATATTATTAGGCGTCCAAAACTAAATTTTTTTAAAATTTATTTAATAGCTTAAAACATAGAAAGCTTAGCTTGATAAAACCTAAAAATGGTATCAAATTTATATTGGTAGCTCAATGAGCAACCAAGTTGTTATTTAAGATTGGTTAGAAAATTTCCATCTTGTGTGCTATTGGGCCAGAAGCCAATTTTGTCAGTGTATAACAGAAGATGCAAGTTTCAAACAAGTGGAAAATCATTATAAATGTATAGTCTAGGTATGTTCATGAGATCGCTAAAAAAATAGCATACCATGCATAAAAAAGGCCTTAAACTTGATTAAAATAATTTTTTATCGTCTAAATGTTAATGTTATTATCAAGAGGAATGATCAAAGTATTTTTTGAATATTTTTTTAGATTTTTTTATAATTTCTAGCACGTCCAAAATTTTCGTTAAAAATCTTCAATTTTTTTGAATTGGAAAAATTGACAGAAAATCGATAATCTCCCGTTTTTTTAACTTTTGTTTACAAAAGTGAATGTTGCCGTTTAAAATTTATTTAAAAAATCAATTATGATGTTTTTTTAAATAATTTTTAAAAAATTAGAAATTATAAAGTTTATTTAATATATTTTAAAACAAAGATTGCTTATTTTCTTTGATGAAAACATGTTTTTTCAAATGGGAGATAGCCGGTCTGAACTGCGGTGTTGAGTGACAAATGACAAGTGCCTGTTTTTCATCACGCACTGACATATTACGTGCGGAAATTTATAGTACAGAAGGTCATAAGTGACAATTTATCTTTACGTTAACAACTTATTTACCTCGTTAGTAAAGGCCGATAACACTGCCGTACAAATCAAGTCACGTGATGTTTTTATTGTATCATGTTTCTTCCGGGCCCCCGTACATTTGATTTAACCTTTTTTTTTCCCTCACATAGGGTAAAGAACAGTAAGATTACTCTCAATGGTGTTTTGTCGACTGTAAAACCCTTGTGCTATTTATAATCTGGACAGATACAGGCCCCTAAAAAAAGCATTATATACAGGATTCAACGGTACAATTAATTTTAGAATATTTATGTAAAAATAATAAAATAATTTATTAAATAACAATTAATTCATTTAAAAATTCATTTTTCATCGAAAAAGTTTTTTGCCTTCAGACAATATTATGCATATTGATAAAAACAAATAAAAGCAACTAAAAGCATTTAAAATTAAATAGTATCTTTGTTTTATTGGGTTTTGTATGTTACAATTCAGAGCTGAATTTAGGTTTACGAGGTCAGATTTAAAAAAAAATAAAACATGATTTACTTTCCTCAAAGCCTTGTGTTTGTAACTATAATGACCTGCGTGCTTCGTCCATAAACTTTTATAGTTTTTTATTAATTTATTTATGGGGGTGTAATATATATATATAAAAAATATATTTTTATAATGACTTTTAAAAAAAATAACATATTTATAACAATTTCCATCATTCCTGAATAGTTTCTGGAAGTTTCATTAAAATCTGACAATTATTTCTATTTTTGCAAGATTTTCAAAATTAATGTGTGCCATAAGAAAAAAATGGACAAAAAATTCGCAATGTTATTTTTACGGAACTTCCGGTGATGACGAGAAACAAGTTTTTCAATGGAAAATTAGAATGTTGTAATAAAGACAGAAAATTTTTTAAAAATAATTAAAAATTACTTTGTTCTTTACTCTTAATAGTAACATAAGCGTTTTGACGATAAAACTTTATTTTCGTTAAGTTTGTGGCATTTTTTTATTACGCTATGCTGTTTTCCCACGAAAAAGTGGAGGTACCTAGTATAGTCATATAGGTAGTTTTGAAGTAAAACAAATATAATACTAATGGAATCAATAATTATTAGATGCAACCATCTTAAACAATGAGAAAAATTATGTTCTCAAAAACAAAATAGTTAAAAAAAATAACACAAAAGAGCAATACAAGTTCATACAAGTTTTATTTCAACTGTAACTTTGCTATGATTCATAGCACAACAAAGATGAAGCTAAATTTATTTTCTGTAGTTTATCAATAAGAAAAACTCATACTTCACCATCTAAAAGCAGCCACAAGTGTAATTTGACAGTAGGGCAAAAACTGGTCAAAAGTATACTATACTGAACTTGCAATAAAGAAGCTTCCATTCATGGTACATGCCTGAAAATTGGAAATTTTACTAAAATACAAAACTTAGAAATTTGTTTCATGAAATGAGTCATCAGTCAATCCTTTAAACAAATGCTTATTGTAAAGCTTTAAACTCCTTTATCTACAAAAAACTGAAATGAATAAAAATTATTGGAACTGATGAAAAGGACTTTATGGGCAGTTGGAATGATCCTCTTACATTTCCTGTAATGGTGATTTGCAGTCTAAATTTATTTATAAGCCTCTCCTATAGCCATTATTCCTGAAACACTCCATATCTCTCTTGAAAGAAGTATATCTAAAGACAAATGTGAAATATCAATCCAAAGCCATAAAAAATAAGCATTTCTGGCTTTGGTTGGATCTAAGCTTTTGATTACAGCACTAAATGGAGATGTAATTAGTCAATGTAAAAATTGGAGTAATTAGTATATTGCAACCCATTGGCTTTGATGTTCATAACTGAAAATCCTTGAAGTGGTTATTGTTCATCACTAATGCCAGAGTTGTTGAATACTCAGATTGTCTGAGTGCCTTTTCTTCATTCCTTTGAAAATATCCTTTTCATTATTAAAATGTATTGTTAATTATTAAAATAATTTGAAGAAAAAAAGAAAATTACTAAAAATATTTTTTATAATTTGTTTTGGATTTTAATGTCAGAAAAGTTTCATTGGTTATAATTTTGGAGGAATTGAAAAATTTAATTTAATTTTGTTATCACAAAATTTGTGTAAAATTATGAACAATCAATTTCCCTTAATTCGCAGGGATTTTAAAGATATCCAAGTGACTGTATGGTCTGTACTGCATTTAATACAAATGAAATAT
This sequence comes from Acanthosepion lycidas, assembly GCA_963932145.1. Lineage (NCBI taxonomy): Eukaryota > Metazoa > Mollusca > Cephalopoda > Sepiida > Sepiidae > Acanthosepion > Acanthosepion lycidas. Next base: position 66,713,192 of record OZ010578.1, read on the forward strand.
TTTTATGAGTTGTTATTCTTGATTAATTTTGTAATTTTGGTAGGATTGTCTCTCTGCTTTTATGTCTGATTTTTTTTTCTTTTTTTGCAGTCCCCTGTGTTACATTGGAGCAACCTGCTCAAGGAAATGTGGAAGTTGAATCTAGTGCTGGTGATAATATCAGCAGTAATAAATACAAACTAGAAGTAGGAACTGATGGAAACGACAATACCCAAACTCTTACATCTGTTCAAGTGCATATACATAACAATATAACCACCAATGCAAACCCAGTATTAGAACCTTTAGCTCATTCAACAGAAAAAGGAAGGCCTGATTTTCAAGCTGATGTTGAGGTCTATGTGCCTACAGAAACTTCTGTTGTATTACCAGCAAACATCAATGATATTATTAATGGTAGGTTTTGTATTTTAGAATATAACTTCTGACTGACTTTATAGTTGATGATGTATTGTATTATATTGATGCAAAAGGTAAAAGTTTCCAGTATTATTTTAAGAAAAAATATTTATTGATATATTATTGTGTACTTGGGAACAAATTATAAAACAAAGATTTTAATTGTCCTTTAGGTCGAAAGAAGACTTTAACCTAACAATTCATCAGTATATCCGGTGCCTACTTGCTTGCCTGCCTTCCTTCCTCCCTCCCTCCCTTCCTTCCGATTTTTCTCTTCTGCTGGATGGGTGGTGCATTCCCCTCTCAAGCTGTTGTGCATCTGCCAAAACTCCATCAATTGAGCTCTTTCTATGCCCTCCCCACAACTTCCATATTACAGCAAAAATAACTATCAGGACACTGACCACTAATGACCAGCTTATTATACTTCCTCTATTTTCTCTCCGGATCATATTGATTAGGCATCTTTTTAATTGTTCCAAGCTAACCTCAATGTCAGCATATTTTTAGGGCAGCTTCAGGGAATTTATCTAGCACTGGTTCCCATAATTCTGTCCAGTTACTTAAACTCTTTTTGACCATCTCTGCAATCAAATTCCTTTCTTCATACTCCTCCTCAGCCTGATAATATGGTGGGAGGGAACACCCCAACGGCAGCTCAATTAGGGACCCTTAAAGTTCTAGTGGGTTCTCCCCTACACACCCTAGACAAATCAATTTGCTTTAGGTAGCAACAGTCCAGATTCCATCAGATATACTGATAACCTGTGGCAACACTGTATTTGTTAATCCCTACTTGACAGCTTTTTTTTAACTCTATCCCTAGCTCCTTTAAACAACTCCAGCACACAATCTGTGATTACCAGTCACCTCATTGGGACTTAATGAGGTACACGTTCCTAAATCATCAATTTGACACTTGCCCATTTCTTCTGCTGTCAGCATCATAAATTTCATCCTCGCTAAATTCAACGCTATATACTGTTTTAACTATTTAGTAGCGTTCTCACTACCCTTTTTTTCCTTGTTTTCTTACTGTGACCTATCATTGTTTTAACCAACTTTCTTAGTAGATTGATTGGTTCCAGACAGGCACAGGGCATTTTTGTCCAAAGTTCAGGTCTCATCGATACTACTGCTGGACATAAACAGGCACTTGTACAGACCAATGACAGAAGCAACAAATAATTCTTCTACTTTCTGTGACACACTACCCACACCTCTATCCTTTCCAACCAACCTCTACTGCAAGTTACTGAGTTGGCCTTTCAATGGGCCTGATGTCATTGCACATGAACATCGAATCTATCTATCCCATTGTTCACAGTCTTATTTCTCTTTACTTTTAAGTTTCACTTAGCAACCGTTAACTATCAATATGACTCCAGACAATCTTCCCTTCAATTTGCACTGTAATCATTTCTGTGACACTTGGTCACTTTACATTTCATGGCTCATTCATCAGAGCCAAACATCCACTTCATTAGTAGTAAGCAGTTATTACTAAAATATTCCTCATTTTAAATCCACAATATCAAACTGATATTTCTTGTGTTTCAAAAACCTCACATCATTGCAACGTTACAGGCTAACACCATGTAATCTCCACACCCAGCAACAGGGTGGTCCATATCTAAAATCGATCTCACCAGCAATATTAAGTTCGAATTTATCCACTAATCAACTGACAATCTATACCTAAGCCTCACTGCCTCTAGCAATTACTACTACAAAGGATTTCCTCACAGGTTATCACTTCTTTCTTCTACTTGACTCTGTTTTCTACTTTTTTCATTGTTTGGACCTTAATGGTAGAGCCTTTCCTATCTCTTCTTTCTTTACCTTCATTATCTTGTTTGCCTGATTGGCCAACATAATAGGTACTACTTCTGCCATGTTCACCACAGTCTCACACAAGGCTACTTCATCTTTTTCAGGGGTCCTCTACTGGGGTCAGTTGAAAAACTCCTTCTCCCACCCTTTCCTTTATCAGCCTACCTCTACCTGATACAGCTGTCTCTGGGGGTAACTTTTGTCAACCACTACTGACACTGACCTATCAGGGGAACTCCCTAATGGTGTCTCCATACCATTGCCAGTGAACACTGTGGAGTTGAATACCACTTGTACATTATGTTGGTGCAACTAATCTTCACCCAGTGACATCTCCCCACAGAAATCTGGGACCACAGAATTTGTGGCCACTATTTGTTCCTCCTACCTTCAGCAGAAGCCTTACCATTCCTGTTATCTTCATTGGTTTCTTGTCTATCTGATCAGTTTCTATTAGGTTGGTGCAAAAATAATATCGTTTTTTGACGTTAAAAAATACGTCAAAAAACGATATTATTTTTGCACCAACCTAATATATTGGGTCTTAATCAACCCAACAGCATCAGGCTTTTGTACTGATCCTCTCCTATTAAGGACACTGACACCCCTCATTGACTTTCCATTTACCAGGAAAGTTCATACAAGGAAAACACCCTGGCTACACTCCCTCTGAGGCGATGTCTGCTTGCACATTTAGACATGGGTTCCAACAACAATGACTACTCATTATTGCTGTAGCATGGGATCTGTGGCCATCTTCTATGCCATGTTACCTCCAGGCAGTTCTGAGGTTCACACTTCCTATTTCTATAGGGGCAACAAAATGGCTGACCTGGCCACATACCTGACATTGCATCCTTCTCCTGTAGTGGCAATTTCTCTTCAGGTTCCCTGGTTCATTACAGACTCAGCACCTTCTTCCAGGGTAGTTGGCGGCAAAATGGCTGACCCGGTTACATGCCCAACATCGCATCACTCTTTTATTTACCTTTGCCATCCTTGCTCTTACTTCATGTGCTTTGATGTTCCCCTGGTTCTATTTTCCAGGGGCAGGTTCTTGTAATGGGGAACTCTGGTGGTTCTTTCTTTATTCCACACCACTTTGCCATGACGACCACACCTGGTGCATCTTGGCTTGTCGTAATCCCCACTTTGTTGGGCAGCCCTCATCCAGCAACTAGCCCCAACCTGCCAGGTGTGGGCTTATAAAATTCATGCCCTAACGTCCACATCCTTCTATTGGGAACCTCTTGCCATTCCTCCAGTTTGACCTCCTGCTTCACCTTTCTGCCCCGTGTGTGTGGAGGGATGCCACCCCTGCCCTGTCTGCCTACCTCCCGACACTGTGGCTGTGTCCACTTTCCTTTCGCTTTTTCCCAAATTCTCTGGTTATCCTTTGCTAAGGTGATACCCACCGACAGCTTAACCAAGGCTTCCTTGATCATGTTGTGCCTAATGCACTCATTGATGAGGACTTCCACATATGTTGGCCAACTGGGCCTGTATGGCGGCATCTTCCAGAAATGCCAGAACAACCAATTCCTTGACCCTCACTCCCAATTTTCTGGGAGATTCACCCTTTGTCTGGGCCAGCTTCATGAGGCCTCTCATTGACGCCACCACCTTCTCCTCATCCACATATTTGGCTAACAGTAGCTTTCTCAACTCAGTCCATCCTAACCAGGTCCCATATCAATTTGGAGACCGGCCCTTCTGCCACATTGTAGGCCAGATACACTGTTTCTTTCTTGGATAGTTCATATATTCGTTTCTCCTTCCCAATAGAAGCCAACCATTCCTTGAACTCCCCTGGATTCTCCCCAAAGGTCAAAACTCTGGATACCCCTAACAGCTTCCTCAGGCTAAACATTACCCGATGCCCAATTATCTCATCCTCAACCTCCACCCTCTTGGATTTCTTGGACCCATGCTCACTCCCTTTCCTTAATACAAGATAGGTTGGAAGAACTAGGCAAAAAGAAGAGAAAAAAATTTTCTTGCAAAATGCAATAACAAAATGAAAAATTCAGGGGAATACTGGAAAGTGACATACCAGTCACCTGTCCAGCAGTCATCCTGGTTGCTATTTACTGCTGCCTTTTCTATTGATATGATTTTTTACATTAATGAAGGTGTTCTCAACTCTGTATGACAACTATTTACTCCTGTTTCAAATTGGCAGCTGATCTCAAAAATGATCTACAATCTGTTGTTAACTGGGGAAAGAAGTATCTTGTTAATTTTATCATCTCCATAATGAAATTGCACTCTTTTAATCATCAAAGAGAACCTTTTTTTTTTTTTTTCCCCTCTTCCATCATAGCTCATACTAACTTCCAGGAGAGTAACTTCTTGGGCTAACGTTTTTTGCTAATATGAAGTGGAAAGATTATATTGAATCAACTACTAGGTCTGCTGCTAGCAAATTTGATTCAATGGTATGCTAGACAATTTTTCTAACCAGAATCTATCTTACACATTTATAAGTCTACCATTCATCCATGCATTGAATATTTCTGCCACATCTGGTGTGATGCTTCTGATATGTATTTAGAGATTCTTGATAAAATAGAAAAAAATCTGCAATGTTATTGATTCTGATGTAACATCTCAGCTTCAGTTACTTTCCCGCTGGCATATCATTATTTCCCTGAGCCATTTTATAAATATTTTCATGGTAATTGTTCTGATGAGCTTTCCACTTTGGTACCTAGACTTCATGAATTTAATTGTACTACTAGACTGGTGGCAAGGTCTCATCACTTTACAATCAAAATGCCTAGATGTAACTAAGTTCTTTGTTACAGTTTCTTCTCTCACACTTCTCACTGCCTTCTTGCTTTCCAGTCAACTTTGATTTTCAAAAATCTAAATGCAATGTTAATTATCTTGTCTTCTTAATTACTGTTCTTTTATTGTTCTCTCTCTCTCTCTCTCCTTAGGCCTTATATATTTTGTCAAAATGAGAATTAAAAATCTAGAAACATGCACTTAATTTCTTTCTAATTGTAAATTGCTCTTTTTTATCTTTAAAAAATAACTTAAAATGAATTTTTCTTTACAGAAACTGATTTCATGTTTGATGAGGAACTGCTCCAATTACTGGAAGAAGAAGAAGCACTCAAACTTGAAGAAGAAGAGTTGTTAGCAATAAGTAAGATTTTAGTTTTAAAGAAAAAAATTGTCTAATAGGAAATACAATCCTATGTCAGTGTTTGTTTGATAACAAACAGAAATGCCAAAAGTAAACTTGGAGAATATACTCTCAAGATTATTGCAATATCTCAATTTGGTGTACTTGTGGATTTTCCTGTCAACATATAAAACCTTTTGTTAGGTTTTCTGAAACAATTGAAAGTATTTGAATTAAAAAAAAAACAAAAAAAACACCGGAAAATGTTATCTCAAAGAATATAAATTGAAAATGGATAAAATTGAAAAATTATTAAAAAAATTATTGTAAGTCAAAGTACAATTCTATAATTATATATTCATTTAAATATAGCAATAAACAACTAAGAAATAATCATGTAAATTTGAAAATTTAAGTATGTTTGCTGATTCAAAAATATTTTCAGAAATTTGTCTTATTTTGTATTTGTGAAAGCCATATGCAGTCTTAAAATTTCCATAGGAATGACATTTTTTAAGGTGTCTTATTTTTATTTTTTAGGTGACGAACTCCACCAGAAAATTGAAACTGAACAAAGTGAAATTGAGCGTCTTCACCAAGAAATTGTAGAATTACAATATTTACGACAAGATTCTGATTTGGATGATATGAGTTCAAGTTCTGAAAGCAGCTATGAAAGTGAGGATGAAGATGAACTGCAAGAAATTTTGAACCAACTTATTAGAGACAATGAACTTCTTGAGGCAAGTATCAAGATTAAAGCGAGTAAAGATATTTCTAAATACCACATCCTCAGTTCAGGAAATGATAATTTTGTTAACTTGTTAAATATGATAAAGTTTGGTTATTTTACTATCAGTTGAATTTGCTCAATAACAACATTATAACTGTGAATTATGTATCTGAAAATGTTTACAACTTTAGCAATTCTTATGAGAAGTAAAAGTTGGAAACCATCAGTCAAGGTTTTATTCTCCATATGAACATTTTTCTGTTGACAATAAACTAGTTGGCAAGATTCCTCAGTGACTATAACAAGTAAGCAATTTGTATCTAAATCAGTTTATTGGTGCATCTTGCACGAGAAACAATGCATGAGTCAAAGAAATACTGAAAATATGTAATGTTTCAGTATTTATAAGCAATAAGTTTATATATAAATTCATTGCCTTCCAATTGATGCCGAGAAACTAAGCTTGATGTCAGATGATTTGATGAAGGCCTTTTTGAAGGAATTGTTTACTTGTATATAAATATTTATCAATATTATGTTTAAAGTGTAAATTTTTTTTACTTTATTAATGTTAAAAATAGTAAACAACATATTCATCTGTTTATTTTTAATAAAATATTTCACATGCTTTTTAGCATTAAAGGACATTCTTTCTGTTTACAGAAAAAGAATACAGAACTATGTCAGAAAATACATGAAGAAAGAATGATTTGTTTGGATGTGAAGGTTCGAATTCGACTTTTACAACAAAAGCAGCAGGATCCAAATTACACTATTAGTGGAGGAGGAAATGCATCAACGACCACAGGAACTGGTAGTGTTGAAAGCAATGCACTTCCATGAACTCTTGCACAAATGCATGACAAGGAAATGCCCAATTTGTGAAATACTTGTGCAGCTTCCCCCTCCTTTAAAAGACTATAGTAGATTCTTTGAAGTGCCTGCTCTTAGTGCTTATATTACAAGAAACAGTATTGGCCAGAGTCTGAAGAATGGTTGCAGCAAAAATCCAAATCTTTTTTTGTTTTGTTTTAAAACTTCAATATTGAATGTTTCCATAATAATTGTCATTAATGTTTATTCATGAGAAATTCATTTTCCAATATTTTAACTGATATTCCCTTTTCTTTGTTGTCTGCAATATTTGAATGGTGCTGAAATTTATTACAAAATAAATTTGTAGCAATTAATCTTTCCAACAAAAAAAAAAAAAAAAAAAAATAGTATCTGCAGCCACCTTTTCTCTCAAAACTTTTTGTATGTGTAGAATAAATTTCTTTTAAGAAAATTTGAGTATAGGAAAGCTATTTGTTCATATTGTATCTTAACATTTTAATTATAAGATGAAGTTTTCATAATTAGAATTTTTATTTAATGTATGTGTGTGCACAATGTATGTATTTAATATAGTAGCTTTTTTTATAAAAAAAACGTGTATATACAGATGCTATTTAGTGCATTTGCATTAACACATTCTAAAATGCTGTTTTTCAGTTGGAAAAAGAAAACTTCATTGAGAATTGCTGCTGATTTGTTGTAACTCTCAGGGTTAGAAAGAAATTTTTTTTAAAGCATGCCAAATATGGTGTGTAAAAGATAAACTTTCTAATATTATCATTATTAGTCTGAGGGTTATAGAACAGCATCCTATGGTGCCTTCTGAATTTCATGATTGAATTTTATTGACAAATAAAATTAAGAGCACGTTAAAATGGAACCAAGTGAATCTCTGCAATGTCTCCATTTAAATTAGCTTATTTTTCCTTCCTGTTAATTTATTACTTCTTAATTTAGTATAAATGTTCTCTCAACTATTACGAAAGAATTGATTTTACTTTAGATTGGATCAACCAAGTCTGAAATTGAGTTTTGATTTTATTCAACTTGATTTTCGGGTTTTTTTTTAAGATTATAATGCATTGGTATCTTACGGAGGGTTGTTATAAGTTTCACATGAAGTGAGTTTTCTGTATTTAACATGAATGCCTGATGAACTGAAAAGTAAAATATATTTAAGCTGTCATATATCTAAATGCAAAGCATGAATATAATTTTTTTTTTAACTTGTCTAATTTTTTTGAAGCAAGTTTGAATAAAAAGTGAAATTTTAAAAGTAGTTTGAAAATTTTTTTTTTTTATTTCTTTTTTCTCCTATGCAATTTTAGTCTTCCTTATAGAAACTGGAAAGAGGCTTATTTTCATCTGTCAATATTTAAACATTTACTGGCAGTTGAAAATTTTTATCATTTCTTTTTGAGTTTGATGTTGCTATGTTCAAAATGATTTTCTGATTATTTCCTTTTTTATGTTAAAAACTGAAAAGCACAATGTGATGACAGTGAAAATAACAAGTCATTTAATGAGGTCAGCAAAAAGGTTCTTTTAATTTCTAATAATTTTCTAAAAGTTGAAATTTTGCTGAACAGAAAGTGGGATAGATAGAAATTTCACTCCCCTCCTGCTTATATAAGCATGTTAATCTCTTCAATAAGTCAACCTAAATAACTAGATCATAGGCATATATGTTTGTTTTTCTCAATATGCCAAAGAAAAGGTTCTTACAAAATCAAAACAAAAAAAAATAAATAAATAAAATAAAATTCATCACATTTGAAATGAAGACCTTCATATCTGGCACTTGACATTTCTTTATCATTACAAAAACAATTTTATAACAATCTGATTTTGTTTGTAATTGCTAAATGTTCATTTGTTTGAAGATATATTTTTTGAATTCAACATGAAAAAATGGGCTTTGTGGTTTAGTTTTAGTGTTTTTGTGGTTAAAAACAATTACTTTCACCATAAAAGTTTAATATTAAACTCTTTCAATTTAAGCCTTTTTACTGTTATAAATATTAGAACTATCTTCAATATCTATTGAAAGAGAAATGCCAAACATGATATTGCTTTAAAAAAAAAAAAAAAATTAACATTAACAATCTATGAACAATTGTGAAAGCTTTTGAAATACAATAGATTTAACCAGATTTTAAGTTATTCACACTTTTTGGGTGTTGGAGCTTGTGAATTTCAAGCAAATATAGCATTTTAATTCATTCAATTAATGAGCTAAATTATAAGCAATTCTGTTAAATTAATTTTTAATGCTTTATAAGATCATAATTTACTTCAATTTTGTAATACTTCTATACTCACCTATTTTTCATGAATCTTAATTTTAAATATAAATTTCTCTGATCCACATCAGCTATAGTATTTCAGTAATTGTACTTTCATCTCATTCCAGCTGTTCAATGAGTTGACTTTCCAAACACCTTTGAGTGTTACTTACTTCATATTGTAATTTTGTATATACACACCACCCAATGAAAATGGCTAAAAAAATTAATTTATACTTAAAACCTGAGAAAATTTCTAGAAAATAGAATCTAAACTTAAAATTCTTATTTTGTGGTATTATTTAATGCCTTTGATTTTTAAAAGTAACTCATTTAGAGATCAAAAGCAATTAAGATTTTATTTTATTGCAATTTCTTATATTTCTTTAGTGATTCCTTTTTTGTTAGGAATTCTGTCTGTTTTTTGATAATTTTGTGCTTTTTGTAAATAAACTTGTGATTTCTTCATAGCCTGCTCTTGCTAATCCATTTCTCTTTTGTCAAACAGCAATAACTACATTTTGAGGTCAGGTTTGATGAAAAGTAATTCTTTTTTTTGAATCCATACACAAGGAGATAAGAATCCACTATGATGGATTATTTGAATCTTTCAGCTAATAAACCCATAATGGGTTTAAAGATTGACACGATGTGATTTTCATTTATGAAAATCAAATTGATTACTTAAAGAACCAGTAAGTTTTGAAAATTTGCATTAGGAATTGTTTTGAAGCATTTTTATTTCTAAATAATTCATGTGATTTTCATTTTTTAAAACTCATTATCTTGCAATATGTGGTTTCTTCAGGTGTTGTTCCCTTTTGCAACAACCAGCTATAAATGATTTTCTTTTTAGACAAAAGAAATAGTTACTTTTATGCATTTTGCTAAAGTCACCAGTTTATTTTCATACAGACATCTATTACTATACCAGACAGTCAACACATAAATTTTCTCAAGAGCATTAATTAGACTGGAATAAAAAATATACAACACAACACAAAGTAATTTTGTAATAGTTCTTATTACTATAATACAGTTTTCATCAAAGTATGTACAGGTTAATACAATTAATAGCACAAATTTAGATTTTAAAAAAAAAATGCTTTTGTAGCAGCATGCCAGCTGGTCAAATGTCACACATTTTACAACTCTTCCCAAATAATCATTTTTACAAATTATTAAATAATGAATCAAGTTCCTTTCCCTAAAATAAGGCATTAGAAATTTTGGAATTTCTATTTAGAATTATGGGTTTGTCAAAGTTGAAAAGTCCCTGGTGAATGAATTGTTTTCTACTATAGTAGAAAACAATTCATTTACAAGGCCTTGCTATATATATTACCAAATTTCACTACAATATATTAAGAAAATATGGATGATCTGAAATCTTTATTAACTATGTATAAGTACCATATTTTTGTAATTGGTACATATAGGAGAAAATTATATAAATTTTTATATACCAGAACAATGTTACAAAAATTAATGATATTAATTTTTTTTTTCGACTTTGTCATTAATTTTCCAAAAATTGAGACATTACCCACAAGATTTTTAATGATAAACTAATTAGAGAAAAGTTATAAAATACATAGCTGAAAATGTGAACCTAACATTTCTTTTGTGAATGATGGTAGGAAGCATTTCAGACTTGTGAACTTGCCAAGATGAAATGTTCCAGGAATTTATTAACTTAATGGGAATGTGAAATTTAAGACAAAAATTAATTTAAAACAGTAGCAAAAGGTATAAAAACTTTACTCACTAATGTATTGATTTTGTAACCTACAACTACTGAATATCAGTAAAATAGGTTTGGGGTTCAGTTTCTTTCAAAACATTTCAAAAATCTGAAACATTAAAAGTTAATGTGTGTGGGTTTTTTATGACATGATGGAATGCTGCTCTTTAAAAAAAAATTTTTTTTTTTTTTTTTTTTTTTTTTTACTATCAAAATGGACGGACTGACTTCCAGAGAGGATGGAATGCTACCTTTTTTTTGTTGTGTAAAAGTCAGATGTTTAGCCAAGAAAAAGTAGTCACAAAACACTTATGATGATTCAATAAGTGTTTAAATGAAAATGTTTTTATTAATAATCAGGAGCATAGAGTAATGAAGTATGAGAGTTGGCTTAGTTAAGATTTTGACAATTTGTGAAACAGATGTCAAGTCTGCCACCTGAGTTATTTTAATGTAAATATTCAAAGTTATAAACAAAAATTGAAGGCAGACTGACTATTGGATTAATTGCTTAAATTTGAAAATAAAAAAAAAACTTTATATCAAAGCTAATGTGGTCAGTTGTCCTGTTTTGGTCTGATGACGACTGCAGTATGTTTGGTAAAAAAGAATGAGATGTTGCCAGGAAGGAATAATAATTTGATTATTACCAATTTGTGTATACATAAGTAAATGATGAAAAAAAATTAATAGGAAAGATAGTGATGAAATAAGAGAATTTGAATTGAAAGGTAAAAACATTGTCACAGCAAATTGGAAAATAGAATTTTTGCAAGTGCTGAACAGCATTTTACCATTTGAACAGAAAAACAATGCAAGAAATTTTATGATTTTCTCTAAAATGTGTTGCATTCTATAAGTTTTTAACTTCTGAAGTAAATATAAAAGGAGGGATTTACAATGCACAATTTTTCATTTAATAATGAAAAAACAATTTCAAAATTAAAATTGAATTCAACATTTGAATGATTTTTTGTTGTTGTAGTAACAATTCATAATGAGAAAACTGGCATAAAGCTAGAAGTTTTGAATTTATGGCAAAGTTTTCTGAACATTTTTTCTTCCACTTTATACTATTCAAACAAATATCTTTAGGTAATGGCAGTGTCAAATAGGTAACCCAGTAACACTACTGCAACTATTTCTATTAAAAAATAATTCTATTAAATTATTTTAAAATTTCATTTTATTTTCACCTTTAGTATTTTTGTAGTTTTCTTTATTTTCTGTCATCTGAAAAACACATCAAGTTTTCTTTTTCTCCAACTTTTATAAAATAATAGATATCCACTTATCTCACTGTTGAGTCTAATTTTAGTCCTTTGGTGGTAAGACTAGAGTGACCTCTTCAAGGCACAGGCCTCAGCAATGAAATATAGAGGCTTCACACTGCCCAGACTACATGCACCCCAACCTACGGCTGTAGCAACAAGATCCAAAGAAATACAGGAAATTTTGAGTAATGAATTAGCTTAGTTCTTAAGTTTTGGAGGATTTTTTGAAAATTTCCATAATGTAGGATTTATTAAAGTTTCATGTACATTTAAGTAAAATTTTACAATAATTCAAGCAACAAAGAAATTCAAACCATGAACAAATTAACCTAATGATTGCAACTTCAAAACATTTAAAATTTGGTAAGAATTTATGTTGTTTTAATGGAAAATGTTATTGACTCATTTAAATTCAGTAAGTTTCAAAGTGTTTGATATGGTATAACTATTTGAACTGCTAGGAAACTTAGTTATTTGGAAAGGATATTAGAATACAAAATTTATACTTCGAGCAGGATTCATTGTTAGCAGCCACAATCTTTACAAAATATGCAAATGACAGTCTTGATAGCAAACACAAAATAGAAATTCCCCTAGAGAAGGTAGTAAAGTAAAAGTGAGAACTAAACGTCAATTGTAAAGAGACAGAATGTGTTGAAGATGTGAACTATGAATTGAATATTCCAAAATCAAGCAAGTAAGAAATTTTAAATATCTGGGAAATACTTTAACAGAGGACAGAAAATGTGGCACCAAAATCTGAAGATGCCTTTCAAAAGCTAAGCAAAGTATTAAGAAACAGGAAAATTTCATTAGAAACAAAGAAAAGATTGTGAAACTGTTATGTAATATCAGTCTTTCTATGACGAAGTGAATGCTGGACAATCTGAACAGGGAATGATGGTGAAAAGACAAAGATTACTAAAACCTACAAAGGATAGGAAGTCATGCCATGATGCCCCATATCCTGAAGGTATATGGCCCAAAGAAAAAAAGAAGTTGTAAACATTGAAAATCTTAACTTGCAGAAACATTTAGTTTTGATGTGAAGTTAATTCTCTAAATGGAAAAAGCATTTTTTTTTTTTTTATATTTGTATATGAAGTTGAAGCAAAGTTTTAAAAGGTAGAAAGTTGATCATTTCAGAAAAATATAAAAAATTGAAAAAGAATTTCTCAAAAAATACTTTATGAAGAGAATAACTGGTTCAGCTGAGAATAAGAAATAATTAATTCAAATTGGTTCAGTAAATTCTATTCTGTATAATTTTAAACTATCTTACAAAGAGTAAAATAAGTTAAGAACAACATCAAATTATATAAAAAATAAATTTATGAAGTTGAATAAAAATCAAATGTAGAATTTCTTCAGAAAAAAAAAAAAATAGAAAAATGAAAAGAAAACAAAGATTGAAAGACTTTGTGAAATTGTGGCAAAGAAACCAATCAAACCAAACAGATTAAACAAATTGTGACTAAATTTGAATAGAAAAGTTGAGGAGGCCAGATGGAACTACAGATGTTTTAGTGGTTTCACATTCAAGACGTTTTATGCCATAGTTTAAAACTATACAAAATATTTAAAAATAAACTGCATCAAAATACAATAGGAAATAATTTTTTTATTGTTTTTGCTATTAAATAAAGAGATTTTTTTCTTGTCTGTAATTTCATCCATTTACTGCAATAAAATATTGATTTAAAATAGATTTGTTTTTGGAAGATAACAAAATGTTGAAATTTTATAAATTGTTCTTAGTCTTTGCAATTTGCATAAATAATTTCAGAATTATGCACAATAGGAAAATAATCATTTTTTTTTTACTTCTTAATTGATGACTAATATTGCTGTGGAATTTTTAACAATTTAAAAAAAAAAAAAAAAAACAATCTAAAGGGTAATGTACAAAAGGAGACATGTTTAGAACAATAAAAAATCAGGCTTTCAAAGTAGTTGGTAACTAGCAAACAAAAAACAAATTTTCTTACAAAATTATATAAGCTACCAACAAAGAACATTAATATTTTATATGACTATATTAACAAGAAAAGATACTGCAAATATATAAAATTTTATGAGTTATTTAGAAAAAAATGACTGTCATACTATTATTTTTTCATAACATGGGATGTCTTGGAAATATTTTGTTTTATTGGGATTTAAATAAATATATTTGTTTTTCTCAGGATTTGTTTGTACAGATATAACTGAAAAATATTTCATTTCATGAAAGATAGAGTGAGGTTGAAAGAATATGCTTTTTATTTCACAGAACCTTTTTGGCCACTGATTTGGCATTGGGATCACTCAGAATTAAATAAAATCTGGCTGGATTTCACAGCACAGAAAAACAATGCTGAATAAGAAGAGATATTTTATAAAGCAAATAAGTCTTTAAAAATCCTTTAAATCATGTAAAAATAGATTTTGCCAGAAATAGAACTAGAAAAGTTGAAATAAAAGCAAAAATAAAATGTCTCAGGTTGTAATTTAAAATAAAATATGTGTTTGAAATAAGAAAAGAGACTGTAAATAAAACCCTACATTGTGCTCTAAACTGAGATTTGTTCATTTGTTTATTTAAAGACAAAAAATTATCTATTCTTCATTCTTAAATCCAGAGTTATTTCAACTCAGGATATAAGAATGAGAAATAGATACTGTTTTGTTTTTCTCAAAATAAATGTATGAAAACAGAAAATTTAAAGCTGAGTTTTATACTTTCTATTACAAAGTTCATTTTGTTTTTCAGAAGTATATGAATAACTTCTTCCTTTTTTTTTTTTTTTTTTTTTTTAAATTCTTATTATTATTATAATATAATAATACTAACCAACAGATTGAAGTTTTCAGAATGTGGGATATTCAGGCCAATTATCATTGGTACATATGGTGGGTGGGAGGTATCTATGCCACTGAACTTCAAGAAAATCAGAATAAAGTCTAATATCCCATCACTTTAGAAATGTGTTGCAAATAGTTGCAAATATACACTGCAAATAGTCTATGAAAGGCGTTTTCTGAGATTGTATGACTTGATAAAGAATATTTATAAGATCTCTGGGTGAAAACAAACTATGCAAAAGAGGATGATAATAATAATAATATATTTTTTAGAACCAATTTTTGCTGCTCTCTGGCTTCCTTCTTCACATGTCACATATCATAGTCAATAAACATCTGTGAATTTCAGACAGAATAACATTATCTGATCCACATGGATATTTTCATTCCAGTCACAGAGAGTTTTAGAACTTGTAATCATCACTTCTCAATTTGCTTTGTCCCTGAACAGTAAGTTCAGTCCCCGGTTACAGAAGCAGGGGCAAAGTGGATATAAGAGGAAGTATTTATAATTGCAGGTTCTCATGTTCCTTTTGATGAACACTAGATGTGACAAGGAATATGAAAAACACATTGAAGTGGAGAATTTTTGAGGAAGGCCAAATTGTACAATTTCCAAAACAGGATAAAAGCAACAAAGAACATAGTAACAACTTGTCTCAAAAAGCTTTCTTTTTTTATGTTTCATTACAGATATAATATCTGCTCTATTTGCAGTCTTTAAGCTTTGGGAATCTGAATAAAAAAAATCATTTCAGTTGTTAAACAGAAATAAATAACAATTAAGAGCAAAAAGTATTAAACATGAAATATAAATTGAAGAAAATAAACATTTTTTAAACAAAAACAAAATTGAGAATAGACTATTTTTTTCAATTAAGCACCTATTTTCAGACTCAAAAAATAAGAAAAAAAAAAAGTGATTTTACTTGTTTTTTTGTTGAGGTTATTTTAGTCAAGCTTTTTAAATAAATTTATTCTTGCAAATAACATTATAATTTTACCCAACATGGAATAGTAAAAAGTTAAAAAACAGGAAATTTACAAAACAATGTATGACATAAATGAAAACTTTTCTAAAATGAACCAATTCAACATTCAAGCCAAATCATATAGCAATAAAGTAAGGACAGTACAAATTGAATTATGAAAATAGTAATCTGTAAATTATTTTTTTTCCTGAAAGCAATGCTCAATTATTTACTAATATTGAACATTAATTCTTTACCTGTAAATAACTTTGCTAATCTTTTTTATAAAATTCTATTGATTCCCAAAATATCACAAACAATATTTACAACTGCAACAATGTAAAATTATTAAATATCAGACAAAATAAATATTTAAAAAATAAATATATCTGTATCAATGCACTATTCAATACATACATATTAAAAAAAATATTTTTTTTGTATTCTAAAATGTATTTAGAGAAAACCTTGAAATAATTAAAGTGAATGCTAGTACAAAGCAATAAGCTTATTGTAAAATTTAATGATTTTTGAACAAAGGGTGCCTTATAAAACCCTTGTGTGATTTTTAATAGATTATCTTCTATATAAGACATAAATATTAAACAGAACCTGGACAAATAAAAAAAATTTTTGCTCTCTAAAATATCTTTGTTAGGAGAAAAAAATGGGATCAGCCATACAAGAACAACTGCAAAATGTTTGGTGAAATTCAATGTTGAAAGTTATTTCTAGAATTAAATATGCTGTACCTTGACTAAATGTAACTTTCATTTGAATTGTTTTATATTTATAGAAGAAAATTATAAAGAACTTTAGGAAACCCTATAGAATGAGTATTTAAAATTCTTTATGCCCCTTACATGATAAAACTATTTTGATATTTGATAGTTTTTCATGTTAAGAGAAATGAGCATCAGAATAAGATTTTCAGTCTATTTAACAATTATCAGTAATGATAGAGAATAGAAGTATGTGGTCCAATAAAGTAAATATCTTATGATGGGGTTTAGTATAAAAATGTGTGAGGAGTAAAGTGTTGGGGGAAAAGAATGGAATGCAAATGCATAGTAACAGAAACTTTTTCACAGCAGAAAATGAAAAGGTTTATTGGCCCCCATCCACCTAATCAAGTTAGACCCGTTTTACTGACATCTTGGGGCCAAAAGTAATTTAAATGAGTGACATTTAGGAATTCAGCCATCTATAAAACAGTTATCAGCAGTTTTCTAAAGGGAGATAATTCCGTGACCTTTCACAAATTTTCAGTTTCTTCTCATTCATTCATTCTCTCCATTTGCATATAAATTTAGTATAATTACAATTTTCAACAAAATCACAGTAAAAGCTACTGTCAAAATTGTTTTATATAATTTTCTTGGCTTCATTCGTCTTTTTAAAAAATCAGAACAGGAGATGAAAATACTTTTGTACTTATTCTAAGAATTCCTTGTAATTCTATTTTTAGTCCAAATATCTTTCCTGAGCTTTCTTTTCTTCTTAACAAAATCAGTTCCAATGGCTTATTTCAATGCACAGAAATAATTTTAGTGACTCCTCAAAGATACTCTGAGGTTATTTGTAGTCCAGATGACTACACTTCAGTTTGCAACTGTTAAAACAACATCCACTGGGCCAGAGAATGTGCCACAAAATCTGTCATAAAAATATACATGTCTTAACCTCAAACTTCTAACAGCAAAGAGCTTGCTTTCCTTTGAGTGATGACCACATATAAACAATGCATTTTTTAACATACATTTTCTTCCAGTATTGTAGGGTCTATGCTACATACTGGTTTAGAGTTTGATGGCAAACTGTAATTTGAAGGTGGAATTTCATTTTTGTCAGTATTTGAAAGGTGCTTCTTGATTGGGGAAAGCTCCAGTGTACCCTCTGAAATAAACAGAAATATAATTTGTTTAAAAAATTGTCAATCAGAGTTAATTATATAAAATGGCTTTTAATAAGTTCATAAAAAGTAAACCACATCAATTCCAAAACTATGGACATTAACATCAAAGATGTTCATCAAGAGGCAATAACTTTACTTCTAACAATGAACTTTGTGGATGTTCTTTAAAACTTGAAGATAACATTTCACCAAAGAAAAAAATATGAAAAAGACAATTGAACATTTGAAGTAAAATAAATAAACGATTCCACTCATTCCTGTTTTATTTTCCAAGCTTTGAATATAAAGAAATGACTCATGAAGAAAAAACTGTCATTTTTCATACAATTTTCAATATCATACAAATTGACATTTTTTGTGCTCATATAAACTATAAACAAAAGGTTACACCAGCTAAAGAGATCTCAGCTCAAGTACATTTACAAATTACATAAACCATTTTTTAAAATCTTTTGCTTTTGTTATTTGTCATATTTACAAAGCATTTTTTACCAAAATGTAAGATGTGAATATCAGAAAGGTGTAAAAGACATACCAAAACTTTAATTGTTCAATTATATGATATTTCATTACCTAAAAAGGTAAACTTCATTCATTAACACTTAACAAAACAGGGAATCAAAGAATTTGTTGGTAACAATAAAAATATGGGCTAAATCCATTTTTTAGCAATCCAAACGATTTTTACATACCAAATATTGACTTACCTCCTTTACATTGGATTAAAATATTCTGAGCATTCCTTGGTATTCATTCAAAATAAAACAAAATATTATCTAATATATATATATATATATATATATATATATATATATCAACTATTTTCTCTGAAGTAGAAACTGTAATTCAATGTTTTTACCCAGAATAGATCAAACAAAAATAAGTGGCTTAATTCCCAAATTCTAATCAATCAGATCCCATTTTGTTGTTCTAAACCATGGCCATATCTCAGTATTTTTGGTAGATCCTCAAACTGTCATGTCTTCAAATAGGAGACAAAAAATGAATCTTACTGATGCTCATTAAAATGCATTTTCAACATGAAATTGAAATTATCTTGAATACATGATTTTTCAAATCCAAAAAAGGTTCTGAATAAGAGGCGAAAAAAAAAGTGTGATAAAAGGAAGGGTAGTCAATGTTTAGTTAAAATTGTTTGAAACACTAAAATGTGCTATACTTAACTCATTGTTTGAAACACTAAAATGCCCTATACATAACTCATAACTTAATATGTATAACTAAGTCTTAATCACCAATCTAATAAATACATGTTGACATAATTTTAAGAACATTAAAACAGTAAAAACCATTAAGTGGAAACATCATAATTTCCACATTTTCTACTTTTTAAAAATTCAATATGCATTAAAGCCCAAGATTTACTAAGATAGCTTCATAAAGTACTGAAGATTTCTTAATATTTATACAAAAGGCAAATTATTTGAATGGATAAGTAGCCAACTTACCATTGCTGCTAATGTCTGTATTAGTTGCTTGGTCTCGAGTTGAATGTTCATGCAAATATTGTTGCCATCGTTTCTTTTTAGGTTTAGAACTGTGCAAATAGTGTGAAGAGTTATTAATCACCAAAAAATTATCACATGGCTGTGAATGTTCCTTTGTATTTGGAATCATATCTAAAGAATCACAAATATTGTGATTGCTGTTTGCATTATTGTTTACTTTCTCATAAGAATCATAAATTGGTGAAACTCCATCTGGAGAAGGCAAAATATGTTCAGATTTCTTTTTGTGTGAGGAAGATACATGTTCTATCCGTGATTCTTCTGTGTCAACATCTAATAAACTGGTTGTAAGATGACTGATGTTGTCTGATCCTGGAAATATTAAGAATATTCATATAGAAAAAAAAGCAAATCTAGTCATGATTTTATAAATACAATTACTACAATTGTGGATAATATTCAATGTGTGCCATATTGTGTTGTAATGTTAGTGCAGATGATATTATGATAGTTGCAGTTTCAATGAGGAACTTCTGGAAACTGAAGAAACAATGTTTTGATTCTAACAATGTTTGAATGGAGTAAACACACTATATGGAAAAGTATTTACTTTATTTGAAAGTTTCAGATCTCTTCAAATCTTAAAACAACAGAGTAATCAAGTCTAAGAAAGAGGAACACAGTGAATAGAATAGATAATGTGGTCTTTTAAATTGTGTTGAAGGCAAAGCTATCTATGTTGATTATCTAGATTACTTAACCCCCTCTTGAGCTGTTTGCAATCAACAAATGTCAATATTAAACTCTCTTGCTTTTTGCAATATGGACTGAGATATACCTATAATGATGAGAATAAATTGTTCACAAAAAATTCACACTTAATCTTCCTACAAAAAATCATAATCAAATTTGACCACTATCACTTGGGTCAATCTCTCTCTCATCAGAACCAATCAACCAACCAACTAATCAATCAATAATAATAATAATAATAATAATAATAATCAGCATCATCAATTCTGTCCCTTATGTCACACAACCATAGTTAATAGCAATTTTACAAAAAGTAAAATAATATGAGAATTTTCAAAAAAAAAAAAAACCTTCACAAACACTATGCATGCTAAATGAATTTTACTGTATGAGGATAAAAAATTGTCTTTTTTATAAGGTTTATCATCAGTAGTGTCCAGAGTTTCAAATTTTCATGTATGCAAAACCAAATATATGAAAACTTTCAATAAGAAAAATATTTTCTTTAGGATCCAATCTCAAATAATGTTGGCTAGTTCAAAGGATAAAGTTCTAATCTTGATATACTTAAAGAGGTAACAAAATTACTATTTTCAAATGTACATCATTTATCATGTATTTTTAAAATAAAAACTTAACCTCCACCAATTCTGCAATTATGCATAAAATTGATAAATATTAAATACCTTCATATTTTCTTGTTGAATATCTAGCTGATAATAAATCATGAAAATAATTGGTTATCATTTTAAATAGTAACTTTTGAATTATTTTTCACTTACCAAGATGCTTTACTTGCATGATTTGAGGACTTTTTGACTGGTCAATGCTATTACAATTGCTATCTCCTTGAGAAAAATGATTGTACATATCATCATACACATCACTGCCTATGTCACTGTGATACTGCATAAAAAAAAAAAAAAAAAACAAAAAAAACAGAACATTAGAAATGACTTTAAACAAAGTTCAGTATAAAAATAGCCAGGGAAATCATTATTTTCAACCCATACTTCTGTATAAAAAAAGATAGCACTCAATATACAGAAAAAAAAATATGACTGATGATTTCAAAGTCATTTTTGAAAATTTCCAAAGTTTCACTTATTTGATATTGGTTGATATATGTTTGAGCTTAAATTTAAAATGTTGGTTGTTATAAATGACAAAAACTGGTAAAATGTGAATATCCAGAATAGGAACAGATGTGTAGTTATAATAGTGAAAATGTAAAATGAATAGAAAGTAAGTTTTTCTCATAAAAGAATATATTATTGTATTAGTTTTCTTGCCAGTTTATTAGTGTGCTTAAACAAATGCAGTTTACTGAAAACCTACTGATTCTCTTTGCATGTGTAGTCAGATACTGAGAAGTTGTTTAAAGACGACAAAATAGGAAAATTTGTATTTATCAAAGTCTGTTGTAAAGAATTACAGTTTATTGTTTCAAGAAACTATTGTGGTTATAAAGTACAAAGACTAATCAAATTAATGGTGGTTGGGTTCATAAAATGTGCAACTTAATCAACATTTTCTTCTCTAATTAGTCTTTAGTGTGGCCCAATATAAGTTCTGCTTACTTTATGGAATTAATATAGATCACCAGTTAATTTTTTAATGGGAAAAATCATGAGGAGGAAAATACTACTCTCTAGTAGTTTTTCCTCCATGATTTTAGTTATTCTGCATATATACATTTTGTCCTAGAATAAACTCTGAAGAGTGAGGAACATTCACCACTTCATGATGATTAACATATTTTTCTTATCTTTGCTCTTCATCTCCCTTCATTTCAATATATTTGTATATTTTAAAATGTGTTTTTCAAGCTATAATAAAATTTTGTACCTCCTATAGATTATTTAAGTTAATATGTACTTACAAATCTGTCTTAAAACACTTCCCTTTCATGAAGTCTTAAAGTCACTAAATTACAGATTTGCTTCAAAAAACTGATTTTAAGATGTGATTTTTAATATTCAGGGTTTTTTATCGCTTTTCTTTTATTTAAACTGGAAAATTAACTTCATCTTTTCATCTTATGTGTTGGTTATAAATTAGAATTACAAATTGATTAGATTTTAATTTTGAAAAAAAATTTCTTCATAAGTAAAGACAGTTTCTAGAAGACTAAAGGGGAGGAACTGATTGTTCTACAATAAAAACTGAATAGAAACGCAAAAAATAAAATTTCAGCATTTAATATTCATAAAATTATCAGAAAATAAATACATACCATATGCAATGATTTTGAACAGGCTGGAGTTGATGTATAGCTGTCAATCATGTCATTAAAGGCATATGGTTTAGATATTGGTTGACCACTTATTTGGTGTCGGTAATTTCTGCTATGATGTGTATGATGCCCAATATGACCATTACTAATATTACCGTTTACAGGATAATGGCCTCCATTCATGTACTTTTTATGTTCGCAGGAATTCATAGCAGCTACAAAAAAAATAGTGCAAAGATTTAGAATTTTCTAGATTTTTTTTTTTTAAATTCCCATGATGCAAGAATAGCAAAAGGTCATAAGAAATGAATACAAATAAAATTAATTTAACTTACCCATCATATTTCTTTGCTGGCGTTGTTTTATGCAGCACATTGCCATAAGCATCAGCAAGACAAGAACCATGATAGCGAGAATGCCGCCCAAAATCTTGTAAAGCAATTCACTGCTAGACTGAGTACTGTTAGTTGATTCATAGTTATCTTTGGAGCTAACAGTAGACGTCCAAATTGTTCTTGGGTGATATCCAGAAGGTAAAGAAGGTACATGAGGAATGTAGTTAGTGTCTTCCCAATTTTCTGGTGCTGGATAAAAAGAAGGATAATTTAAGAGAAGCACTAAGGGAGGCAATCTGAAAGGAAAAAGCTAAATTTTTATAATCAGGATAATTTTTAAAATTGGAAATTTATATTCATAAATCAAAGTTGAAGTTTTTACATGTGAAATATATTTGTGCAGTTTTATTATTAAAAGTTATTTGGGTAACTACAATTTATCAACTATTATTATTCCAACAGATTGTTTTTGAATTTAATATTTTGAATTGGTAAATAGTTTTAAATTATTATTATTATTATTATTATTTTAGATTATCACTTAAAATTTTGTAAATTACTTTAAATACCCTGACATGTTGATGGCTATGCCTGTAAGTTTGAAACTTGCTAAATTTCTAAAAGACAAAATAATGTGATAATTTAAACCTTAAAAGAATGGTTTTACTCTCAAAAGGAAGCAGAAAGTTAAAGTAAATTTTCCAAACTACAAAAAATACTGGATATCATTTGGTTTAAAACAAAGTGAATTTAAGACAAGTTTTAAAAGAAGCATATTCATGAAATTGGATTAAGGAAAGTCTGTAATGAACATATCAAAATAAGAGTTGATCAAAATTTCTTACTCACAAGATGTTTTTTTGACTACATGATTGCTGTCCACACTATAACTGACTTTATTAAAGCATTGCATTTTGATGCTGTAAGCCTTCGCAGGTTCCAAATTACGTATGATATGCATACGCACTTCTGGTTCATGGAGTGTTATTTTTGTAAAGGCAACATTCTCGTCATATCGCTTATAGAAGATGATAAAACCATCAATAGGTGTTGACTTCACATGGATATACTGAAAGGTAAAATGAATAAAAACTCAACAGAATGTAAAAAAAATTGATAAAAGATATATATTTATAAACAGCTAAGAGTTTAGAAAGTCAAAGCAAATTAAAATTTGAATGATTGTGTATGTCAATTCAAAATTATTTAAAACAAAAATTTACATTTGCATGAAAAATAAAAATACAAAATAGATAATTAAATAATCTGATAGTGACTGCACAATTTCTTTTTGAATTTGATCTTTTTTAATTCTACCATACCAAGTATTAAGTAAAATTTGAATTAGTCTTTTGAGGCTTCTGAACATATCTGAGTTTAGATTTCAATAAAATTTTGCCTTATATAGTTTACCAATGTTTAAAAGCATTTCATCAAAAAAAAAAAAAAAAAATCAATTAAACTTACAGTACTTACTTTCCATTCAACAACCAATGCATAGTTTTTATCTACAACAAGCTTGTCTACTTTCACAATAGTTGGTCCTTGCACCAGCCTTTTCTCAGAGATATGGTCACCATCTGCCACTAAAGTGAAGCGTTCAGAATTTATTCCCATTGCATTGTCTTGGTTGGAATAAACAGCTGCTATCCTGAACTTATAAGTGCCACCTTTAGAAAGCAAGATTTCAACTTTAATGTCTTGTAAACAGATGTATAATAGTTATTTAATGATTTTTTCCAAATCATTTAATAGTGATCATTAAAAGCAACAGACGGTTAAATTGACATATTAACAAATAAAATTTATACTAACCAGGCCTAAGTCTATCTACAGTGACTTTCCGAACTTTGGGTGGGATCTGTTCATCATCTGTTTGCCATTCTCCTTTGTTGGGAGAAACTTCCTTGTATTGCACAACAAAAAATGTGATAGCCATTCCATCATTAGCAGGGACTGTCCACTCCACTAGTACAGATGTGTCTGAATGTTTAGTTACTTTGGGTTTTGAAGGTGGAACCATATTTGCTAAAGAGGAAATTCATATAAAAAGGAAATCAAAATGTAGTTTTAAAGGTTTTTAAATATTAAAAAGATTATTAGCTATGTACTTCTATGAAATTGATGACATTTAATAAAAAATAATTTCAATAATTATAAAAGAAATAATGAAACTATTTTTACTTACTGTTTTTAATTTTATCCTTAGAATTTTTCTTCTTTAACTTATTTTTCTTCTTATTGGATTTCACTTTTATTTTTCGCCCTTTCTTATTTCTTTTACCATTTTGCCTTTTACTAACAGATGATCCTCCCTGAGAATCACTTTTGATGTTTTTATCTTGAAAGAAATTGGAATCTTATATTACAAAAATACAGAAAATAGGAGAAACAACCAATCTATTCCACAAAAAACAAAAATCATTTTAATGCTTTCATGCATCCAATTTGAAAACATTGTGAAGAAACTAAAATATGCTTTTAATTTTACTTTTTCTTATCAACATCATTTATATAAAAGAAAATATAATATGGAGAAAATTCATTCACTGGTTAAATTTTTATCAGAAGAATAATTACAAATTTTTAGATGAAAAATCAAGGATTCATTTAGATTTCAGAACAAACTGCACAATGTAAAATAAAATTGCACACACAGATATATATATACACATACATACATACATACATACATACATTTACAAGGATAATTTTTGTTAGAAAAAAGAAAAAGAAACTATAATTATTTCCAATTAAAAAGAACTCACCAACTTTGTCATTTGGTTGTAGCTGAGTATTTTTATCTTCTGCTTTGTTAGTTGATTTTATTTCAAGTTGAATAACTGCATAAGAATGTCCCATTTGGTTGTGAAACATGCACTGATATAAGCCAGCATGTTCATGCTGGCTTGACTTAATCACTAATGATGTATCTGAATAAATAAAATAATATTACAAGCACATTTATATGTAACCATAATGTGATTATCTGCTTTAATATGTTAGGTAGTCCATTAAAAAAAGAACATTTTGTGAAATAAAACATAATTTAGCATCAAGTACTAAAACACTATGCAACTCTGCATATTTATCAGATATTCTGTTTTGCTTTAGTCACAAGAAACATTACACAGTTCCAATCAGCTCACATGCCTAATTACCATAATGGAATATTTCATTTGTAATTAGGAGAGATCAGACCTGCTAATACATTGCCTTTTATTTCTTTTATTTTGTGTTAGCTTTTATTGAGGATTTTTTCTTTTACTTTTAATGATTTAAAAAGCAGAATTCTTTCTTGCATGCAAGAGAATTAACTGCATAGATAAAACTCCTAGAAACAAATATAACCAATGAAATTGTAAAATTACTTTGTCTTTTTTATTTTATTGACTATGAGTAAACTAATAAGAATATAGCATACAATGAAACTCGATGTCCTTCAAGTAAACTATATTTGCGAGAAATGATTAAAAGTCTTTTTTACCTCGAATTCGGATGTTTTTACTCTTTGTCAGATGTTTACCATTATGGAACCACTTAATAGAAAAATTTGATTTGTTATTTGTTACACAGCTTAAAATAGCTTTATGTCCCTCTTCAACTACAACATGTCCTTCATCTGCTTTTGGAGGCTCTGCAAAATTAAAGGATTGGAGTAAATTTCCTGAATATTTAACAAAAGGAGAAAATGGAATAAGGATACTCTAGGCATACTTTTCTCCCAAAAAGAATAATCATCCTGGCCTCTATATTTGAAATTGAAGTGTTGTTAGTATGACAACCTACCATTACCAGTTAGCTGCAACCTACCATTTACTGGAACATCAAATTTAAATATAGATATAGTGTGTAAGTGATGTCATGTGCAGAACATTTTCACAGAATTTGACAACGATATAGATATTTTATACCTATTATAATTACTTTATATGCATTTTATACAAAATTTAAAATACTGTCTGTCTCCTAAAGTGAAATATATATTTACATTTGAAATGTAACATTTAAAAAATGCTAGGATGTAGCTAACAAACTGTTTCTGATAATGACATGGTTGAAAATATTTCATGGTTGAAAATATTTGAACAAAAACATGAAATTTGGACAGTTTATCCACAATTTTGATTTATTTGTGAAATAAGAAAGAAATATTATAGTGAAAAATTAAACTGAGTTTGTTTAAATTAATTCTTGTTGCCTAAGTGTGTGTGTGCGTGTATATATTGTGCAGCAATCCCTCCTTTGTGCAAGTTTCATTGAAAACAACTAACAAGGTGCAGTGGGTGAGTCTTTTATAGAATTTTTAATGTGTTCGTTTAATTTTTTTTCTTTTCAGGACATAAATTATAAAAAAAATTGCATGAATGTTTTATATATCCAAGTGCTTTCAGCTATACTTTTAGCCGTTATCAAGGATGAATTTTATTTTACATTTAACTGAATATATGGGTAGTTTTATTAAAGTATCTAGTATTATAAAAATGTTTTCTTTTTTGGCAGCAATAATTCTTTCAAACATTTTTAGTTGAATAATATTGACTAGTTCTATCAAATTTTTTTCCATTAAATTTTTAAAATTTACAATTTTTTTTTATGCAATCCATACATCTGCCTAAGTTCATATTTATTTTTATCTTAAATTATATCTTTCCCTGAGTACTTTTTGCTACATTCACTTTCAAGGACTGTATTTTGGTTAATTCCCATGTTCTTACATTTGCTGTTACAAATTTCAAATCAAAAATTAGATTAAACATCTAAACTAATTCTTAGAAATAATTCATCACCTCAAAACTCTATCTTATGTAAAAACAATGTAGTTTATGAAATCTTATGTCCTTTGGGAGATTATATCTCCAACACTAACATTAACAATAAAAAAAAAACAACATTAAATTCTTACATTGGCCATATATGCACCGTAACCTTATAGGTTGATTTGTCATTTTATTAAAATCAAGTGCAAATCAAGTGCAATTCACATGCATATATATCAACATACAACAAATAAGCAAAATAATATTAACACAAATTTTAGTAGATAATACCAAATTTCATATATGACAAAGTTCAAAGGAAGATTCAAAATTCTCAAGGCTCTTATAATAAAAGAGAAACTGTCAACATTAAATATGGTGTATTGTTCTCCATAGGAGATTGTATATTAAAGTGTGTTTGTTTAAACACCCTTTAATATACTAAAAAAATAGAGTTTGACCATTTAAATGACATCACCTTGAGTGACTTGAAATTGGTCCCAGTAAACGTGAGAATACTAGAATTAACCAAAAACAATTACATAAACAAACAAAACACAAAACAATCCTTGAAAAATGAATGTAACAACATTCAAAAGTACTTAGAGAAAAAAAATAATATAAAATAAAAATAAATATGAACTTTGTTGTTTTATGTAATTGGTAAATTTATCAAATTCAGAAATTTGAAAAAGTTAAAAAAATTTAATAGACTGAACTTGTCGATATTATTGAACCATATATATAATACATAAAAGGTTAATAGTCAGAGTTGAATCGACCAGGAAACAGTAATATTAAAAAGTGCTCAATACACGTGTAAAAAAAAAATTAAAAAAAAAAAAATAACAGGTAGAGCTTTTAACTTTAATCAGTTGATTTCCCTACTTTGATTTCAACCTTACAGTATCCTCAGGCAATTTTTATCAATTATTTTAAGAATAAATGAACAAATGCACAGCGCTGGGTGTGATAGAAAGGGAGGGGGAGGAGGATGTGAAGAAGGAAAGAGAAGAAGGGGAAGGAAGAGAAAAGCAAGGGTATTATAAATGCATTGGTTGTGGGGGGGGGGTAATTGAAATGTACATACTTTTTTAATCAGTCTCATATAAGCTTAAGAGGAATTTTTTTGTATGTATACAAGGGCTCATGACTTCAGATTCAAAACGTTTTTTGGATCCGGAAATGTCATTATTGCTAATTTTTCCTGTTAGCAGAAGTTTCAAATGTTATTGTGGTTATTGTAAGGCTTTGCTTTTTTTTTAAATTTTCCATCTTACAATTGTATTCCTGCTATTTTCTTCTATTTAAATTCCACATAGGGTTAGCTAGTCTGGTAGAGCTCCTAGGACTTACTAGCTTGAATGACAACCAATGATTGTACCATCTTCATTTGAAAGAACCTTCAGTACATCCTATAAAAATTTTATTCTGACCATTAATATCTATAACTCCTGCTTTATAGATTATTGCTTCAGTTTTACAAGGTCCATCTAATGAACATCTATTCTTATTTCTACAGTTGCATAAATTACTAGTGTTAACTATATTTTGAAATGTCTGGCATTCTGTCTATTATTGTTTCTAAATTACTAGTGCAGCTTAATTTAAGTGTGTTAAATATCTTATGTAATTCTGAAGTTTTTTAGCAAGTAATTTGAAAAATAACTTCCTTATTTTACATTTTACCTCTAAGTTAAAATGGAGGTTAAAATAATGACACTTCAACATGTGTGTGTATGTGTATATGTACACACACACACACACACACACAATACATGTGTTGATGTGAATGGCTATGACAGTAGAGGATGAATGTTACCATCAATAAGCTATAATTTATTTTGCTTTGTTACAAATAACTGCTGAGTGTCAGTTTGGCAAAATAACAGGAGACACGAAAGTGTGTGCAAAGCTGAGGTGTATTACTGAATTCCTACATGGGAAAAATTGTACCAATTGACACTTACTGAATGTTTACAGAGACCAAAGTGGTAACATTGATGTGACAAGCGTCATTCAAGGGTGCAGCTGTCAATCCACAAAAATGAAGCATTCTTGCTCATCCCAAATTATGTATACAGTGGCAGTGACTATGTGAAAAAATAGTGTTTTGTAACTGAAAACTAGCTCTATCCAATATCAACATGCTGTTATAATTTCTATGGAAAGAAATAGGAGTTATTATTTTCAGTGTGTGTGTGTGTGTGTGTGTGTGTGTGTATAAGTAGAAGAAACAACATTTGTAAGAGCCAATTCTAAAACAAAAAACAAGCACAAAAAAACTGGCATGAAATAATTTTAGATTGTTCATACCTAAAACCTCTATTTGAAACACTTTTTGAACTTTATTTCCAATTCCATTGTCAGCTAAACAAATATATGTTCCTTTGTCTCGATGATGAACCTTTTTAATCACTAAATTACCTGTAAAAAAAATTGTAGAGTGTAGATTAAAAACAAAATAAAAAAATAAATTGATGTTTTTTAAATACAATATTTAAAATAAAAATTAATCTATGAAAAAAAACATTACTTGCAAAGGAATTTTCTTTTTTAATATTTAATAAATGGCCACCATATTTTTTCCAAGTAATCTTTGGAGCTGGTTTTGCAAAAGCAGCACATTCTAATATAATTGTGTCACCTTCTTTGACACACATAATTGTTGGTTTTGTTGCTCCAAAAATATAGGGAGATTGATTTTGGGCTGATTCTGAAATTAACAAATAAAATAATGTATAAACTGATGTTCAGCAAGCAACAACAAAAAGTAATTTATTTAATAAATAGTACTTAGCGGAAAACATTTCATGTACAAAGAATATTTACTATTTTAATAAAAGGACTAAAATATTAGTATGTAAATTTTAGGACTAAGAAAATATGTTATCTAATTTATCATTCTGTTAACAGATTCTTATAAATAATGATTCTAAAAGCTTTAAAAGTAAAGACATGTTTGAAATGCTTAGATGACAAATTAAAATATTTATTAAAATTGCAGATAAACAAGGATGTTAAATAAATTGAAAAACAATACTAATATTTATTTTAAAATAAAGAAAAATGTTTCTTTTTCAGGATAATAAAAAATATAACACAAAATCAACATATGATAGATTCTGATACACCAAAAGTCATGGGATAAGATGTCTAGTATCATGTAGGTCTCCTCACCAGGTGTGAGAGCACAACTGATATGTCAAGGTACAGTGACACCACCTACCATTACATTTACATACTGGCATGTCAATGTATCATACTTATACATAATTATATAAAAATGCATATAGACATGTATTAGGAGAAAATAATTCTGGAAAATATATGATTAGGTAATTAATACTTGACAAACAAATATGAAAGTGTGGCTATATCTAATCTCACTGAGAGAGAAAGAGAAATCATATTTGAATGAAAATCCATTCATTTAAAATTGAATTTCAGCCAAGAAAAAAAAATACTTTTAGCACATATTCTGTGTTTTAAAATTATTTTGTGATTTTTAACTTGTTCAGTTCAGTGAAAAAATGAGTATTCAAAATTTTTTTCTAAAATACACTGCTTTCAAATATTTTCAAATGCATATGAAATAATAATTTATTCAAATATATGGGATATTAATCAAATAATTTTTATAGTGTATATATATTTTGAATTTATTTATAAATTATACTGCACTTTGTTTGCATAATACCTTATACTCTGTTATGGTAATTTACCTACGCACACATGGACTCTCCCAGCTATAAATAGGAGCAGGTACTGCCTTTTTGGAGAGAGAAGTTTCCAGTAGTCAGCTCTGACAATCAGTCTGAACATTTTTGCTGTAACACTCTTGTTTGCATATGTTTGTATAACTGTTTCTGTTAATATATTTGTTTAACTCAATTCCACTCTTTGTGACTTTATTTCTGGCCCCTAACAAGGCCACAATATACCCCCAAAAGTTATGATAGATATTATAAACTGAAATTGGCATGACATATTTTTCATACAAATATAAACATATCGTAAACATTTGACTAACATTGGTTGGTAATAACAATTTTATTATGAATACTTATATTTTATATTTACAATTTATAATTTTATATTTTACAAATAAAATTTGATTGTGTATACTTTTCATTTTATTTAAGAAAATATGACACCAAAACAAATGCATTATCAAAGAAACAATGAAATAAAACATTTTTAGAAAAAGTGTTTCATCTTCATTGATTGTAATTATCAATCTTCAGGACTGTAATTAAATATCACTGGAATTTTGGTATTGAAAAATTATTATATGCCTTGTCATTTGTACCAGTATTCTTGATATATCTTGACTGTTATACTTAGATTTTGGCAGTTGTATCCTCTGGATTTCTTTCAGTGCCTGTCATCTATTTTCAGTGGAAGAAAACAGACAAGTGAATAAAATTGGTGAGTTAACTTCCCTAAGCATGGAACATGATATGAGAATAATCTACCCGTGTAAACGGTTTGGTTCAAAATTCCAAGAAGGAAAATGAAACACTGTAGTATAACCACTAAGATTAATATACTAGTTCAAATACAAAAGCATATGATAAATATATTGGTTGGTCTTCAAGTTACTTACCAAGAGGTATTACACTGAGTACAATCATTTGATTAGATGCAGCCGTCTCATTTGTTACAGGATTGGTTGCTAAACACTGATAGGTCCCACTGTCATCAATATGGACATTATTCATTATGAAATTGTTGGAAGGTAACACAAATGTGTTATCTACAATGAAAAGAAAATAACTTTTTATTTTTCATTCATAATTATCTAACTTTGTTTCAATTTTCTATCCTAGCTAAGGAAAACTGATGTGTTATGTTTTAGTTTAGAGCAGTTGGTTTTTTCTTGCTCCCTGTTCCAACTTGACATCTTAAGAGATTTGATATTTTTTTTTACTACAAAAGAAAACAAATTTGTTACAATTTTAAAAGATTTTCAAAGCCAGAAACATTTTTATATCAAGTTGTAAAAATTGTTATTATATAAACCAAGCTATTATAATAGTATTTTAAATTACAATATCCTCTAAAAACATAGCAAATTCAAATTTTCCTATTTAGTATTCTAGTGTAATGTTTACTACAGTTTTCATTTCAGACTCAAATTTGGTTTGCTTCAGTCATACTTATTTAACCAATAATTTTAAATAATTTTTAACAATTCCAGAAATGTAATAAAGCCAAATATCTTTTGTCTTTGAATCAACAATTATTATAGTTGGTCCTTGAAATTGATTATTTATTATATTCACTTTAAAAAAAAAAAAATATCAGCTAAGTAACTTTGTCATCAACTGTTACCAGTAGCTTCATTTGAAGTTTGCCATTTTAAAGTCTGAATACTTCCATGAATCTTTTCTAACATTCATCTTACATCAATACAAAGCAAGTCTTCATTTTCCCTCTTCTTACAAATCTGTTTAAAATAAACTTATAATTAGCATTATTTTTATTACTGACTTCAATATCTCATTTAAAGCAGGTGACATATTTTCACAACCAAATTTTCTATGATAGTATTTCAAGCATCATTTCTAGATTGTGAGTCTTCATTAATTTTAAAGTCATTTTTCTTGCCTATCATTGCAGATGCCATGTTTTTCAGTGACATTTTCAACCAAATAGATTTTAAGCTTTTTAGACTTGTCCCTGTAGTTGTAATTCCTAATGATTTTCAAAAAATATCCATAGAAATATATCTCACACATACAAAAATAAAAGATCATGCTCTTACAGTAGATTCATTGATCTATATCTTGTATATCCATCAAGATATTTTCACTTTACAATAAGCTGTTCATCAATATTTTTATTATATTTATATATATTCCGCTGCAAACTGTGTCATTATTCAGTGAGAAGTCATTTTTCCCCAGAAATGTTTTGAGAAAAGTTGAATCTTATATTTTTGTTATAAGCAGAAAAATTTCATACAAACAGTGTATTCTTTATCCCTTACAACATATTTTTATTCTATTTTCTTTCAGTTTGAACAGATAGCTGGGTGTTTGTTTTTTTTCTTTTATAAGTGTTTTTTATTTTATGTTACTTAACAAATGACATTGTTGGTATTTTCAGTTTTGAAATTGAGCTTTATAAAGCTATTTAGGATATGCTCTAAATTTTTCAGATACTAATTAAGTGATCCATTGAATTAACCACTGCAAATGTTATATACCTGCAGTGATTTAAAGTATCTAAGAATTAAATTCATCATTTGTAATGACACTAAATAACAGACATCTGCTCTGCTTATTAAATTATTAGCACAAGTAAAGTATCAATTATTGTATATCAATTATTGTAGTTACATTTTCTGCTTAAAGAAACAAAGCATAATTAAATTTGTTTCACATAACTTATCCCAAGATGAAAAAAATGAAATGTGTAAAAAAAATCTGTTTTACACTCTTTAAGAAAATTTGTTATTGTTATTATTCAGGTGTAATATAATATTGAAAAATAGGAAATATATTTTGGGAGAAAACTTGTTCAGTGAAATTGCTTTTTTAAAGAACACAAATATTTTTCTTGTCTAGACATTAATAATAAGAATAAAATTATGGTTGGACAGTTACATGTGGTAGAGATTACCATAAAAAATATTTCTGTATAACAGAAAAGTGGCAGAGCTCCCTTGAAATCTTCCTCTTGGCCTGATAAGTATGCATACCAAATATAAAAGTTTTACATGAAATGTTTTGGTCATGTGTTGTAAATAAACTTTTTCCAAGTATATATAAATTTTGAATTCCAAAATCTCATATAAATTCATTTGATGGATTTTGACATGAAGCTTATCACTTTTGAAATCCAGAAACATTCACTGACTTTTCTAGCAGTATCGACATTTAATAGTCTAACTAGAAAGCATGAAAATGATTATTTCTTATTTTTATCTTCCTTTATGATAGTCCAGAAATTTATGAACTGATGTATGTATGTATGTATCTGTAACATAAATTACTAAATTTATATATATAAAAGGACATTGAAAAGATCTTGCCTTTAACACTGAGCAAAAAGTGATTGAAACTGATGTGGCTTTATAGTATATGGATTTCAATCTTCTATGATGAATTTCTTGAAGTTTATCTTTCAGAGAAATATCCAGAAGACAGAATAATGAAGCATCTTTTGTAGAAGTGGTAGTTTTCCAAAATACCTTTAGCTCATTTCTCAAAGAAATTCATGCAGTTTTATGGGTGAAGTTAATTTCCAGTGCAAGTGGACTATTCATTCCACTGAAGTGACTCAAAGAAACATGGGTTTGTCACTTGGTATGTTTTTTGTGAGATACTCTTTCAAAATTTTCTTTTGTAAGGAAGAAAGTACACTTTTGCACCAAGTTCTTTGTGCTACAGTGTACAAAATAATATTTTAAGAATGTTTTCTTGTACATTATTTTCAACCAGAACCTATGATCAAGAGAGGTTTTGAGAGGGAGTTAACTTTTTGTAACACTAGAATAATTTCCTCTGTTATGTAATGCATCATGAAACTGTCAGGTTGCATTTCAAAGAAACTTTTAGAAACCTATAAAAAATGATTTAAATATTAAATAACTCCTAAATTACTTTAAACCCTTCCACAGTAAAAAAAAATAAAAATAAATAAATAAAATCACTTACTACTTTAGACAGGAAAAGAAAGCTTCAAGTGGACCCAACTAAAGAGACTTAAACTCTTAAAACAAGTAAATGAAACCCAAAAACATTTCTACAAAACCTATGGAGAATAAATATTGTAAAAAAAAAAAAAAAAAAAAAACTGAACTGAAATGTCAATCACTTTAAAAAAAAAATCATAATACTCACAGTAAACCAGTAAATGTTTTTTTAATAATCTAGTTGAACCTAAAAGAAAATATAACCTTAAAAACAGATTTTAAGAATGCAAGTCTTCTGTAATAACTCTGATTTTACAACCAAATATTGTAATAAATGGCTGCAACAATGTTCCACTTATTCTAGCCAATAAATAGATTTCTATCTATCTATCATTTCAGGTGAGATATCTAGTGTTTGAATATTGATATACAGAATACAACTTAGTTCATGGTACTATACACTAATTCAATAGAAAACTACTTCTAATCACATAAGGTCCAAATCCAAACTGAAGTCTTATACTGTTTCTTAGCTCCTACAAGAATAACAACCACTGGGGTATGAAATCATAGATGAACCAAGATAAAAAAATTTTAAAGTCTAAACATCACTCATATTTGAAAATCAACTTAATCATGAGTACAGTGACTTAAAATGTTTCATTGGAAAACCAACGTTAGAGGCTGCCATGTTGTAGAGAACCATAGAAACATTGAATTAATGATTTTGATTAACAAAATTTTTATTAAACTAGCATGTTGATTTACTGTCAACTCAGCTAGAAATACCAAACTAAACTTGGTATTTGAAAAGAGGAAATATATCAAGTTCCTAAGTTAAACAGATACTCTCATCTATTGATGGAGAGCCAGCAAAGCCTGGTTATATTTTGAGGATACTAACCCAGGGTAACTTAGCTATACTAAGGTACCTTGAGTTAGTAGTAATGATATTTAAACTTAGAAACAATAACTCATTCAATGACAAAAGATTTATTGAAAGAACTACAGCTGTTTCCAAAGCAGTACATATATGAACTTTAAGCACGCATACACACACACACACACACTGTATGAGGATATTACTGATTTTTATATTTTCAAAAAATTATAAAAGATCTGATAATTCTCCAATAGTAATTACTGTTTTTTGTAAAATAATTCCCAAATCATTAAAATAAATGATAACATTTTCTGCTATATTAAATATATTATAGAAATTAAATTCTATATATATATTTTTCAACCAATAACTCTCATCAGATGGTTTGTTTCATAAACAATAATTACAAGTGCAAATACCACTAAAATACCTGTGAATGTAGTTATAAACCTCCCACATTATTTTTGGATAATTTAGAAAAAACAAAAATAACTCCTTTCACCACTCCTGCATATTTGAGAAAAACCTTTTCACAAGCCAGTGTGAAATTATTTTCTAACAAATGAAAACCTTGTATTCAAAAAGTTCACACCTCTGTGTGACATTATATTTTGAAACTCCCTTACAGATATAAAAATAGAAGTTTACTGTTTCTTGGGCTTCAAAACAATTATGGAGGCTAGTTTGATTTACATGTGTGTACACACACAGGCACACAATGGAAGAGAGACATCCAGCAGCCACCATCTAAGGCCTTGTCCATACACACATAATAGAAGGAAATAAGCTTTTGTCCACGCACTCATGAACACATTAGGCTGGCCATCATAAAGCAAGTCTGTTCACACATTTCAGACCAAACTAAAAACACTTAATTACTTTATAAAACAAACTTCACTGCAAGAAAAATTGAACATTTTATGTTTCATTTAAAAGATGTGTTGTTGTTAAATGTTTGGAATTCTAACATTTGGAAAGTAACAAAAATCTGAGTAGACAAATCGCAAAAATATCAGTATGATTTTATTTTTAGAGTATTAAAATTGTTCAAGGTCTGTCAAAAAGATACTATTTTTTTGACATTGTTTTTGTATTCAATTTCAATCTGCTCTGACAACCCACAATCTTTTTCGGGTTTGATTTCTTAAATTGAATATAGCTTCATTACATATTAGAAACCAATAGGTTCAAGAAAGGGAAATTAAATTATATGAATTGTATTATAAATTGCTATTCAAAAAGAAATAATAAATATACTGCAGATTTATGAAAAATATTTTCAAGGTATTTTTCTTGTTAAATTGTTAGTCCTACAGAGAATTGTAGGTTATCAAATTATTGGCAAAAATCTTCCAATTTGTTGCTGACGAAAAATTTTAGATTTCATGCAAACCCTGCAAAAGTGTGTATTTGTTCCTTTAAAGTGAAAATAATTTGTTTGAACAAGTATTTTATATTTCCTATTAATTTTATTATGTTATATTTTCAGATTTAATGTTATGGCTGATACAGAAAATAAACATTCATAGCTAGTGCCTGATTGCACAGTCGTCATAGAGAAGATACAGTTTTAGAAAACATAAAACAAACTTTGCAGAGATCAAATAAGTGCGTTTCAAAGTGAACACCCTATGGGTTTTTTTTTCTACTAAAAGTATTTCTGACTTAAAACATTCTGACCTCCTGCAGCAAGAGCATGATGTTAGGTGGAAATATGCTTCAAATTTTCTCTAAAGTTCTTTTCTGAGTTAGGTATTTCATGGTTCAAGCATGATGCAAGAATTTGAGACTGTGTTAGCTAATTGTTTGATATGAATGCAGCTGAAGCTGCTCACTATGAACATTATGATTACAGCGAAGGTGTGGATATGAAACTGCTGAAATCTTTTAGTGAAAACCAGTCAAGAGGAGCCTAGTGAGACCCATTCTTCTGGGTAATTTCTGAGAACATGACACAGATGAGATATTGTAAGTGTTAACAGTAAGATCAGTAGGAGTCATTTAAAAATGTTACTATATAACTTTAGGCACATAAGTAATATTTACAATGAACTTAATTTAATTTTTATAAGTTACTAACAAATAAACAGGATAAAATTAAGAAGATGCACATGAAGGAATGTAATCACCTTTAATAATCACCTTAAATGATAACAGTGGAAGAATCTGCTTCATGTTTATCAGTTAGGAACATTTTTATTTGAAAAATTATGAGATTTTGTAATAAGTATTTACAAGATACCAAAACATTTTAAGAAATTTAACTTTGATAAATTTAAAAGTGAATTTTAAATGACAAAAATTTTCCCTGATTACAAAAAAAAGGGGGGAAAACTTTTTTGTCAATAAGATAGAAAAAAAATGTTTTAGCCAAAGAAATAGAAAAATTAGCATGAAATTTATGTTGGAATTTTTGACATGAGAAATTATCATGATACCTTACCTATTCAGACCACTATACTCATCTATACTCAGCCTTTTTACAGATGTGTTTTTGTATACTGTAACCTTTTTGAAATTTTGAACTGAACACTTTATTTAATCCACAGAAATATACTGTTCTTGTTTCCCTTTCTGCACTTATCAGTCAATAATCACCACACTAATTCACTTTTTTTGTTTATTCATTTCTTCTACTGAAGTAGAGACTGAACTCACAACTTCCAGGGAACTCATATATGTTTTAAACAATACTTTAATCTACTAGACTATATGTCTCTTGAACAATCTAGTAGTGTAATTTTAGAACTTTAGACCTAATGTCTGTATTCAGATGGTGGAACCTTATGAATATTCTTTCTTTCATAATCAGATGCTCCCAGATGGTGTTCATCTCTATGCTAGGTCTACTGCGGAAGTTTTTACTGCTTAATGTTCTTTCAGTTACCTGTACATTGTGTTGTGCATTGTCTATTATTTCAAAATATATCTGGTTGTGAGTTCAGTTCATGGATTGTCTAGTGTACAACAACTATGATAATAGTGAAAATGGAAAAGAATAGTATGAAGTTTAAATTTTTATGCGGAAAATTGTTTGCCAAAATTTTGTATTTTTTTTTTTTTAAATTTCTGAAATTTTTTTTTTATCCTGAAATATAGAATTTGAATGCAAATGTGTCAAAAATGTGTATTTAAATCAACACTTATCACAAATCAAACTTATCAAAATTGTAGAAAGCTTAAGAATTAGAGAATTTGAAGCACTGGTTTAAACAAAATAAATTAAAATAAGGAAAAGTCTCAATGTTACTTACTCATGATAACCTTAGCGTTATCAATTTTTTCAATACTAAGATGTGCCCTGGGGACACTTTGAACTTGTCCACAAGGAAATAAAGCTGCTCCACCCTCAATTACTTCCACAGTTATGTTGCTTGATTTTGTAGTAAAACCAGAAAATTCTGTAAAATAGAGTATGTATAATCATTTCACCACAAGCAAAGCAATAAAGCCACTAAGGCACAAGGGGTTACTTAGTGTGAAAAAATAAGAAAAAGAAAAAACATTATTACGGAATGATAACAATAAAAGATGAATCAAGAAGACAGTAGATAATGATTGACATTGCATTTAAATTTTTGAAGATCAAAGATGGCTGGAAAGCAAGAAGCCAGAAGAGAAATTCACAGGTGAGAAGTGCAAGAAAAGTTACACCCTTACCATTTCAACTGTAAAAGGTGAAACTTAGTTGCCAATCTCGTACTATGCTTTAATTCATAAAGTCTTGGGTACCAAGGAGGAAAGATCATCAGAACAGTGAAAGTATTTATAGAAAAGGCACAGGGAAGCTTCATAACAGCAATAGGAAAATGACTGAAACCAAGATGCCAGGTCAAGACCAATAACAGTGCAGATTCTTTGAATTTTATTAAAAATCTCTAAATATTTAGCATAGCACAAGACCATAGATGGTAGCAATATTTGAAGTATGGATGAATATAAATGACAGATTCTGGAGAGAAAAATTGTGTAACAACACAGTGAACCAAATTTACTACCAGCAGATAGCAATTGATTCTATATAAACTTTCCACTTCATATCAACAATATATATATATAGGTTTTTAGTTTTTACAAGTGAAAAAACAAAATGAAAGTATCCAATACATGAAGTAATGAAAACAAAATTATTAAACTATGAAAGAAAAAAGTTTTTTTTAATTATTTTTATGATAAACTTGCTGCAATTCATTAGGTGTAAAATGAAATTAGATTCAATTAAGCATTTAATCTATTCATAAATTTCATTTTTACCATCTACAAATTTTGCTACTGTTACATGAAAATTGCTCAAATTTTAAAATTGAACATAGTTAACTAAAGTAGGTGCATAGCTAGTTGGCGATGGAGGGGGAAGTCTGCCCCGGTCGGCACTTTTGGTCCATGGTGAGTTTTCAGAAAAGAAAAAACAACATAATTTCAATAAATTTTGCAAAAAAAAAAAAAAAAAAAGCAGTGATAAGGAAGAAGATAGGGTTCAAAAGAAGCCAATTTGTCTTTGATATGGCTGGCTCAGAGCAACCAGCAATAAAAAAAAAAATAAAAAAATTGTCCCCAAAACGCCTGTCAGCTAGTGGGAATAAACCCCACTTTACAAGATGTGAGCAAAAGGTGAGAAAAAAATTCAACATTTTTAAAGGGCTTGATGCGGGGTTGGATTTACTGAATCCACAGTTTTTTAACACCTAAAAAAAAAAGTCCAGACTTTGGTGTTAGTTCTTATCTTAGCTTTAAGACAGATATAAAACTATTACTTTTCATAAATTATAAAACAGACAAATAAATTGAAATAATTCCAATGCTTTAAGAGTATCACATGCATTCCAATTTTTTCTGGAAATATCAAATTTCAAGTCCAAAAGTGGGCATTATTTTCAATTTTTCAATTTAAAAGTTTTCATGGTAGTAAAATAATACAATGTTTTATCTTTTCTTTAGAAAGTTGAAGTTTTATCAAGTAAAATAGACTAAGAATTAAATGAATGATAACATTTATTTCAGTTTTTAAAAGTGAAATTAATTTTATTAGACTTTTAATTCTTCTACTACTTTGCTAATAATAACTTCAACTACATAAAACAATAATTTAAACATTGCATTTTTTTTACATTGTTAAAAGAAAAACGACTGTGTTTCTGTTAACGTGGCATTTAATTTATGACTCCTCACTTGTTAAAATTGAAATAAATATTAAAAGAACTGATAAATTATGAATTAAAAGTACAATGTGTTTTTTGTTTTTCTTTATAAATAAAACAGAGAGTATATAAGCAAAAACAAGTAAATCTTTCTTTTAATATTGTAAAAAGTTTTTAAAGTTTTCCTGATTTAGAAAAAATGAAGCAGTCTTCATTTTTTTTTTTTTTTTACATATCCCCAGTTTTATTTAAAAAAAAACAAAAAAAAACAACACAATCATACTTTTATTTCATAATTTATCAGTGAAGAGTTGTTATAAATAGCATGTTAACAGAAACATGGAAAAAACCTGGCATCATATGGGCATTAGATTCCGAGAAATGGATAAAAATATTAAAAATTGATGGATGCATGAATAATTTTGTCATTGACTGTATGTATATAAACTTTAAGGAGTTAATAAGCACTGTAATATTGTATTCCTTCTGGGGAGGGGTGGCAAAAACACTAGCTACGCCAGTGAAGTAAAGCAAGTAACACAGAGACAACTGATGAGTTCAGCAAGTTTTGAAGGATATTCAACTTTGGGTTTATTTAAAAACAGATTCTTTTAAAATTAAGAATGCACTGAAAAAAAAAAATTAATGTAGTTCAGTGTATTTAAAAATGCTTTGATTTTATAATAAACATTCCATTAACCTGGCTCCTGTTAAGGTTAACAATGGTTGTAACAGCTATATGTTATTCCTAAAGCCTGAGCAGTAAGATAGCTATGGGTAAATAGTTTGTCCAAGTATTCACTCACCCATTCTTTTTTGTCAAGGTTCCTGTGATGGCTGGATATGGAGTGAATATTAGCCATATCAGAGGACCATATGGAAATTCAGTTGGCAAAATACGAGAG
Organism: Acanthosepion lycidas; assembly: GCA_963932145.1. Taxonomy (NCBI): domain Eukaryota; kingdom Metazoa; phylum Mollusca; class Cephalopoda; order Sepiida; family Sepiidae; genus Acanthosepion; species Acanthosepion lycidas. The sequence goes on from OZ010578.1 coordinate 66,755,284, forward strand.
AAAGTGCAGGAGAACCATTCATAATGTCCAGAAAGTTTAAAACTGAAGAAGTCTAAAGCACTATTATAAATTATTTTGTGTTCTTTTTGTAAAACAAATTTACAAGTTTTGTAGTCATTACTGTCCTGTTTTTGATGAGACGAAAACTACATAATTTTAAAAATATATTATAAATAATATATTACAAAAAATATTGATATTACAGTGAAAAGAGGTATTTTATTGATTTCCAAATCTCAAAATTCATAAAGTTTCAGGCATGTACTTCAATGGATACTTTTTTATGGCAAGTTCAATATGGTGGTATACTTTTGACCTAGATTGTGCTTCTGGCTGTTTTTATGTGGTGTAAATATAGTTTTTTTTTTTTTTTTTTAATTGAGGTCTACTCAAAAATATTAGTTTCATCTTTTTTGTGCTATGAAATACAGGAAGAAGTAAGTTGAAAGGCATTAACTGTTGAAATGAAACAAATTTGCTCTTCTGTGTCATATTTTTAGGATTTTCCCAATGTTTAGGCTGATCTGATCTAAGAATTATTGATTCCATTAGTATTATCTATTGTTTACTTCAAGACTTCCTATATGAAATTGCATTTATAATTATTTTTAACTTGTTTAAAGCCTCTATCTTCAGTTATACACTTTTAAAATTAGTTTTTTGTCCAATAGCATATGAGACAAAAAAACTTTGGTCATAACTTTGTGAGCTAACAAGATAAATTTGATAACATTTTTTTATGATTTGTCAAGATCTAGATATATTGAAAATAAAATTTCAGTTTAGGATACCTACTCTAAGACAAAAAAATTTATTTTAAAGTTACTGTTATACACTTCAAAGTGTATACAAAGAAACACAAAACAATCAAGTACAAATAAAAATAGAAGAAAATTAATAAATGCGGCCCAGTATAAGGCCATATATATTCTTTGATATACAGTTATTAATCTGTTACAAATTTTGATTGTTAAAAAGGCAAAGAAAAGTCATTAACAGATTGCACAAAATTCAAAGTCATGTCAAAATAAGTATAATTATCCAAATATAAATTTATGAAGGCAAAATAAATAGCAGGACCATCATAAAGAATATAAAAATGAATAAAAATAGTAAAATTTAAGTTTAATAATTGGTTAGAACAATTGTTTTTAAAGAATTAGAAATTAAATTATAAAAATGCTGTTAGAAATTGATTGTTTTTGTTTCCAGAAAAATAAAAGATATAAATTTTAGAAAATATCAATAAGCATACACTTAACACTGTATATTCCAAAGTACCAACATGTTCATGAATTTATTTTTTATTTTTTAATACAAACTGTTTCTAGATAGGCTGACCAAATATATACATTTGTTTACAACTAAATATAATAATATCAAATTGGTCATAGAGAGGTATACACACTATTTGAATCAATCCAAGTAATATGGATAAAATGGATAGACCTGTATAAAAATGTGCAAGATTTATTTTAAACATCTTATTAAATAGAGTACATAAACTACATTTATTTTGATCAATGGCTATGGATTTTAGGAGCATCCTTTATATTTCTTTAAAGCTGGCATAAGTTCGCTCCTTCTAAATCTATATCCAAACATATAAAATGCTATGTTTGATACACATTGATGTGCCAGAAGCCATAAGTGCCTAGTATTGTGTATGATACCTTCTAGCCTAGTGAAGTGCATCAACTGAACATATTGATTCTATGAGTGGTCAGAAGCAATGGAGTCATGTCATTCCAGTAATTGTCCACAACTCCTAGATATTTGTAGGTATGTATTTGTGTACAAATAGACTTCTCCACCACATTCCATAAATGGTTGATTGGTTTCCTATCTGGCAAACATGATAGTCAATAGCATTTGTTGGAAAACTCCAAAATGCTCCACAAAACCATTCTGGGTAATTTAGGTCTGATGATATGGCATATTGTCTGTCATGAAATAACCTATTATTGTTGGAGTTCATGAATGGTTGACAAATAGGCAGAAAGCAGTGCAATGTAAGTCACCAGTTAATGATGTGTTTAAATGGAACAATGGACTCAACTCCTGTCATGTGATTTATGGAACAACCACTATCCTGCCTGATCCCTTATTGACAACTGGATCCATCACTTCATGTAGACACATGTTATACCCAAACCCTACCATCAGCCCAAAACAATTAGAACCATAACTCATAGTACTCCAGTGTCCAATTAATATCATAAGCTAGATAAGACTATCTGCATTGTGCACAGGGGCACTCTGGTGGATCTCACATCCTATGGAAGCTAACTGACCTGCTGGATATGCATCCAGTAACTTCTGTACTGATGTAATAATGATTGAACGTGGATGTGATTTGAGTCAGTGTTATTTGTCTGTTACTGCTGACAATTCTAGCCAGATTCTTGTCAATGGTGGATGATACTGCTTTCCATCAGGTTTTTCTGGCGCACATGTGACATCATGTCAAATCTCCCCACACTTTTGGAAATGGAATATCCTATGCTTCTGACCATTCATGTCACCTTGTCATGAGAAACCTAGCTGGTGCTCACACCAACTCAACAGATATTGTAGCATAACAGATATAGGTCTGGACATTTCAACTGATAGATTTTACCTTAAAATTACAAATTAACAATCAAAATAATTTGTGGATAAATACTTCAGGTAATTAAGTTCTCCAACTTTGAGAAAATTTCTAATTCTATTCTTAAGACAAATATTACAGAATTTTTTAAAAAACATTTCTCTTTTTGAAAAAAATTATAACAAAAACAAAAGTTAATCTTATTTAAGACTTAATAACATAAAAATCCAACATTAAGTATTAGGGTGGTGCAAAAATAATATCGTTTTTTGACGTTAAAAAACGATATTATTTTTGCACCAACATTTTTGCACCAACCTAATATTTAAACTGATTATATTAACAAAAAAATCAAATAGAAAAGCAAATTTTCTAACTATCAATCAAAAAATGATTAAAATAAATGCAGAAAGTTAATTATTTAGATATGAAATAGAAAAACTTTAGTCTTTATTTTTTCTTTTGTTTGGGATAATTAATTTAAAAAATATCTGAAAAGATCACAAAGCACTTACGTGGAAGTTGTAATGTTGCTGGTTGGCTGACTAAGGCTCCCAATGATGTAGTAGCCACACAATAGTAAGTCCCTTCATGTGAATTGGTATCATCTCCCACTTGAAATTCATCAATGATTAATGATGTTCCATTAACAGTGATCCATTGATTATCATCTGAAATAGCTTTATCCTGATAAAACCATTGAACAATAGCCACTGGTGGAGAAACGGGACATGTTATCATCACAGAACTGTTTTCAGATACAACAGTTGATACAGGTTCAGCCAGAAACTGGATCATATCTGCAAGTACAAGAAATTCAAAGTATAATAATTATGATTAACTATAAAATGTAAAACAAAACATATGTATTCCTTTTATCTGAAAGACAATATTTTAGTTTTATATATTTTTAAATGCTAAGATCTATTTATAATACTAATAAAAAATTGTTACTAACTTATTTCTTTTTTAAAACATTGCTAGCAAAATAAATTAATTTGTATACTGACTACAAAAACGTATTTCTCCAAAAAAGTGACACTGGCACTTATAAACCAACTATAGCGTAAAAAATGTTTCAAGCATTATATATATCATGCTTTCTTGTCTAACATTTCAACTCAGATTTACCAACCCCAAGAGCAACATGAACATAAAGGATATATCATTAATCTGTATGACTTCAAAACTGGACAGAAAGCTGTATGAAACATCAGGCATTTGAAAAACAATCATCTCCTATTTGTAGAATTTAGCATTGATTATTCCAAAAGTTTTAATAAACAGATAAGTGTGTCGAAGACCATGAAAGTGAAGAACAGAAGCAATCCTTTCATGATAAAAGATTAAAAGTAACAAATGAGGAGGTAGATGAGCAAATCAAATATTGACACTCATCTACATGCAACTGGAAAAACGGAACAAGATGTATAAATGGATTCTATACAAGGTGAATTCACACCTTGATTTTATTTGAAGGAAGGAGAATCAGCATTATGATAATTGCATAATTCTGTGGTTGATAAATCAAAATGATCCAATTAATGAAGGTGCTATGAAAAGTTTATAATAATCAGAAATGTACATTATTTACATTATTCGGACTATTGTCCTCATCTTTGTCGCCATATTTATTACAACGTTTCGGCCATTGTACGCTCCGGCCTTTTTCAGGAGGTTGGAATGTTGAACTGAACCATTTATTTCGCTCACTGGGGTAGACTGTTCTCGTTCCACGTGCCATGTTTAATGGATGTCAGTTATCAGTTATCTCCTGTTAATTTCCCTCTGAAAGTTCTTCACTGCCTTAACCGGGTATTGAATGACTGACATCCATTAAACATGGCACGTGGAACTAGAACAGTCTACCCTAGTGAGCAAAATAAAGGGTTCAGTTTGACATTCCAACCACCTGAAGAAGGCCGGAGCGTACAATGGCCGAAACGTTGTAATAAATATGGCAACAAAGATGAGGACAATAGTCCATGTAAATAATGTACATAATACCTCATCTCAGAAATATAGACAGATACTGAATCAGAAATGTATTACACACACAATGTCTCAATTTTGATGAAACTAGAAATTATTTCTCAAAGTTTTTACTTTGAGAAATAATATAAGCAGGTGTGGAAATATACTGACTCCATAAAAAATAATTCTAAGATATAGATATAAAAATATTTTAAACATGTTGCCAAATTTGTTTAATCAAATTGAGTTTAAAACACATCCTTTTATACTTTTAGGCCATGAACTGCCAAAAATGTCATTTATTTCAGAACAAACCAATACATAATCAACTCATGCAATCATAGTCAAAAGTGTTTAAACTTTTGGGGGGGTATACATATGCAAAGATTAAGACTATACATATAGAGGAAACTGCTGATCACAAAAGTCATTTTTTCTGTTACAAAATGTCAATATAAAAAAATGCATATTTATTTATAAAAAAAATTGAAAATTACATTTCTAAATAATTAAAAAAAACCTTGAAAAGCTAATAACTTTATTTTGCAGTAAAAATTAAAAGGAATTGAATTTGATAGTACAGACATTTTGGATTAAGATTTGGAAATTACTCTTATTTTCCAAAAGAATTCCTTGATAATTTTTATACCAGAAATATTCAAAGTAGCAAAAGTTTTCTTTCAATGTTGGCAGAATTAAAGGTAGAGAAAATAAAATATCACTGTTAATTTTTTTTTTTTAGTATTATAAAACATTCTGAAAAAAAAAAAAAAAAAAAAAAAAAAAAACTATTTTATCCATTTGGTTTATCAAATAATGAATTTTTCATTTAGACTTTTAACATGAAAAATATTTTGAACAATAATTGTCTAAAGTTCTGCAATAAAGTATTGTCATAATTCCACAGACAATGGGAATTAGAACTGTCATATTTTGAACACAATGTTTCTTCTGGTCTATTCTTTATATGTGGCATCTAGTGAATAGAGTAGTCTCCTAACATTTTTACCAATATATTTGCTTCCTTAGCATCATTGTTTATATAGTATTTTTCCAATCAAGGATGCAATGTTTCCACTTCATCATACTTCTCCCCTGAAATTATTTCTCCTAAAGTGTAGATACATTATTAATCATTAAATAAAAACACATAAGAACTACAAATTTGATTGGACCTATAAAAAGTAGTATGAATATTTAGTCTGATTCACCAGGTATATTTTAATGCAACTAAAACATATTTCAAGTGTTCACATGATAACAAGAAATGATATGTTAATATATATAAGTCCAGTTTTACAACTACAGTTAGATTTATTTATAACACAATGCATGAAGATCTTAAACGTAGTTAAAAATTAAACTTTCAAAGAATGTAAGAATAGTAAATAAAAAGGGGCAATGTGATGCATTGGCAAGAATAGAAAGTACTGAGTATATTACAATGCCTGAAAAAAAAATTTGAACAATATAGATATATACATGTAATCAATGAAAAACAAAAAATTAAAGAAGAGAAGTCAGAGTTTATAAAAACATTTATGTAGTAGTAATGAACAGGTATTCCCATAGCTTTAACTCATTAGCATAACCAGCATTGTTTGGATGCTAAGATCTTTTTATATGTTTGCTATTTTAACATAATATGTTTGACAATCCATTCTTCAGTCTTCATCTAATGCTCTAAAAAAAAAAAAAAAAAAAAAAAAAAACTCAAATTTCTTAACCACAAGAGTTAAAAGGTTTTCAAGTTCAAGATACTAAAAATTAAAAAGTTTACAATACCTTCAGTGGATTTACAATTCAAGACATACATATAATACCAAAGTAGATTAATATGAACTGTATTATAACTGAATACTGTGCTTTTTCCTTTACATAGCAATTGTAAAATTAGTCCAAAAATGAAGCACCTTGTAGATAACTGAAACAACTATTAAATTTATTGAACAGATTCCTATTAGCCTAATATTTTTATTCTAAATTTACTTTGTAACCAAAATCTAAAAGAAAATCAACAAAATTTCCAAATTTTAGAAATATAAAATCTGAAAATCATAAATTACACAAATTTGTTTCACTCTTTACTTGGTTGTGGACTAACTGAAAATGAAAACACATTCTGGAAAGAAACAAATTAAAAAAAAAAATCCAAAAAATTTTAAACAAAGAAAAAATTTTTTTAAAGAAAGCCCTGTAAAATATAAAACTGGCTTTGCAAATATTTATACATTAATATTTTTTAACAAAATTACTAAAGAAAATGCATAAAATTAAATATAATATATGTATCAAGAGAATATATAAATTATGCTTTTTGGAATTCTTCATGACAATAATAAAAGTATTTATGACACATCTTTAATATTTTCTTCACAAAAGGAGTAAAATTAATAATCATAACTTCACAAAATTTTACAAGAAAATTTACACTATAACCAACATTCAACATTGTTTTGCATAAACTTTTATTCATTATATACAAATTATAATATTCTAGTTAAATTCTTACATTCACTCTATGTTTAAAGATATGAAAATAGTTTATTATCTGTGAGATAAAAATATAAATATGTGGATAAAGATGAGTATAGTTAAGTTTATATCATTTTTTCTAAGGGCTTAGTTAAGTAACTCAATAGATTTACAAAATCTACAGATTTTGGACAAACAGTAAAACAAATTTGTCATCTACCTGTAGACAATTGGTATCTTTTGTGCAAATGACCTCCTACCTCAACCTGAGATTTTTTCTCCCCTATGATATGCCTCTAGTCAAATATGCAGGACCTAAGAGAATAGTTTTTAACAGTTGTTGCTTACTTATTAAGAATGCCAAATGAATATATGAGATGAACTTGGATAATCTTATAATCTGGTGTTGTTTTCTTCATTATCAAGAGGAATTTTTCTATGTAATTTTCAGATGAACACATAGCAGCTCAGTGTACTGAAAACCCAGAAACCTGGCAGCCTGAAAGGAGAATATAATTACAGGTGTGGTCTATCTGCAGGCATTTATCTCACTTATAACAGTGGTGTGAGCTACAGACTGATTATTATGTCCCTACATAACATATATACTAAACAGAAGAATTACAAAAGTATAGATCAGAAGTAACAAGAACAGCCAATCAAGCTTAGCTTTCATGCTCCTATTCTCTGCTTTGATGGTAATTATATTTATTTACCTGCTGCTTACCACAAAGAAAGTAGGGTGGGGGAGAACAAGTGAAAACTCTTCCCACAGACAACAGTAAATATTCAGCAAAGATTCTTTCAACCTTATTTTTCAATAATATAAGAAAATGTTTTACAATGCCCAATTTTAAGGAATTATTTTCTCCAAGTAACTCTTAATTGTATTTAATATATGGCAGGAAATTTTAAACCCAATTTAAGGAATTGCCAGAGAAAAAATTGTAAACTTTATCTGTGGATGCATGTTACAACCATAATGTAATGACTTTTCACAATACCTGAGAAGTCTTCATGATTTCTGAATAAATTGTTAGGATTTTTTTCAAGTTATTTTATTATTACATTTGAATAAACATTTAAAAAAGAAAATATTGTTTTGTTAATAGAATTTTTTTAATATTTTATAGCATACCAACCAATTTCTTAAATTAAAAATGAAAAACTTATTTCTATTAACTGTAATATATTTTCAATGTCAAAATCAGATTGGTTTCTTTTTTCTTACTAAAATACAAGAATAAAATAGTCTGCAAAGAAAAATATATTTGCAGAAATGATGAATCATTCTCAGGTTTGGCAAAAATTCATTACTTTTTATCTATGACATGGTATCAAGTAAAATTTACAATTTTACAAAGTTTTCACAGACAAGTGGTATAAGTAAACAACACATTTATTTCACATATATTTGATGTTTAAAAAGAAATGCTTATTATTACTTAAATTAATATAAAAATAAAGGAGAGAAATAACAATGCAATCACTACAATTAAGAAGTGATGAAAAGCAAGACACTTTCCAAAATCTGATCATGTATTAAATTTTTGGAGGGGAAAGGCTTTTTGGTCAAGCTGAGAATTTTTCATAACTTTTCAGTACCTCCTCATATTCTAAAAGTATGGAAATTGTCTGGATTTTAAAAGGGATAGATCATCAAAAAGTACTGAACTTTGGAATTCCACTTTAAATGCAATAGGGGAAGCAACCAGGTGTTTCTATTAAAAGTTGTCAGTTACTGTCAAAAAGACTTAAGATGACAATTTCTTCTTTACCAGTAGATAGCTGGCAATAATAAACATCAGGAGAGACCTTTTATTGCAAGTATTATAATTTGGTCCTCAGCAATCCAATAATATGAAAAGTAATTTAGGAAATAGTTCTGCCTTAATCTATTCTAAGTCTAATCTCTGTATATTCTGGATAGTCTTAAAATATTTACAATTCACTAATTTATATCTTTGCTCCACTAGGATGCTATGACAAATAATAATAATGTAATAATCTTATTTTGCTTTGTTTTAAAATAAAAAATATCAATCAAAACAACAGTGATTTATTATTTTCAACAGACATTCAATTTTAATTTAATTTTATCTCTGCATAGATAAGTAAACGGAAAAATAACTTCTGCAGTTGTCACTTTCTGGTCTAAAATCAATCATTCATTTGGTTATGGTACTTTTGTTTAGGAATTGTGTAGTAAAGTAAAACAAGTCATTTTTGTTCCAACTTCAAAATTACTTGAGATTTTCCACCAGAAAATATTTTAAAAATGTTTCCGGATAAATTTGAAAAACATTAAAATCCATTAATTTCTAATGAAAATTTATTGTGTGTGTAAGTTAGACAGTGTGAACACAAATGTGAAAATTCATAAAACAAAAATACAGCAAACAATGATGTCATGCATTTCACTGAACAAAAAGCAAATATAAAGCATCATAATTTCAGTTTTTAAATAATGCAGAAAGATTTGCAAAATGTTTTGTAAATTATGCTCTTTAAAAAAGGGAAAAAGTATAAGCATTTAATAAACTATGGAGCATTTTATAACAAAGTACATTTTAGTTGATTTCTGTGTCCATTCTTATCTTATTGGGTTCATTTAACAAAGGAAAAGAAGAAGCTATGTCAAAAAATGATTATTACAAGAACTAAATTTGGGGGGGTTGGTGGGGGTAAATAACACATCAAGAAAAATCAATGTTAAAAAATGTAATATCTACAATATATTTGTAATGTAATAATGGTCAAAACTGAAATTACTAGTAGTAAAAATAAGAATATTTGAAAATTGATGGATGCTGTATACATTCAAGTTTACTGATTATACAACACATCTCAATCATAAGTTCAAGACTGATACAGAATCTGACTGATCAAAGAAAAAATTAATAGGAAATTTTTCATTTGAAGATTTCTCTATCTCAATTCCAAGATGGATTGATATATAGAATATCAACTTAATTCAAATTTTGATTTTAAATCACTTGATATTTTAAAACATTTTGTTAGTTTTTTATTACAAAAAGTTGAGATATAAGAAAAAGGGTTAACAAGGAAATTTTAAAATATTGCTTAAAATAAGATGATTTGAAAGATTTTGCTTTGAAAACATATTCCTTAACTATAGTATAAAAATAGGGAAAACTTACAATTAGGGATTTGCTAAATTAATTTAACTCTATAATTAGAAAAGCTACAGAAATGTCAACAAAAGGTAGAAAAGGTAAAACTGGTAGCATGGGACAAGCAAACAATAAAGAGGAGGAGTAAGAAATAATTAGGCCAACAGTTTGCCAAAGACAAGTAGGTCAACCTTCATTTGTTATTGAAGGGCTTGTTGAGAAAAAAAAGGTAGAGTGATACAAAAAGCTACTAAAATCATCATACCTATTCAGGAACATTTTTTTATCACCTGGTTGGAATGCATGTCATGAAAATAAACAAAATATTAACAGCAGTTATTTTTTGAATGCAAAAAAGTTTTAAATTAAAAGTAATTTACCTGCTGATTTTACTATTTATTTTATCATTTTGAAACAAATTGTAATGTGCAAAAGTAGCAAGAAGCTTTTATGCATGAAATAAATGAAAAAGAAAACATAAATTGAAATTTTTTAAAAAGAAAATATACATCAAAACTATTCTATGTGAATGAAAGGGGAAAAAAATAAGTGAATATTTCAATTCATGTAAAAAGATAGTAAAGAGGAAATTCCAAGCATACCTTATTGTGAGGAACATAGACAATTTGTCATTGATTTCAAAGTGGGTAGTTGTATTCATCCCAAATTAGTAGGGTCCTGAATAAGTAAAGCTAATATACACAGCAGTTTGAATTTAGTTTTATCCTAACAGTGAGTTTTTAAATAAAGCACTTTTCTTTTGGTTTAAATCTAGCTCACATTAATTTTAGACAAGTGAAAATTCATAATGCATTTTCCTATAAACTAACCACAAGACCAGTTGAACTCATTACTGTTTTTCTTTTGTTCAAAATGTAGATTTTGCTTACAAATAGTGTTTTAAATAATTTTAAATACAATTATGAATAGTAGGACAGCTGTACCTTCTGTATGGAAGCAACTGAGTTCTTTTTCCGTAAGAATTTTAAGTACTTGTTAATTGGAAACAAAAAAGAAATGTTTTTTTTGTTTTAAAATTTAAGTATTTATTCACTAAAAGTTTAATATAAAAAAAGAATGCATTAAAATTTACGAAATATATTTAATTGAACTTGAAATAAGAAGAATGCATAATTAAAATTAATTCTAAATACCACTACAGACTCGCTAAAAAATTAGATGATGAAAAAAATACCCCAAACTTAAGAAAAAAGTTTTATTGTCAAAATCTTGGTTATTATTAAGAGACCAAAGGATTTTTTGACTATTAAATTATATTTTTTAATCTTTTTTAAAACTTAGAAATGTTGGTTAAAAATCTTGTTTTTCTTGTGCCAGTGTGGTAAAGTATAGGAAATTTTAGTGTCTTTTTCTTTTCTTTTTTTTCTTTGTGAAAAACTCATTGATTTGGAAATCCTTGCAAAAATAAAATAATTGTCGTATTTTAATGAAACTTTCAGGACTTATTCACAAATGAATGAAATTATTTTAGAAATGTTTCTTTTTTGGAAAATCTTGATTTTTTTCTTTTTACATATAAGAAATTATTTAATTATTCAAGAAATTAATTTTTGTACCACTTAATGTTTATATTAGTTATATGCAGAACTCTTTGGAGAATTTAAATCTTCAATTTTTTTTTATAAAACAGGACCTTACCACTCACTGTTACAGAAAATCTGCTCTGATTATAAGATGAAAAAAAAAATGAAATAAAACTAAGACATTATTTAATTAAAAAAAGCTTTTAATTGCTTTTATGAATAAGATATATTATGGAAACTATTGTCTTAAGAAAAAAATGTTTTTGATGAATAATGAATTTTTACAAGAATTGTTTTCATTTTGTAAAAATTTTAATTAGAGTAATAAGTAATGTTTTAACTCTTTTAAAAAGCTGTAATAATTTGTAGCAGGTAATAATGTTATTAAGTAAAAACTATATTTACTAATCATAAATAGAAAAGCTTACTACAATTCAGCAATCACAAATGTTTTAAAAAGAATTTTGAGTTTTTTGTGTATAAATGTGCAGATTTTTGTAAATATGGGTATCCATACATGACATTATCAGAAAATAAGAGCAATAACTATAGTAAATTTAAAGCCAAAATATCCAAATTTCAATAAAACAGATTAGGGAGAATATTTGCCTAAATTTTTAAGATTACTGGGTAGTTAAAAAAGGCACTCACATTATATACCTCAAGTAATTTTTACAGCTATGTCCAATGTAGAAAAGAATTAAACTTTTGCCTATCAGTCAAGCTGTCACCTCCTTAAATAAACACTTACCACTGTGTTAAAAAAATACATTTCTACAATATTTTAACCTAAAAGTAAGTAATAAATGTTTCAGATCAAATTAATTAAACTTTAAATCAGATAATATTCCTCAAATAAAGTTTCAGAAAAGTAGATTTTATTTTTGAAAGATTTTTTTAATAAAGACATTGTGCTAACAGATGGCTAAAAATATCACTAAAATCAATGATTTTTAACAATTTCAAAAAGAAATTCCTTACAGTCATTTTAAATTAGTTTTGAAATATAAAATATTTTGCTTATTGGAAATCTTAAATTTAATCTAGTAGCTTCAAATTAAAACTAAAATAAAAGTTCCAGAAAGATTTTTCATTTTAAAAAGAATCATTTTGCATTTCTGTGGAGGTACCTAATTAAAACACAAGGAAAAAAAATTATAACTTCAAAACATAAAATGCTATCACTTTATTAAAAATCCTAGTGCCTTAATATTTGCATATTTTCTGTAAATATTTTTCTGTATCTTATAGAGTGGTGACATATACTGCTATATTTTCCAACATATGAAAAACAACATTTAATACAAAAGATTTATTTATATGAAGTAAAACTTAACTTCACACTAATAACTGAAAATCACTTGCATTATTTTAAATAAAGATTTTAATATGTTGAGAACAAATCAATTAAACCATTTTCAGTCACTGAAATCATAAAATTAAGGAAACAAAAAAAAAAGTATGACAAAAATCATTTCTTTATTTAAATAAATTCTGAATAAGCAACTCTCACATGAATGCACATAAGAAGCACAAGTAATAATATATTGAAGATAAAAAAATTGTATGAATGTTAATAGAATGGTATATCTGTCTTTAAAACTGTACTTTTAATATTCTCTAGAAACCATGAAATTAGTTATACCTATTATATTAACCAGAAGGAGAGTTTTGTCAAATATTCTTAGTCTGGTGGCTATACATATATTTTTTTAGAAAAATATAACATCAAATGTCTGAAACTTTGAAAATTTATTAAAACTTGCTCCTAATTTTTAATGAAATCTTCAGCATAGGAATGCCAAAATCCCTTGCTTGACCAATGAAATAAGTTTTTTAAGTAAGTAATGAAACATCCTGTAAGCACTAAAATGTAATCTATAACTTGCAAATGTTTCTATATTCTGTTTAAAAGTATACATCAATCAAATTTGAATCTTAAAAGAAAAAACGTGTGTGCATAAATAAAGCATGTTTGGTATGTACACAAAACTGTTATATTCTTTCCAAGCATTTTAAGTGAATGAGTGCTGAGTGTCAAGAAAGCTACTGCTGAACATATTTTTAGGAACTGCCTGATTGTGTTACAGTAAGAAAAATGATATCTGGAAGCATAGCATAAATCTAAAGGAGAGAAAAATGAGGTTAGAAGAAAAAGGGGGCAAAACAAAATCTTTTTAAAGCACTCAAAAATTGGAAGATGAAGGAGCAAACAAATCATTCAATATGAAAATGCATGTTGTAAACACTGAATAAAGTCTGTCCTTGGATTGTTTGTTTTTAAAGTTGTCAGATGTTTCAAATAAGGGTTTTTAATTGTTAAAAATTGACACTATTACTCCAGATATTTAAAATTTAATAGTCAGAAAATGTTATACTGATTACTATCAGAAAAAAAATTGTAAATTACCGTAAATGGAACATTTGCTACTTTATTTCAAAACATTTATTAAACAAATTTCATTTTTCTTTATGTTTTATTGCTATATTCCCTTTCCACCAAAAGAATTTCCAGTTATATTCTAATTATTTTAAGGCATGGCTTGACTATATGTACCAAACAGAGAGAGATCTTTCAAACACTTATGTTATTTTACAGGCAAATGTATATTCCTACACCAAATATAATCCATTGCTCTCATCTTACTGCTAAGAATGAGGTGGTGTGGGGGTGGTAGCTATGGTTGAAAAGTTCTCAGCCTAAATCACTTCCCCAAACATGATTAAATGGACAAACATCAGAATTTTGTAAGGAATCTCTTCATCAGACCAAGATTGTTTCAGCAACTCCCTGGTCCATTAGAAATATAAAAAAAAAAAATTTATAATTTTCCCGGAATTGATAAAACATTTAAAAATAAATATTTTCCCCCAGTTAATTCAATAGCCTAATCAACATCATTTTCATTGTCCAAATGTGTTGTGGTTATATACATTTGATTAAAAAATAAATGACAAGTTATCTGGGAAAAAGTTAACAAGGAATCTAAAAAAAGTCAAAGGTTCAAATAAGCTGGTTTTAATTTGATATACAAGGCTTCATCCTAGAATACTGCCATTTTTCCAGAGGAAGTAAGGCCTGTGATTAATTGAAAAAGACTGGCACAGAGAGATTTCAACTGGAGACTAGTGATAACCTCTGTAGAGGTAGGAGGTTGATATGGTGAGAGTTGTTCACAAAGACAACAGCCACTGAAATGGAAGGCAATGAATAGCAACAGGCATTCTGTTGTAAACAGCAGATGGTCAAAAAAAAAAAAAAAAAAAACAAAAAAAAAAAAAACTGCCGAGTAAAACACTTATATTTACAGCTCACTATCATCTCTTTTTTTTTTTATCTTTGTTATTTGCTTTTTTTCCTTCTAGCATGTTTCAAGAAAAAAATTTCTTGTAAATCCAAGTTTAATAAGGAAGGTTCAAAGTAAATCATAAAATTTTTATCATTTGAAAATTACACACAAACATAAACTTAAGGGTTAACCAACTTAGTTTTTACTCATTTTTGACTAATTCCTAAACATCTCTAAATCTCTATTTGTTGGATTCTTGCTCTAGAAAATGCAACTTTTTTTGTTTACATCATTGTTAGGTAAGTGGATAGAGCCTAAAAAATGTTTCCATCCCTTCTCAATGTAACACCCCCACAACACCCCAAAAAAACATTCTTAAGTTTGATCAGATTTTTGGAAGTGGGTCAGACTGAGAAATTTCCAGCATGTTTTCCTTTGCTTATAAGTAAAAGGTACTCATAAAGTACATTAATAAATGTAGTGAAATGAAAAAACATCATTTTAAAAACTTTTGGTGTTAATGAAATAAATTAAAATCTATAAATTAATGTAATCATTTATAGGCAAAAAGATATATCTGTATACAGTTTGCAAAGTTTTAAATTCAAGAGTAGACGTTTCATTTTTAAATTAAATCATATTTTGAACAGAACTTAGGTAAAAATTTAAATACTATAAAATAAAAACAGACTTCAACTGATCTTTTTAAATATTAAATGGAATTTAATTTTTTTAACTTAAAAACTTAATTACTTTATTATTGTTTAGAGCAGCACAACTCCAAACAAACACCATCAGGAAATTTCCAGGTTAAAGTTTTATAATTTAGGGAATATATTTTACAAAACCAATTAATTCTATTCAGTAATTAAAATATTGGAAACTTATAAATACTGTTTACAAGAAAAAAAACAAAAAACAGATAGTAAAACTGTTCACAGGTTTTTGTTTCTTATTTGCTTCTTTCAGAAATTAAGGCAATATATTATTTACTTAATTAATCTAAATTGTATAAATGAGATATTCTTCCAATATCTGATTAAAATAAAAGAAAATAGCTTTTATTCCTTGCGAAAATTTTTATTCAAAAGTTGAAAATGCCAATTACTTTCAGCTTTTTGATGACACAAATTTTGCAAGAAATGAAGTTATTTTCTTCAAATTAAACACCAAATATTGTATTTTGTAATAATCAGATCACTTGTCCAATAGAAAAAAATCCCTTCTGCTTTTATAGTAAAACAATTTGTTAGATTCAGTTCAATTTCTTAATTACCAAATGTTGAGAATGATCAAAACAAGATTTAACAAAAACAACTTTATGAAAAAGTTACTTTCTTTTTAATGTTAAGAAACTCATTTTAGACTTAATGAAAAAAAAAATTAATAATTAAAAGAATCAATCTTAAAATCTGAATATTTACATAAGTTCTCTATAATTAATGCAACTATTATTTTGCAATTAGCTTCTTAATCCCTTTTCTTTATAGAAAGCTCATTTTTAGGCCACTTTTTTCTTAAATTTTTACAAAATGATAAATTATCCAATAATGTCCAACACTAAAAAAATATATTTGACAAGTTACGATATCAAATACATTGTTTTGGATGATAGATGAAATACTTATTAAAGAATCTTCCACTATATATAAAAATGTCTTTTGGCTTGCTTAAAAAGTCAAAAGACATTTTTAAAGTAAAGTGTAAACTTTTTAACTGCTTTATTGAAATTTTAAAAGGCATTTTCATACTGTAATATATTTTTCAGTTTAATTTGCTGATACAAATTTATATTACTATTTTCAAGGAATATTGCTAAATTTGGTAAAAAAAAAATCCTTCAGAGGATACAAAACTCTTAAAGAAGTGCATTTTCATAAAATCAAAAGCTTCATTTTTCAAATATATTAAAAACTACTACATATTTAAAAATAAAAATCAGTATATAATCCATATATAGTTTAATATATGAACACGATTTTGTGTTCATATATTTTATAAGTTACACAAATTACAAATGATTATTTAACACAAGGTAAATTTTAAATTCAGAAAAACATGATGGTTTAATAAATAGAATAAAATAAACTTGTTTCTCGTAAATATCCTTTCAACATATATTTCAACATCTTATGAATAGTGTTACTAGGTAAATAAACAGCAGAGCTGAATTTAGCTGACAGCTATGTCAGTATGTATGTGCAGTTTAAGTTGAATATAAACTTAAGTATAGTTTCTAAAGATGAACTTGAGCAAAAAGATAATAAATATTCATATGATAAAACTTATGTGAAAGCATGTTAATGTTTGAAAAAGAGGGAAGCTGAAATCTGAACAAAGAGTGTTAGGGAAAGTAAAGATATCATATCTGAGAAAGCTGTTCAAAGTAAAACCCAATATTTTGATAAGCTAATGAAGGAAAGTTGCAATAACTAAAAAGAGCCTAATAACTATAAAACTATGAAAAATGTAAATAGGTAAGTAGAATAAGAGTTTCATAAAGTTGATAGAAAAATAGATTAAATTAAATAGAAAAAATTAAAAGAAAATGCATAATCTATCCAATGAAAAGAACAGTTGAGATGAATGGATAGCTAACCACTTATTTAATTTACTTTAAATTTCTTTCTTTAAGACATAAAACTATATTTCAGAGTATGAGGTTAGAAAATTCAGTCAATTATTATAATAAAATTATAATATATAAAGTGTTGAAAAGTTCTCAGAATAACCAAATGACCAAATATCAGACTTATTTTGGCAAAAGTTTCTTGGTCAGACTGAGGATATTGAAGACTTAACTGATTTTCTACACGTTGAAAAAAAAAAAACAAAAAACATGCAAATCTAGAATTGATGGAGTTATTGGAATTATCAAAGTTATCCCAAAAAGAAGCAGGTACAACAAAATTCTACAGTGGTTGTTGGCTGATTTTGTTTAGCGGCATATCAACATGCTGAAATCTAAATATTTTGAAGGTAACAAAAAAAAATTATCTAATAGTTTACATTCAGAAATTTCTTTTTCTTCAATTTAAATATCCAATTTTGACAATAATAGCATTCACTCATATCTTTCAAGTAAATTTATTATTGCTTGCAATAATTACAATCAATATTAAAGACTCAATAAAATTGTAAAATATTTTCTAAATTCACATTATTTAAAGATCTTTTTCATATGTAGTTATATTGTTTCCCTACTGTCTATTCTTTCTATGTGCAAATTACAGTTTTAGAAACAACTAAATTCATATCATTATCTACATTTAGATTATGTTATAAATTATTAGTCTTAAAATATGTATGAACTTAAAGTAGACATTCCTTTTTATTATTTGGAAATATTCATTCAGCAGATATTTGTTGCAGAATTTTAAATTTGCATTTCACATTAGTTTATTTTCAAGACATATACTAATTACTTTGATAAATACAATTAGACAGTCATAAATAGAAAAATAGAGAAAATCAAGATAGAAAAAAGCTGAAAATATACAATACATAAGTGGATAGATTTAAAGAATAAAACAAATAGAAATTTCCCATGCTTATTTCATTTATAAGTCTTAAATGTCCCTTAATTATTATAAAAAGAAGACATTTGTCTAACACTTTTCTTAACTGATTATATGTATATGGAATCTTATCACTCCAAATTCAGAATTATTAATTTTGTTATTTTTTTTATTATTGTCTATTATTTTATAAAATATGAGAGGATGGTATTAAGTATCAGATTTTATAAAATGAATCCAATTAAACACACTTGATATACAATTAGAAAAAATAAGATAAAGAATCTTTTAAAGAACCATTGAAAAAGAAGCACATTAATAATTCATATTCTTTTAGAAAAAAGAAAATACTTAAGTTAATTTTATAGTAAGTTTATAATTTTAAACTGAAAAGGATTTCAGCCTTACTGGTTTTGTATCAATTCAGATAAACTCATTAATACTTTACAACATTATTCATTAACACAACTCATTTCTGCTGTTTAAAAAAAAATTATCTTAAAACCAAACTTTTAACATTTAAAAATTATCCCACATTTGTCAATGTCAAAATAAAACTGAAGATACATTTATAAAAAAAAAATTAATCTTCATTTCAAATTCATAAATATTAAATTAAAAAACATTTGGTCTTATCTACAAAAAGATGAAAACAAGAGAAAGAAAATTTCCAAAAGATTAAATGAATGATGTAATGAAATTAAAGCTAGGAAAAATTGTTTATAAATTTCATTGCAAGAACATTTAATCCCAGATTACACACACACACACACACACACACACACACACACACACACACACACACACACACACACACACACGAGCTTGAAAGTCACAAGTGTACACATATTTTCATGAGCTGATATTAACTATTCATTTGATATAACTCACAGAAGCTGCCAAAGGCATCCTCAAATTCAATGTAAAGTCACTTACTATTTATAGAATTTTGACCCTGAGAAAACTAGAAGACACTTCAGAATTATTACTAGCAGACCTAATCTTAACAATGTAAGATACACAGATAACACTATGTTGAAGTTAGACTTAGAAAAGTGAAAGATCTCTGAGACAAGATAGTAAAAAAAAAAGCAAGAAGAAAAGACTCACTATTAACTGTATGAAAAGAGAATACATTGTCACCAAAAAGAAACAACCTGAGATGTGAGTTATGTATTGGGGATGTCAAAATCAAATAGTTACAAAAATTTAGTTATAGTGGTAGTTTAGTAACAGATGATTTGCCCAATGCACCCTTTTTAGCATATACTAGAATGTCATTTCCCACTTTCCAAGATTATCTGGCTCAAAAAGTGCATTCCAAATAATATGCATATATTATTGAAAATCTTCATTCTTTTCCATATTTATATGCATTTACATGGATTATTTTTTATAGAGGAGTTTTACAAATTTTATAACAATAGAAAATGTTGAGAGATTTTAAAACTTGAATACATGTACAGTAATTTGTTTTAATTCATAACTAATAATTAAATAAACTGAAGTAGACTTCAATAAAGAAAAAGTTCAGAATACCAGGGTATTGTAATTCAATAAACAAAATTCCTTAAATAAAAAACAAGAAGAGTAAGAGATTCCTCCTCCCACTGCCCATGAAACAATGGGGGGTCCCTCTGGTTGGGAACTCCTGTGATAGAAAATATGACACAGAAATCTGAAGGTGTATAGAAATAGGAAAATATACCTTCAAGAAAGTGAACAGAGAATTAAGAAATAAGTAAATGTCTCTAGAAACAAAGAAAAAAGTGCAGAACTATTACATAATATCTAAAATGAACAATCTTCTTACAGATGAAAAATGCTAGTTCTTAGCCATGAATATCTGAATAATGAGGATATTTTAAGAATTACAAACAAAGTGACAGATGAAACTGCTGGGATATAAAATGAAGAAAGATGTCATGGAGAATATAATATTTACAGTATATACTGAAGGCATGAAAAACAGGTAGAGACAGCAATTATTTAATTAGTTTGTGTGAATGGATATCAAAACAAGAACAAAGAGGAATAGTAATGAATCAAATGTTACTTGCAACAACAATAAAAAACAGAAGTTGTGGAAAAGATATGGAATATCAAAGAAAGAAGAAACATTATAATTATCTGAAAATAATTAAAATATATGAGGGACTACTCTGAAATTAGCCAAACTTCAACTACATTTGAAATCTAAAGTTAGCTTTACTTGTAATTCTAACACTCAACCAGCATGGTTGGGAATCTAGTTGGTTAAATGACTGTTTAACATAAAAGCTTTCAATTCAGAAAATTGTTTTCATAATGTTCATTAAATAGAAGAGTAAATGAAAATATTAATAATTTTTGCATAAAATTATGATACCCATGAAATAATGTTGATATGATTTTCTTTTGTAAGAAACACAAAAATCAGGTCATTATTATTGGGCGAGTACAGTTTTATTATTAAGTTGCAAATTGAACTGGAAATTGTTTTATTCTTCAAATTATAACATTTTATTGATATTGTCCTAACAAAAATATTGCTATTATATGCAAATTTATTGTGTAAAAAACACACCCACAAATAGAAATTAAATCATAACAATACTGATTCTTTAATTTTTAACTGTACTAAATCTAACACATAACTAATGATTTACAGGTTACTCATTGAACTTGTTATTAATGGCTAGTAACACCAGCATGCAAATCACTAAACATCTAGCATTTCAGCAGAAAACATGATTTAATAAACATTTTAATAAAGAAAGAAAAAAATTGATAGATAAGCTTACTATGAATCCCAGTTTGAAAAGTATGTTGCAGGTGTCTCTATTAGAGAAGATATAAGCTAATTCATTTATTTGTGTCATCTATGAAGCTTAGGTGTTGGGTCATGGAAACACTTTAATATACAATAAAGCTAAACTTCCAATAAAAATTGAAAGCTGTCTTGGTTTAAGGCCCGGAAATTATGGTAAGCCTATTGATATATAAAAAGAAAAGCAAAATCTTTATAAAAAACAAATTAAAATCAACATTTACTCTTTTATCACTGTCTTTTAAAATAATTTGGGTAAAAAATGCATTCTTTATAGATTCTATAAATTCTAACTCTGATAATAAAAGAAAATTAGATTTGTTGAGTGCCAATAACAAATTAATCAAACTGAATTGAATTATTTAAAAATTAAGAATATTTAAATGGCGGTAAATATCTGAAAACATTAAATATAGGATAATTAGTTATAGTTTAAGACAAATATTTTGGAATATTTGACTAATGGAAGCTTTTCTCAGCAGCCCTAGATAAATAATAATCAACATTGTCATTTATTATCAAGTGAATGGATACAGTATTATAACTATACAACTCAACTAAATAAAACAAAATAATAGCCAAAGATTTAACAAAGATTTTTCAAATGAGATTTAATAAAATAAACTTTCTTGTTAATTAAATATCAATTAGAATGATAATACTAATAATACTTCAATGTTTGTTCTCGGAACACTAATACTATAAGTATTTTGTATTGATTTTATAAAGAAATAAAAAATATATAAATTTTTTTTCAAGGTTTCATTAAATGAATTAAAACATTGAAAAAAATTTTAAATAAAAAATTAGGAGATGGATATTTTTTAACAAAAATTAGTAGACTAACAATATAAGTGAAGATAAATAGTAACAATTCTTAACCTGTAAAATCTACATAACACAACAAATGCATAAAAAATTAAAATGTGATAAAAAAAATTGTGATGGTCTATCACAATTTTTTATCACATTTTTAACTTTTTATGCATTTGGTTAAGAATTGTTACTATTTTTCTTCACTCATATTGTTAGTTTTTTTAAAAAAAAATTCTGGAAAATAAAAAAGTAGTGATTTATTTACTAAAAATTTAATTTTTAATGAAGAATTTGCTAAAAAATCCCTTGCAAGTTAAAGTAAATTATTTAGGTAATTAGCTCAATAAATTATTTGATGTTTGATCCAATATCTTAAATTAAAATTAACATTATTGCACAAAATAAAAAAAATTACGTATACTTTAATTGGAACTGATAATTCAAAGTTATATTACCAAACAAAATATACAAATGACAATTTAAGTGATTGAAAATATGCTTATACTTTATATAAAATGCAACCAAATAAGGATTGAAATATACAATGTTTCACTCTAATATGGCTGCTATTTCTTGATGTCAACTCCAGTTAAAGATTAGTTTTTATTTTTTATTCAGAAAATAATAATTATTTATATATTATTAACAAAGCACATGAAGTAGCAACAAGATTTTCTTTAGATTTGTAGATAATGATGCAAAATGACTATATATATATATATATATATATATATATATATATATATATATATATATATACACACACACACACACACACAGATTCACCTACACAAAAGAGCAAAAAGATTGAATTTGAAAGAACCTGTATCATAGAACTTTAAAAATGATTTTTATTTTTTACTAAAAGGAAAAATTTCAATAAATTATTAATATCATAATGAATTCAACATAAATTCATTTAAAAAAATTTTGCTGCCACATTACTTTATAAAGAGTATGCAAATATAAAAAAAAACTGGCTTTTATGAAAAAGATTACAGATTTCATATATTCAGGTAGCATAAAATAGCTAAATGACTGATAAAAAAAGAGTAAGCTTTATAAATACAGCAGCAGTGATGATAATGATGATAGTTGTAATTAGAGTGAGAAATTCAACTTTCAGGTGTTTTTCTCTGATGCTTTTCTGATCTTTTTTTAATCAAAGAAAATCTGATAAGTTAAACATTCATATTTAAGCTACCCTTCTAGCCCCTGGTGACATAGAAAATAAGATAAAATAACAAATTTACTGTTTATACAGACTTTCCTCTTTTACCAACTTAATCTAGATAGGAATACCAAAATCTTAGAATGATTTTTTTATTTATATAGACAGCTTTCCACAATGAGTTGTTACCTTATTGCGTAAGCAAACAAACTGAATATCTCACAGACATCCCAAAGGATGCTCACCTAATGTTGATATAGCTTTCACTGCTATATGTTTAGTGAATTTTGTCACTGCAAATCAGATCAATTTATAACAAACATTTCTTTTAAGTCTAATAGTCAAAGTAAATCTCAGTTGTATTGAAAAACCCCAAGGTAAACTATATTTGAAGACTACTGATAAAAGCAAATATATCTTAACTAACAGCATCAATGGAAACATTTACAAATAATACTGAAAACCAATTATTTTTTAAACTTCATATGCAAATTCATTAACATTAACACTATATATATCTTGACGTTAAGACATTACTCTGAAAAATGGTGTCCAAAATATGAAGGTATAATAGAAAAAACTTGACTATTCACTAGTGTTAAATTATTTACTTAATATTAATCTTTTTCATGGTTTTATACCTGTAAAAATTAATGCTTTAAATATTTTATATGATATACACAGAGTGAAATAATATTGCAAAATTAGTTGTAAATCATTTTCAAGTCTGTTTTATGCACCAATTTGAAAAATGAGAGAAGAAACATAACAGTAAAAATAACCTCTCAATTTATTAAATACAATTTTTTAGTGAACCAGAATTGAATTATTTAAACTAAATTTCTAAAACCTTATATAGTGTCGGAAAAGTAATTGCATATTTTTAAAAATGTTTAATCAACTTTTTAATAAATTATTTAAATGAAACATTTTAATATAAATAACAGATTATAAAAATCATAGGTTGAACAAATTACAAATTAAACTTTTAAAATATTCTTAAATTTTAACAAACAAAATAATTTTAAAAATATCTCATGAACAGCTTCGGTATTAAATTTGATGTACTAAGCCAGAGAAAATTAAAATTAAAAGAAAATAAAACATAACATCAAAACATAACCATAGTAACCAATGACTAAGACACTAATACACTACTATTAACTAGCTTATGTTCATTCTGGAGTGTTGGTAAAATGTAATAGTTTCTACTGAGATATTTCCTTATTGTATTTATTAGTTACAGATTAAAAATATAAAATCTTCTTACATATGCGCATGTAAAGTTTAGTTTTTTGTCATATTTTACAGATTAGCTTTGCAAGAGCTTTGTTTTTTTTTTTTTATGTTCTCCTAAAATGCTAACAAGTCTCTGATGAAATCTATTTTAAGAAATAACATAAAATGAGCAAGATATAATGTTGTTTATCACTCTTAGAAAATTAATGCCTATAAATATTGAGAGATTTTTCAGAAGTTACTATTTTGAGAGTGAGTTTTACTAAGAAATTTTCATTTTAAACACATACTAAACATTAAAACTTTTGATGCATTGATTATAAAGTGATTTAGCAAATAAAAGCATAATATTGTCAATAGTAAGTGATTTATTTATTTACTTTGACAGATATCACTTTTATTTTATCTCACACTAAAAACAAAGCAGAGAAATGTTCTGTACTCCAGCTCAGATATGATAATGTCTGTGTAGCTGAATATGCCAAATATACAATATCAAATATATTTTTTTAAATTGCAAAATTTCCAGCAAATAATAGTTTTTAATTAATTTGCTGAGTCAAAAATAATTTTACAAAAACCAAAATTAAAAGAAAAACTCATTAAAATATAACAAATAGATTTCATACAATTTCTTTTTACATATAGAAGAGACAAAAACAGCAACATCAACAACACTAGGAAAACTTATATTTTTCCAAATCAAAAAGTATAAATTATTTTAACTTCACTCTCAATAAATATAGTGAGATAATTGCTTTGGGGAGATATTTCTTATAAATTACTATTAAAGAAAATTTTAAGAGGAAACTTAACACAATAGAGATCTTTTATTAAAATAAGATTTTCTACAATTTCAATAGCCATATTTACAAAAGACAAATAAGAATTTTAAATTATACAAATACATGTAAATTATGAAATTCTGAGAAAATGTTTTCATATTACCTATATTTTTTACTGTTTATTTTGACTAATTTCATCTTTTTGTTGCTTTTTATTACATTTACATTCTTAAACAATAAGAATCCAGTATAAAGATAAGACAAACGGCCATTCTAAATATTGGGGGTTTATTTTTCATGAGCAATGTCTTATTAGACTACAAAAGTTGTCATAACAGAACTGGACAGAAGCCTCATCTCTTAACTGATAGTCACTATCTTTTCATTCCAGACTGTAAATTGCTTTGATCCTGTGCAGCAGAAATATTTTCATTATCATCTATATAATTTACAATTTGACTAACTTATTTTTTTGTTTGTTTTTATCAATTATTCTTTCAACAATCCATTCTTTGATAGCTGATTCAAATCTACTTTATACAAATTCTCAGTTTAATTTAATGTATGAAGAATTGATCAACTAAAAAGAATGTAAAAACACAAAAACAAAAGAAAAGGAAAAATAAGCTAAATTAATAAGAGCTACATTACTATGTTGTAAATATTCCAAGA
This sequence comes from Acanthosepion lycidas, assembly GCA_963932145.1. NCBI lineage: Eukaryota > Metazoa > Mollusca > Cephalopoda > Sepiida > Sepiidae > Acanthosepion > Acanthosepion lycidas. Next base: position 66,781,301 of record OZ010578.1, read on the forward strand.
TAAGATGTACATGTGTGTGTGTGTGTGTGTGTGTGTACTGATTCCTTATAATAGTACAGTATGTGTATGTAGAGAGGAAGTGTGTGGATGCATGTGCATGCTGGTATATATATATACACATATTGGCAAGAGCAACAGGCACACATGCGGACACTACACTGTATACAAAATGTGGGTGTTTCTGTCTATGTGTATGTGTAAAAATATGTTTACTAATTCCTCGTAATAAGACGCTATCTATGAATGGAGAAAGAATAAACATATATACATGCATGCTGACAAAAACACAAGAAAATGGAAATATATCTAAGAACACAAAAAGGTTATTGAAACATAAGAATTCAGATAACTCCTTCACTATTTGTCAGAACAATTTTAATAGTTTTGTAAACCTTCATGCAGAAATTTTCAGCGCCAGTTCAAGAAAAAAATTTGGGTCAGTAACACACACAAAAAAAAGGTCTCATATCGAGTATACTTAACATTAAAAAACATAAGAAAAAAATTAATTATTTCTAATACAATATGGAAGTCTCCACACTTTGCCTGATGAAGATCGGGAAAGCAGAAACACATGTAGCAAAATTATGGAAAATAAAGTATATGTTTTTAAAAAAAAAAATCAACATTACAACAAAAAAAAGTCTGCAGTTTATCTATTCTTTGTAATATACACACTTTACTCTCATTGGGACTAACATAACCTCTTCCATAAATAAATATATATATATATATATGTATGTATATATATATATATATATATATATATATATATATATATATATATATATATACACGTGTATATATATAAAAATAATCATATACATCTATATATATAAATATACACATATGCAAATATATAAACGTATATATATGTATATAAACATGTATACAAACATATATATACATACAAACATATATATATACATGCATATATATAAACATATCTATGTATATATACATGAACATATATAAACATATGTATATACACACATAAACATATGTATATACACATATAAACATATATATATACATGAATAAAAATGTATATATACATACATATCTATAAACATATATATGTATACATACATATTGATAAACATATATACGTATATATACATACATATTGATAAACATATATATGTATATATACATACATATTGATAAACATATATATGTATATATACATACATATCTACAAACATATATGCATGTATACATACATATCTATAAACATATATGTATATATACATGCATATCTATAAACATATGTATATATACATACATATCTATAAATATATATATGCATGTATACATACATATCTATAAACAAACATATATATGCATATATACATACATATCTATAAATATATATATGCATGTATACATACATATCTATAAACAAACATATATATGCATATATACATACATATCTATAAACATATATATGTATATATACATACATATAAACATATATATGCATATATACATACATATAAACATACATACAAACATATATATGTATATATACATACATATAAACATATATATGTATATATACATACATATAAACATATATATGTATATATACATACATATAAACATATATATGTATATATACATACATATAAACATATATATGTATATATACATACATATAAACATATATATGTATATATACATACATATAAACATATATATGTATATATACATACATATAAACATATATATGTATATATACATACATATAAACATATATATGTATATATACATACATATAAACATATATATGTATATATACATACATATAAACATATATATGTATATATACATACATATAAACATATATATGTATATATACATACATATAAACATATATATGTATATATACATACACAGATATATATATATAAACATAAATATACATGCCTACATATACATAGATATATATAAACATATCTATATACATGCCTACATATATATTTAAAA
>OZ010578.1:66783489-66963489 GCA_963932145.1 Acanthosepion lycidas
ATTTTTTATTAACCAAATAGAGCAAATTAAACAAACCATTAACAGATAAATATTCATTGGACATATGGTATTTTATTATAATAGTAGTAATTGATATATTTGACAATGATCCATTTGCTCTAATGTCCAGTGTTAAAAAAATATATTTGGGTAAGGGGTCACACCTCTGAGTGAGGAATTCATATTCCTTTGGTGTAGTGGTTTGTCTATGTTTGTTCCCACCCAACTCTCTTCTGTGGCTCGAAATAGCTATTTTCATGCAACAACAAGCACACCTTGGTAAACCACTTTGACTAGCAGGCAAATCAAACTCTTGATAATTTTGGACCTGTCAGCATTTGAAGTTTCATTCCCAGCAGAGTCAGTGGATGAGATCACCTACAGATCTAACAACCATGAAGGCAGTATCAACAAGTGCCATGGAGTGCATCAAAGCATGGGTGTGACACATAGAAATACTGGTCATCTACTGCAGCCTGGAAGTCTCCGGTTGAAATGGTTCTGCATGCCACTAGATAATGTCAGGGCCAAGGTCTCAAACATAAATTACATTTATATTTTAGGTCAGAATATGAGATAATTTGACACAGGGTAGGATTTCCTGGATTCATGGTTAATGTGGCATTTAACACACAAGTTTCAGTATTATGTTTTTAGATCAATAGAATTTGAATAGTATTTATCTGCGCTTCAAATTCAATATATCAATATTTTCACATAAAAAGACTTGTACTGATAGACAAGTTCAAAGAAAAAGAATGTCTGATTTTATGGATAATTTCAATCTTCTTCCTACTGGATTTCAGATATTAATTGTTAAGCAAAATCCTTACATAATCATTGAATTTAATGTTCGAGATCTTTTCATATGCTGAGAATATATCTAATTCATAGATGTAAAACTGGTTAAATCCATTGTTACATTCAGTTACTGAGCTTTCTGCTCCTCTGGACAGATAATTGCCGGAGTTGGTATCCATTTCATTCAGCCACTTTCTTCCAATTGTTGAATCTTTGATATTGGCACCGCCTATCTATTCGTGGTCATGGGATTGACATGTATATCAAAAACCAATCTTCCATCACTGCTGACACTGTGGTATAGATAAGTACATCAACTCACTGTCATCATTCACTCACATGCATACATGAAGTAGATAGAATGAAAGGAAAAGGAAGGAAGGGAGAACAAAAAAAAAGACAAATGTTCTGAACTATGAGATAACAGATAGATAAATAGATTAGTCTTTCTCTCCTTTAATACGTAAATCATAGTAGCACATCACATCTCCATGGCCCAAAAAGAACATTTTTTTTTAACTCAGCGGTTTATCAAATTCTTCAAAATATAATAACACTCATGCCCTAGACAATGCATCTGCCGTGGGATTGCTTTTACCCAAAATATGTTTGATTTCCAAGCTGAATTTTTGTAAGAGCAAACTCCATACTAGGAGTCTTCAATTCTTATTTCTTATTCTATGTATAAATACTAGAAGATTATGAACCATATAAACATTAGTTGAAACATTATGCTGCTCATATGTAAACTTCAAATTGCTTCAAACTATTTATTAAAGCTAATGCCTCCTTTTCCTTGTAGTATGCCTTCTGGTGAACATTAAACTTTTTCAAGTAATAACTGACATTGCTGGTCTTCTTGTAACAAAACTACCCCTATTCCGACATCACTAAATCTACAGCTAATGAGAAAAGTTTATTAAAGTCTGGTGCTTGTAATACTGGTTCCATGCTCAACATCCTTTTAATTTTGATAAAAACTGCTTGGCATTCTGCTGACCTCACAAATTTACGTTTCTTCTTAAGCAAATTAAGCAAGGACAAAATTTCATGCAATATCGATCTATGCATAGAAATCTGACGACTTCCAGCAGACCTTTTGGGTTTGGGTAATCCATAATGCTTGTACACTCTGGGGCACTGTCTTCCAATATCCAATCACAGTAGTTCACTGTAGCTTGACTAAATTTGCTTTTGATGAGGTTAGATTGGCATAAGCCTACCGAATTCTTCCTGCCATGAGTCACAATACATCACTATATCATCATCCCCTCCAACATCACACAAACACTGGTCCATCATTCATGCAAAAGTGGCTTGAGAGTTTTTCATGCCAAAGGGCATAACACAGTACTGAAAGCTATCTAGCAGAGTTAAGAAGGCCAATACCTGTTTGGCTCTTTTGGACAAGAGCTCAACCCAATTCCCCCCTCAGTAAGTTGCATTTCGTGATATATTTTGCCTTTCCGATCATATCAATGCAATTGTCAATCTATGGGATAGGATATGTATCAGTTTTCAGCAATTGATTCACCTTTCTGTAATCTTTACAAAATTGGGCAGATCCATCTGCCTTATTCACAAGTACACATGGAGATGCCCATTCACTTCAACTGGGTTCAATGATATATTTTCTAGCATATACTGTATTTCTTGTTTGCTCTCTGTGGGTTCATTCAGTAAGGGTACTGCTCTACAGGTCTTACCTCCCCTACATCCATGTCATGTGCTGCTGTTGTCTTACTTGGTACATCAGAAAATAAGACTTTAAAGTTTGTAATTATGTTAACCAGCTTCTCCCTTTCTGTTGAGGGTAGGTGGTCTAGTTTATTTTCCAGATCAGCTAATATTTCTAAATTTTGCAGTTTAGGTGATGTACTTCAATCCACGTGAGTTTTGCTGGTTTTGAACTGGCTACCCTTTGATTCACAGGCAGCTAGTAGTCATCTCCTCAGTTATTCTAAAATATGGCTTCAACATATTTATGTGACAACTCTTTTGCTGATCTGGTGTGCTAAGGATATAGTTCAGGTCACTGACTTTTCATACTACTTTATATGGCCTTTGAAATTTAGCTTTGAGAGCATGGGCGTTTATTGGTAACAATACTAGAGCTTTATCTCCGACTTAAAATTCTCTCGCTACTGCATAATGCTTTTTCATCTTGGGCAAGTTCAAGATGCTTTCTCGCTAACTTGCTTACTTCTGATATTCGGTTTTTAAGGTGTGTCACATAATCCAACAAGTTCATTTGATCTGGATTGCCTTGTAAACATCTTTCTTTCATTAATTACAGTGGACCTCTCACAGCATGTCCATACACCAATTCAAAATGGCTAAATCCTAATGATTCTTGCCTGGCTTCTCTCTCTGCAAACAACAAATGGAAAAACCTTCATCCATTTCCCTGTGGTTTTCCATGCAGTAAGCCCTTATACTTTTTAGCATCAAGTGGAATTGTTCTAGCACACCCTGGGATTGTGGGTGATATGCGCTCATGCGTATCAATGTGATTCCTTTCCGATATTTATTTACTCCCAAATGACTTGCTAGCAGTATCTCATGAGCTATCTTTAAAATAAAGGTTCTTTGTTGCCTTAGGGCAACCAAAGAACAGACAATGTTGCCTGTCTTCCATGTTAGGGATTTCCTTTGACTTCCACCTTTTCATTAGTAGTCCATTATGGATATAGTATTCCATCGAATTCTCATCCTGCTTGGATTCACTGTTCACTAGCTCAAAATATCTTCGTAGCTCAGGATTGGTTTCCTGCTTTTCTATATCTCCCCTTGCCATTTGATCATTTTTCCAATTCCTTCTCTGCATTCAGCTTGTCCTCCTCCTCCTCTCTCCCTCACTTTCATGCATGTTACTGCTTCTGCTGTACTATTGCCTTCTGCCTGAGTGGGTATGTAATGTCTACCTTTCCTCCCACTACCTTGTTTCCTCTCAACATGTCTACACCTTCCATAGGTAATTCATTCGCTATTCCTACGTCTATAGTTCCTGATATCACTTTTGACTCAATATTCACTCAAGGAATAAGTATATTCATAGATTCACTTCTTATATTGATTCACTTTTTATATTGACTCGGTTGCCGGTCACTGAATTCCCACCCTTTGGTAGGCTACTCTGAAATAAGGCAACACTTCTGTATTCCTTAACATTCTGATTCCTGATTTACTGCTGTCATTTTTCACATGTGATAACTGACCCTTGTATATAAATGGCTGGTATCCAGTTGGCATTCCATCTGCCCTGATTCGAGGTCTTCATTCTTCCATTTTGTTGACTTCTACAATTCATCGAAATATGTCCTATCTTCCCACAGTAGTAACACATTCCCACCCATTTAACTGAAGGTTGACTTTCTGCTGTGCATTCTCACCTGGTATATTATCATTCATCCCTCAGTTGGTATTCTGCCCTCCAAACACACCTGAGTAACTTGGTCTGATCTTACCCTTCCTGTGGGTTAGAGTGGGTCTGCTAATATGGCTAATTCATGTGCGCTTTCTACTCTTCTTCCATGCAACATTTCAATTAGGCCACTCTTAAATTCTTCCATTAAGATCAACTGCTCATAATCATTCCCAACTTCTCTTGTTAAACTCCACCTATCAAAGTATGTTTCTTTTTGTCTCACAAATTCTACATATGTCTGTGGTTCTAGTTTCCAAATTTCTGTCTGTATGCCTCTGGTACTAATACAATTTGAGTATTGCTGACTTTACCATCTCGTATTCCAATTCTACTAATTAAGATTTATAAATCCATCAACACCACCTAGTCTGAGTTGACATTAGTAATGGTTTCTTGGATAAAATTAAAGTTAATGAAGATATATTTTTTTAATTTTGTAGATTTGTATTAGAACCAGTTCCATGTGGAATTTATAGGAAGAGTTAAATCCTAAGGCATTGAGCCACTTGTCAGCATTTTCAGACAAATGGGAAAATTTTGAACACTTGAGACTAATTGCAAGTAGTTGTATATCAATGAAGGTAAAAGCAAATTGTCTATTTAAGGTAAACACAGACTAATCTACTTAACTTATCAGATGAAAGAGACTTCATTAGACAGACTACTGTCACACATAGATAATGCTACAAGATGTAGCCTCTTTGATGCACTACCTATTCATATCCATATAATAAACAAAAGTTGTACAATGCTAACGAGGCACTGGAATTTTATTGATTGCAAAATCAAAGAAACAAGAAGTTGAAGAATCCTCTCGTAACTCAAAATCACAACAGATGATCTGCCAATTTGTAACCTGTTGAGACTGCGCAAAACCAGTTGCAGAAATCAACAGTTGTGGTCAAGCAAAAGTTCAGGTATAGACACACAGTCAGTATCTACTGATTGTTGATTGAAGAAACAAAATATACAACTCATATAATGCAATGTTTCATTTAAAAGGTGATAGAAAATAAAATGATTGGTCATGAGAACAGAAGTTAATTTTTTTGGTACGAGACAATCAAGTGTGCTATGTTAATTGTTCAAATTAATAGTATATTTTGCATAATTATCAATGTATGTTTTTTATTAAACAAATCATAAGATGGTTTATCAGAAATGGAAAGTTTATTTAAAAAAAAAAAAAATAAATAAATAATGGTTAAACTTAGAAAATAAACTGTTTTTGTTACACAATTTATATTTAATTGAAAAAGAAATAGACCATTAATGTATCTCTTGGTTAAAAGAAAAGAGTGTCTATTTCAAAAACAGTAGTAATCAATTCCTTTTGTCTTTCACTTTAAATTAGAAATGTCTAAATTGTTCATATTGTTTACAAGCAAGTCTTCAGCATCTGATAATCTTATAGGCAGAGATTCAAATTCTTCACGACTGGCATCTATCAGCTGATTGATTAGAGACCTTTTAGTGTTTCTTTCTTTTGGTAGAACTGATGGCCATGGATTTCCTAAAAGAAAAAAAAAAAATTATTAGTATTAATACATTTCAGCAAAGATTCTGATATTAGAAAATAAATAGCAGCTTAAAACTTATTCTATAAAAGAAATGTTTACACAAATTATAAGCCAATCTAGGAGTACAACTTTGAATTCCAAACCATATGTAGCACTGGAAAAGCACATACTATACAGCCAGAGAAAAGATGATGACAATCACAATTGCAGTGCAGAATTGTGGACTATCATCTTGGCTGGGGTCAATGAAGTAGGTAGGTATTTCTAAATCATAGCTTTTATATTTCAAATGGCAACAATTTTTTTTTTTAAATATATTAATTTAAATTTTCAGTGATTATTATCTTCAGTGTATATTAGGTATTCATTCTGGTAATAAAAAAATAAAAAATAAAAATTTTCTAAATAATTTTATGTGATTACATTTGGGAAAATTTAGAATTTCATCATAAACTTGAAAAAAAAAAAAAAAATTTCTACAAAAAATATTTCATATGAGGATGACACAAAATGCAATAGAAAAAATAATTGCTTACAAATATAAATTTCAGACTAAATTTTGAAACTTAAAATTACTCCAGGATATAAAATTTCTAATCCCTCATGTTACAAGTAAAAAACATTTAACTGAAAAATAAAGTACTGATGTGTAATCTTTTATACTTAGTATAATTTCCTGTAGATTATGAAATTATTCTAAGATTCTTTGTACAAAAAAAAAAAAAAAAAAAAAAAAAAAAAAGTCACTAGAAGATTTACAAATTACCATTATCTTCAATGCTGCTCGATAACTTCAATAAAAGTAGTTCATTGCATGATATACAATAAAAAAAACTCAATATAAAATTATTTAGTCATAAATTATGATTTTATTCTCAATATTGAAAACATACATAGCTCTGAAAATTTTTGGAGGAGGAGGGGAGAGAGTAAGTAAGTAAGTAAAAACAAAACAACCTTTCAGCTCAAGAATTCCAAGGGTACCTCCAGGTCCAGGATAAGCACATGGCAGTACATGCATCTGAGTAAACGAGGTTGTATAGTTACTATAACGTGGTGCCAGAACATTGAAAAGTTTTTGTACCAAGTCTTTTTCCTTAAATAGAAGCAAAATAATTCTTATTAGTTTAAAAAGAAACACTTTAAGAGAAAATTCTGAACTGAAAATATCATTACAATAATTCTGATTAGCGCTGCATAAAATAATGTGAATTTTGTCTTGAATCTTCATTTCTGCCATGCTAATCAAATGTCTAAAAATAGCTCCGATTTTATATAAAACGTGAATATTACAGTAATCATTCCACCCAACTAATATGGTTAAACTAATAATTCAAATTCATCTTGTGCATAGCATATACAAATTGCAGCTTTCAATAAATAAGTAAAAATAGAAAGAACAGAATTACAAGCAAGGGCTACATAGAATAGAAATTAAGTTGATGTGAAAGCATACCAAAATTGTTTGGTAAAGTTTGTTACTGGTTCATAAACTGACTTTATGATGCAGTAAAAAATACCAAAGGATGTAGCAACACTGACTGCGGCTGCTACTATCATATTAAGAACAAATGAAATTAAACTTGACCATTAAAAACTATATACAAGTTAGTGTCAGGGTTAGCATTGCAAAAAAAAATTTTTTTAAATTAAACAATCTTTGTTCATAATTATAAAATTAAAAAGAATGTAGCGACTAACAGAAATTCAGCAATTTTTTTATGCTTAATACTGAAGAACTATTTGAATGTTAATGACCCTTCTCAAAACTATAGAAAATGCCAAAATATTTGTTGTTTGTGAGGATATTTCTCTTGCATATTTTTTTTGGGGGGGGGGGTAACATATTGAAATATCTTAAATATTCAAAATTCTATATCACCCACCAAAATTTCTAATTGTTCATCATCCATCCAACAGTTGAAATCACCCATCACACAGTGGGCCCAGATGGGCTAACTTTGTAAAGACAAGCATGATGTATAATTTGGTCCAATCTGTTTCTGATAAGTGATTACGGTCATTTTGGAAGTGTATAGCCAAGCTGAGTTCATAAAAGGTGAAATTTCTCAAAAATTGGGGGTTTGGGATGAAATTTCCTTATTTGGGCATTGCCATACAAAGGTACAAAAATCGCTCTAATTTCAGTTTGGATAAAGATTAGAGATTGGTAGAGGGTTTGTTGGAAGCGTATGCTTAAGGCCAATTTAATGGCATGATAAAAGTTTCAATTGTATAAAAAGTTGAAGATTAGGGTTGTATAACATCAAAAATGACAAACTTTCTTCAAAACAAAAGATCCAAGAAACTTCAGCAAAACATATCTAAAAGCACCTATAAAAGTCTTTATAGTACGAAATCATTCTAAAGTCACACGAGTTTCAAAATGACAATTTGGTGTACATACTTTTATTAATCAAGAAATATAACTTCAACAAGGCTGACATACCACTTCTTTAGCAAATTGAACAGCCAAGAATGTGAGCATATAGTGTGATCTGTAGTACCACATTCTGTACAGTAATTTTTTGGCTGACACCTAGTTATAAGATTGATTAAGACAGAGTCAGAACATTCAAGAAGTCTTCACATAAGAAAAATCTCCATAGTTAGCAGTGGAAGTGTTAACTTCCTCTTGAGGACGTTTTAACTTAAGACTTCCTCAGATAAAAACTTAAACACAAAGATTGACTGGTGGAGTGAGACACTCAGCAAGAGCTCAGAGTGGAAGTTACATTATCATAATTTAAAAAGCAGAGGACAAAAAAAAAATGATCAAGTATATTATTCTATATTACTTAATCCATTTCCATTGATGTTATATAACTATAATTAAGCGAGGTTTTAAATCAAATACCTATTTTCAAAAGTATTAGAAGTTCACAAAAAAAATGATCATTATACAGCATCTTAAATTCAAAAACAATTTTTGAATCAAGGATGTTTTATGTAACACTGACTCTAAAGCTCAATTCTTTTCATCTTAGGTTACAGAATACAAAAAAAGCTTAAGATATGTGAAAAAGATTAACAGCATTTTTCTATTCACACCCATTACCAAATTAATATCCCATAAAATTAAACCATTAATAAAAAAAAAAAAAAAAAAAAAAAAAAAAAAAAAAAAGTAAAAATGCTGTGCATTTGCACTACCCTTTCTTAAATGGCATCGTGACATAAATGACCGATATGAAATATCCAAATAAACTATGTCCAAATGTTCTATAATTCCGAGCACTTTCAGCTATACTTTTAGCCATTATCAATTTTTTCAATATAATTGTGTGTATGTTTTTAGTGTTATAGAGATGTTTTATTTTCCAAACACAGCACATTGTAGTTAATTAAGTGTTGGCCTTTTCTTTTTTATTATTAAGGCTTCCATATTAATATCTTTTTTCATCTTCCACTAACTCCAGCAGTAAACACATATTTGACAAATACAAAACCAAATACATTAATGCATTAAATAGAACTAAGCATAATGTTGAACTAAAGTACATCCATAATACTAGTGCACATACCAATATTTGGTTCAATCTGCCCTTCAACAGTAATGTCAGGACCAACATTGGTAGAACCTTTTTTTAGGTTAGTACACAAATGTTTCAGTCATAATCCCTTACTCAGAAAAATCTTCAACAAGAACAACATTAAGCTGCACTAAAAACCTTGATTGATATTTAACCCAACATAATAGTGTAACCTTTAACAAATACTTAAGCAGCACTAGTAGCAATGGCAGCCATGATGATAAAAAATGTAATTGTCCCATGAACAGTAAATGCATGTATAAAGGAGTTATTTATAAGGCTAGCATCAAGCACAATGACCAGATAAAATTTTATTTTGGATCTACTGCTAATAGTTGGAAAAAGCATTTCAATCATCATAAGATGACCCTTAGTAACAAAAAATATGCAAACACCACAGCACTAAGTTTTATTGGAGCAACAAAACAGATGCGTACATACCTCACGTAAATTGGGAATTCATAGCCAAAACCAAGACATTTTCTTGCCCAGGGGGAGGGGGGATGCAACCTATGCCTATTAGAAAAAAACTCATCCTCAAAAATATTGGCAATGTAGGTCTACTTAATAAGCAGAATGAGCTCATGATAGCCTGTAAATTGATTCTCTTAAAATACTGGCAGCTGGATTAAATTAAACTTTTTTATTATATATTTTTCTTTTATTAAGCTTTAGGTTCCATACCTGCTTATCTTCCTTTAATCCAGCAAGCATTATCGTATCATAAATAGACAAGTGTCTCCAGTATTGATTTTAAATTTCTATTTATTTATTTTTTTTTAAATGAATACTACCTACAATTCATTTCCTGCATCTTTTGTTCTATTTTATTTTACTTTTCATCTATGAAACAGTGTTCTTCCCATGTGACATTTGTGTATTTTTATAAAAACATAAGATATACTTTGTGTCTGATGAGCTGGAAAACCAGTGAAACTTAAGTCACACACCTAAACATAGGTATTTGTACATGTATATTTATTAATATACCTTTGCTCTGTCTAACCACATCAAGCACTGTTATGTTTATACCTCATGAATAAATTTGATGATTATTTGCTTGCCTGACTATGTATGCCAACACACATGTATATGTTTGCTTATATCTGGTCATTTGATTTATCCACACACACACATATATATATATATATATATATATATATATATATATATATCATCCACAGACAGACCGTTTCGCTGTATCACAGCTCATCAGTGTGGCTAGACGTCCGGTTGCCTCTAGCTAGGATTGAAACCCGACTGAATTGTCGTCAATTGAGGATTCTACTACTAAGCTGTTGGCGCACAGCAGGGATGAAGGTGAATTTAAGCATATTTATTTTTAGATAAACACACAGTGACTGAGAGAACTCTATTCAATTTACCGAAGAGTCTTGCATTATTAGCTGTAATAGTCACTGCTTACAAACCCACACTTCCTCCCCAGAGAGCTCAACCGAAATAAATTTTTCAGGAGCATTTTCAGGAGAAAATAATTATTCACTAACATTTATATAAAATGTTAGTGAATAATTATTTTCTCTTTCAAAGAAATTTAATCTGGTTGAGCTTGTTTACAACATTTTTTATATTAATGTATTGAGGATAAATGATTAAGAGATCTATAACAGATTTTGGGAAGGATTTATAGTCAGGGAGCTGAGGGACCAAAGTCGGACAAAGCAGGGGGACAAGTTTTCACCTACATTACATGATAGGAAAGTATCTCTAGGTTTTGAAACCACCTGTTTGACTTCCTCTATGGATCGATTTATGTGTATATTGCAGACCAGAATATACTGACCAGTGATGTTTGAAAGAACTCTTTGTGCTACTAAAATTACATTTTTGAGTGCCTTTACATTCAATTTTGATGGATCTTTTGCTGTGTTAAGCGCATTACGATAATGTAAAACTAATAAACAGAGTCAAATGAAAGTTTGGCTCACCACTTGATAATTTACTGACCAGATTTTTGGTAAGTTTTTTAGCCATATTTTTGCATGAAGTTGAAGGATACAAATTGGAGAATGTGGGGGACATTATTTCAATTACAACACATGATAATACACGTAAATCAATCCATAAGGGAAGTCCAACAGGTGGTTTCAAAACCTAGAGATACTTCCCAATCATGTGGTATAGGTGAAAACTTGTCCCCTGCATTGTCCGATTTTAGTCCCTCAGCTCCCTCACTATTATTGAAATGAGTTTGATCCCAAAGAAATCTATTTTAGAATAAGCTTGCTAAACAGCCACAAAGAGAGGGGTAAAGTTTTTGTTTGTAATAATTGTAAAAAAATTTTTTATAGGTTGTAATAAATTAAGACATTCAGTAATGGAAATATCAGTATGGCATAAATGAATTTTATATTTATAGAAATTTTATTGATATGATAAAATTTTTTTTTTTTTTTTTTTTTTTTTTTCCACTGTCATTCAATTACCTAACCAAATATTAGTATATAAATCTAAATTACCCTTGTTTTTCATGTCTATATATTCTTTTATTTTACTTTATTTAGTAAATCACCAGAAATCTCTATATTTAATGAACTCATTGTACCAAGTAGTAGAGTTAGAATTTATGCTAGCTCTAGCAATTTTATAAGTAGTGCAGGCAATTCCAGAGAATTCAAAGTTACATTAAAATAGTAATTTTATATATTTTTGGTAGATCAAATAACATGGAAATTGTAAGGAGATATTTTATGTAAAATGACCAGATTTTATTGTTTTTAATTAATTTCTTTTTTTTAATAGAATTTTGTAAATACTTTAATATACTTATTTATAGTTATTAGGGTTGTCTTTTTCAATGCTATAACATTGCCATTTTGTATGGTATGTGTCAGTATTTGTAATTGCTATGAGTAAAACATCAATGAAAAAAATTTAAACATCCAACTTGTTTTCACATATTCCATCTTGTATATTGTCACTTGTGTTGTAAGTATAAAATTAATGTAAGCTTTATAATAATAAAAAACCGCCTGCCAATCACAGTACAGAAAAATAGAGGCAAAGAAATCAGCAATGAGACAAAAGGTTGCAATAATTATGATTTAACAGAAAATTAAATAACACAAATAAATTAGCATTTCTAAAAGCAGATAGACTATTTCATAGGAATTGTTAACAGGCCACAAAAAACAAATCTCTTCCAATGAGTATAATTTACTTATTTAATAAATTCACAAACTACCAAAATTAGCGAATGTTTGTATAAGTTACTCTTCATTTTTGTTAGGAAATTTTGCAGAAAAATTGTAAAATTATTCCAGGAGTTTTAGAAAAACTTACCAAGAGCCAGTAATTAGCCGTTTCCATAGTCATTTTGTCAGAATCACCATTTCTGACTGCTAAATGTATTAACTACAATAAAAAATATAGAACAGATGACTTTATGCAACAAACACAAATTGTTTTCATAAAAAAAATATACCTTTCAAAATTAGAAACTGGTTAGGTTAGAAATACTAAAATGGCAAATATTAACAGGTAATAATCAGAAATAAGGTTATCACCTTTTAATATGCCACCAATTTGGTATGGCAGTATTTACCAGTTTATAATGGACACATTAAATGAGTTAACGGTACACCATTTTTTAAAAGATTAGGTTAATAAAAGTGTAACAAGTAGAAAGAAAGTTAAAATCAAAAAACTGTATTTTCAATAATCTCCTTAATCCTTATCTTGATTATTTTTAAGCACACCACATTTTATTGTATATCACAACCAGAAACTTTGAACAGAATATTTTATCCATAGTGAGAAAGCATATTACTCTTATTTCTTATCTAGCATATCTTATTTTCTTAACGTTCTTTGGAGTTATTTATAGTAATAACTCCTTTCTGCTAATCTAACCTATAGTATGTCACTGCTCCTCCATTGAGGTTGTGTATTTCTCTACCGCCACAACCAAGGATTGAAGTCAAGACTCAAAGGGATAAAACAGGTGTGGTTTAAATAAATGAATGAATAGAGGAAGAAGTGTCATTTATCTTAATACCTTCAGAGAAACAGTAAATGAGGAGAGAGTTTTTATAGACAAAGACCAGAGCATTTCACGTAATAAATGTATAGATAGATTCAGTGAGTTTTTTCTTAACTTTTGTTTTGGGTGGTGGTACACTGGTTTTGGAATGCTAGGCAGGAGCAAGCTTTGATTGCCAGTTAAAAAAATAGAAGCAACACCAGTAGTTGTGGCATAAAAAGAGAAAGAGAAAAGCAACATTTTAAGTGATTAGGAATTGGTAAAAAGGAGTCAAACCTTACATACCAGATATCATTTTGCCTTTCACTCACTTCTGTAGCAAGAATTGGTGAGTACATGCAGTTCTTCATTCTTGTCCACCTTATTTAAACTACAAGCTATTTCAGCTTAATTGAAGGGAAAGTAAAACTGAGCATGCATAAAATCATTTAATGGTGAGTGAGATGTATTTGCCTGGCTAAAAAAGGTGAATTTGGTCACTAAGCTGCCAGATCTACTTTTCTTAAGAGAATTAAATCTCAAAAGAGGTTCCAAAAGGATGAAAAACTTAAGAGTGAGGTGAGCTGGAGAATCAGTGGATGTCTATAACATCAAAAGATTGGCCAGGTTGACAGAGAGAAGTCTATATCAAACAGCAAAACTAGCTTTTGTAACCATTTCCCCAGATGACATATCTGCGGTATGGCAACAAATACCTGGCATCAAGAAGAAAGCGAGTAACTGCAAGCGTACTGTCAAATAAAAGATCAGAGCAACTTAGAACAGCTGTAGCAGTTAAGCAAAGTGAAGTAGGAACAAAAAGAAAACAAGCGGTAAATGGGAACATCCAGTTATTAGAGCTTTAGATGTTGGCAATCACACTTAATTAGAGGTTGCAGGGAGCAACCTAGATCAAATGTGTGTTATAGGCGTAAAGAACAATTGGCAAAACAGACTTGCCCGCAGAAAAATACTGGAAGTTACCCCTTCATAAGAATAATAGCGCAGTACCAACATCTACCAGTCATAGAAGTTTTGGTGGAAGGTAATAAAGCAGAAGATTTTGTCGATACCAAATGCACAACCACTTTGCTTGCTCATAAACTTGCAAATGGTTGGGGTAGGTGTGTCACCTTAAGAGTAGTTGATGAGAGAGAAGTCTAGTAAAAAAAAAAAAAAAAAAGGACTAAACAGGGTGAGGTATAAATGCAAGAAACCATAGAAACAATTATTGAATATATTGATGAGATAATCACCAAGTGATAAGGTGTAGTTTGGAATGTTGACTTGTGCTGCAAATATGCAAGCCTCAAACTGCTGCAGGATTGAAGATAAGGATTTCAGAACAGAGTTTGGTGAAAAAAGGTGGACAGTGGAGTGGAATTGCAATGGAGAGCCATCTGTATTAAAAAAAAAAATTTAGATGTTACAAGAGTTCTTTAAAAGATGTTTGAAAAGGAGGTGAGCAATAGATTACAAAGGGTATTTTTTGCCATGGAAAGATGGAGTAGATGAAGGAATATTACCATCGATGACAATAGTCTGAGCAACTAAAAATAATACCAGGCCAGTACTGGACCTTTTGGAAACTGAATAATTATACACTGCGTGCCAAATTATTATCGAGATAACTATTTTTCTAATATTTCAAAAACTGTCCAATCAATTCACACAAAATTTTCACAATGTTGGCAACACTGACCTGTACAATCACTGAAATTTTCGTACTGATCTGTGCAATGAAAACAAACTGGCGCCATATTTGATTATCAGTGCGGTGATTTGAGCGTGCCAAATTATTAGAAAAGTGTAAGAATTTAGTGAAAAGATGGGCCATAAAAGCGGTTTAAGTGATGCTGAAAAGAAAACTATCACCTCAGAACTCTCAAAAGGTAAATCTACCTAAAATGATAGGGAGGTGTCATCAAACAGTGAAAAAGTTCACCACCAACCCTACACAAGTACTCAAAAGGGAAGATAAAGGCAAGCCGAGGGTTATTTCACGTCGCCTCGTGTCACAACTTAAACAAGAGGCCATGAAGAACCCTGGACTTACCAGTCAAGAGCTTTTCAGTCACATTGGGGATCCTACTGTGTCTAAAAGTACTCGGTGTCAGTATCTGAGGGAAATAGCAACAACAGTCAAACCTGTATCAAAGCCTCCGTTGATGAGAAATCACATTCAAAATCAATTGAAATGGGCCAAGGACAATATGAAGATTGACTTCTCTAAAGTTTTGTTCACAGACAAAACTCTAGCAACACTTGATGGGCCAGACAGATGGTGCAAAGGCTGGGTAATGAACGGATAGAATCGCCATCAGCGTTTGAGACGCCAACAAGGCGGTGGAGGCATAATGATCTGGGGTGGTATTATTGGAAACACATTAGTGGGCCCATGGAGAGTACCAGATGGCGTCAAAATGACTGCTGATGCATACATAGCATTTATGAAGGAAATTTGGGTTAGTAGTAAAGCCTCCCAAGTCCTTAGAGTGGGAAGCAATTTTGGGACCCCGACTAAGAAAATGTAAAACAGAAATACTGGTGTTAAAAAGGGGTAACAAGGTGCCAGAGGTAGACAGGAATTACTCTCAATCTGTGGCAAATTAGTAAGACACTATCTCATTGTTGGATAGCTACAAACAGCATGCCATTATGGCAAGAGAAGGGCAAATAGGATCAGCTGGAGTGTAAAGTAGATGATCACTGACTAACTGATCAAATTTTATTTCAGAGAACAATGAAATTAAATTTTATTTGATTAAAACCCTGCTAACATGGAAGTACCCAAGAATCATTTGAGGCACATAATGCTTTATGAATTCAAGAAAGGAAACTCAGCAGCCGAAGCAGCTAGAAACAACACTCAGTTTATGGAGAGGAATGTGTGAATGAAAGAATTTTCAGAAGATGGTTTGCAAAATTCAGAGGTGGAGATTTAACCCTTGAAGATGAAGATTGAACCGGACGCCCAGTTGAGTTTAATGAAAAGCTTCTTGAAGCAACCCTTGAAGAAAATCCTGCTTTATCAGTTGAGGAATTGACAGTGGTTCTCAGTTCAAACCATACAACTGTTCATCATCATCTTCAACAACTTGGAAAAGTTCCTAAACTTGGAAAATGGGTGCCTCATGAATTGTCTGAAAACAACCTCAAATCCCCGAGTTGACATCTACTTTTCTCTCCAACTTGTTTCAACCTTTTTGGATAGACTTGTGACGGACCTTTTATCGAAATGTTAAGCGTTGTAGACAGTGGCTTGGTAAAGGGGAAGAACCCCAGCCACAGCCGAGAAGGGCAAAAGGTTCTTTCAATCTGGTGGGATCGCCAAGGAATAATCCATTTTGAATTCTTACCACCTACTGCAACAATTAATGCTCAAATATACTGTCAGCAATTAGAGCGTTTGAACCAAGCTTTGAGGAAAAAAAGACCTGCTCTAGTGAATCAAAAAGAGGCGATGTTTCATCGGGACAATGCGTGACCCCACACAGCAAGAATCACGTCACAAAAGATCGAAGAACTTGGTTGGGAGAAAATTTCTCATCCACCTTATTCTCCCGATCTTGCTCCTTCAGACTACCATTTGTTTCGTAACTTACAGAATCATTTGGAAGAAACAGCTTTTTTTAAACATTTTTTTAAATTAATACAATAAACCCTTTTTTCTGTGTCAAAAAGGAATGACAAAATGAAAAAGAATAAAATAAATAATACAATAAAGCATTTTTTAAATTAAAAATAAACAGAATTACAATGACAAGTGTTGTTATTTTTTCAACTGTTTTTTTTAGTAAAGCTTTTTTTAAATTAAAAAAAAAAAAAAAAAAAAAAAAAAAAAAAATTAAATTAAAATAAAGCTTTTCTTTTAAATTAAAAATAAAACATAATAATTAATGTGCAAACTTTGAAGAGAGCATGATAACTAACCGCAACCGTTAGGGTTAGGTTTGGGTTACCAACCCTAACTCCTAACCTCAACCCTAACATTTAGGGTTAGTTATCTTGCTCTCATCAAAGTTCATGCAAAGTTTGCGCATTAATTATTATTTGCTTTATTTTTAATGTAAAGGAAAGCTTTATTTTATAAAGCTTTCCTTAATTTTTTTTTTAATTTAAAAAGAAAGCTTTACTATAAAAAAAAAAAAAAAAACACTTGTCATGGCTTTTCAACACAACTTAAGTGCACAGTAATTTAAAACTCCAAAATTTAATAAAAGACAAAACATATTTGAAACTGAAATTTGTTCTTGTTTTAGTATTTCCTTTCTAGCTTTTTTTGGTAAATTTGTTTTCAATCCCAAAGCTAAATATCCATAAATTTCCATATAAATGTACATGCTGAACTCAAATTAACAATTAAAATTAAATAAAACCTACCATTTGAAGTTATCGACCAGAAAAAAAATCGGATTTAATCATGGTCATTCGCCCACCATTACCGGCTTTATGTAATTACATTCACTGCGGATCTCTTTCGTAGTGCAATCATAACTTTTTTGGCCTACTTACTGCTTTTACTCGTCAAAATTACTATGCACTATCGTAAAGCAATGACAACTGGGCGATATTTTTTTTTGATAAGCGTAGTTATTTTATAACAGAAAACTTTAAACAAAAACAAATTAAATAATAATAGTATTAAATTATTAAATTAAATACAATGAAACCTTTTTGTGTAGAATTGCAATGTCAAATTAAAAAAGAAAAGAACAAATTAAATAATAATACAGTAAAGCATTTATTTTTTAAAAGTGAAAATAAAACAAACAATAATTAATGTGCAAACTTTGAAAAGAGCAAGGTAATTTACAAAATAAAATTACATTTACATTATTATTACAATGTAAGAAAATGCTAGAAAGGAAAATAAATTCTAACAAGAACAAATTAAGGGTTAGGGTTTTCTTTTTGTTCTTTATAGAACAAAAAGAAAACCCTATAGAACAAAAAGAAAACCCTAACCCTAAACCTTGTCATTGCTTTATGACAGTGCACAGTAATTTCGACGAGTAAGAGCAGAAAAAACGCCAAAAAGTTATGATTTTTAGCTACAGAAATGAATGTAACTGATCCGCAGTGAATCTAATTCAAAGCCAACAATGGTGGGCGAATGACCACGATTAAAATCCGATTTTTTCTAGTCGATAACTCCAAAACGGTAGGTTTTATCATAATTGTTTTAATTCGAGTTCAGCATGTACATTTATACGGAAATATGATGATTTCGAAAAATAGACAGATATTTAGCTTGGAGATTGAAAAGCAAATTTAGCGCTTTTTTTTTTTTTTACACATTGTAATTTCATTTTGTAAATTAACATTCTCTTTAAATTTTATTTTTAATTTTAAAAAATGCTTTATTGTATTATTTATTTTGCAATTTTTCATTTTGTCATTGCTTTTCGACACAGAAAAAAGGGTTATTTAATTTTTTCCCTTTAATTTGCTCGCTTGTCGACATAGAATAAAACAAAACTTAAAGGGTTTAAAAAACACATGTCCACTTGGCACTGCTTTCCGACGGTGCGCAGTAATTTATACGGGTAAGAGCAGTACAAGCAGTAAAAAGGTCGATAATTAATCTTCCGCACGCAAAGTGTTCCACAGTGAGTGTAGTTAAACAAGGCACATAATGGCGGACGAATGAACACGACTGAGTCCAAATTTTTATTCTCGATAACTTTAAAACGGTAGGTTTTATCAAAATTTGGGCGTTATTTTTGAGTTCAGCATATACATTTACACGGAAATATGACGATTTGGGAAAAGTTAGATTTTCTTTATGGGGCATAAAAAGCAAATTTACCCAAGCATCAACTATAAAGTTTTAAACTCTTCACAAAAAATATTTGTGTTTTATATTCCTTTATTGAATTAATTTTTAAAGGATAACAAGATAAAATCTTTTTTTTAAAGATTTATTTATGTTGATATTGCATATTATTTCGAGCGATAAACTCCACAGTAGTCTGAAAAGGCCCTGTGGGGGTAATTCTTAAATCCCTAATTACTTCTGAAGCAATACTCTTTGAAAAAAATATCTTAAAAACGGATTCCTTACCCTTTCTGCATAGCCCCTGGCTTCATCTAAACAATAGTAATGGGATTCCAGTCGTTCATATCTCATTAAAGCAGTCACCACTCGACGAAGTCGTTCTATGCGCCCAGAAGGACCGCTTCCATGGCCTAACGTAGAACTCATTTTTCTTGGACGAGTTCTAATAGCAAACTTTAACATTTTAAATGTTTAAATTTATCCAGAACGTCTTTGAAGTAAGATAGATTAACTCATGAAATCTGCAAATGGACGGTGTTAATAAAAAAAATGTTACCTATCAAAACGCATGGCAAGAGTTGAAACGGTGTCAGTGGAAACTGCTGTTACGACTGGTGTTAATATTCCACTTCCAGTATCTGCAAATTTAAATCATTTACATTACCTAATTAATGTTACAGGAGGCACGGTGGAGTAATGGATAGCGGCTCGGATTGAGGAGAGCCGAGTTCGAATTCCAGTCAAATCCATTACATTCATTCACTTAACTTGGAAAAGGTATGAATCCTCTTCTAACCCCCTACCCCAAGCAGGTAAATATCAGGACAGACCGGGTTCTATAAGCCTTGGATGGTAACTGATCTACCGCAGAAAGAACTACTACGGGAAAAAATCTGCGTCGTCAGTCATGTATCGAAAGATACACGATCGCCTAATCGTGTATCATGCATGGCACACAACTGATTGAATACTGTTTTAGTGTTACACTTTTTCAAAACCTTTGATCATCTGTGAAATTTCGGTAGCGGGCAAAGGATTCTCCTTTGAAGCTTTCTTTAAAAAAATGTTACAAAGTAAAACAAAGTAAACTAAAAAGTAAAATAAAGACTAAAAAAAAGTTAGTCTTTAAAGGTGTAAATTAAATAAATGTTTTTTTTAATCATCTACGTTGTTTTTACGTTATTTTAAGAAAAGTATAAAAGTCAGACGATTTATAAAAAATTAAAAATGTTACAGTTTTTTTTTGGGGGGGGGGGGTTGTCTTTGTGTTGTGCAGTAGTAATGAATGTAAATCGACAATTTTTTTGTGAATTGTTGTGGAGTCACTTTTTTAATTTATTTACTGACAACATAAACTTGGTCTTATCATCTTGTGAATTCCAAAATTAAGGACTTTGGAGGCTCCTTTTATAGGAAACTGGCATGCTGGTAGTTGCAGAAAAAAGCATTTAGTTTTCAAAGAAAAAGCAGAAAGCCTTAAAGTAAAAAAAAACCCAAAAAACACCCACACTTCCAGGCCAGGAGAATTGTTCAGTCAAAGGGATCATAAATCACCACGGGGAAAGTAGGATGAGCCGACAGCTAAAAACCTCAACCAGATAACAGATTCTAGTCCCAGGAGAAAAAAAAATTATTTCTGCTGCTTCCAGAAAAGAATTTCAACAAAACCAAAAATTCGAGTTGAACTTTTCAATAATGGACTACATCAAGTTCCCTTGACAACAACCTGTTGAAACCACAAAACCTCCTTTGTAGTGAGACAGTGAGACAATTCTGTTCCGTTAAGTGGATGCGCTGTTGTATTTTATTTTTCTACCTTGTCCAAGTTTTCCCTTTTTTTATCATTTTCAAAAAGTGTAATCTTTTTTTGTATTGTGTATTTGATTGTTACCTACTCTTAATTGTGTATAAGGTGCACAAATAAAGAATTTTTGTGTGTGTGTACTAAGTGTTAAATGAAAATGTCTCTTCTTTCACGTTTCACGTAGTGGATGAGTTTTGATTTTTTTTTTTTTTTTTTTTGCACCTTATTCAACTTTACTACTTTTTTTAGGGATAAGAAGAGAGACATGTATTGTAGTGGGTTAGCCAATCTGTATCAGTGACAAATACAAATTAAACTAACCCTCTACTTACTATTTTTACTAAATCAAATTTAACAAAGACAACAACAAGAGAAATAATCAAATGTGTTTTAATAGAAAATATTTTATATAGAAACAAGTACACACAATTGTAAACAGTCTGTAGCAAAAATTATTGAAGTCTTTACTGAAGTCCATCTTCTTCTGCTCAGTCTCACGCCACAGTCGACACCGAAACAAACAACACGTGTGTCTTTCACACAACTCCTTCTGCCCCCTTACCCTCACAAACTCTCCGCTTTTATGCCAGTGAGGCATACGCTTATGCAAATTAATACGGGCCTCGTTCCCAGTCTGGTTGCGCACGTGCACTGCCATTTTTGTGTCCGCCGCCATGACGTTTGCCTCGTCAAATGTTCACTCATTCATTTGTTACACTCCCTCCCTGATCCTTGATGATCACAGCACAGCAGGCAATGTCGCATTGATAATCTCTGGCGTGTGCTTCATCTCAAGGGTGGTTCTGTGGTTTCTCTATTTTGTGTTATTTGTTGGCTAGGCAGTGTGATATACCCAGTGTTGTCAGAAGTCTCATCATCCGCTTTGCCAGATGGGATGAGATTTGTCTGGGGTAATACGTCCTTTATATGGTGTGGAACACCGTCAACAACAATGGATTGGGGGCTGATCACCTCTGTCACTGTTCCTTCTTGAAATCTGGAAGTGCATCGATAATGGAGCGTTTTGAGCCACACAGGGTCTCCAAAACGGTATCTGTTTTGTGCGGTGACCGGTGACATTGGTACTGGGTCGATATTCCTTATCCTGACCTCATATCTGTAGATTTCGTTGGCAGGTGCAGCCACCAGAGATGTATCATCTTTGGGCACTACGTTGTACCAATACACTGCTTCTTGAACAGAGCATCCCATCCTGGCTGCAATCCATTTCACACTGCGGTGGCATCGCTCTGTGATGCCGTTGCCTGCTGGCACATAGGCACACCGAAATCACAGGCGCACTCCCCAGCTGGCTGCAAACTCCTTGAACTCATTGCTGGAGAATGCAGTGTCGTCCGTCAACAATTCCTGCAACGGACTGCACTCAAAGAACATAGACTCGAGGTGTCGAATAATGTTTCCAGAGTCCTGATGCGACAACAGCCGCCAGATGGTAAAACGTGTTGGACCGCAATTGGTGATCATCAGGAAGTGTTTTCCATTGTAGTGGGTTATATCCATCCCCAGTCTTTGCCAATTAGCTTTTACTGCTAATCCTCCTTTTGTCCAATGAACCAGGGCTGGATTGATTGTCTGACACTCTTCACATGCCCTGATAGCCAACCTCACATCTGCTTTGGTAACTGCTGGGCAAACCCTCCGGGCGAAATACGCAGTACGTCGGATGCTTGAATGTCCACTACCTTTATGTATTTCCATAATCTGACTACTTGTCATCTCATCACTCCTCACGGCACACGCCAGAAGTACTGGCTCAGTTGCAGATTTCATCCCCTCGAGCCACCTTTGTGGTACCCATGTCATGGGGTCCGCTAAGTTCTGGCTAGATGGGATCAGAGTAACGTCTATGAACAACCCATATTCTTCTACCAGCATCTTTATTGTTTCCAATCGTCATCGAAGCAACATCTCGCAAGTGGCTTTCGTATGTACTCGGGTCTTTCCAGTGAGTGTATCCACTAGCCAGTAATACACGCTCACTGAGTGTGTCTTTAAATGCATGATTTTGCACTGCCATTGCAACACCAGATTGATGCCTTTCAGTACTGCATCAAGTTCGGCCAAGTTAATGTGCTGGGCATCGTTTGCGGATTGCAGCCAACACGTATCCTCGAACACAACATCATCATGTTCCAGGAGTACGCCAGTCGCCAGGGAACTTGTGTCTACCCATACATTGACGTCATGTCCATTTGCACACCATAGGCCCTGCGAAGGATTGCTCTGCTTCACCCTGGTTATTGTTTCTTGGATCATCTATTACAGTGGGACATCCTCTGTGGTGTCATCCCATTCTCAGGTCACGGCATTGGCCCTTCCCTTTATAACTCCTGTTGCTGCTCAGAGCCACCAACACATTGGCAGATGCCCAATCAGCTTCCCACATAGAGAGAAAACGGTACGGTGTCACAACTTCTGGAATATCCGGAATCGCACTCCCACGCTTGCACCACAAAGTGCCACGCTCCTCCCAGACTTCCAATCCAAGCACCCAGGCACCATCTTCAAGTCGCTCCTGATCCTTGCTTTCTAGCCCAAACCGAGAAAAATGCTGTCTTACCTGCTCCAGGGGCACCACACTGTTGTTGATGTACACATCGTCTATGTATGCTGACGTCGCCTGTTGAACAGTCATATCTTTGGATAGAACAGCCTCCACAATCAACTGCATAATGGAGGGGGCTACATTCAACCCAAATCCCATCCGAGTTAGGCAGTATCTTCACCCTTTAACCATCACAGTTTGGAATGACCATAGAGAACAGTGCACATGCACCTGAAGGTAGGCTTTTCTTAAGTCCAACGCCGACACGTCAGACCCCTTCCTACGCCAGTCTCTGAGTTTTTGAGAGCACACATCGGCGCATGCCATGTATGCTTCCACGTGGTCGTTTAGTTTACGGTAATCCATAACAGGTCACCCTTTTCCTTTGTTAGACTGAGCTCCTTCTCCGGGTATGGTATCAGCCATCCGTTACGAATCCAAGTCTGCAACTCGCAATTATACTCCTTCCGGATGTTTTGGCACGGTGTATTCAGGCATCTGGTTAATCAACTGATCTGGCGGCAGCTCACCCGACCACTTCCAGATCGCTGTCCATGTTTTCTTAGTGGGGTTGAATTCCACATCAAAGTCTGGTCTTTCTATTTTTACTGCGACAGCAGTGCCGACACTGGACACTTCATTTGGAAAACTGGCCTCACCGTCCTCATTTATATGAACATCACCCAACAGGCGTATAACATTAAGTCCAAGCAGGAGATCGAACCTCAATAGATCTCCATCCATGGCCAGCATTTCAACCACTACAGGAATCCTCTTCTTTACCTGTAGATTGACACTGGTCACTCCCCTGCTAGTCCTGCTCCTTCCGTCAACAGTCAGTACATCCATCCTACGTCCATTCGGTGGACCACAAATCGAACTCTTCGCAAGAGACCGTGTGCATCCTGAATCAACCAATGCGTTACGCATCACTCCATTGATGCACACACACATCACTAGCAGGTTAGTTCTCACATTACTCGGGGCAAAAGTGGCGCTCACATCTCGCTCCTGTCTCCATTTTCCGGACATTTCAATGCCACGTGGCCCTCCTTCTGGCACCTGTAACATCGGATGTTGGGCTTTCGGCGCTGCCCCAGTCGTTCAAACTGGCAATGCTTGGTCAGATTGTTGGGCCCGGAACAATTAAAGCAATGCAGCAAGCTCTCCGTAGGCTTGGGTAGAGGCACTTTTTCTGTATCTAGTCGGTCGACGGCGGCAACAACCCTTTCGCTGTTCACAACAGCTCTTGCCTGGCCGAGCATGCTCTCCATGGGAATGTGGTCAATATCGGCAGATGCCCGCAACAACTCCTGGATGTGGGCAGGCAGTCCAGCTATGAATGCATACTTCAGTGCTCAGTCGGGCATTCCTCCGAACAGGCTGGAGAGCTTCTTCAATGCTGCGTAGAACTCATCTACCATTCATCCAGGCGCAAAGTGCATCTCAAAAACTGCTTGTACACTTCACATGGGTCAAGCGCAAAAGCCCCTCAAAGTCCAGATTTCACCAGGGTAACATCAGTCTTGTCCACATCCGAAAGTTGCTGGTAGACATCGAAGGCCCCTCCGGCCAATTGCAAGGGGGTTACTTGCTCGACCCAATCAACTCATGAAGTTTTCAAATCAGGTCTACTCTTTCTAGCCAATCAACAATCGTTATTCTGGCATGAGCTTTAGGTCAAATTTTCCGTCAGTCATAACGCCGAAATAGCTTGTAAACAGTTTGTAGCAAAATTTACTGAAGTCTTTGTCTTTTCCGTCTTCTTCTACTCAATCTCACACCACAGTCGACACCGAAACGAACAACACGTGTGTCTTTCACACAACTCGACCACCTTCTGCCCCCTTACCCTCGCAAACTCTCTGCTTTTATGCCAGTGAGGCATACGCTTATGCAAATGAATACGGGCCTTGCTCCCAGTCTGGTTGCACACGTGCACTGCCATTTTTGTGTCCGCTGCCATGACATTTGCCTCATCAAACGTTCACTCATTCATTTGTTACAACAATATAATAAAGTTGTTTACAACACTTTAGAGTTCTTGGTTGTGTGATCAAGGGTAAAGTGTTATGCTACAGATTTGGTAAGAAATCAAACAGTTTATGCCGATGGTGAAATTGAATGAAATAGATTGCTTGACTTACTGTAGAGTTGTCTCACTTTGACTGATATAGTTACGATTTCCTTTATGTTGTTAAGATATTGAGTGAGTTGGTTTCTGGATCTCATCTTAGTTGCATTGGTCAGTAGATGAGCTGATGTTAATATAAATTAACTTTTAGCGAGGAAGTTGGGTTTCATGAAATTATGTGACTAGTTTGATTATTTTAAGGACTCATTGACTAAGTCAATTGAAGTTTCATATTTATGAATTTTCTTGATCACATGGGAAGCTTGAAAGAATGTTTATCAATTTTTGGTGCAATGAACTCAGAACAACTGGAGGTCAACTGTAGGACATAGGCAGAAACATGACATTATTATTTATGGACCAGTCATACCGATCTCTGGAACTGATTTTAATGGGTTCAGCACAAACTGAGAATACTTAGCTGTGATCCTCTTTTAACAGGTTTAAAACAGAGAATGTAGAAATCTAATTCTACAAAATTACCTTTTCAGTTCCAAATTTAATTTTTTTATATTTTGCACAAGGATTGAATTTGGTCTTTATATAATTTAAAATACCTATTTGATAAACATAACTGAAGCAAAACTGCTAACAGAAGAGGGGAAAAAATTAAATTTCACCATGTGCTAAAAACTTGAATTTAGCTACTTTATAAAAATTTTATTTTTTATTAGTCTTTGGTGTAAGTTATATTTATGAGGATCGGATGCTTCCCTTACAAAACACCACCATATCACCTACAATAGGATTGCAGAAAGAATGGCAGATAGTAAAAATAGGATTGAAAGCATTTTCCCCAAGTAGAGATACTATAGAGTATAGACTATATAAAATAATCATAATGGACAGATTACTGCACCCTGAAAGATTCTTTATCAAGCCTACAACTCCCAATTTAAGCACTGGAAACTCACATTCACTAACTTTCTACATACTGTTAACGGCACTGGCAAGGCTGAAAATGACCCCCCCCCCTATTATTTTACTCATAAACAATATATCAGCAGAAGTGTTCAAATAGTTAGCAACTGAAATGATTACAATTTTGCCATGAAAACACTCAAAGTTGCTTACATTCAAGCCCATGAATGTCGTGTGCAACAGACACCATCTAATTATCCTGAAGCAACAACCAGACCATACAATAGACCTTTTCAGGCAAGAATTGGAGATTCTTGCTAAAAACGTGACTTTCAAGCAATAACTGCCAAAGAAAACAAAAAAACAGTATATGCAAGATGCATTATTCATCAATGGCATCACCTCCACATCAATCCGACAGTGACTACTCAAAAAATCCTCACTGATTCTTAAAGAAGCATACGAAATGACCAGATCACTCTGAACAAAGAGAAAAACAATCTGCATTCTATGAACAAAGTAATACAATAATAATTTCTTCAGAAGAAAACGCCAGTGAAGCCAGAATACAAAAAGATATTAAGCCTCAGGAGATTTGCTTCTTGTGTGGAAACCCACGTCATCTATGTCCAGCCCATAATGCCAATTGCAAAAAATGCTTAAAAAAAAGGCATTGGGCAGTATGCAAGCCGCACTATAAGATACTGACTCTCCCAGTCTTGTATGAGTAAGAACAAAAACAAAGGATATTACCTTAACCAAATGCAATATAAATGGAAACAATGTCAATGCCATGGTAAATTCTGGGAACTTTTATCAACAAAAGTATGGCAAAAATATTAAACCTTTTTGTCATACCAAAACAAAAGACAATAGCCCTGGCAGACCGTAACCAACATGCAAAAATTGTTGGCAAACTGATAGTTGATATTACCCTGAACAACAGGACATATTCTGGTGTGATAGTGGAGGTGATTAAAAATTTATTTGTTGATATCACTTTAGAAAAGGGCATACTGAAAAAATATAATAAAATAACCTTGAGATTTGATGGACCCAGGGATAAACTTATCAGCGCAGTCACAAATAATAACCACTTCTCATCCATAGAAGTTCCACCTCCCCCACTCTTTTCCCATCTCTCCATTAATACAACTCCCAAGAGTCACTAAGTCACTATTGCTGATAGTAAATTCATAAAGGAAGAATCTACTAGAATGTTAAAAGAAGGTATCCTTGGTGAGCCCAAATGAAAACCACAAAAAAGAATGGTAACTGGTTACACTGACACCATAAATAGATTCACAGAACTTGATGCTTACCCTATGCCCAATATTTAAAAAAATGATTGAGGATATAGCCTAGTACAATACCTTCACCACACTTGATCTTAAATCTGCTTATCATCAGATCCCTATCAGTGAAGAAGATCATAAGTACACTGTCTTTGAGGTAAGTAGAAACTATTGTCATCCAATCAATCAATTAATAAAAGGTCCACATCACTGAGTTAATGATTCCTTCTAAGGAAAATGTCATTGCATTCATGAAGTTCTATGAGAATATCTGAGCAGTAATTTATCTCTGCACTTACAAGCAGAATAATTAAAAATACATTTAGAATGTTTTCATCACATCACATTTTCCCATTATGAAGAATTTCTGACTTTTTAGATGAATCTATAATCTCCATTCTTCTTTATTATCAGTGCAATAGACCAAGGATTCATCTTTCAATATGACATAAAATCTTTCTCTATTTCAGTATCAAGAGAAAGTTATTCCTGGATATTTTTCCTTCTAATCTGGAATTCAAAAGCTTTGCAGCATCTTTGGGAAGACTAAGGTCTCTTACTAAACCATTAAGTTCATCTTTAATGAATGGCCCTAAGCAAAGCAATCTCAAGTCAAGGCTTGTTTCTCACTGGCAGTAAGATATGAAATTATTAACCTACAAATATTGTGAAAAATTTCAGCAAAGGACTTGTTAGTGATATTCATTTACTAGCTAATTAACAATTATATATAATGTGAGGAATCAATTATTTTTTATTGATCAGGAAACAGAAAATTTACAAATTAATCAGAAAGTAATTTCAACATTTACTAAAATAATGAATGAAATAGTGAAACATCAATTTTGATAATACTCAGAATTTTTATTCATGATTCTTTTTATCACGCAACCTCTAGATGCCATAATATAATCATTAAAAGTACAACAATATTCTAATTTTTCTATAAAGAAAAACTCATTTAGTAACATTATGTCTTCAATAAATCACCAATGCTTTATGCAACATCAGACAATGTAAGCTCAAATAAGTTTAACTGCTAAACATAGTTTCCTAATAGAATAAATCATCACTGTGTTTTCCAAATAAATTCTAGCTTGATAAAATAATTGTTGTTTTAAACCGGGTGTTAATGGGAGAGTACTGAATTCAAATATGCAATAAATCAAATTAAGTAGAATTGATCAACATTTAACCACAAATAACACAAATTCTCTTGATTTTATTATCATAGTTCTTCTGTGAATATTAATCAGCATTCAAAGAGCTTTCTAAAGATATGCAACTTGAACATATATTGCAAGATATGAAAATGTTAGCATTTTGTGGCAAATACATCATTTTGAATTTGGCCCAACTCAGTAAAACATTTGTAACTCAGGCCACATTCAAAAATCCATGACAAAATTTTGTACAAATTTTGCCATAAAACAGATAAATTTGCTGTCAAATTTTTAAAGATACACTTTTTGAGAAATTAAAGGCCAAAGTTTAAGGTCAAATTATATTATTTGACTATTAAACAAAAAATAAATCGATCACCTTTTATATCTATCCAAATACTTTAAAATGGTATATAACTTAGCTTTGTGGGTGAAAAAACAATTGAGATATTTATATTTAAACTTTGTGACTTTTTGCCAAAATACTTTTTTTGGCAAGGAACCCCTTGGCCTAGAGATGTAAAATAGGCACCATTCAATTTTTATCATGAAGCTCTATAAGTGTACCAAATTTGAAAAAATTCTGTATTGGTAATGGTCAAACCTTTGTTGAATTGACACAGAATGACTCTGGAGCTTGACCAGAATTTGACTTCTGGCTGTTAACAATATGCACTGCTCAAAGTCTGAAGTATGGTTCTGATTGCATGTATGTAATCATTAAAATGTGAACTTATTGAAAAGTAACCTCCTCCAATTCTAGAGATTTATTTTCCAACAGTCACTATCATATGTGACTAGGTATTTATAACAAACTCGCTTAAAAGCCACCTTATTGGGCAGCATTAAAGCTAGCTCCTGTGAAGGGCTCTTGATTGAACCTTCATCACAATAGGTAGGGAGGAGATGTGATAGGCAACAATAAACTAGAGAAGAAATCAA
This sequence comes from Acanthosepion lycidas, assembly GCA_963932145.1. Lineage (NCBI taxonomy): Eukaryota > Metazoa > Mollusca > Cephalopoda > Sepiida > Sepiidae > Acanthosepion > Acanthosepion lycidas. The sequence continues at coordinate 66,813,300 of OZ010578.1, forward strand.
CATTGATCACTGCATTTAAGTGCTGCATTGATATTTAAGCTTACCTTTTAAAAATTCAATTATAATTCTTCTGCCACCAATTAATTTTAAAGACAATTTGATGTATGTAGGTCCTTACTTTCCATGCAAACAATTATTTTTATTTCATGTGTGACTTTTGCTGGATTTCGCAATTAATTTTGATTATTCCCAAATTTATTTCCAAGTTATAATAATTGTTATCGTACAAAAAAATTCATCACAAAAAATCATGTAAAAAAAAAAAAAAAAATCGCTGAAAACAATTACAATAATGAAAACTTAGGAATCCAAAATTTCAGGATTGTGGGTTCAGATCTAGCACAAAATGTTTTTAATCTGCTCATGAAGTCAGCCTGATTCCAAAATGGCATGATCTGTTGGGCTAAGACCTCTAGGAATAAAGTTGAAAACATGAATAATTTTATTTTGAAACACTGTAATTTGGGAACTGTAAATTTTTCATTTGAATATGAGTTATTGAAATTTAGAGAGTTGTGTCCCTTTAATTATTTTTATCAGTGGAGTCAAGATGGCGAAATCCGAAAACAATTCCAGTTATGAAAACTTAGGAATCCAAAATTTCAGTATTGCAGGTCCAGATCTGGCTCCGGATGTTTTTAATTTACTCACAGAGTTGGCCTGATTCCATAATAGTATGATATGTTGGGCTATGGCCACTAGGAGTAAAGTTGAAAAAGTGTGACACACTCACATACACATTTATGGAAGATGTACTCATGTATTCATTTTTACATTATTCAGTAAAGGAATTTAAATTTTGTAATTAAACATTGTGCTTTTCGTTGTGTTATTATTTTACAGGAGTATAGAGTAAAATTAAGGAGTCTATTCAGAGATTTCTTTGCACACATAGACATAGTAGTACACACAAGTTGCCTCTCCTGCATCCCTAAAATCCTCTCCCTTGGTCTAATAAATGTTAATGCCCTCTTGGGATAAGCAGAGTTCTCCCTCTTAGACCACTATATAGAAGATGTCATCACCACAGATTTTTATTTTTATTTTTTTTTTATACAAATATTTAATTTTTAAGAGGAAATATTTGTGTAAAAGAAATAAAACAAATCTATCTAATTTATTAAAATGCAGGAAGAATCCATGTAACACTTAAACACAGATTATTTCTATGTTTATATTTAAATTCGATGAAATGAAGTTCATAAAATGAGTTCAATTTATTCTCAAGTTTTGTTTTCTTTAATGCTTATCAAAATCAAAATATTCGTAAAAGTCCCATGCCAATAAGTCCACATTTCTGAATTGGTCGGCCATGAATTCAGAAGTGTTTGGGCTTCTGAGCAACATTAGGTCACAATCTCAGAAATGAAAAGCCAACCAAAATTGTTAAATTATAGAGCTTGTGGTGAAAAGTTGTTATCTCCACAATATTGAGGTAGAAGTCCTCGTGAAACAAATTTTAAAATTAAAAAGATGTAGTTTTTCTCAAATACTTTTTTTTAGTTTTATTCATGTCCTTCTCTTACCCCTTTGTAAAATCATAAACTAACATGCCCCTAGTAGAAATAATGAAATAATGCATTTGTTTGAAATAAATCAGATATCTGACGAAGATTAATAATTTAATAAGGTTTTTTAGAAGTCCATAATCAATGGAAGACTTTCAGTTTCATGTTTAATTTCAAGTTTTGTTTTTTTTACTTGCTTCTATAATGCTTGCAGAACCTAAATGTTCAAAATGGAAGCGTCTTTGGAGGTTGGTATATCAATATTAATTTTTTTGTATAAAATAAATTCAAGTGAATTTTTTTTTTTTAATGTGAGTTGTTTCTTTTTTGTATAATGTATACATTAAAAAACAAATTGTATACTCCCTTGCTTGATTATTTTGAGTTTTTCTTTCATCCTATTTAAAATAAGTTTTTAAAAATTTCATTTTGTCCTCATATACTTTAACTCAAATTTTGTGACCTCTAAGGAGCTAATTAAAAAAAGCCCTCCACATGATGTCACTTGTATGTATACTGTATACCGACGATACGTAGATTTAAATTAATAACAAATGTAGTGTTTCTAAAATGCTTGAAGTTAATAAAACATTTTTGTTCATGGAACTTTAACATTCACAATAATGACTAGAAAGAGAGAGTCGCAGAAGTATTCAAACAAAACATGAATATGAATTTTGGGCATATTTTTTAATAAATCTGTAGTGGACCATGGGGTGAAGATTTGAAGAACACACGTGGGTTAAAATTTCCTGCTAGCCAGTCCAACTACATGAGAAAGTTGGGCTTTAATTAAGTCCAAAGAAAAACAAAGAAAACAAACAAGACCAATAAACATATGTAAACGAATATATGTATTAATAACAAATTAAAGGTTACAAGTACATGGACAGTTACATGTGTGTGTTGTGGTGAGTGTTCGTACGTACGTGTATTGTTCTTAGCGTGTTTCCAGAATTTGGGAAATGCTGTATCTGTGAGAGCTCACATCTGCGAGGTGGTATAAGGCTGAAAGCCTGAGGAAAAAAGAGATTGAGGCAAAAGGTCAGCCAGTATTTATAGCCAGGGGAGAGAGACCCCTGGTGATGGGTTAAGGAGCTGAGGAGGAGCTAACTCCGACAAATCTACAAAAGTTAAACTTTTAATTTTCAACTTAAAAGTAATGGTACGTACATACGAACTATTCACTAATTAATCAAACGAGAACGTACTTGACATAAGCAAATCCCAGAATCTATTTAACCATTAACTGCAATAGATCCAACGACTTGTTAGATGAAAAAAGGATTTCAACAAAGCTCAAAACAATTATGAAATGACACTAAAGAACTGGTTTTTCAGCAAAATTAACATTCACACCAACTATATAAAAAATGCAACAGAAATGCAAGATAGTATCATATGGTTCAACCCAGCGTAAAAAACGAATATAGATTTTTAAAATGTTCAGTGTCAAATACTACTTAAAAATCAAGTAAACGCTCAAAATATTCAGCAGAAATATTTTTAAAATTCAGCCATAGCTGCGCTGGCAACAAAAATATCACCACAAACATACAATCACCACCTGTCGGTGCAGAACAAAATTCATATACCTAGTGGTGTGGGAATTAAGGATTCGTTAAAATGAACAGGTGATTTACTTACACCAAGAAGATTAATGAAGGAGTGATGATAATGATGATGAAACACAGGTTATATTTTAATAAAACAAGATAAGGAATTTATTCACAAATTTAAATGCTTGAAGTTGTGTCAAGTCAGGAGCTTGTGTCAGGAAAATAAATCAGAATGTAAACAAAAAGAGATAGTTTGAAATACTTAGCTTTTTTGGATTGTTGAATGAAAATGCTTTGAAATGATGCATGCTGTTTAGAGACAGATAATATTTTAGCACCCTACTACCACCTTTTTTATCAACATCAATTTTTGTACAAAAAGTGGATCACAGAGCTTATTCAGCTTAATAAATATTTTCAGAAAATGTCAACTTTTGATTGGTCACTTAATATTTAAATCATGCCCAAATATCAATATCAATTTTTGTACAATAAGTGGATCACAGAGCTTATTCAGCTTAATGTATATTTTCAGAAAATCTCAACTTCTAATTGGTCACTTAATATTTAATAACATCGACCTAGTTCTTGACCTGACCAAAAAGATAATTCCGCCAAAATCTATCAAGCTTCTGTGAGCCTATCATGGGACCAAAATTAGCAATAAAATATGAAACGTCTTTCATCTTTGACAATGCGCCGATTGGAATCCTTTGAACTCGTCACACAGTTCCAGGTTTTATGTTAAAGTTCCTTAACATGATTCCAGCCTGAGAGAACACTCATTCACACAGCAATATTTTATGATGAACAATCAACTCAAGTTTTCCACATTCAACTTAATACACGAATCTTTTTCATACGCTTTCAAGTTCAACGTTAATTATTGCAATTAACATAAACACAGCTTGTTAAGAACCACTTATGTCAACTACAGAATATTTTCTTCGAACCAAATCAAAGAGCAACAATTCTGTAAACCTTAAAGTAAGTCGTAAACAATATTTCTCTATTTCTTGAACTGTTTATTTTTTTCTTAAATTACTATAATACCAAAACACACTTTCTCATTATTGTACAGACTATTCAGCAAATTATAATCTATCAAACCAGAACTTTGATAACTTTTCATCTAAACATAAAAGGACGTTTAAACTTTTTAAAACCACTTTTTTCTCCAGTTGATTTTGTTTCTCATGTTGTCCTTATTCTATGTTTGTTGAAGACTGAAATTTAATGTGAGAGGAAATTGCTAATTTCATAACGCAGCCTAATTTACTCAACAATTTTTAATCAATATAACTTAATTCATTAACACAATCTCCACAATATAATTGGCGAGTAATTTTACACTGGCGAGAACTTCAACACTGGTTGTGAGAAACTGAAACAAAACATTTCACATGACTCCAGACACTCTTTGATTAATTTTTCTAATTTTATATAAAAAATAATTTTGCGTAGGTTTGCTAATTTTTCTTCTTCTCAGCTGACCAGCTAATTTCTGCGAAGGCAAAGTTTTCATTGATCCAAAAACAATTTCACATAAGCTTGCAAATTGCTTTCCTTCTTCCTCAAAATATGAAGGGAGTGGGTGAAGGGAGTTATTATTTTGCACTCACTACATACCCACTAAATGGTAATTGCCTATAAACCAATGAAATACAGCAAACTACCATATGATCCAAAGGAAAGCCAGAAAATATACAACAAAAGGTTAATGAAGTGCTACAGGATTTTACTAGACAATTGTAGTGGGAGGAGTTATGACTTGTTACTGATGAGGATGTAGACTTTCGAAACAAATCTTTTCAAATTGAATGAATTCAAGATTTTCATAGATATATTTATGACAAAGTGGAAACAATTTTTCATGAGATGTGTTTCAGCCTTTCGGACTTCCTCGAACTAAAGTGATGTTTACGTAGAAATTTTAAACTTTTAATATGTACTTGGGTATATAGTCTAACCAATTTCATTTAGTTTCTTTTTTTGTTGTTTATGTTTTTTGCTTTTGTTATTAAGTATCCAACATTGAATATCTGCCAAGAAAGGTGAAATGTAAGAATCTGAACATAAATTTACTGTGGATGATCTAGCAATTAAAGCACTTTCTATACACTTGCATCTTAGAATTCTAAGAAAATACACACTAAAACCCTACTCAGAGGCTAACCCATTAGTAATCCAAATTTTTATTTATAAAATTATTGTTAAAGCATTGATTGGTGATGAGTCAGCAGATTTTTATGTTTGGTAGAGACAAGTTTATTTTTAATGTGTTAGATGATTTTTAAGTGATTTAAGCATGTTTTAAAATGAATGTTGGTGTAAAGAGATAAACATCTAAACTAGTCATGAGTTTATCTGTAGTATTTATTCCCCTTATTTTTGAGAGGTGTTTTAGTTTGTATTTTTTTAAATCATTCCACCCCAAGCAAGGTAATAAAGCTACTAAGATGCAAGGGGTCACTGAGTAGTACAAAATATGAGAAAAACTATTAATGAGAACAATAAAAGAACAGAAATTAAGAAGAGAGAAGATAACAATTGACATTGCATTTAAATTTTTGGAGATCAACGTTAATGAGGAAGCAAGAAGCTGGAAGAGTTCAGAGAAACTAGTAATACAAAACATCAGTAACAGTAAAATAAAAATATAAAAATAGCACAATACACATATGAAATCTCAAGAATACAGACCAAAACACATATAATAACATGGAAAATAAGTAAAATAGAACTCGCTTTCAACAACACCTCAAGACCTTTGCACAGAGAATAGCAATAATCACATTTCCAGAATGCTATAAGAGCTTAAACAAAAAATTAGAGCTCATTTCCAAATGCAAACATGAGAACAAATTCCTACTATGCTAAATTTAACTATATCACAAATCCAAGGACTAAGCAACCATAATAACCTAAAATTAATACACTTTATTTCAAATACTGAAGAAAGCACACAAAAATAAATTGAAATATGATAAAATAATATAAAATGAAATAAACAAACACAAAGTCAGGACTATAATCTAAAATATTGACCCTAAACAAAAGAGAGAACAAAACTAGTTGCTGCTTCTCCCACTTCCTATCAATCCCCAGTGGTCTGTAGATATTGCCTACATAGGGTCTAAGGTATGAAACTGCGAGTTATCATGCAGTGTTGAGTTCTATGTTCATATTGTTTATGTCTACAAATACTCTAAAATCAATATTAAGCACCCTTCCCTATAAATGTAGCAACATTGTGTGTGTGTGTGTTCTGTTAACACAGTATAACACCTGTTTTATTTACCTCACGTTTGTTCCCTTTTTAATTGAGGTACATTTTAGATTAATCACCATTTTGACCACTTCCTGTTTAGCCCTTAGTAATTAGTGGGAGTGGCATAATAAACCACCTTTTCAAGGCACGCGGTTCCTACTTATCTTAGTTCTACTCCCAAACGGTAACATCACCGGTACATAACTTCTTAATCTTTTTCTCTTAGAAGTAGTCTCTTTACATATCTTATTATTACTTGAACATTTGTTTAAAGTAGCCACTTTGTATACAATTATTTTTGCTGCTGCATGTTTTCATGTAAAATCCCTTTCATCACCTGTTGACTGTTCTTACAGTCACATACTGTAATTTCATGTAATTTTCTTCCTTCCTTTAGACTTATTGTAAATTTTATAACATATCAACAAACTACATGCTACGTCCTTTAACCATTTAGACCCTTTGTTTCTCAATTATGTTCAGCCTTTGGCTCCTTTGTGATGTTTCTTCTTTCCTTTCTTTTTTATCTTTTTATTTATTATTTTGACTAAACTAGTCTCAAGTTTGTTATCATTTTTTCCCCTAGTTTCACCCTTTTAGCTTTCATTAATCCTACTAATGGACAGAGTAATTTGTACTGACAGAAATCTTTAATAATATAAAGAAAGGCTTGACGCATATATGGTTGCAAATGTCATTTTGGATTACAAACATGTGTCAGTTCTTCTCTCTTCTATTGGTCCCAAGACGTATGCGACTCAACAAGCTTTATCAGCTCCCAACTTACCTCAAGCAAAACATATGATGAGTTGTGCATGTTACTCCTTCAACAGTTCAATCCAAAGCCACTTGAAATCATGGAATGATATAGATTCCATGTTAAGAGACAGGAAAATTCCAAAACTGTATCAGACTTTATCACAGCTATAAAACAATTATCTGTTTATTGTAACTTCGGTAATTATTTAAAGGACGCTTTACAAGTCAGACTGGTGTGCGATCTAAGGTGCAAAACAACCCAAAAGTGACTTCTTCAAGAAGACCCTCTATCATTTGATAAGACTTGCTCTATCACTACCTCCATGGAAATGGCCCAGAAGGACACCATTGAAATTAATGGACTGATGGAACAAGACAAAGACAAAAACAAAGGATAGTCCTTAATTTTCCACCTTGCAATTCTTGTGGAAAGATGAACCACAAACAAGCAAACTGCTCCTTTAAGGAGGTGGTTTTGCTGAGTATGCCACAAAAGTGGTCACATCCAGCCAATGTGCAAGTCTACAATAAAAAAAGAGAGACAGCAACAGAAATCTCCAATAACTACAAACAAATAAGGGAGGCAGTGAATTCAAACTCTTTCATATGGATGGTTCAGGCAAAATAGTTGTCACTGTAATTTTGGATTCTAAGTCTGTGAGCATGAAACTTGATAATGGGGCAGCAATTTCAGTGATGATCCCAAAGGATTATAAACAGATATTTTCTAGAAGCCCCATCCTTGAAAGAACCATAATCCAACTGAAGACATATACCAACAAACTCATCAAACCCAGGTCAGGTGTCGGTATTGAACACAAAAACAAAAGCAACCAATTACCTCTCACCATCTTAATAATTGGCAATAATCCCATCTTAGGGAGAGACTGGATGTATAGACTTGGAATATACAAGTCCCTCAACAGCGCAGAAGAAAATGACCTGATTGCAAAATTGAGAGTGGAATTTCCACACGTCTTCAGGGAAGGTACAATCAAGGACATGAAAGGACAGTTGAGAGTCAAAGCCAACACAGAACTAAGATACATGAAAGCAAGAACTGTCCCATATGCCTTAGAGACAAAGGTGGAGGAAGAATTGGACAAACCAAGGAAAGTGCCCTGTTGCCAGTCAAATCAAGTGAATGGGCCACACCTATAGTCCCCATAATAAAGCACAATGAAGAAGAATTTAGAAGTCGAACAGTATACCCTCCCAAGAATAGAAGACATGCTAGCAAAACTCGAGATAGGGGAAAAATTCACCAAAATAGATCTAAGGTAGGCATACTTACAATTAATACTTGATGAAGAATCAAAGAAACTGACAACCATAAGCACCCATAAAGGATTATATTACTATAATCATCTAGTTTATGGCATCACATTAGCACCTGCGATATGGTAAAAGACCATGGACCAAATTCTAGAAGGTCTAGAAGGGGTAGTTTCTAACATGGATGATATGTTAATTACTGGCAAATTTGACAAGATACATTTTAAAAACCTCAAAACTATTCTTTCCCATGTTCAAGAATTTGGTCTCAAAGCAAATTTGAACAAGTGCTCCTTCTTTCAGGACTCTAATCTTCTGCGAAATAAAAATATCCAAAAAGCGATAGTAACAAATAAAAGTTGCAATATGAGCTCTGGTAAAAACATGATGATAACAGCAAAAATTGCAATATGAGCACTGGTAAAAATGGTTGCTGAAGACATTAGATTTATAATACCCAGAAATTCATACACAGATGTCCTCAAGGCACAGTGGATAAAGGCGTTGGTTAGATCCATTGACAGAACCCAAAGAGTGTGAGTTCAATACCTGGTTAAGGCAGTGGAGAACTTTCATAGGGAAAATTAACAGCAGATAACTGGTAACTGACATCCATTAAACATAGCATGTGGAACTAGAACAGTCTACCCCAGTGAGTGAAATAAAGGGTTCAGTTTGACATTCCAACCATCTGAAGAAGGCCGGAGCATACAACGGCCGAAACGTTGTAATAAATATGGCGACAAAGATGAGGACAATAGTCCAAATAATGTAAATAATGTAATATCCAAAAAGGGGTTCCACAAAACCAAAGACAAAATTGAAGCTGTGACTAATGCTCCAGACCCAAGTGACAAAACACAACTATGCTCATTTCTAGGGCTTGTAAATTTTTACCACAAATGGCTTCAAAACATTGCCCATGTTACAAAACCACTCTATGACCCTCTATAAAAGAAAATTTCCTTCATATGGTCTGGAGAATGTGATAAGTCATTTAACAAAACTAAGGGGATGATTGCATCAGACACGATCCTGGTACAGTTCAATTCCAACCTGCCTCATGCAAGGCCATAAGGCATTAGTTCTGTCTTGTCACATATTATCACTGGAGAAGAGAGACCCATAGCGTACACATCCTGCACCCTTAACAAAGTTGAATCCAGTTACAAGGAAATCCTCGCAATTGTATGACCAGTGAAAAAGTTTTTTAACTATTTGTGCAACACCAAATTCACACTTGTTACAGACCACAAGCCACTCAAATTCATCTTTGGCTCAAAGAAGGACATTCCAACAATGTCTGCAGTGAGACTAGAAAGCTATGTTGTTTTTCTCTCAGGCTTTGATTACAATATTGAGTTTTGTAGTGGTAAATCCAATGCAAATGGTTTATCACACCTGCTACTTCCAGAATCAAGCAGACATAGAGAAAGGTGACACACTTTTCTCCAAAGAATTAATGGAACAACGTCCAGTTAAGGCAACCACAATTGCCAGAGCATCAAGAACTGATCCAATCCTATCCTATGTAATTCATTTTGTCCAAAATGGCTGGCCAGAATACAATGTGCCAGAAAAATTTCACAGCTTTCATCAGAAACAATATGCACTTTCTGTCCATAACATCTGTTTGCTGTGGATAGTTATGCCAGAAGAGCTACACAAACAAGTCATGCAAGAATTGCATGAAGGCCACCTTGGGACTAACAAAATGAAAGATTTAGCCAGGGAAATTTTCTGATGGCCTAATCTTAAGAAGGACATTCAAGCAGCTAGCAAAGGCATGTGTGATGTGCTTCCATCACTCAACCAAACCCACCAAAAGCTCCACTACATCCTTGATAGGCCCTGGCAGAGAGTACATGTGGACTATGCAGGTCTCTTTCAGATCTTCTTTGTAGCAGTTGATGTACATTCAAAATGGGTAGAGGCAATTCTTACATTTAATGCTACAGTGACTACAACTGTGGATGTCTTAATGACAATGTTTGCAAGATATTGTATCCCAGAATTATTAGTTTCAGATAATGCACCAACATTCACATCTGATGATTTTAAATGCCTCTCCATATGTAATGATATTAAAAAGCAGCCCATACCATCCTACAACCAATGGATTAGCAGAACAAATGGTGCAATCTCTAAAATCAGCTGTGAAATCAGCAAAGCTCCCCAACTTCCTAACAGAAATTTGCCCCACATTACCTCAGGAGAGTCACCAGTAACATTCATATTTGGTCAGAAACTATGAACAAATACTACAACCCAATATCAAAACCACTATGTCAGCAAATCAGAGCATGCAGATTTCTTCCCATACCCAGGCAAACCCACCATCACTAAAGGGAGGATGACACTGTCTTTGCTTGTGATTACCATGGACATAAACGCTGGCAACATTCAAGGATCAGCTCCCGATATATGCAGTAGAAATCAGCCCCAGCAACCACTGGAAACGACACTCTGATCAACTAGTATCTACTTATATACTAACAGAGAAGTTACTTGCAACAACCCAGGCAAATCTATTGCCACTCCAGCACCAACCTCCATCACCAGAGTCAGTGCTTCCACCTCATAACACACCACAACTTCCACCCCCAACACATTCCACACAACCAGCTACCACTATGAGTGAAAGACTTAGTCCTGAAAACTTTCCACTCTTTTGCTATGTATAAAGCTGAAAAATAAAAAAGGGAGGATTGTGAGATACACACATAAACAGGAAATTTACGTCACTTAGTATCATTTCTGTTTACACCTTTATCACTTCCACAATAAAAATCCAACAGGTCCACCACATGTTTATTAAATATGATTAAATACATTTTGTATGTCATCTATTGTCCAAGAAAGAGTCTCCGATAGCTACATCGGGTGCAATGACTGGAAGCACAGCAATGTTATTGTAGAACATGAAAACGGAGAAGAGCATTGAAAGTGCATGACAGCATATTTGATAAGGCATAAAGAAACTGGAAGTGTAGATTCTTTATTACTTGGGTAACATCACTCAGAGCAGGAATATTGTAGAATTAAATTTCTACATTCTCTGTTTTAAACCTGTTAAAAGAAGATCACAGCTAAGTATTCTCAGTTTGTACTGAATCCATTAAAATCAGTTCCAGAGTTCAGTACAAAACAATGCTTTCTGATTGGTCCATAAATAATAATGACATGTTTCTTTTTAATTTTTATTAACATCAACCCAGCTTTTGGAATTCAATTTCTTTTCAACATCAACTCATCTAGTGACCAATTCAACTAAGACAAGATTCAGAAACCAACTCACTCACCAATTAATATAAAGGAAATCGTAACTATATTGGTCAAAGTGAGACAACTCTACAGTAAGTCAAGCAATCTATTTCATTCAATTTCACCATCAACATAAACTGTTTAATTCCTTACCAGATCTATAATATTACACCTTTTATATTACCCTTGATCACACAACCAAGAACTCTAAAGTGTTTTAAACAACTTTATTATATCGTGTCTACTTGTGATATAAAAATATTTTCTATTAAAACAAATGTGCATCTATTCGATTATTTCTCTTTTTGTTGTTGTTTTTGTTGCATTTGATTTAGTAAAAATAGTAGAGGGTTCGTTTAATTTGTATTTTGTCATTGAAACAGATTGGCTAACCCACTACAGCATTAAGTGTTAACGTGTAGTTTCTGTAATTTGCTTGTAGCGATCATCATCGTCATCACACACACTCATACATACATACATACAGGTCATATGGCAAGCATTCATTGGCTAATTTCCTCAGAACTAGCTTGCTGATTGGTCAATTCCAACCACCAAATCGCCTGCATACGAGGAATAATTTTCCCATGCACAAGCTTTGGAGCCTACTTCGTGTGACACAGCCTTATATAATCAAAACATGAATAAGCCTCTCTTCATTCATCTTGCTGCCAAGATGTAATCTTCAACAGCACCTGTCTTAACCATGCGGTCAGACGTTAAAGATCATTGCCAACGTCTCTTACCAACTTTCTCGCAAGTCGTCAGTAGAGTCCAGCTATTACGCCTGTCTACACAAATCCATGACTTTACTCACAACGCACACACAGACACAGATTTTTGTATCACATTACACATTCTTCCTCTCTGTGACTATGGCAAGTTCATGAACCAGAACTCTCTTACTTACTCAAAACAACACACTTCTTAGCTGTATTCTATTCTAATACCAGACTCTATTCAACATAGAATCCTGGACATTCTTATTCAAGAGAAATTCTTTTGAACATTCAATCTTAATCAGAATACAGTTGAAGGGAAGCAACTTTTTCTCCCTTAATTACAACACATCATTGCATGATTGTTTTGTATGTTAATGTTTCAATATATATTTTATTGTTGATGCACAATTGGAGTCTCATTGTTTTTTTTCTTGAATCATTAAATGTATAATAGATAAATGCTCTTAGAACATGCAATTACATTTGAAAACCTCAACACATAAACCCAAGAAGCATTTATATGTTTTCTTGTCTTCAGAGGTTTGCTATTTCATGGAGAAAATCAAACTATTGGGTCAGCAAAAATGGCAACTATTTAGGTATACTAGAGCTGCTGAGTGAATTTGACCCTTTCTTGGAAAAACATCTCAAAATGGATGGAAATCCTGGGAAAATGAATCCACCGTATTTATCTGTAAATATTTGTGAGGAATTTATTGAATTAATGGGACAGCAAATTCTTTGTACTATTCTTGAAGAAATAAATAATTTTCCCAACCACATCATTGATAGACAAATAAAATTATTCTTACCAAAAATACATGACACCAGAAGAATCATTAAACACAATATTACTGAAGTAATTCCTGAAAAACATGTAAAATTTATAATATATTACAGAAAATGTTATACCTTGTTGTCACTAATCAAAATAACCCCATCAAATCAAAACTAGTGATGACCAATATAATGCATCAAGTTCACTGCCCAGTGCAAGGCTTTGTTTCTTGACACAATTAATTAGCTATATCAGACATACTACAACCTCCTTGAGTAGATGCCTCAATCAGACCAAAGAGCTATAAAGAAACTGATAATTTACAAGAACCCTTAAGAAAAAATTCTGCTCAAAAACATTAGAATTCTATATAAATGACATTATCAGATACATCTATTAGAGAGGCCTTGTATATCAAACATTTTTCTCCTACTTCACATTATTTAACAGTGGAAATAGTGAGTAAAAACTTTTTTAAAAATAGAAAAATACTCACAGGAATTCCATCCGTGTACAACATTTGAAGGTTTGGATTCAAAATAACACAAAAATAAATTACAACGTAACAGTCAAAACATGAGGAATAAATAACAATACCAGAGATAAAACAATCTTAAAAGTGGCCCAAAATGCTTCAGACAATAAAAATTATGGAAAATTTTGTACTCCTTTATCTTACAAAACATTAAAATGTAAGGATGCTGCAAAAACTTAATAAAAAATTAATCAAATCTTCTTTATCGGCCATATTTAATGATAGATGTTTGAAAGAAAAATTGCTGCCCAAATATATACTAATATATATATATATGTGTGTGTTCATGACTCAATTGGCGTTTTGATTGCTTTTGAAATAATTTGACTATACGAGGGTTTAGTTATGGAATATCTTTTTAACTTGAAGGTACTATGGTTTCATTTCAATTTTTTTTTTATTACAACATACAATGGGAAAAATTGTTCCGCATTTCCAGTCCCAGAGAAATGAAGCCTATTAACAGCAGCAGAAATTCCCGTTAATTGCAATTGAGCTATAGAACAACAATCACAGAAATTCCTGTCATCCACAGATAATGGATTAAATAGCTATGGCAATAGTGGCAGTTCGGGCCACGTTTTTTTACTATATTAAAATTAGGCTAATGCAATTGTGAATCTGGAATTGAAAACTTCCTGATTCACAATTGTTAATGCTATGTTTCTTCTTAATAAACTTTTCCATTTTGAAAATTAATTTCAGAAAAAAATAAAATGTTATGTACAAATTCATAGCCCAGACACCATAACTAAAAAAAACGAATAAAAAAACGAGTGCTTACTTTCCTAATTAGTAACGTCTGCCAGACCCCTTTCTACTATGAAGAAAAAAAGCACCATCTTTGTACAGCTGTAGTGACTTACAAATCTTTCAGGGTAGTTAAAAAGACATTGAGATAAACATTCCCTTTTCATCTTCATACTATGAACTCGAGTCACAGCTGTCAGCACCATTTATCTGTCATCACCTCCTTAACATCATGTCCCCAAATAGTGCATATATATATATATATATATATATATATATATATATATATATATTATGAAAACAATTTCTTTTTTTCAGTTTGCATACTTATACCAATGCATAGTTTGGGGAAACACTTCTTCTTCAGTCATAGCTCTCCACAATTTCCTGTCCTTTGTAGCTCTTAATAAATTTTGTCTTTTTGGCTATTTATCCTACACCTTAATGTCCATAAATATTCTGTGTGGAAGCCACCTGTTGTAGAGTGATGGTAGTTTTGCAAAAAATTGATGTTCAGTTCTTAAGTACAGGCTAAACTCTCTCGCTCTTTCTAAGTCTCTCTCTCTTTCTCTCTCTCTCTCTTGAGTGCGGGTGTTAATAAAATAGTGTTTGATGTATAATAACAGAGCAAAAATTTATACTGATAATAAATATACACTTTTTCTTCACCAGTAGCATAACTTTGAGTTGAACAACTATGATGATGCAATCATCAGGTGCTGCAATCAGCCCATGATGTTTGCATCATGCTACCAGTGAAGAAAAATCTAAAATTATTATTATTATTATTTTATATATAAAGAAAAATGTATATTTATTATTAGCAAGCATGCACACACACACACATATATATAATGTCAAAGGGTACATTTTATTAGGGCTTTAAAAACGGACATTTTAAAAGTATATATAAGTATATATAAAACAAGGGAGGGGAAGAACAAGGATAATGAAAAAATACTTACTGGAAAATGGTGGACTGAAAAATTTAACAAAAAAAAAAAAAGAAAGAAGACAAATGGACTAACTGGTGAGTGAATCTGACCTGTGGTATCAGCAAATCAAGGAAATGCAAAACATGATTAATGTATTGGTTTTTCTCACTTCAGTTGGCATATATTTACTGGATTGTACAATCATTGGGATTCTTTTTGTCCTAAACAACTAAAACTTAATTTGACCAAGACATTGGTTCATTGATCCCTAAATATCTGTTTTAAAATCAAATTGAATGCCCGAATCTCTCACAATTGGAGCACATAACTTTCGATCTCAGTGGTTCTTTCCAGTCTCTAATTAGGTGCGATCCCCACAATATTTATAGCACCTAATGGTCGATGATTCCATATGACCATTGTTTTCTTTTGGTCCTGCGCTTTGTGCAATCGCTCTATCTACATTCTGCTAAACGGTGATATCATGTCTCTCTACCTAGTCTCGCCATTCCAAACTCCATATCGCTGAAATAGCTTGTGGTTCAAAAAATAAAAATAAATAAAAGCTTCTCCCAGGAATTCTCATTTTTCCTTACTGTTAAATCTCATTCTTCTTCTCTCACAACCTTTCTCATATGAAACAAACAAAATTGCCTACTCCCATATTCGGTTCAGCTTTATAGCTTTTCTTCCTTCCCATAATTTGTCTCTTTCTGCAATATCTTTCTATAGAAGAAATCACCGCCAGTCGCCACTTCTTCTTCTCCATCACAAGGTAAGCGACATTCCATTTTCTCTTCCTCCTTCATTCAAACTACAAAAAGCATTAAAGAAATATCAACAAACACTACCAAATGACCAAGAGGACGGAGTTGTGATGTTCAACAAAAGCCAGAAAAAGAAAGAAAGAAATCGAGTAGAGAACAACGTCAATTAGAATTATTAAGGAAACTTATAGGGAAATCATCTATTTGACTGAAACAGTGGGCAAGTGAAAAATTGCAAGTCTGAATACCAGCAATGACATGATGAAAATTAAAATCACCAAACACAAAGATGTTAGCATATGAATGTAGAAAGGGAGCAATTTCAGTACTGTCAGATAATTTGTCTAATACGTTACAATCATGAGAAGAAAGGGTGCAATAAATGAAAGAGGTAGCTAACAGATTGTAATATTGAAAGTCAAAAGTATATAAAAAAAATTATCCACTGACTCAATAGATGTTTTAGTCACTTGCCATTGGAAGATTTTCCCAAATATGAATACCAGCACTATACATATGTACCCTAGAATCATTTCAAAAGATAGCTTGGAACAGAGAATATAAGATTTTTGTTTGGTTTTGCAGAGTGTTAAGATATCTGGAGAATGTTTCAACATCAGAAAAGATTCCGTAATACAGAATATAACTGCTATAAGAATTTTTTAGATGAAAAAGGCCAAAATAATTGTCACTATTCTAAGACAATACAAACCGAATGGAAGATGGTTGTGTCTCATATGGCCTCATGGTTGCCCACCAGAAGTACATTTAAGTTTACCTAATTGTGTGTGACACAGCACCATAAAACCCAATATTATGTGACTGTTGACCAGAGCAGCCTCTCTAAAAGTTTTGGAATCCTTTCTACCAGTTGTGGACCCCACTTGGAGGAGTGCCATATGACCTGTGTTCCCCAAATAAGGATATTCACAGGAGGCCTGCTAATGTTTATAAATTAAAGACATGAAATCTGACAGGTGGAACAAAAATGGATAACAGAATGAGGATATTTAAAATTAACACAAAATTTATTTACATAATATACGGAAGTATGTGTTTGGATTAAAGGAACATGAGCAAACAATGAATCAAGTAATGGTAGGCAGAATTAAGTAAATTGAGAAATACTGACCGGCTAGAAGATCTAGATAATATAACTGTGACTAAATGTTAAAAGTAGAGTTAGTATGTAAGTCCACAGTTTGAAAGATCAGTTCACATGTCCTGTGAAAGTGTTGAAAAGTCGCTGGTTAAGTCCAATGATGAACTTTCTGTAGTATTTTAACTGAAGTGTATGGAGTAGGTTGTTTGAGTCAGGATGATATGCATCCAGCAATTTCCTAAACCAGGTGAGTTAGGTTGACAGGAAATCCAGAAGCAGAGATCTAGTGTAGCTAGAAGTTCAAGGCTGTTGTAAGCAGGTCCATTAATGCCAATCAAACCAAGTGAGTTAGGTTGAGATAGTGATGCCACAAGTAGGGGATGCTGGCATTGTGTGGTTGCTGGTTAAGTCTGTTGATGAAATTCATGATGAAGTGGTGGAAAAATAGCCAATCTTGCATCAATGTCCAGGTAGTTTAGGTCAGGATTGCCAAAAGTAAGGATCTGAGATAGCCAGAAATAATAAAGGCTAGAAATGCTGGAAGATAAAAGTCCTTGGTAGCCAGAAGTAATAAAAGTGTGACACTATTTAGCTATGGTAATTGGCTAACTAATTAACCATAGCAGTTAAAACAGAAAATAGACATTCTTAAAGTGAAAAAAAAAGAGCTATAACAAAAGATAGACTGATCGACGTTAAAAGAAAAGATTTTAATTTGTTTACAAAAATAGCCGTGGCAGAAGCCACATTTGAGGTCTTGTTCTGTCGAGTTATCACCATGGGAGATAGAAAGAAAGGCAATTATGGAATTATTGGCCAAAACACGTGCTGATGCAGGGAGGAAGATTCAATGTTAATTATCTTTCCAAGATATTATTTAATTTCTTTTTTAGGATACAGGCGAAGAAAATAAATGTGGCAATTATAAAATTTTGGCATTGTCTCGATATAGGTGAGAGAATTGTTATCATTTACTTTGCCAAAAATGGGAAATAATCAATTTTCCTGTCCTGACAACAAAGAGATTTTTTGTTAGAAATAGAGATTACAGAGAAACACAGGCCACGTCGGGCCCACACACCGGATTTTGGTCAGTACCCATATAAACAACCGTCGATGGGTCATTCACTCAGAGTTGACAGTTGAGTTGAAGAGTTGGAGAAGTTGCAGTTGAGTTGAGCTGGTTTTGAACCAGGGTGTTGCCTCGCAGAAGCTGACCAAGAGATTCCATGACCTCCAACTTCGCCGATGCTACCGATAGTAAGTTATACTGACGAACAAAGTTAAGCCAGCACTTAAAAACTAAATTAGTTGACTTACAATATCAACTTGCTTGAAACATAGAAGTGTCACATTTCGTAGGAAACAGGCTGGGAGGAAAACACGCTCCTGTATACAACGGAAGGATAAAGTTAAATTGTTATTTCTTAAACATACTTGAACTTCTTGGGTTTTTCTTTCATTTATTTTTTTCGACGCCTGATTGATCTCGTCTTCCTAAGATCAAAGTCACAACATGGGTAGGTTAGACTTGAGATCAAGGCAGTTACTCCAGTAACCAGATGTTGCAAGTGAGCTGTGAACAATAGAGTTGGCATTCAACCAGTACAACTGGTGAAGCCGTTAACATCGATGACTAGAACTCAACCCTGGTGCTACATATTGGTGCGGTAACCACTGGATTCGACCCTGGACAGCTGAGTGTCACATATTGGTATCCTATCAGGGGATTTCGCCGAGTAGCGACGACCACCAAATGACCAGGACACAGGGTGGTGGCAGCAACAATGAATCAACCCCAAAACGCCGGTAGAAGACACCTTACAACTTTGCACCACAACTGGGAGTTGACCATGGGCCGACGGCTTGGTGTCACAAAAGGCAAGAGTGCTGGAAGTAAGAATGGATAGGAAAGTCCAACTAGCATCCAGTTGGCAGACAAAAAAGAAGAGGACTATAACTTAATACAGAACCTGTGTTGAACAACGGTACAAACTTCCATCATCTGTTCCTCCTTCTCTAACCAAAAGCTGTGAGAAACCATGAGTGTATATGACAAGGGTTGCCATTGCACTCAAAATCAAAAGGAAATAAATCCAAAGTTGCTTCGAAGTACAAAAAGTATCAAAAGTATTCAGACTAAGTTCATAATATTGAAGCAACTGAAAAGAAATTAAGTTTATTATAAATCTAAATAATTTGCAAGCTTGTTTTATTGTTGATTCTGGTTTATTTTCTACAGTTATACAATACTGAAGAGTATATACGAAATGTCTGGAAACTCTAATGTCACATCAAAAGTTACATTTTTTTTACTGCTTTTTAAAAAGATTTAACTCATAGAGAGTATTCGTGATCCCTTCTTAAAACCCAGGTTCAGTCATGTGACTACTACCCAGAATTTTCTTCATGATCAGTTCACATTTTGAGTGAAAAAGCAACTGCCAATGTTTATTTTTTGTGATTAAAATGATAAAATTTGAATTCATCTATTCATTCCAATAGTTGAACTAAACCAAGCTCTGGTCTGGCAGAAGTAACAAAATTCTGACCATACATATCAAATCTGCTTCCTGTGAGAGATTGTTTCCTTAATAAAGCATGTAAATAATTGTATGTGTTCTCAAAGGGAAGAGAGATTGAGTAATTTGGTCTTCATTCTATTTCTTCTTTCCATGAATAAAGACACTTTGAAGATGATGAAGGTAAAGCATGATGCAGATACAAATTATAGCAAAGGGATCAATGTCAAGAAGAAACAAAGAATTAAAGTGATTTATAAATAAATATTAAATAATCTCATTTGTAAGATCATTATGGCAGGCTTGTCACCAGGTTATTAATAATAGGGGCATATCATGTCCAGTGGAGAGAGATATTAAGCCTAAAGTGGGGCCTATTAGTAGAAGTGCATTTTCTCACATTAAAATTAGTTCATATCACATTTACTGATGTCTTATTTACTACACATACAAGATGAAATATCTAAAATTAAAGTCATCACCATATGCAGATACAAATGACTGCTCACATACCCTAGATAGAACTTTTTAAAGGTTAGAGCCTGTAGCTAATTTATGAAAATATTCTCAATATGAGCTGTGACAATTCCTAGTAAAACAACAGCATGTCACTGGGTAATGAGTGAGGCAAGTCTTTGTATCCAAGCACGTCCAGACATGTTTCAACTTCCACTTTCTTGAAACATTCATTTGATGAATCATTGATGGCCAAGCAGTAGAGGAAGTTGCACATATAATATTATAATACAATATATTCATATTACAATCTTGGTGAAAAATGAGTAAAGTGGATTAGTATTGAGTTTTGTGGAAACATTGGTCAGTGAACTGTTAATCCTATTAAAATGGCTTACAGTGAACATGCTATGAAGAAATAGTATTTTTGAGTGACACAGGTGATTCAATGAAGGGCAAGATGTGAATGATAAGGTAATAGATGGAAAACCAAAATCATAAAAAAACAGCTAAATGTACATAGAGTGAATTTTGGTGCATCCTGATCAAAAATTAAGAGCAATGCAAATGCAGAAGGGTGTGTACCTGTGTTTTATAGATTATGCAAAAGTGTTTGATAAAATATGCTACAAAGAACTATTAGAACTGCTAAATAACCTTGACATTTGAATAATCCAGAATCTTTACTGGCCGTAAACCACTGGCATATGGATAGAAAATGAATTCAGTAAATATAGAAAAACAGAAAGGGGTATAAGACAAGAATGTGTCTTCTCACCAGACATATTCTACCTATATAGTGAGGCAATTCATTACTGGAGACCACAATCTTAACAATATAAGATATGCAGATGACACAGTGTTGATAGCATACATAGAAAGGAAACTACAAGAACCCCTACAGAAGGTAGTGAAGGAAAGGGAAAAGAAGAAAGGAGTAAATATCAATTGAAAAGAAACAGCGCAACATGCAAATTGGAGATACCAAAATCAAACAAGTACAACAATTTAAATATCTGGGAGGTGTTTGACAGAGGTCAGAAAATGTGACACTGATACACAAAGGCACATTTTGGATAGCAAAAGAAGCCTTCCAAACACTAAGCAAAGTATTAAGAAACAGGAAAATCTCATTAGAAACAAAGAAAAGAGTACTGAATTGTTATGTAATATCAGTCAACCTATATATCACTGGATGTTAGACAATCTCCTCACAGATAAAGAAGAATCTTGAAGTAACAGAAATGTTGTTCTACAGAAGGATGCTGAGAATACCATGGACTAAACATGTGATCAACAAAGAACCTTCAGAGAAAATGGAAACAAAAAGGAAACTTATACTTAATATCAGGAAGAGACAGTTGAAATTTCTAGGGTATATAATGAAGAAAGAAAGCTTGGAAGTTTTGATAGTCATAGGACAGATTGAAGGCAAGGGGGCCAGTGGGAAACAACACATAACCTACCTAGCAAGCTTGAGTAATTGGATGGTAGAACAAGGTTTATGAGAGATAACAAAAAGACAACATTTATTAAGCACTATATATATATTGCATTTCATATTATTAGCCACTTTATATTTTCTTAATTTTTATAAAGCTAATGAAAGGACTCACAAAAATATTTGCAGGATTATTTAGGCATTGGTCAGTCTTGAGAAACTATGTTGTGGCTTGACAGACCTATTCAAGAATGGCAGTCTCTCTCCGCACTCTAGACTCATAGACAATGTTTCACACTAGTCTCTGTCCGACTTTCCTTCTTTACCATTTCTCTTTCGACTATTGAACAAATGTCACTGTCTCCAGGATGGTTGTTTGGAGGTCACATCATCCTATGTTTCTGGGTTGATACCTAGGCTCTACAGGTATCCTTTACAGATATATATTTGTAGTGAAATATAGCTTACAGACAATTCCCTAAGCCAACCAGTCTTGTTACTCAACTATTGTCTATTGGGATGATGTGGCATAGACAGCACAAACATGTTTGTCTCAGAAAGTGTGTATATACTAGGAAACCCAATCCTCTTGAGGACAGTGATGTTTGATGACATAATCCCACCAAAAATGTTCAGAATGCAACAGAGACAGTGCATGTGGAAGGCTTCCATTCTTGTCCAGTACTCCCTTGTGTTACAAGACACAATGTTATATGGCTCAAGTGCCCAAATAATTATGAGATCACAAAAGGCCCACTAACGTTTATAAATCAAAGTTGTGAAATCTGACAGGTGAAACAAAATGAACAACAGAACAAGGATATGTATGATTAATGCAAAATTTATTTGAACTTTATTCAAAATTTACTGAGTCATTGTAGATTAGCATGTGAGTCTGATGCAGGTGTTGAAGGAGGAGGTCAAGTCCAATTGCTGGTGCTGCGTTGGGTTATTGTTGGTCTGATGCCTGCTGATGGTGTTGCTTTGTTGCTGGTTAAATCTGATGTCTGGTACTGGTTTTATGTTGTAGCTGGTCAATTCCTATGTCCGGTACTGGATTTGTGTTGTAGCTGATCAAATCTGATGTCTGGTGCTGGTGTTGTGTAGTTGCTGTTCAAGTCCAAGGGTGTTCATAATGCAAGCTTTGCAGACCAGAACCTTGCTGTGTTCTGTTAGCCTGCTGTTGTCAATCTTGACATGTTGATAGAAACTTTGCTATGCTTGTTTAGCTAGGTGTCATGAGAGAGAGAGAAAGAGGAGGGGAGCAGTCATATATTTGTTAATATGTCAGCATCAAACAATTATCTCATTCTTCTTATTTAATTTGATCATTAAAAGTTAATTATTTAATTTAATTTCAGTTGCTCCTATGTAATTTTTTTCTTCTGGGTTAATATTATTTGATACAGTTGTTTTAGATATTTTATTATTCCTATTTTGCAGATATGTGTTATTATAATCACTATAGTTTTTATTTAATACTTTTTATTATGTTTATTTATTATTTTCTCCATATTATTCATAGAACTATAACTGATTGTTATATTTTTGATAGTTTACTATTTTTAGGGAAGTGTTTTTCAATTAATTTAAAGAATATTTTTCCTATTTTTGTTTTTATTATATTATTATAAGGAAGGTTAAGCCAGATTATATTTCTTTTTCTTTTGTTTTTGTGTGTATTGTTTTTAGTCATGTATTCTAATTTAATCAAATTTGATCAAATAGCCACTTTTTCTTAATTCTGATTCATGTACTTTTTTTTATTTTCATTAAATATTTTTATATTGCTAGAATTAGTTGCAATTATTTTGTTAATAGATATTGGTATATGTTTAAATATATTAGGAGGGTGATTTTTTTTTATATATTGGATTATTATTTGCTTTCCTATATGGTTTTCATGTATTATTATTTCAATTAAATGTTATGTCTAGAAAATTTACTATTTTTAGGTTAAATTTTATGTCTATTTTAAATCCTAATTTATTAAATATTTCTATTATTTGTTTTCTTATATTTTCTATTTTTCTACTGTTATAATTTCTTATAATTATTAGACCATCATCTCTATATAAAACTATATCCTTATTATTAATGATATTTGATAAATTATTTAAGATATATATGCTTGTATATATATATATATATATATATATATATATATATATATATATATATATATATTACATTTTCTAGTAAAGACAGGTATTATTATTATATAAACTCATATGAAATACATATTGCTCATATAAGTATATTCTGAAAATTTTAATAGGTCAGAACAAAAGTTCATAGCATTTTTAAGTCAATTTCAAAAACAATATTTATATATTTTTATATTATTTAGTCAATCATATATATGCCATTTTTTCCCACTCTCTTTTGATATCTTTGTAGAAGTTTCATGATTCCATTCTCCAAGAACTTGTCATCTTTCTGGGTGATATACTGGTCTAAGTGGTTTTTACAAGTTTTCAGAGAATTGAAATTCTTCTCATTAAAAAGACTTTTGTAGGGATTGAAATAAATGGTAATCAGCTGCAAGATCAGGTTAGTATGGCAGGTGTAGTGTATCCCTGCCAAACTGTAGCAATTTCTTCCTGGTTTGCAAAGAAATTGTCTTGATGAAAGATTACATGCTTCTGATTGGCCAATTTTTAACACTTTTTGTCAATTGCATCTATTAATCAATCCACTTGGGAAGAGTCTGAATTCAATGTCTGATTTTACAGGAGGGAACTCGTAATATACTTCCAATCCTACACAGCATCAACTTTTTGAATGTAGAATGGCTTTTGGAATGGCTAACTTTGGCTCATTTCATTTTCTCCAGGACATTATTCACTCCATGTTATTGTAAATAATCCGTTTTCATCACCTGTGATTATTCTTTTCAAAATTTGGGTATTTTTTTTCATTTGAACAGAGAATCACAGATTGAAATTCAGTCCATTAAATTTTTTTTTGTTAAATCATAATACACCCAAACATCATAGAAATTCACATATGTTTTCAAATAATTTACAATGCTCACATGAGATATGTGGAGTATCTCTGTATTATCCCCATGTGGTGTGAACTGGATTATTCTTAATTAACATTTCAATTTGGTCATCATTAACAACTGCAGGTCCACTGAAACATTCTCAACTTTACAGATCAAAATTTCTACTTCTGATTTAGTGAACTAATTACAAACATTACTCTCAGCTATGGTATTATCTCTATAAATGCTACATATTATTTTTGCAGTTTGTACTACATTTTTCCTCTTTTCTGGAAATAAAAGAGCATCAAATGACAAAAAGGCTTATCATTTTCCTCTATTTCCACTTTTAGTATAAAAACATTTAAAATTCACAATGCATACTCAAATAATATAGAAACACATTGAAATATTACCTTTCACAATATGTATACATGTCATAAATTGTAGTCACATATGAAATGAAACGATACATTCAAATGTCATCTACTGAAAAGTAGTACAAACTTTCATTCCAACCCAATACTGACATCAGTTGGCTAATACCAATTTTGTTGTGAAAACATTGACTTCCATAATAAAATCTGCCACAGTGTATAAAATTGAAAAATATTCATCCTTAAAATAGTAAAAAAAAGTACAATGAATTGCTTAATACAAATAAATGAGGTTTTATTGAATTAATATCTTTACACAGTTTATTAATGCCAACAGAAAAAATGAGATGCATTAAAAAATTGTTATATTTCTTGTCTATTTATCTAAGATGATTTCTGTTATAAATGTTTCAGCGAAATCAATCATGAATAGAATTCTTCCGGTTTTCTTTCTGTTGTGGCCTGTTTAGGGGCCAGAAAGAAAGACACGGAAGATGAAGGTAGGTTGAAAAAGTATATTGAAGATATATACAAAACAATAGTGTTAGTAATAAGTAGATTAGCACTGTGTCTACTACTCCACTTCACTTCACATTCTCTCGTATCCGACTCTCGCAGTTTGTATTTATGAGAAGAGGAAGAGTTCATTCTACTGTTGGAGGGTTTACCACAACACTTTCTAAGGATTTTCATTTTTATTCATTCAGCTTCTTTCATGGTTGAAACTGCTATTCATGTTTGTGTTCATTATATAAATTAATAACTTGGAAATTATTCAATCACATTTCTGTGCACTCATTATGTGTGTAAAAAAAGTGAAGAATAAAAATTCATAAAGAAAAAAACGAAAGGCAGAAGAAGCCCTCTACACTATGTTGAACAGAAAATACTTGTCTAGCAAAAAAGTCATAATGCAGAGTTGAAGTGTCGATATTAATCTTCTTATTGGATTTATTCAAATCATTGATATTTGAGTTAACATTAAAAGTAAACACTTTATAGCAGGTGCTAAATTTCTTTAATGAGTGTAGCACATGCTGGACAATTAGTACTTCAGAGCCATCAATAGAGAAATAAGTCTGTAGCTGAATTTTGATCTGAGATTTTCACTGTAAAATGTTCAATGTATGTCATTAATATTCACTACTGAATAAAGTGCATTGACAAGGAAGGTGATTATGTTGAAAAACAAAACATACACTCCATTTACTGTTTATTTTGTCTTGTTGAAGTATTCAAGTTACTGTAACATATTTTTTATCTTATTATAATAAGAGTTATGATTGCAATTGAAACAAAATTATATTAGTCAGTGAATGTGACAAGTTAGGGTTAGACCAGTGGTGACTCTGGTACTCTTCATTCCAAAACCATTTGGCCCTGTATCACATTTTTCTAATTTAGTTTTTCTTTAAATTTATTTCATAAAATAAGCATGGGTTTGCTGTAGTTTGTGTTACTAACAATTCAATATTTCTATTACTGCTATTTGTGTTACTGAACTCAAGTAATCTACAATACAACAAACTGTAAGTCAATTGGAAACAGAGTGGAATAAGTTAGTAATGGTAAAATTAATCATTTCCTTACAAAGAAATATTTGGCATTCATTGACTGAGCAGCCAAATGCTGTTTTCAGTTGAATTTTATAAAATCTTTCTCTTAAAATGCTTTTTTAGGAAAACAGGTTTCTCAACTCCAGTAGCTATTATTGCACTTTTTAGTATAGATTGTTGTTTCCTTCCTAACCTTTTATTTGAAGTAGTGTAGAATGTTAACATCTTGATTATGTCATTATTTTCTCTTCAAGTTACATGTGCTATCCTTTTTAGTTGTTACTTCTCTTAGTAGTCCTCAAGTGATGTGGTTTTTGTTATTTTGTACAGTTCTTTGTGATACTGCAGTGCTAATCCACAATGTTCAAAAAAGGATGATCTTTGCCAAGATCCTCAGGCAAAGCCTTTTTTAACCATTGGTCTTAGGAAGCAGTTGTATAAAGCTGACAGTTCATATATTTCTGATTAGGTTCAGTGCTATGCATGACATCCATATGGAAATTTTGATCAGATGAAGCTATTTAAGAACATGACTTGAGTTTTCAGGTTGATGCTTTGTTTTCGTAGCAATTTGCATTGTTAGGTGAAACTACCTCTACCACAGCCTATTTTATATTCAATTTCTTTTTCTTCTATACTTAATTTGTTATAGCTGATCTATATGCCAAGGTATCTGAAGTGTTTAGTATTTACTAATGTGACAGAGAGAGTCAGGGAAACACACACACACACGTATATTTTTTTTTTTAGTGAAACTGGAGTGGATTTGAACAGCAAAATTAAATCAGAGCATTTTTGCTTACTGATGGTGAAATCTAATCTAGGGCAGGAGCTGTACCCATTGGAACTGGTTCATTAGTAGACAATGAAAATGGGTGAAATCATTTTTATTGATTAAAACTTGGAATAGAGCTGAGTAAGCAAGGAGGACCATTTGAATTCACATGATTTTGGTTGAAACAGCCAAAACCCTGTGATAATCACGTGTGAAGTAGTAGGGCCAAGATTCAGTTGTAACCAGCTGGATTTTTCTATATAAACGCATAGTTATGCTGAAAAAGAGGCAGATGGAAGTTGGGCTAGAGACAGTGGAGAGTTGACTTGGAGACTCAAGAAGGAGAGAAAGTGATGTCAGAGATTGGAACGAAGTGTCCGCTAACATGTGCTGTTGATATAAGTACCGCTGCTTCTGCTATCACGAATATTACTACTACTGTTACTACTGCTAAGGAGGAATGCCACTATAAACTTTAAGCCGTGAACAGAAATCTTATTCCCCCATTGCAAGAGTCGTATATCATTCTGAGACGATTTAACAACAAGTTAATCATAACATCCTCTCTCTCTGTCCGGAATCCAGTGTATGCATTTTTACATCAATTACTTTTCTTTTCTGTAATCCATTTCTTTTCTATACTATTCTTTTCTACCATATAAAAGACATTAATAAATTCAATCAGTTGTTTGTCCGGCTTTCTGCAGATATTAATTTTTTTTTTTTTTTTTTTTTGCTGCATTCTAAATTTCTTAGTGCAGATTCTCCAACCCTGTCTACATCTTCAGTCAAGGGAAGGGATGAATATCACTTCTGCTTTCTGGATCAAGCCAAACACAACGTGGACAGGAAACAGGATTAAACTAGTGGACGGGTTGAATAATCTACAGATGCTCAGAGGACCTACGGCCACTCCCTTATATTCGGTTAGGATCAAGTAGACACCTCAACGCAGAGAGTAAGACATTGGAGGTTGAGGGGCTGGGGGGAAAGTGTTAGACTAATTCCACATCCTGAAGTTTTATGATAGATTTTTATGATAAATATTTTCTAAAATTAAATAGACTGGAGCTTTCATTTCCATTCTGTTGTACTCCTAATGAGGCCTGAAATGTTTCCATATTGGGATACTTGCTAGACATGTAAGATTATGTAGATTGATACAGTTCCTTTTTATACTGATGCATTCAGTGGTTTCAAAACTTGGAAGGCACTTTCTAATAGATGAGAAGAGGAAATCTCTATTGATGTGATCATATGCTGCTGTGAGGTCAATGAAGCAGGTATACAGTTTCTTATTAGAGTGGTAAGTAATTTCTTGGAGTTGTTTGATGACATATATGTCCTCATTGCATCCCTTACCAGAATAAAAACCAGACTAGGCCATGAAGAGTTGTCATTCGTAAGCCTAGTTAATATAATGTTCATTAATACTTTCACAATGATTGATCAAATTGAGATACCTCTGTATGCCTGAGGGTCTTGAGTGCTACCTTTCTGTTTTCAGAATTTTATGAATTAATGCATAATAAACCCCACTTTTTTGGTGGGCATTTCTGATTCGGGATTTCTTTAATAAAATAGAGGAACTTGATGAATTAGAAGAGAAAGCTATTTTCAAAAGTTCATCTTCAATGTCAAGTGATGATTTATTATTCCTTATTTTTTAATAGCTTTCTTAATTTCTTCATCAGTAGGTTCATTATTGTTTATGCTTGGGGACAGATTTTGTAATGGTTTGACGAATATTGGTATGTCTTCTATTTCTCTGGGCATCTTAAGTTTAGTCTAATCAGCGTTGAAATCCAATTAAGAATGTTTTTTGAGACCAGGACATTTTTTTCTGTGGTGGTTTTTGACTGTATGATATTATCATAGTTTTTCACTTTTCTCCACACTTTAACACATTGTCTAAGCTGCTTGGCTTCGTTAATTGAATTTTCAGTTTTCCAGAGACACTGGTTTCTCAAAGAATTAACTATTAGGTTGGTGCAAAAATAATGTTTTCTCACATATGTTACTATGTGAGAAAACGACATTATTTTTGCACCAACCTAATAGTTTATCTTTTTTTATTGTCTTTGTTAATTGTTTGGCATTTTCCTGTAGAGATACAAAAAGTGCTTATCTCCTTTTGATGGAAGTTAAGTCCTGTGGTCACATGGCAACCATTTTGTGATGTCACTCCATACAGTGACCCAAAGCAGGAGTCAATTTTCATCTTGTGAATCGTAACCAAATTAGAAAGTTACTTTCTTCTAGCCTAGGCCTTTGTCCCAGGCTGGGGCTAAATCTGCCTTCCCAACTTACAAGCACATGATGCCATTTCCCTTTGGGACATAGATGACTCCAGCCCATTTAAATCTGGAGCCCTAAAAATGGCTTCTCCAGGTCAGGAATATCTTCATATTATATGTAAGACCTTTCCTTTTTGTTCTTCCTTATACTTTGCTTTGCTGGTGGATATATGTGATATACAGTTCTCCATATGGGACATGTGTATATATTTATATATATGGTTTTGTGTATGTCAGTATATAAAAGTCTCTTTGAAAACAAAACATATTTGTCATTCTTATTTCTTTCAGCCATTCTGTTTCGTCCTGTCTGTGAGCAGCTATGGTGTTATATCATGGATATAACAATGTCCATAATGGGAGAAATGTAAATGGGAGAATAAATCTTTCTTCATTCTCCGTTCATTATATTCCTTTCCATTTTTCCCCCTTCTCTGTTTGTTTCTTTCATATTTTACAACTCAAAGTTATCATCCTACGAGTGCATATATTTCCTTCTAGGTCTTCTTCATGTGCTTCAGCTAAAGATGATATGATAACATTATTAGATTCCTCTATATTTTTATTGAGATTTACTGACTAACTTATTACTAAATTTTCAAAGTATCCTTTCATTTTTTAAGTGCTTGGATGCTATACCACTGTTTTCCTTTGTTTATGTGAGCTATTTTGTTGGCTGATGTTGTCTGTTTAGTAACCTGTGATCTAATTCAAAGTAGGAGTTGTATACTCTAACATCTGCCACAAACTGCCTAATCCATGAGTCTGGGATGCTGAAGTCAATAATCTTTTTCATTACATTATCTGGGCTATGCCATGTTTCATGGATTGATCAAATCATGTGTTATGTAACTTTTTGAGTAACAAAAATTTAATTAGTTCTCCATTGTTGTCTGAGGCTTCCATATCACAGGGTGATACCTTCTTACCATCAAAGCAGCAGTGGAATTTAAAAATACTTAAACTAGCATTAAAATCCCTATTAATGTATAGTTTTCTGTTTTTCAGTACTATACAAATTTTATTTAATCCTGTGTAGAATTTTTCTTTTTCCAAGACAGCTCATTTTATTCATTTGGTGCATAAGCTGATATCATTCAGATCTCACAGCCATGAACAACAATGTCAGCATTGGTGTACAATGTTGTTTATTACAATATCTGAGGATTTGTGTATTGCAATTCTAACTCCATCTTGTTTTTTCTCCTTGTGGTCATTCCAAAATAAATTGTATCCTAAATATGCAATTGAATCACAACCAAGTCAACAAACTTCCTGCATACAGACAACATCAAGGTTTGCTTTCTTCTAAAAGGAAGTGCACCCTGAAATCATCTGGACTGGATGTTGATTTGTCCTATTTTCCATTTGAAATGAGGTAATTATCAACCCATCTAAAACTAATTCAGATATTCTTCAAGTGGATAAATGTTGGCTTCCCATAATTTAAAAACCTTTTTAAAAAAGACAGTTTTCAGCTTTTATTAAAGGTTTATTTTCTTCTGTAATAATGTTTTTTCCTTAAATTGTGGGGTCTACACAATAAACAAAAATTTGAATAGTTACAGCTTACAGCTTTAGTGGAACACTAGGTCAGACCTCTTAAACTGGTAGTGTCCAGCCAAAATAGGATCTATGGCAAGCCTAGATAAATGTAATTCTGTTAATTATTCCTTAAATAAATTATGACATCAGTTTTATACTTAGAAATTTGTCTCAAAACATATCTGGTTTGTTGTATCTATGTAAATGCATTGTTTATCTAAATAAGAGTAAATTTAGTAGATTATAGATATTCACACAAGTAATTACTGTTACTGATTTGCAAAAATATAGCATGCATACAATGATGAAAAAGTACCCCAAACTTGATAAAAACAAAGTTTTATTGTAAAATTTTTTTGTTATTATTAAGAAGAAAGAGTAAATGATTTTTTGATTAATAAATTATATTTTTTGATAACATTCAACATTTTGGTTAAAAATCTTGTTTTTCTCACATCAGCAGTTGGGAGGGTGTGGACCAAAGATTAGTATAGGAAATTTTAGCATATTTTATGTGGTGAAAAAAACATTGATTTGTAAATTCTTGCAAAAATCAAATAAGTGTCAGATTTTAGTGAAATTTTCAGGACTTATTCACAAATTAATTAAATTATTTTAGAAATCTTTTTTTCTGGAAATCTTGTTAAAAATATTTATTTTTTATATCTGCTACCCACCCACCACATTTAATTTTAAGAAATTTCAAGAAATTAAATTTTGTACCAATTAATGTTTATATTAGTTAAAAGCAGGGCTCCTTGGAGAATTTAAATCAAAATTTTTTTTGTAAAACAAAAACACCAGTTACTGAATTGTAAAATAAAAATGCAATAAAACTAAGATATTATTTAATTACAAAAGCTTTTAATTGTTTAAGATTACTGAGTACTTAAAAATTATATAAAAAAGTCACTCATGTTATACTCCTCAATTTTTTTTTTCAAAATCAGACTAATTAAACTTTGAATCAGCTAATATTCCTCAAATAAAGTTTCAGAAATTATTTTTTATTTTTGGAAGATTTAATAAAGATGAAAAATGGTTAAAAATGGCACTAAAATCAGTAATTTCAAAGCAAAGACTCCTTTCAAATACAGTAAAGTATTTTGCTTATTGGAAATGTTAAATTTAATCTATTAGCTTGAAATTAAAACTAAAATAAAAGTTTCAAGAAAGCTTTTTTATTTTTAAAAATTCATGAATCTGTGGAGGTACCTAGGTATCTGTGGATTTGTTTGTGAAAATTTGTAATTTTCTTTTCCTGTCTTTGAAACTATACCACAGTTGCACATTTCTATGATGAAAATTAAGGGACAGTGATCAATCAGTAAAGCTTTGGTACCCTCCCAGACATATTATGTTTTACAGCCAGACGCTTCTAACAATAAGAGTGGCTAAAAAGTAGAAGGGAAGTCCAAGAATTAGGGAAGCTCTTACATGAGCCTAATAAAAAGACAAGAGCACAAGGTAGGATTCAATAATATCAATATTACCAACACCAATCCTACTAGATGTAACTGTAGCAAAAGCATAAAAGCAAAAAAAGAAAAAGCTACATCCCTATCAATACTAAAAGACACTTTCCTTTCTCTGCAGAAAAGCAAAATCCTTTAACCAAAAAGTATAATTTTCTTTCTTACCATCACTTGACACCTGCTACCATATTTAAATACTATGTTCATCACCACCCCACCCTAAATAAAATCCCTAACCTTAATCTCACACCCACAAAAAGACACAGAAATCTGTTATCAGGTCACATTTCACATGAAGAATGGTCCCCAACCATTAAGAAGTTTTCCTTCATCCCTCCTCTCCTAGTCAACAACATTCTCTAAAGAAAAGAAAATGGGTTGGTAGAAATTTTAAAGTAGCAGAAAGGAGAGCACATCTGTCACATTGACCTGTCATATTACAGCTGAATAAAAACTACTGTTGCGAAATTATAACTTTTCTTTAGTTATGTGATTTTGTAAAGAAACCATTCCTCTGACTAATGTTTTGATGATAAAACTGACATTTATTTTCCCCTAATGTAAATCATCAGTCCTTTCACTTCTAACTTGCAGTATTAATTAGTATAAATTAATGACACTGAGATCAACCAGTATAAA
Source organism: Acanthosepion lycidas (assembly GCA_963932145.1). Lineage (NCBI taxonomy): Eukaryota > Metazoa > Mollusca > Cephalopoda > Sepiida > Sepiidae > Acanthosepion > Acanthosepion lycidas. The sequence goes on from OZ010578.1 coordinate 66,846,597, forward strand.
TATGAGAAGCCTGAGATCTCAGTGAAAACAGTGAAGATTTGATTACAACCTTCAGTGTTTCTGTGCTAATGTTTGCTGTGCACATTGGTCCAACTGCTGGTAACCATGAAGTTGTTTGTTGTTTTTATAGGGTTTTAAATTTGATTGAAAATCTATAAAAAATCTTTTCAATTTTTTCCCCTGCATATAAAGATTGCTGTACTTTTTATATAGTTAAATAGTTATTCTGTAATAATAGATATTTTATTTTAATCTCATTTGATATAGTTATTTTGTATTCATCTTTCATAAAATCATATCTGCAACATAAAATGTTTATACATAAATATTTACCATTGGGGAATTTTTAAATTATGAGAAATCTATTTGTGGTATTGTGATGAGAGAAAGATATTTCAAATAAATAGAACATCTAATGGAAAGAATACTTTTAGGTGATTAGTAAAGTTAGATGATATAGCTTCATTTTTCCTTCTAGTCTTTATGAGGGACATCAGAAAGAGCAATAAGTAAAATTTTCAAAAACATCCTGATCAAATGTTTGACAAAATGACAGCTTTTAAAGCAGCAACAGCAAAAATGCATTGCAGTCTATGTTTGATTTTCACTAATAGTTGACCTGTTGTTAGCCTCTACGGGAGGCTAACAACAGGTTTCCATTTTATATCATTGACTTTATTTTTTCAACTTTCTCTTTCAATATAATGAAGAGGCAATAGATTACAAATCTTACTCCTGATTTTTAATACTTTTTAATTTTATAGCTGGATATTACTTTTTTTAAGTAAAAGTAAAATATTAAACTTATTAATTTGATCAACCAATTTTATAGCTGTTTGCAATGTGTGTACTAGAGATCCCTTTTGAAAGAGAAATGCAAATAACTAAAAATCATATAAGTTCAGTTCATAAAAATAATTTCAAGTTACTGAATATAGAAAATAATCTCCAGCCAAAATAAAAATTAATATATTTTTTTATTATTGAAGTTTTTCTTTTTTGATATAAAATAGCAACATTCATTAATTTTAGAAATGTAATCTTAATATTAGATTCATTTAGAATTTCTTTCAGAAATCATTCATTTTAGTAATGTAATAGCAACATTAATTTCTCTCGGAAATATAAAAGAAACATTTATTTCTTTTATAAATATAACAGAAATTGGCAATTCTTTTATAAAAAATAATAGCAATATTCAATTCTTTTAGGGATATAATAGCAACATTAGATTCATTTAGAAATAGCAATACTCATTCCTTTTAGAAATATAAACCAATATTGAATTTTTTTAGAAATCTAACAGCAACATTTGTTTCACTTAAAAATATAATACCAATATTAGATTCTTTTAGAAATATAGCAACATTTGTTTTTATAAGAAATATAATAATAACATTAGCTAATTTTAGAAATATAATAGTAAAATTGATTTCTTTTAGAAATGTAATATCAACATTACATTCTCTTAGAAATATAATAACAACTTTAGATACTTTGAGAAATATAATAGTAACACTTTCTTTTAGAAATATAATGGAAACATAAGTATCTTCTACAAATATAACAGAAACAAAAGATAAGTTTAGCATAATAATAGCAACATTAGATTATTTTAGAAATATAATAGCAACTTTTGTTTCTTTTAAAATATAACAAAATTATACATTTTTAGTAATATAATATCAAAATTATTTACTTTTATAAATGTAATAGCAACATTACATTTTTTTAGAAATGCAGTAGCAATATTAGATTATTTTATATATATAAGAGCAGCATCCATTTCCTTTTGAAATATTATAGCATCATTAGATAATTTTAAAAATAGTAACATTAGATTTCTTTTGGTAAATATAACAACATTCATTTCTTATAGAAACATAATATCAACATTAGATAATTTTAAAATATTTGTTTATTTTAGAAATATAATAACAGCATTAGATTATTTGGTAAATATAATAACATTCATTTCTTTTAGAAATGTAATAGCAACATGCATTTATTCAGAAATATAATAGCAATATTAGATTCCTTAAGAAATATAATCGCAACACTAGATGCTTCCATTAGTGAAACCAATAAAATCTCTTATTAACTGTTGCAATTTGTTATATTATCCAAAGAACATTTGGTAAAATTCTTGTCTTTTATACTTTTTAGTTTATCATGTCATAACTAATTACATATTAAATATTTTCTTTTTGAAAAGTATCAAAAATACAAATTTAATACTGAAAGAGCATTAAATCAACTTCTGCACTTTCAAAATATTTGAAATCAATAATTAAAATAATGAAAATACAAAAATATATATTTCACAATTACAAATCTTAAGCTCCACATTGATGTCAGAAATAAATGGCTTTCTCTAAGTTATACTTGTAAAACTTTGCCTAAAGCAAGTAAAATATATTGAAACAAAATAAATGAAAATATTTTAAACTGTTTTCATGACAGTTGGGAACTGTTTTTTATAAGTAGCAATGGCCATTTATTTGGCATGTATCAAACAGAAGTTGTAATTAAAGAGTTGTTACAGAGCTCTACTCATTGGGACAGAAGATCAAAACATTTTCATCCTCTAGTAAGCAGCTGATATATGTTTACTAGTGATAATGCAGCTGTTATGTCAAGCATGGTATAAATACCAGGTGGAAATGCAAGTACTTACATTAGTGCACATAACATTTTCTAATATAGGCTATAACTGATAAGAGGCTACATCTGGTAACTTGCATAGACAATAAATATGAATCATCTAACATCCACTTAGCTAGTGATATATGTGTATAAATGTTCTTACAGCTGTTCTTTAATGTTTAATAGTGTACTAAAATTCATACAATACACACTACTATATATATATATATATATATATATATACACACACTGTACTATCCCATGATTTTCAACATATGAGGGAACAGTAGCTCAATCAGCACAACAAACAATCAGGACATGATTTGACTAAAGTGGTGAAAGCTTGTGTAGAACCAATCACACAACTTGGTGCACATAATGTATCACAAAGTTACCAAACGACCCTCCTCATATTTTGAATTCAGAGTTGACCTTCTTCTAGACTAGTTACCAGCCAAGTCTATAAGACCAAATCTGTCCTGCTATTTACCCATAGCTAGCGGGGAGAAGAGATGGATTCATACCTTTTCTAAAGGGTATTTGCATGTAAGTGAATGTAACAAACTCAATTGAAATTTGAACTAGGCTCACCAATTTCTACTACTAAAATAGTCATAACAACATTGAAGATGTTATTTATATTGAATTACATAAAATAAAAAATTCCACCTAAAACACTAAAATTTCTATGTTCTTGTAATTGAGAGAAAATAAGAAATTTTAAAATTATTTTAATTTTTACTGAAGGTGAGTTTATGTATTTTAAATTCTTTTGAAACCTTAATATTTTGATGATTAGTCGATTTTAATGTTCTCAATATTTAGCATCTTTTCTCTGTTTACATTTGCAATATATTTTACATTTAAATATTTTCTTACTGGTCAATTAATTTTTCTTGCATATTTCCCTTTTAATTTTTCTCAGATCTCTTTTTTGAATTTTTTCTTGCTCTTATCTTGTCAATATTTTCAGGCTCTTCCCTGATTGCCATTCAACTTTTTCACAATTTCCAATACTGTATTCTCATTGTATTATATCTTATTTCTCTTTTGAGGTCATATCTTTCTTATAATCCATAGCAATCTTTATACAGTGGGATTAAAAAATATTCATACACCATGAATTTTTTCATTTAACATTTAGATTTTATAAAAGAATTTTATAATCCATACAATATTTGTATTGTATACCAAGTCATAATGCTGCAATATGTAAAAAATTCAGACAAATTTGTTATATTAATGAAATTATATGAAATTAAAAAATTTAAAGGCAAAAAAAATATTCATACAGCATTATATTACCAATTTAATACTTTGTAGCATATCCCTTACTCAATTCAACAGCAACCAGTTTCTTTCTGTAGCTTTTAATCAGTGATTTGCAAGTTTCTGTAGATATTTTAGTCCATTCTTCTTTGTATATTCTCTTTAGATCCAGGTTGTTTTTTGGGGCTCCTTTATTAACTTGAATTTCTAATAAATGCCACAAATTCTCTATTGGGTTCAAGTCTGGAGACTGTCATGGCCATTCAAGTGTATTGACATTGTTTTCAATAAGATATTTTTAATAGATTTAACCATATGTTTAAGGTTGTTATCTAGTTGCAAAACCCATTCGTTTGGGAGTTCAAGTTTTACTACTGACCCAAACAAATTAAAGTCCAAACCATCTTGGTATATTTTTGAATTCATTCTACCATCTATTATCTCTAAATTATCTGTACCATTAGCAGAAAAACATTTCCAAACCATGATATTGCCACTACCAAATTTCACCAACCACCTTAATATCTCTCCAGATACTTTGGTGCAAAGGCTGTGCCGACTTTTCTCCAAACGTTGAGTCCTTGAATTATGCCCAAATAGTTTAATTTTTGCTTCATCTGTCCATAAAACACTTTCCCAAAATGATTCAGATATATTTTTATGCTCATGAATAAATTTTAACTGGGCATCCCTATGTTTCTTCAATAGTAGCTGATTTTATGAAGCTTATTGCTTACTTTGGTCAATAATACCTGATGCTTTTAATTCTTCCTGTATTTCTCTCCTAGTAGCTATTGGATTTTCTTGAATTTTGCATTGAATTCTTCTCAATGATCTGGGAGAAATCTTGCATGGTGCACCAGATCTTGATTTGTTCTCAACAATTTTCACCTTAGTCTCCATATTTATCACAACGTTTCGGCCATTGTACGCTTCAGCCTTCTTCAGGTGGTTGGAATGTTGAACTGAACCCTTTATTTTGCTCACTGGAGTAGACTGTTCTAGTTCCACACCATGTTTAATGGATGTCAATTATCACCTGTTAATTCCCCTCTCCAAGTTCTCCACTGCCTTTACCAAGTATTGAACTCATACTCTTTTGGGTCCTGTCACTGGATCTAACACTTTTATCCACTGTGCCATGTGGCTTGAGGTGACAAAGATGAGGACAATAGTCCAAATAATGTAAATAGTGTACATAATACCTCATCTCAGGAATATAGACAGATACTGGGTTTTCACCTTTTTATACTTAGCAGTAATAGTATTAAATGGTATATTCAGGATAGCTTTCTATAGCTTTTGTTTCCTTTCAATGTTTGATGATCAATCCTTTTTGTGAATTTGATAGTTCCTTTCCCCTTGATGATAATTAACAATAATTATCATGAGGAAAGGAACTATCAAATTTGCAAAAAGTATTTATTTGTATGATTTGTGTGCTGAGATAACCTTCATAGCAATGAATTGTGGAATGTTCTAGATTGTTCCAGTAATAAGATAATTAGAAGAATCTAGCAAAATCTTATGAAGAATTATGTAAATAAAGATAATTTAATCTTTTTGATATTAAAGACATATTTTGTATGAATACTTTTTGCACTGCAAAATTTTATAAATAACATAATTTCATTTATAACAAAGTTTTCTAATTGTTTTTGCATATTGCAGCAGTATGCAATGCTGTAGAAATATTGTATGGATTTTAAGTTTTTCATAAGTTATAACTATGTTAAATAAAAAATTTCATGGTGTACGAATATTTATTTTCCCCTCATTGTATATCTGAAATTAAAAAAAAAATGTCAATTACTGTATTATATATATTTATTTTAAATATGAACAGACGTTGATTTCTATAATAAAATCCCACAACACCAAATAAATTATTGTAAATATTTTTAATAAAATTAAATTCACATGGTATATTTATTATATCTTGACTATTTTACTAACACTGGTTGGTTAATATCAATTACACAGGCCTACCATGTTTTCAAAGTCACTGATTTCAATTTATATATTATAATTATACTAATCAGATTAAATTTTTAAGATACAAGCTCTTACTTGATATGTATAGAATAGTATTATAACTCTATTTATTTTCTTGTTGAATTAAACAAATAATGCTTAATTTAGGGCTGATATATTTGCAGAAAGCTCACATTGTGCCATAATAAACTGAAAAATACACAAAAGAAGTTATTCAAAGATGAAAGGTCTTTTCAGGTACTTCTTCCTGTGCTCAGCAGTCACCACATCCTGTTTTAAGCACCAGCAGTAGTCAATGAGGAAGTTTACATCCCACTGGGCTTGGTAGCACTCTTCCATAATGCGAATATCTTGGGTCTTTCATGAGTTCTCTTATTTGAGGGTTGTCAAATATACCAGCCTTGAGTTTCTCCATGCTTATCTGTAGGAAATTCTCCTGGAGGAAAGCAAACCCATTTTCTTCCCTGTCTGTTGCCTTCACAAAGTTCTTCATTACTCCTAACTTGATAGGTAAGGGTGGGAAAACAAGAATACTTTGTGTACCCACCTTGGAGCCCTGTAACCCAGTCCAACTACCTTAATATCTCCACAGATAAACCATTTGTGCTCCTGGTAGTTAACAGCAGACAACAAATGATCCATGCTTTTGTGAGTTTCTTTCATTTATACTGAATGATCAATAGGGATAGATGAAAAACTATTCCCATGTATGTAGAGGAACTGCTTTGAAACTTCTGCTGGATGAGTCAATAAAACGTCTCCATTCTGTAGCATCATATTCTAAGCCCATTTATTTGATCAATCCGGCAATGTTGTTGCAATAAAGCAATAATGACTTATCGTGAAATGTGAAAAACTGTCTTAATTATCTCTCACAGTCTCAATACCAGTAGAACATTGTTCCTGGTGCCAACAGATCTTTCTCTTTGAGACATGAATCCCAGCAGGTGAGTAGACACCTTTGAAGGGTTCAGGTCTTGTGTCAAGTCATTGAGTTCTGCTTGTGTCAAGGGTACTGGCTGGTTGTCCTCTTCTGGCTTGTATGCATCATCCTCAGCTAGAACAGTCATGTTACTATGTTTGGAATCAGAGCTATATTCAATGTTACCATCTGGCTCAGCAACAGGAAGGTCTAGGCTATGAAAAATTTCTTTTATGGCAGAAGGAATGCTGGGCTATTGGACAGGATGCTTGTTGTTGTGATTTATTTCTTTTAGATTTATCATGTAGAAATAGCAGTCTTTTCCTTTCCCCCAGACCATTGGAATGGCAAATGACATACTCTTCCTTTTACCATTCCTCCAATTGCTCAAGTTCTCCACACATGTTTTACAGCAAACATGGGGAGCAAATGGCTTATCCTGATCCCCTAGTTTGATTCCAAAGTACTCATGATAAGCTTTCTTCACAAAGTCAGTGATTTTTGGTTGATGGTTAGGAAGAACCATATTACCGCAGATATAACAGAACCTGTCAGGATTATTCTTACACTTGCGATCCATTCTTACAAAAACACAAATGTCAAGCTGAAAAAAATAAAAAAAATAAATCAGCACTCAGCTCATAATTTGACACTTGACACAGTACATTAAAATCATTTTAAGCTGAAGGATAAGCTCCACCCCCTCTAGATATGTGGGTGTTAGTGAGTAGGGTGGTGCACTTTAGTTAGGTACACATACAACATTATATGCTATACTAAACATCAGGCACCCATGATCAGCTGTGACAAGTAGAGTCCACAGGTTTTTGAATAAGTGTTATTATTGTGTAGAACTTGTTGTGAAGTATTCAAGCACATCTTAAAAACCAGACATGACCAAACACAGTGAAAGGTATTTTGAATAAAATGGTGATCATATATCACTTAATAAACCTTTGATCTTTTGAAAAGAATTATTTAATGCAGACCAGTATTATTAACATAAATATTTTTTTATTGATTAAATGAACTCATACTCATACACTAGGCTTGAATGTAATTTTCTTTGAGTGAAATTTCTGAGCAAAATTGTTATGGGATAATGTATATGAATAATTAGCAAATGATTTCTTATACATAGGATTATAGGAATTAAATCCTATATATAAATAGTGGCTAGTGACAAACTGCAAATGTATAAGGGAAAAAATCAAAGTGCATGTGTACATATGCATAATTTATACACACTTATGTGTGTTTATATATATTACATATATCTGGGAAAATAAAAATAAATTTTTATATATCAAAAATAATTTTAGGGAAAATTATGACAAAGTGAAAATGTTTTCATGCGCTGTGTTTCATACTTCAGGATTTCATTGGATTAAAGTTATGTTTACATTGATGTGACGACACACACACATGAAGGAGAGGGGACGCTGAGAATTTTAAATTAAAATTTTTTTTAAATATATGTTTTGGGTACTAGTCTTGCCAATTTCATTTAGTTTCTTTTTCTTTTAGTTTATGTTTTTATCACATATGTTATTAAATATTTCCAATTATAAATGACACACATGACATAATAATGTATGTAATAATTGTAAACATGTTTTCAAAGAGGTTAAGTCTTTGTTTGTTGATAGAATAAGGCACCATATAGCCTCTAACAACTTTGGTTCTTGTAACTACTGGCGGATCTGTAATAGTGTATTAAATAAGAGTAAGTCTTCTATTCCTCCTCTCTTCATTCAATTTGAGGTATTATCATTTTCTGCTGATGGAGCAGAATGTTTTGCTCATAAATTCTCTTCCAATTCTACTGTTGACTCATCTGGAGTATCTCTACATGACTTCCCACTTAGAACTAAGTCTCTATTGAGTGAAATGCATATAACTCTGTCCACGGTTTCTGCTATCCTTTCTAAACTGGGTCCTCAAAAAGCATATGGTCTTGATGGCATCAATGCAATAGTCCTTAAGAAATGTGATCCTGAACTGGCTCCTGATCTTTCATAACTCTACAATAAATGCCTTGCTGCTTTTTGCTTTCCTTCTTGTTGGAAATCCTCTTCTATAGTACCAGTCTTTAAGAACTCAGGCAAACCACCTAATCCTTCTATCAGCCTATTAGCTTACTATTTCTTTTTTTTGGCAAAGTATTAGAGGCTTTAATTAACTCAAAATTCGTTAAGCATCTCACATTGCAGGGTCTTCTTTCACATAAGCAACATGGTTTTTGGTTCTCTTGATCAACTGATTATTTATTAACAGTTATTGCTGAAAGAGTCTATCAAGCTTTAGATAAGAATAGTAAAACCCAGGCTCTTGCTTTGGATATCTCAAAAACATTTGACAGGATTTGTCTATATTTCTGAGATGAGGTATTATGTACATTATTTACATTATTTGGACTATTGTCCTCATCTTTGTCACCATATTTATTACAACGTTTCGGCCATTGTACACTCCGGCCTTCTTCAGATGGTTGGAATGTCAAACTGAACCCTTTATTTCACTCACTGGGGTAGACTGTTCTAGTTCCACATGCCATATTTAATGGATGTTAGTTATCAGTTATTTCCTGTTAATTTCCCTCTGAAAGTTCTCCACTGTCTTAACCAGGTATTGAACTCACACTCTTTGGGTCCTGTCACTGAATCTAACTAACACCTTTATCCACTGTACCATGTGTCCTTGAGGGACATGGAACTAGAACAGTCTACCACAGTGAGCAAAATAAAGGGTTCAGTTTGACATTCCAACCACCTGAAGAAGGCCGGAGCGTACAATTGCCAAAACGTTGTAATAAATATGGTGACAAAGATGTAGACAATAGTCATTGGTCCTGACCTGGCATCTTGGCTTCAGTCTCTTTCACACCACTGTAATGTAGCTTCCTTGAGTCTTTTCTATAAATAATTTCATGGTAATTGTTCTAATGAACTGTTTGATACCCAGACTCTATGAATTTAAGCACAGTACTGGATTGGTGGCAATATTACATCATTTTACAGTTGAAATGGCTAGTAATTCCTATGCTAACAGATTCTTCTCTTGCACTTCTAGCTTGTGGAACTCTCTCCTGACCTCTTGCTTTCAATATTGGTTTTAAAAAATTTTAATGCAATATTAATTGTTATTTTCTGTCTTCTTAATCCTGTTATCTCCTCTTAATAATGTTTTCTTTTTCACATATTCACACTCAGTAACTCCTTGTGTCTTAGTAGCTTTATTGCCTTGTTTGGGATGAAATTAGTAAAAAAATTAAAAAAAATATCCTACATCATGATATTGGAAGATCTGCCAAGAAGGTGAAATGTTGTAAGAGGCTGGATGTAAATTTACCGTGGATGATTTCCTATACATTTTTGTCTCAGTCAATTGCTTTCTCTTTTAATTAGAGTAACATTTTTAAATAAAAATTATGGTCACTCATTATGGTGAGTATGCATTATATGTGTTGTTTTGTAAAAGATCCCTTTTGTGTTCATATAATCTTTTATTTAAATTCCTTGAGGTTTCTCCTATGTTTTCCTTATGGCAATTATTACAGATGATAGATAAATTTCTTCTTCAAGTTTTACCTTATTAGTTAGTTTTGTATTAATTAAGATTTTTTTATTGTTTTAGAAGTAGTTGTAACAAATTTTATGTTAAGCTTTGATAAATTCTTTTCAATTGTAGTTGTGATAGAGTTGGTGTGTAGAACATTTATTCTACAGACATTTATTTATTATAGCATATGATGCATATATTTATTGTATTATTTTTCTACACATTATTACACTATCTTATGCATCCTTTACTTATATATTTTTATTATTATACATTGTTTCTGTGTTACAGCAGTATGATTACTATTATTTGTTTTGGCTGACAAGGTTTTATATATCAATTAAAGATAGCACATACACATCTTCTGTGTGCCATATCCCTTCAGGACATAGAGGTTATGGCTCTCCATAAAGTCCTGTTCTTTGTAACTCTTAATAACTTTTGTCATTTTGTTATCTCTCCTAAACCTTGCTATGCCATCCATTTACTCAAGCTCACTTATGCTTTGTTTCCTCTGTCCCTCTTGCTTTTTTTAAATCATTTCACCCTAAGCAATGCAAAAATCCACTAAGAGGCAAGGGCTTATTGAGTGTGAGAGAATATGAGAAAAAACTTTATTAAAGAGAGAGAAAAATAATTAAGAAGACAGAAGGTAACAAATGACATTGCATTTAAATTTTTGAAGATCAAAGTTGACTGGAAAGCAAGAAGCCAGAAGAGAGTTCCACACGCGAGAAGTGTGAGAGAAGAAACTGTTAGCATAGAACTTATGGTTACATTTATCCATTTCAACTGTAAAAAGATGAAACCTTGTCATCAATCTAGTACTGAGCTTGAGTTAATGCAGTCTAGGTACCACAGAGGAATGTTTATTAGAACAATTACCGTGAAAATATTTGGGGAAAAGGCACAAGGAAGATATGATGCAGTGGAGATAAAATGACTGAAGATGAAATGCCAGATTAGGACCAATAACATTTCAGATTCTTCTTTGGATTTTATCAATAATCTCTAAATATATAACAGACGCACAAGACCAGATGTGGCAACAATATTTGAAGCATGGATGAATGATAGACATAAATATATAAGATAGATTCTGCCAAGAAAAATTCTCTAGCATGACACAGTGAACCAACTTTCCTAGCAGCAGACCTAGCAATTAATTCAATATAATCTGTCCATTTCCTATGAGCAAAAAACATTAAGCTGAGAAGGTACAATGAGTCACTCTCTTGGAGGTTAGTATCAGCAAAATTGATGGATGGCAAAAAGACTCCAATCTGTCCTGTGAGTATCAAATTTTCCAAGCCCTCTTTCTTTATTATGTACCTTAGAAATTTCAACTATCTCTTTCTGATGTTAGAGTGCTTTTTGTTTCCGTTTTCTCTAAAACTTTATCATTGCTCACCTTTTCAATCCATGGTATTCTCAGCATCCTCCTGCAGAACTACATTTCTGTTGATTCAAGTCTCTTCTTCAACTGTGTGGAGATTGTCCAGCATTCACTCCCATAGAGAAAGACAGATATTACATAAAAGTTCAGTATTCTTTTCTTTGTTTCTATCAAAATTTTCCCCCCATTCCTTAATACTTTGCTTAGCTTTTGGAAGGCAACTTTTGCTATCCCAATGTGCTTTTGGATATCAGTGTCATATTTTTGGATATCAGTGTCATATTTTTGTCCTCTGTTAAAACACTTCCCAGATATTTAAATTGTTGTACTTGTTTGATTTTGGTATCTCTAATTTGTAATTTGCATGTTAGGATTTCCTTTTGTTACCAAACATGTATTCCGTCTTGCAAATGATGTTTAGTCCTTTCTTCCTGCTTTCCTTTACTACCAACTGTAGAAGCTCACAAAACAAATCATTCTGCACACAGTTACTTATTTAAAATAATGTAATAATTAATAATTATTATTATAAGTATAATATTTTAGAATTAAACTTATAGAAAATAATCTCTGAGCTGTTTCTGTAAATATATTATTCTGTTTGTTATTTTTTCAAATACCACCACATTTCCTGTTATAGTTTATACAAACATTCAGTATGCATATTACTTTTGCCACAGAAAACATTTGAACAACATAGGAATTTTGTATACACTGACTTTCAAAAATGATAAGAAACATTGATGGTGGTAATGTTACAAGTGATGTTTTAAAATAATATTTGCAATGTAATTGATGCTAAGAAGATTGCTGAATGACATTGATGAATGGAAATGGATACTGGTGTTTATCAAACAGGAAAGTCTAAGTCAGTCTGCCATTAATAATTATTAATATGTATAAATATTTTGAAAAGAAATTTAGGTCATTCTCTAATAATGTGGGTATGAAAGATTTTATAAAAGTTTAGAATAAATAAATTTTTATAAAAGAGAAAAAAAATAGAAGCAAAGCTGCAAGGTGTTCATGTGGACCAGACACCATGATGCATATTATATCTACTGAGGTTGAATGGTATGGAAGAAATAACAATGAATTATACATTTGATTTATTTAGTATATTACAAATCTAAAATGATAATGTATAATTAACTAAACATCATAATTTTCATTTAAACAGGCTCTACCTATCTTCCCTACCTAGATAACATGACAAAACTCATGTTGCTTAACATGAGCTTTGTTGCTGTAGAAGTGAGAAACTCTTAAGAAACCTAAACATATGTCAAACAAAAAAGAAAAATGAAATAAAAATTATCATTAAGCAATATTCATAAAATGCCTCTCAATAAAGTATAAATCTCTGTGATAGTAATGTTAGAATTTACCAATACCATTAAGATAAGAACAATAATAATCATTTATATTTTTTTATATTTTTTACCTTCTGAAACATTCCTGAAGTAGTAATGCATATTTTTGTTTAACTCATCTAAACAGTTGATTTGATTTGATTTTTTATATATTAGTTTTTTGTTTTTTTTTTACTTAGAAATTTTTTTTTAAATGGGTTACTTTTCTAGATATTTCTTTTAAGGCAGTTATTTATCATCTTGTATGTATCTAAGTTAGATAGTTATTTATTTAAATAGAATATGCATTATCCTGTAAAAAGATTTTCTTAATTAGACTGATAGGTGTTTCTTAATTGATAAACCTTGATATTAAATATGAAGGCATTTTTTTCCTTTGTATGAATTTCTTCCCCCAAAAAAGAGCATATTTGTGAGTGAGCATGTGAGTGTTTGTGTGTGTGGGTAGATGTGTGTGTGTGTGTGTGTGTGTGTGTGTGTGTGTGTGTGTAGTATAGATGAGTATAGTTTTTTTTGTTTTTTTTTATAGCATGAAGAAACATACCTGTGGCTGTTCATTCTGTACACTAAAATTTGCCTGCATGCTCGTTTACTCCATTTATGGATTGAGGAAGTCTAAGTTTTGGATTCTCCTATTCTGATTAGAGTGGAATGCCTGAGGACTGATTTGATTGAAGGAAAGCTGATTTGCACTTTTTAGGGTTCCAAAATCTCTTTTAAAGCCATTCTGTGACTGATATTTTCATACAACTCATTGTGCAGTCACATGTTGGTATTTGATCACCACTAGCAGGGTCATCTATGTGAAGGAGTTTGACATTGGATAAACCCAAAACTCCTAAGGATCCAAGGGCAACATAACTGATAATGTGGCCACAGTCCTTTAACAGATGTATTTCTAAACAAACTGTGATTGGTGAAAAAGAAAACTGAATTGAAATAAAAATAATAAATAAGTTTGTTACTGAGATTGATAAATGTATTGAGAATAATAGTAAGGAATAATCTGACTCTTCTTGAATGATATGAATATCCTCATCTTTCACTCTAAACTGCATTCAATGATAGATCAATACTTTTATGGATACATTTGAATTACATTTTTGTTCACAATAATATGTTTGCTTGATAATATATCAAGTGCCTTGGTTATAAGGATGGCAGTATCATTTATAAAAGACATTATAAATAAATTGTTGTTATCAAAGATGCCAGTGTCTTTGGCTATTCTTCACATAACTTAGATGACTCAAATTAAAAGTTCCATCAATAGAATTATAATTTAGGCAGTCTATGAAAAATGTATTAAAAGCCTTAGTCAGTGTTGTTGACTACCTTAGGTAGCCATCACTGGAAACAACCAATGACTTATGCTCAGTTACTAAATATGTTCCTGTTGTAAATAATAAATTGTAGTGTAGATATTTTTTGTTTTAACCCTAACTATAGGCAAAGCAAATATAAGCAGTAATATGTTTGTAATAACAAAGGTTGTATCAGATGCATATTTAATTAGTGAAAAACAAAAAACAAAAAAACTGTATGGAAGTACTCTTTAACAAACTTAGCTTTATATAATTCAAGATTAAAACTAAGATTATTTACATTATTCGGACTATTGTCATCTTTGTCTTTTTCAGCCGTTGTACGCTCCGGCCTTCTTCAAGTGTTTAGAATGTTGAACTGAATCCTTTATTTTGCACACTGGGGTAGACTGTTTTAGTTCCATGTGCCATGTTTTAATAGATGTCAGTTATCAGTTATCTTCTGTTAATTTCCCTTTGTAAGTTCTCCACTGCCTTAACCAGGATTTGAACTCACACTCTTTGGGTCCTGTCACTGAATATAATTAACATCTTTATCCATGTGTCATTGAGGACATCTGGGTATGAATTTCTGGCAATTATAAACCTAATGTCTTCCGCAATCGTTTTTTTTACCAGTGCTCATATTGCAATTTTTGCTATTATCAAAATCATGTTTTTACCAGAGCTCATATTGCAATTTTTTTTTTTTTTTGTTATTATTGCTTTTCTCTGGAACTCCTTATTACTGGTTCCCATATTGTATTCATTTCTATGCTTGGTTGGCTCAGGAGATTTTTGTGGCCTAGCATATGTGCTGATTCCTTAAGTTTACAAATTTTCCAATGGTGTTCTTTTTGTCTATGATCTCAACCTGATCCCACGGAGGATGGTGATCTCCTTTTTCTCTCCATATGTGGTCAGCCACACCTGATTTTTCCACTTCCCCTTGTGTTACAGCTTTCTGGTGTTCTTAAAGCCTTACCTTAGTGTACATAATACCTCATCTCAGAAATATAGACAGATGATGAGGAAACTAGTCTGCAGAATTATGGAAATACCTCACTTCATAAATTCAGACTGTAAATGAAATTTTATTTTGAAAATAATTTCACATTAAAAAAGAAAGGAAAGTTATGAGCTTGCATTGACATTCAAGACTCTGACCCAGAATCATGACTAAAATGAACTCATCCTGTTTTTCCTTTAGTCCCTCTTTCTTTGTATGTATTTACATAAGTTATTTTATATAGGAAATATTTTACATTGGGAAAAAAGCATGAACACTAAATTTGGTGTAATCCATCATGTCATTTATATTTGACATTCTTGCGCTTTTATGAATGACAATTCTAGTTACTCTCAGAAATATCTGCTACTACAAATATCAAATTTAAAAGTCTCTTTATATTTTAAACATTTTTCTCATTAGCATAATTATAGTAAATATTTAGTCAAACTATAGTGTTGGCATATTTACTTTAAATAAAAGAAATCTGCAAATAATTATATGATTTATTGTAAAAATATTTATTCATTATTAGGGAAAAAGAAAAATAGATTGTATTTATTGGCCTATAAGACAGGCCATTTTTGTAATTTTTAAAAAATATTACACTGTCCTATTATTATTATAAATAAGAAGATAATCACTAAAAACTCTAGCTGTAAAGATATCTCTATCAAAAGATGGTTCTAAAGTATGATCATGCAACTTATAACAATGTATAAACCTGTAACTGTTAATTCTACTTTGATATTTACAAATCTTTAAAAGTGTAAAATTGTAACAATGAACATATTCATTTTATACATTCTTTCATTCTGTTCAAGCAAAAAGGAAATGGGAAATGTATATACCTTGTTGAACCCTTCTGGAACTTCAATTCTTTAACTCAAACAGAAGTGTTCACTTCAACATCCACATCTTTTCATACAGCAAAAACAGACCTTGATTTTGTCCAACTCTGTATACCCACTTCAAGCATACTGCACCAAAATACCAGGGTCATAAAATGTCTTTTCTGACTAATAAAGCCAATGCCAATTCTACTCAAAGGCAGATCGGACTTGACTTGCATTATCAACAGACTACTAAGGCAGGCAAGCTTAACTGAACATGGCTGACTACATGATTACCCAACACATCAGCAGCGATGCCTTTTGCCAGTGACAAAACTAGCAGCAGCAGCAGAGACTAACACTTGACTACATATGCATATTGGTTTTCTCTCACAAATCTTTCTTACTTGATGACATATGCATGTTGATTTTCTCCACATGTCTATCTTGTCTACTACCTTTCAGTATTCCAAGATTGATATATGATACACTGGAACGAGCAAATGATTAAATTTTGTATATCATAGGAAATAAAAACTCCCGTACTTATCTCAACTTATATCTGTCTTATCTCCATTTATTGTTTTGTCACTTCCACATTTTTTCTTGTTAATGGTAATGGCACTGTTACAATTTGGTAATGCTAAACTCTGCTTCAGTTAGATCTCTTTCTAATTCATACTACATGTCAATGAGATATGAATGCTAAGAAAGCAAAACATAAAATAAAAAAATCGTTTTCTGTGCAGGGACACCAAGCATCACATCCAGTTCACAAAACAAAACCCCACAATAAAATATCTCTAATAGTCTCACCTAAAAAAAGTAGATGACTCTGAAGACCACCAGATTTGCTTAAAAGAAAGCCCTCATAAGCAAGCCAAAAGGCCATTTGCAAGTTGTCACCAAGATGTGCTGTCACCATCATCACCATGATCACCTCTCTTGTCAACACAAGTTATCTCATCCATACTTCACTAATCTCATCCATTTTATCATATACAGTGGCCTTTTTAGCCAGGAGAAATAAACTACATCCAATTTCAAAATTTAATTATGTAATCTATATTCAACATAAACAGTATTTGGAACTAGTATAGAGTAGGTCCTCCACTTGCTAGTTTCAGTGCTTGTATTTGATTTTTCATGGATTTGATCAACAATCATTATCACAACCTAGCAAATGAGCCAAACTCATCAGCAAGTGCTTTGTTTGGCTGAACATGATAACTAATGTCTGAGAATGGACTACCACATGCCTAGAATGTCAACAATGTAAGATTTATCATCATACCTTTATCAGTTGACGCCCAATTCATACACACATTGATATCATCAGCCTGCTACTGATGTATCAGCAATACCATCACCTATTGAGTATTGTCTGTAGATTTTCCCAATGACTAACTGCTATAGCAATCAAAGACACCACAGCCAACAAGTCTCCAAAGTGATTCTAAGAGACTGGGTTGCAACTTTCAGAACCCCACAAGTATTTACAACAAACCAGTGAAAGCAATTTCAATCAGCCTTGTTCCAGGAATTCAACAACTTGCTTGGTTCAAAACAGATCAAGATAACCACTTATCACCCCTATGCAAACAAGCTAGTTGAATGATTCCATTGTTAAAAACTTCCATCTACAAGACCTGATGCTATAAATTGAATTGAATAATTCTTCTTTCCATCAGGAACACTCATTTTTTGGCACACCTCTGTCCTTGCCAGAACAATACTTTAAGGTAAGCTCAAATCCTGATTCCAATCTAGTTTATACAAGTACTTAACAACCAAATGATAGATTTATAATATATAAAAAGTAAGCATTTGTTGAGATGTGCTGAGTCCCCTGACAAATGCTTACATTCCAACAGAACTCCACTACTGCAAATATGCATTGTTACAAATTTGCAACACATAGAGATATGAACCTCAGATTAAAAAAAAATGAGAAGATGTGTTTACTCAGATAGGAACATGCAAACAGGTGCTGATGAACATTTGTAAATAATTTTATATAACAAAAACAACAGAATATGGAAAGAGTATGGGATAACAGACATAAAATCAATAAAAGACACTTATTTGATACTGGGTATTCAAGCATTTGTGTTTCATAACTCTCTAAGTTCAATTGTTCACAATGGCAAATAGACAGAAACTATTTAAAATGTCCAAATAAAAGTTGGTAGCTATTCTTTCTGCAGTACAAGTTGTACAACGCTGGAATGGTATGAGAACAGTTTCGCATCTGGTAATTGAATTTCATCCAAGATGAAATTGAGATAATTTCTTTTAATCTCTACACATCAAATAGTCAAATAAATCCAGGGTTCTCTGGAATGATGTCCCCTTATTCTTTACACAACAAGTAATAGAATAAGTTTATAGATACATCTCTCACGAGCATGTTCTAAGACTCAATTTACTTGCAATCTATTATTGTTAGAGATTATCAGGAACCTGAAATTACAATTCAAAAATCCCACTTGGTGACACATGTCACATGGGCTTGGCTGACTGACTTTTCCTTACTCCATTAGGAGGTCAATCTGTGTAGTTGTCAAATGACACAGATTCCTTCCTGTCATTTCTTAGTTGAGACAGAACTCAGTCTTGATAGAAAATTAAAAAAAAGAAAAACAAAGAGAAAACACAAAGAAAGTGTGTCCCTTAATAAATTGATCATACATCTGATTTAGCATTCAATATTGAGGGCCCTGTCATAGTATTCATACAAAATGACACAGTAAAAAGACCTCTCACACCCAACTACAAAGGTTCCTTTAAAGTTATCAGCTGAGCTGATAAATACTTCACTATCAAATGCAACAATAATATTGACACCATTGCAATTGACAGATTAAATCTAGCAGTCATGGAGAAGATACAACCTAATTCAGCTCCTACACCAAGTCCACAACCAACAGAACATCACATGCCACCTTGTAAACACATCAAATCCCGTAAGAAAGTTACCTTTTCTAAACATTTTAAAACATACATTTTTTTCTAATTGATACAATCAATTAAAGGGGCTTTTTTGTACCCTGTCAGAATTCCAATTCTTTAACTCAAATAGAAGTACTCACTTACACAGCTCATATGACAATAACAGGCTCTGCACTTCTGGAATACTCTTGAAAAATACCAAGACCATAAAAAATATTTTCTGACCAATCAAAAAAAGGTCCACACAGTTTATGTAGGAGCTGTTTCTAAGCCACTCACTGACTCTAAGGCTGATTTTACCATGAAGGCTGATCCAATTTGGTTGGCATTAATGGCAGGCAAGATTAACCAAATATGGCATACTGCCAAATACCAAATATGATGACGTACTCCACAGGTTTGTCTCCTTGGCCATGATTGAATTCAACAAAGAATAATGACAAATGCTTTTGAAGACACTGGTTGGAAAATAGCAACAATATGATTTCTCACTTAACTGGTATTCTTTCAGCTTTGTTGAAGTGGACTGCTATCTTACTAACTTCCAACCATGGAAAGAGGACCCTTACATTCTCTGACTGTCTAGGCAACAACTGATTCCGTACTGCTAGCTGGTCCCTTCCTCTCTGACTGCTGGTCTCTTCCTTATTGGCTGTTGGTCACTGACTGCTGACTTCCTGCCTCTCTCTGCTTATATGGTACTGGCTGGGGTTCCACTACCCCTATCTGTCCTTTTGTGTTCCGGACCAGGTGACTACGCATTTGGCTTTTTGGATGGTCAGTTTTTCAAAGGACCCTACTTTCATGATTACCTAAAATCACTAACAAAATTTTATGTTTGCCAATTTAAAGGGAGGCTGGAGACAGGAATCCTGAAAACTCTGGCAATTAAATTGACTTAAAAGATGTATTGGAGATGAGATTCCTAAGTAACTCTGATAATTAAATTGACTTAAAAATAAAAAAATCTATCTATTTATCTCCTAAGGATGTGGGAGAAATCATATTGTTACACTAGGCCATTTGCAGCAACATCAAGGCATTTCCATCAAAAGTGATAAAATCATCAGTAGCAGCAGAGATTAACACGTGGATAAAATCAACATGCATATGTAGTTACATATGCATGTTGATTTTATCCACATCTTTCTTGACTACTACCTTATGTTATACCCCGAATAGACTCTCAGTCCCCACAACTGATGTACAATACCCTAGAATGAGCAAAGAATCAAACCTTGTAAATCACAGGAAATAAAAACACATTTACTTCCATTTGTTGTTTTGTTATTTCCCCTTTTTTTTTCTTGTTAATGTTAAAGCTGCCATTACCCCCACATTATATTATGTACCTAGTGGCAAATATTTAAAATTTAACAGAGTAACTATAATAGAATTGACTTTTCTTTTTCAGAATCATTATCAAAATTTATTTTAGTGACATAATCTATATTTTTATATCAAACAGAAGAATTTGAAAATAAAACAAAATTAAAATGTAAAAATTTCCTTTGGCAAGTGTTTAAATTACACTGAATATTTTTAGTCAATGAAAATAACAGTAAGTAAAAATTAAAAAGCAATGAAAAAGGTAATAAAAGTTAGCAATAAGCTAAGTTCATTTCAAAATGGTAGATTTATGAGTCAACATTTTATTTAATTTCATTTAAAACCATAAACATATCAATAAAATTTTTTTTACAAAAGATAAATTCTTTATAGTATCTTAAACCTGAAAGTTTCATGTGTTGAAAGTAACCATAGTGCTAGCAAATAAAAAAAACTTTTGTGTAAGTAAATAAAGCAATTATATATGTATGGATAGTTTGAATAGATTGCAAATATATCGGATTTGTTTCTGTATACATACTGATAAAAACAGGTTTGTATAATAAAAATCACTCATGGGTGAGAACAGAAAGAATTATTGAGGTATGCTTTATTGCTAGCCTTTCCTTTGTCAGAATCATCTGCTATCAGTTAATAATACTACATATTCAGATATCCTTTTCTGTTTTACCTTTATTTCCAATACAATTGTTATGACTGTACCATTATTTTAACTACTTTAAAAGACTAGTCTAAGAAGCATATCAGGCCTCATTTGTTCATTATCCTATCAACAAAATAATAAAAGATATAAATATTTTATTGTATTTTTTGAGAATTTTTCTTAAAAAATAAGATGCTTATTGTAGATATTTTACATTGAACAAAATAAAAAATAAAAACATATTTTTATTTTTAACATTAAATTTATGGAATTTACCATTTTTTCCACTATCTTTTGCCATCTTTCAATTAATTTCATAGTTCTATTTTCCTATAATTTTTTATTTTTCTGAATGACATTTTGCATATTTCCAAGAAATTAAATTTTTTCATAATGAGAATTTTTTAAGGGTCAGAATAAAGGATATTCCAAAGTGGCAATGTCTGATGAATATGGCAGAAGATTGGAAACTTCTTAGCTGAGCTGAAACAATTTTTGCCTGGTCAGTAAAGAAACATTCAGTTGTGCATTATTCTGATGGAATTATTATGACATTTTTCTTAACTAATTCGAGACATTAGGAGTGAAGATTTTTCAGAGCAGTTGTTTGGTTCTCTGGAAATAAGTCATTGTAGAAGACTTCCTTCTAGTCCTAACATATATACAATATTACAGAGATTGAATGAAGGTCAACATTTGGTATGGTTAGTGGAGCTTCATTTGATTTGTCCTTGATCTTTTGCACCCCACATTATTCATTTCACATTACCCATCACAATTTGTTTCAAAAGCAGAACATTTAGTTCGGCATTTTTTATGCATTTATGTGGAAGTCACACACCAAAGCAACTGACATAACCAACCTTCAAAAGTTCAAGAAAAAATTCTCCAGGGAAATAAACTACTACTATTGTGAATCTAGTGTATGTGCTTTCTTTGAATGTGAGGAATTTCTACCTAAGGCTAAAATATTTCTGATCCTCTGTTGCTTTGGTGGTGGTGGTAAGGAGGAGGAGGAGGAGGCGGAGGAGGATTGTCATGACTATCATTATGATGGTAATGATAATTTTTTAAATATTAAGTTTGGTAAGCTGATTTTGATATTAAATCTATTTCTGGCAAAATTGAAAGGAATTGTTTGTTTAATGAGTCATTTAAGTATCACCTGATCTTATAACTAATGTGTTAATCATGGCCCACAAACTACTAAAATAATATTTAGAATTATGAACTTTATTTAATTTAAAGATTTTTATTATTTCAAACATTTTTACTTAACTTTTTTGCTTTTCTTACTTCTAGATCTTTCTTGTTTTTACCTCTCTTCTCTTTTCCTTTGACCTGACTTTTATTTTTTCTACATCTCTCTTTCTCTGTTAAATGTGGGTCAAAACCATTGCTTCACTCATCCAGAAATAGAGAGAAGGGCTGGAGAAGACTCTCCTTTCACTTCATACTGTTCGTTTAAACTATGTAATGAATTTTTTTTTTTTTTATTTCTTCTGATCTCCTTTTCGAGTTGCCATTACTTCTCTTTCCATGTTAGATAACATCATGCATACTAAAATAACCATGGCTTTCTTACATTCTTCATATACATCCCCAAGCACATATATTTTTATTCTCTCTCTCTCTCTCTCTAACAAAGCAACTGTTTCCATGTACATGTGCTATTAACTTTCCTGCTCTTTATTTATATAAGTATTTTACAGTCCTCTTATCTTTAATTATTCCCTACTATTCATTACTTACTTCCTCTTCTCAGTGATATATCTCTTCTCTATTGAAGTTTACTTGCATTGAGGATTAAAAATAGTAATGCTAGAAATGTCATGGTATTACTAAAATCTATAAAGTCTTCTCTCTTAAGAGCATTAATGTGTAGAATAGTGCTGAACAAAGCTTATATAGTGCTTTTATGGATTTTTAAAAATAGATTTTATAAATTAGCAAAAAGCTTTTTTAAGTGGTGATGATATTTTTAGAATCAAGCAAAAAAATTTTATTCTTATTTTTAATAAGAATAAAATTTTTAACATATTCAATATGAAATAAAATATCATTAATCAGTAAAAGTTCAAGAAATGTTGTAATTTCCAATTTAACTTTTTTTAATCATTTTGCCCCAAGCAAAGCAGTAAAGCCACTATGACACAAGGGGTTACTGAGTGTGAGAGAATAAGAAAAAAGAGAAACATTATTAAGGAGAGAGAACAATAAAAGAGGAATCAAAAAGCCAGAAGATAATGATTGACATTGCATTTAAATTTTTGAAGATCAAAGTTGGCTGGAAAGCATGGAGCTAGTTCTACAAGTGAGAAGTGTGAGAAAAGTTAAAATATAACTTACAGATGCATCTAGTCAATTCAACTGTAAAATGATGAGACCTTGTTGCCAATCTAGTACAGTGCATAAATTCATAAAGTCTAGGTACCATAGCAGAAAGTTCATCAGAACAATTACCATGAAAGTATTTATGGAAAATACACAGGAAAGCATTTCATCACCATCGACTCAACACTGGCCATCTCATCACTGTGACAACTCACCACCAATCTACTCAGTGTGAATACAACTCATCTCTGAAGCTGAAATTTATAGTTTCAAACTAGTGTTGGCTGGCATAGTGTGCACATCTCTTAAATCAGCTTTGAGTCATAGAGATTTTGAATGTTTGGTTGGTCTTAGTGATTTATTAGTTACAACAGCCTATTTGGCTGACTGGTGTTTAATTTTCAAGATTGGACAAATAACTATGAAGCAATCTATATTGCACACAGAGCTGGGGAAGGAGCACCTCATAATATGAAGATTAATTATGGGGCAGCAAAAGATGCAAAGACTGGTGGTCATCCTAATCCCACTAAATTGAAGAAGTATATGAAGGTAGATGAAAAAAGCTACATTAAGGCAGTGGAAAGTGACTGAAGCCAGGGTGCTAAGTCAAGACAAATATCATTGCTGATTCTCCTTTGCATTTTATCAAAAATCTCAAAATAAATAGCAGGAGCTCTGGACATATGTGACAGCAATATTCTAAGCATGGGAAAATGGTAGACTTATAGCTATGTAAGACAGATTCTGTAGAGAAAAATTGTCTTGCATGACAGAATAAACCAACTTTCTTAGCAGCTGACCTAGCAATGGATTCAATGTAGTCTTTCCACTTCATGCCAGCTGAGAACGTTAACCCGAGAAGGCACAATGAAGGTTACTCCTGGAGGTTAGTAGCAGCTGATATAAAGTAGAAAAGTGTCTTTCAGATGATTAACAGGGAGCAGTTTTGTTTTAGAGGTGTCAAAATTAACAAGCCATTCTTTGCCCCAGCTAATAATTGGCTATAGATTGTTTTTGAGATCAGCTGCCAATATGAAACATATCAAACTGATCAGACTTGGTATTGAGACAGGAGTAAATGGTTGTGTCATCAGATTCCAACCCTTGCTTCATCCATCTGACCCACTGAGGGTAGCACTGCAATCATTAATGAAAAGAATAGTTGAAAAATAAATCATGTATTGTTGCACATCTCAATTTTCTATTTATAAATGGCTGCCAGTTGTCTACATCTGTTTAAAACAAACTGACTTTCATCTTAAGTGTACAAACAAATGTTACCATCAATCAACAAATAAAGCTTTAGATTCCAGTAATTATTTATTTCAAATAATGAAATAGCTAATAATGTAAAATGCAGAATTATTTCACTTTATAGGCATTGTTTGGGTACTGCAATCTCTTTTTTGTATTATTTGCTATGGTTAACATATTTCAGTCAATCCATTCTTCAGCCTTTATCAAATGTGTAAAAAAAATTTTTAATAAATTTTAAACATAAATTACACAAAAAATGTGGCACATTGCCAAAATGTGTAAGATCGAGGTTTTGCTTTTTACTATTCTATCTTCAAATATAGTCACAGTCACAAACCTATATGTTCTTCATCATTCCTTTCACTATTTCATCATTTACTTATTTCATGCTACAATCACATAAAAAGAAAAATTCTCTATGAAAATTCTAACTAATCCTATATTTGGGGTAAGAGAATTCATTCTTGTATTACAAAAAATGTTTTACCCAATGAAACAATGGAATATATTTACAGAAAGAATATTATTAATATATCCTCATAACAATATAATATGGCAGAATAGTAAATTAAATCAGTTGGTGGGGTGAGTGGAGAAAAGATTTAATAAAAAATACAAATATTGAAAATATTCCTTCATTTTGGAGAACTTTCTGTAATTTAACAGGGATGGGGGAAATGTAAACCAAAATGAGTAGAGGCTAAATATGAAAAGCCAATGAATGAACATACATTCTTTAGTTAAGTTAAAAATGGTTTCAGGTAGAACAAAAAAGAAATTGATAATACTCTCTCCTTTCTTGGGCTAGACTGTTATGGCTTTATGATGCCACTTAAATTAGCACCTTTCACACAACACAATTGTGAAACATTCACCCACCTTTCACCAAATTCCCAAAAGAACAACCTGTTTCTCTCAATTCTGATGCTTAAAGTAGGTGACAAGTTGGTGGGGAGTAAAAGATTCATCCTCATCCATTCCTTTCTATCAGCCATCTAATGGCAAGCTATACAGCAAAACATATTTCATTAGCTTCCAAGAAAAAAACTGCACATCAAGAATACAAATTATATAATTTTCAATATATTCACACAACATGTTTACAATCTTTTAAAAATGGAATGTCCAGTAGATTCTCCTATATGACAGAATCAGTGCTGCAAAATTCAATCTGGAGAGCATTCAAAATAACTAGCCAGGTGAATGATGCCACATCATTATTAAGTAATTCACCCTGGGTGTCCAAAGTCAGAGAAAGCACAACTTCAGTTTAATCAATCTGTTCACCTCAATCAAATCATTTTGCATGCTCTCACCTTGACTAACATTTCTTATAATGCCTATTGGGACAACAGTCAGATATCAGAGAATACTGACTTTATGTGAAAGAATACTTTCAGGATGTTTTAATGATTGTATAAAAATTAGCATTTATTCTAGGGTAAACAATGTGTCTCCCCTCCCCAAAATGGAAAGGCTTTCTTTGAGTCTTCTTTCCAGAATTAGCTATTTTTATCAAATTGTGCACACATCTGATTTAGGAAATTTAGTTGTAATATGCACTGATGGGGCTTTATGTTCATCATGTCCACATCACCCTGAGAAGGATGGAAGTAACCAGATCTTTCAACATACCATAGGAGCTCTGTAATCCCAAAGAAGTTCAAACAAAGCTCTAACTGAGCTAGTTCCGTGCATGGAAGTAGAAACATTGACAGTAGTAGTTGACAGAGGAGATGTGTGAAATGCCCAGAGATTCTTTTGAAACCATAGAGTAACTATGACCTTGATATTCTCCAGTACATCCAATGAAGTTATGGTATGTAGATATGAAGGTTGGGCTAATACATAAGTAAAGGCCAAATTTACTGTCTATAGTATCATTTTTATTATTGACTCCATGTGGTTACAGTTGTTAAAGTGGGTGACTATCATCTTTGTCCTTTTGTGATTTAAGAGTTCATATGGGGCCATTGTGTTTTTGGTTGACAGAAATTAATTTGTTGAATTCATCCTTTTTTCTTCTTTTTCTTCTGGAGTTGTACGTTAGGTCAAACTCACATCCAATGAATCTCCAACCCTTGCATCTTGAACTGCTACATCAAACCAATTTTTCCACTTCTAGTTGTGCACATGTTTTTTTTTCTTCTTTTTATTTGGCCTGACACATCTGTGTTTTCTGTTTGAATTTTGGTGGGACATGTTGTTGTTTCTTGATTTTTTTATGACGTTCGCTGACCCACATGAGCTATGTCCAGGTTCTGTCAGTTACCAAGGATAAGAACAATAGAAGGAAAGGAAATATGTGTATAAGAGAAGACACAGACAGAGAGTTTTCTTTGTCACTCTCTTAGTGAAAAGGAAAGTGTATAGTTCCATATGGTGTTACTACTACCTAATCCTACTAAACAGTCCCTCTTCAGAAATGGAGTGAATAAAATTTTTATATGATTATGTCCTACTACTATCATTGATAAACTTCTTAAAATAAAAGTACTCATTTTATTTGTTTCATATGACACATCTACCTGCTTTAGATGTGTACGATTTAGTATTACTACTTGAACTATTTTCATCAGACATACTGGTATGGTAATAACATTTTACTCACTGTCTGTGTATTCGTTTGATTTTGCCTATAATTTAGTACTATTTTTACATCCTTGTACAGAGGGCTCTATATATGGTTTCAGTCTATCAATTGATACTTGTGTATATATGTCATTATTTAAAGCTATTAAGTGATGCTTTGGCAAACGTTGTAAAACTTTGTAAGGGCCTGTATAAGGTGCTTCCAAAGGTTTTCATACTCAATCTACTCAAAGCCATACTTTATCACAAGTATGTAAAGAATTTGGTATGAAAGTGTTTGTTCGTGTAATATGATGTTTTCTGTCGTTATTTAACATGTCTAATTGCGACATAGATTTACATAAATCTTTTATGTACTCTTCCTGTACAGGAGCAATGTCTTTAATATTTGCAGTATCAACTAATTTGTGAGGGATCATTATTGATGCTTCAGTAACTGCCGTGAATAGTGCAAAATTAGATTCATTTGGAGTACTATGAATTCCTAAAAGTACAATGGCTATGGTGGCTAGCCAAGATTCCTTTTGAGCTATTATTGCTGTTTTTAATGTGCGATGTGCTCTTTCTATCAATCCATTACTTTGTGGATATGTTGTTGTTCATAATCTATAGAATCCTACTACTTTTGCCAATTCTTGGAATAATTCACTTTCAAATTGGCGACCATGATTAGTAACAATGTATAGTGGTATGCCAAATTGCGATATCCATGCATCAATGAAAGCTTGGGCTACTGACTTTGCAGTCACCTCTATCATAGGTTGGACTTCCGTCCAATGTGTTGCACAATCTATACAAATAAGTAAATATCGATAAGGGCTGATATATTGTTCTGATTCCTTTCGTGTTGGTAGTAACAGCCCAACAATGTTGATATTTACAGTTTGGAATCTTGCTGAAGGTAAGTCAAAATTCTGCACAGTGAATCTTGGATTGTTGACAGACAATGCATTCTGTGCAGAATGTTGTTCATTTTAGGCCCAAAATATCTTGCTTTTAATAATTTCATAGAAGCACTTATTCCAGGGTGTGCTAAGCAATGTAAGCTAGTAAATATTGTTTTACGTATACCTCTAGAAACAAATGGCTTAGGGTGTATAGTGGAAATATCACATATATTAGATCTGATTTTATGAAAAAACAAATTTCTTTAGATTTTTATATGACCTGATTTTTGTCATCTTGTTTCTGTGCTTGTGTTATTTCTGACAAGTCACAAACATCTATTTGAACTGTGAGTGCAGGTCTAGATAGACAATCCACAACTATATTCTGCTCACCTCTGATATATTTGATATCTGATATATATTCGGATAACACTAAAAGATGACGTTGCTGTCAATCAGATTTTGCTTATGATCCATAAACAGCACTACACTGTGACCCTCTATGAGGTAACAAAAATGCAGCATGGGGAGATAAGCTGCAAGAAGCTCTCAATCAAATGTGGAATATTTTGTCTGTGCTTGTGAAAATTCTTTGGAAAAGAATCTGATTGGTATAGGTTGTTTCTCTACTATTTGATGTAAAGCTGCACCCGCTGCATATTGACTGCTATCAGTTACTAACTGGTACTCTGTTATTGAAGACTGGGGATGTACTAATGCTGTTATCTCTACCAATTTATTTTTTATAACATCAATACGTTAGATTCTCGTCCATTTAGATCAAATACTGATCTAGGATTTAATCACATGTGTTCAGATAACAGCAATATAATTCTTGCATAACTTGGAATAAACTGTCAGTAAAAACCAGTCATGCCTAAAAATCATCTGAAGCTTTTAGAATCTATTGGTTTAAAAAAACTTTCAATAATTTTAATTTTCTTTTGAGTAGGTATTAAACCATTTTTACTGAGGTGAAAGCCTAGAAAATCTAGTTCTGTTACAGTAAATATGCACATCTATTGAAATGTTTAGGTTATTGTCATTTAATACTTGTAGTACCTTATCCAAGTCTTTTTTGTGTTGCTGTTCATCATCACTAAAAACTAGGATATCATTCAGATATATAAATACACAGTCCAGTTTTGAAAAATATCCTATCCATGTAATGCTGAAATGTGGCAGAGGCATTCTTCAAACCGAAAAACATGAATAAGAATTTGAACAGCCCAAAGGGTGTAGCTACAGTGGTTTTTGCTATGTCCTCAGAGAGCATTTTTATTTGATGATAGGCAGACAGTAGATCTATTCTGGAAATGCAGGATTTATTAGCCAATCATGATGTTAAAGAATTTATATTGGGTACAAGATAGCTATCTGTTTTTGTCATACTATTTAAGGTGTGGTAATCACCGCAAGCTCGATAACTACCATCTGGTTTTTGTGCTAATGTAAGGGAGTTCATTAACTATTTGAGGGTCTAATTATGCCTGTACTTAGTAACATTTTAAATTCTGCTTGGGCAGTGTCTAATTTAGGTCCAGAAATTTGTTGTGTCTTGGCAAAAACTGGTACGTGGCTTTCAGTGTCTATTCTATGATAAATGCCACCATATGTTTTATTTTTATCTTTTGGTAGTGAAGTAACACTTTTATATTTGTTTATGATTTCACTAATGCATTTGGCCATATTCATGCCATTCACTATTACATTATCTACAATTCCTATTATCATTTGCTAACTTCCCAATCTCAGAATTACTTGTTATAAGTAAGACAATATTATCCCCATTAAATGGGGTACCTGATTGAGATGATAGCTCCAGGCAAAGTGATACTACAATATGCTCTAGAACAAGCATGTAAAATAAAATTGGTACAAAATTGACAAAACCTATCATTAAGAAATTTATCACAAAATTAATTTAATATTTTATTCTGTATTTTTTCTTCATAATGAAAATATTGTTTATAAAATTCAATTTTTTATTAATAATTTGTGTTTTCCTTTCTAAATATTTATTAAATATTTAAAAAAAGCAAGTTGAATTTTAATTTTACTATTAGAGTAGACAATCTGAAGAAATTATGATAAACTATTCTTGGTCAAAACACTTGGCAGCTCTACTAAAAAATATTATTTATTGTAGATGGCAGGGAGAAAGCGGCTGGCCATCATCTATTCTACATTTAATTTAGCTAATCACAATCACAGACCCAAACATACTATAATATTCCTTACACCAAAGCAACACATTCTTACTTAGCATTCTTACAACAGTCACCATAATACTACAATTTCTCTATGAACTCATCCCCATATGTACAATTGTCTGTGGAAGATGGGGAAGAAAAAATAAGAACATTTAAAAATCTAACCACAATGTGTATTTACAATACTGAAAAAACTATTTACAAAACCAAACAAAACAGTGTTAGTAATAAAATACAGGAAGTGCTTATTTATCAACAAGACCATTCCTGCTGATAAAATACCAAAATTGTTTCATATCCCAATTGTGAGTACCCAATCTTTCACCACTACAATCTATATCAGGATCAAGGATAGCATTTCACTAAAACTACCCAAGATGTTTTCAAGAACAACTTGACCTACCAAAACAAGTTGACCACTTACTGTATATTTGGTGTATAAAACCCAATGGGACAACGGTGCTTTATTCTTTATAGTAACATCAAGCTGCAAAGTCTGCCCACTGGAACCAGGCAAACAAGTATACACACTGCTGTCAAAGACTTGCTTACCTGAGGTGCTGGGGATCATGGATGTATCTTGCCCTGGAAAACCCCAACCTCAGTTCATCCTTGTACATTTGTACTAGCTAACCAGAGAGCCATAGTCAGTCAGCTAAGGTTGATCTTCCACATATAAAATGATCAGGGAAAGAACACCAATCTGTCCCATTTCTGCCACTAAGAAAAAATTACTGAGGAGAAATTGAGAGTGCTTATAGTGAACTCCATGGTTGAGTCCATTTAAATTGACAGGTGTGACTGCCTGCAGGCCTCCCGCTGAATAGAATTGGAGTTGTTGGAGAAAATCAATGTCAACAAGGATTGGCTAACCTTCTCGTACACCATAATTGGTATGTAATTCTAACACTTCAAAGAAGACAAAAATGTAACTATTTGCACTGTGAAATAAATGAAAAATGTTATTTATTAAGAATTTTATCACATAAACTTAATGCCAGAATTAAATTCAGTAAATTTAATTCAATATTAATTCAATAAATGTAAGAGAAAACAATATCATATCTTATACATTTTTACAGGATAGATGAACTTCAATTATGTTAAACTAGGAAACTCACTAAAAATGTCATTAAGAATTTTGTCACATAAAGTTAATTTAATATTTTTCTTTATATTTTTCTTCATAACCATGAACATATAAATTATGAAATTTGTTTTTTATGAATAAATTTTTCTTTCTATTTTTAAAAAAAGAATGTTGAATTTTAATTTTACCGTCCTTCACAAATATGTAATTTTTTCCACTGCAAAATTAATGAAAAATGCCATTAATTAAGAAGTCTGTCACAAAGTCAATGTCATAATTAAATTCAGTAAATTTAACTTAATATTTTACCCCAGTTCTAAAAAATATACTGTAAAAAATTTCAGAATATTTTGTTAAGATACAAGGCATAATTTAAATGATTTTAAAGCTGAATCAATCTATGTTGGTATGGCTTTTAAATTCCCACTTCCTTCCCATCACCATTTCATTTTCTGAACCCTAAAATTCCTACATCATAATCATAAATTCTAGCATTCTGGAGTTTCCTAATGAGTGGATACTCATTAGACACAAAAAGATGACAAATTTCCACATTCATACAAACTTTAAATTCTCAATTCTGAATACTAAATTCCTTAATCAAAATCCTTCAAAGATTTAAGGTTTGTACACTTTTTAGAATCACTCCGTAATTTTTATAAAAAAGATTTAATATTGTTAAATTTAGTATCTCAAAATCCTTTTTAAAATGGTGAAAAAAAGTACTGTATATATATAACAAGCCAAACACTTGTTTGTGAAAGGCATTTTTTATTTGGCTATTTAAAAGTGGTTATTAGAGGAAAAGTATGACACCAAAATTAGCCATCTACCAAATTTGCTACCAAAAGTATTAGTTCTCAACCAAAAGCAAAACTACAAATAAAACTTCTGTCTCTTTGTGAACTGTGCAAAATGATGAGTTGGCACGATTTCTATAAAAAGACAAAATTATTAGTTTTGAAAATTTGTGTCACAATATTGATCAACCATATTTTGTGTCAGTTGTTACATGCTATAAATCAAACAATCAACTGTTCATCCAGTCTGTTGATGTTTTAATTGTAAGTTTTTCAGATTTTTTATTCAAATTTTTGAAAACTTGAATATGAATGTTTCAGCACTGATCACAGATCAATGAAGCAGTTCACTATATTATTAACTTACAAATGATAAAAAAAAAGTGTTGAAAGAACATATTAATGTTATCTTACCACAAATCATTGGGACAAAACTTTATAATTCTGGTATTTTTATCGGGACATTTGAATATTTTGTCAAATCTCATAACAAACTTTGTGACTGTGAGAACACTATCAGCTTTGACATCAAAAGTCACAAAATTATATAAATATATATTAAATTTTATTGGTAATATATTTAATAACATCCCTGAAAATCAGGAAAAGTGTGTTCTTTTAGTTAATGAAGTTTATGTCAAAGTTGCTCTACAATAGAGGAAATTTATTTGTTTTTGTTGAAAATTCTGAAGGATGAGCAAAAACAATATTGGGCATCACAGTAAAAATGTTTAAATGGTGGACCAAAATTTTTGCTTAAGATGATCCCAGTTGCCAAATTAGATGCAATTTATTTTATATGAAAAAGTATCATATATTATTGATGCAATCAACCAATTAAATAGTTAAGTAATTGCCATTGAATGTGATAATAACAGGACTAATCAATCTTTATTAAAAAATTTTGACACAGCCTTTGTTATACACCATTGCAAGTAGATCTCTTTCTGATTCATTCTGCATGCTGACCAGATGTGAATGCAATGAAGGCAGAAAATAAAATAAAAAATGTCATTTTCTGTGCATCCTGTCCATGAAGCAAACCCCCGCAATGAAAGCAACACTGACCAAGCACAAATATTCCTGCCATTCTGGGGATTACCAGATCTGCTTAAAAGCAGGCCTATAATGACCATCAGCAGTTGCTGGCTGTGATGACCACCTGCTGACAGGCAGGGTGGCAGCTGCCTTCACTAACATGACTGCTCTTCTCAACTCAACTGTTACCCCTCACAGATTTGACTTTTCACCCGACTCTTCACGCATGAAAACCAACAGAGACCAACTTCAACACTATCATGCTCTTGACACCCACCAATGTAATTTATAACATCACACACAGAATCCAGCAGAGACTTGCCTCAACACTCCAAGCTCCCAACACCCACCAATGTAATTTATAACATCACATGCAGAATGCAGCCAACTATCCAGTTTTGCCACTGCCAGGTACCTGATGCTCAACCACCACAATTTATAACATCTCAATGACATCAGCACCCAGCTACAAGCCTTCCTTGTTGTCAATGCCATCACCTTGGCAACCTGACTCACAACAGGCATACCCTCACAGTGAGACATTACACCACAGGCCTACCAGCTACATCTAATTCTTTGTTGCCACTGCTGTCACCACGGCATACCTGACTCACTACAGGCATACTCTCGTAGTCATCACCAACTTCCTTGTCACCTCTAACCCAACTCATTACAGGCATTCCCTCACAGTGAGACATTCCATTGCAGGCCTACAAGATACGCCAATCCATCATCACCTCAACACCCAATGCACCCTACCACGAATTGACCCACCACTGTGACCTTGATTGAGCAACACGTGTCAAACCCAACCAATGATTATTTCCTGTGACCACAGTCAAACCAACCCATGAAATTGATCAACTCCCAGCACTATCCTTACACCTAATCACCTTACTGATGATCACTAACCAAAATAGACATTTCATCCAATTTTCCAACAACTGTAATATATCTTGTATATTAAATAAATCTACATTGTTTAAAAACAATAGACAGAAATTGGAAAACCTTCTCAAGAGTCATCTAAAAACATTATTATCCACATTGCATTGTTTACTTTATCCACATACATAAAAACCATTTGCAGTTTGGAAAAGACATGCTGAACATCAAAAACAGCAGAAGAAATGTTACAACCAACATACAGGAAAGAACTTACATCATTAAAGCAAAAGCTGATTGGGTATGAGTACAATTAGAGGACAAAATTTGGGTACTAGTAACAAACCAAAATCATACATTGCCACAATTGGTTCAGCACAAGCATATAGAAGAAATACATGACACATATGTTAATTCCATCAAGAGAGAATGACAACCAAATTTCATCACTGATCATCTCATGCATTTATCTCTGAAGAATCAACTGTCATTCACTGTTGAGCAGATCCCTTTAATCATGCTACATTCAGAAGCTGGTCATCTTTAAACAAACACATCAAATATAGAACAGAAATTTAATAATGGCCAGAATAATGTCAATATTAGAAGCATGAAGGTAGTTTACTCTTGTGATTGTTCATATAACATATCTTAATGACAAATACCATGTAAAAATTTTTGTCTGTCAATAATGAACATTATAATTCTCATATCTTGAGATGGTAGATGTGATGTATTAATAGATACAGGGTTAATTCCTTGTAACTATTTATAGTGACTAAACACATTCCAATAAAGAATAGAGTCTGAGGTTACTATCATTTAGAGTTAGTCATGCTATGGGTTGCTACAAATAAGCACATAGTACATTTTGTCTCATTATTTGCTGTTACTCACAGTTGTCCAGCATGATACATTAACATGATACATAAGAATTTACCTAATGCTGTAAAAATAGATGAATCTTGTGGATACATTAATGAATAATTTCTGTCATTAGTTGGTTTTCTAGATTTTCACTTTTCTCAAAGATGATGAGACTGGCAAAGAGATTTGATAATTTGAACAAATGTTGCATAAGTTAAAGACTCTTTTTACAGGTTAATTTTGGTCAAGAATTTTTCTAATAATTTCAGGGAAACTTAAATTAAAATTGAAAATCATTTGTCGTTAGTAATAGTTATATTGTATGCTTATAATTACTTTAATAATATCCAAATCTTTACTAAAAACATTTTCTATATCTCTTAGACAAGAACTGAAAAGTCAGAAAGTAAAAATCTAAAAGTGAGATTGTGAAATATTGATTTTGTGTAATGCACATGGAAATAATAATAAGAAAAATTAATTAGTAAGAAAAGAAATTTATTCCTTTCTTTCTAATTAATTTTTCTTATTATTATTTCCATGTGCATTGAAGGAAATGATTTTGATAGTGATTATGTTAATATTTAATCATTATCATCTTATTTACAGTAAATTGCAGGGGAGTATAAAATTAATGGCATGTTATGACAAAACAAGATCTAACATTCTGGCCAATTCTATAACTTACTATATCTTTTAACTTAAAATAAACTCATTTTTGTTTTATTAGCAGAAATAATTTATTTTTTAAAACTAAGCAGTTAATACTTACAATCTCATCATAAAATGAAAAATGAAATAAAATATAAAAATAAATAAATATTAAATTAGTGATTTTAAATTTTATATCAAGAGAATGTGCAAAAACATTTAATTGGAATAATCAATTAAATTTGGAAAACTTTTCGAAGTCAATTTCTATTTCTTACCTATCATTTTCAGAAAAACATTTAAAAACTGTTTTTCCACAAAGATATTAAAAAAAATTTATATTATCTGATATATGAAAAGAATAAAAATGTATCTGATGAAAAATAACCTCTAACCCTTAGTATTAGACTTTGTAGGAGTATGAAACCAAAATAATAATTAGTAATAAAAGAAAAATTAAAAGTAAAAAGTCAAGTAACCTTAAAATATTGATAAGAAGGATAATTAACAATAATAAAGAAAAAATGAGATTATAATAAAATAGTTAAATAAATATGAGAAATCCAATCATGGACCAGAACAGGTGTTCTTGCTGCCAATTGAAATATTCTCTCTCTTCCGTTTGATGGCCAAATGAAACAGATATCTGGAGACACCACTCTGACAGACCATGTGGCTCCTACCAGATGATCAGAAACTTTTTTTTATCTCTGTATATGTATATATACTTTGAAATATATAATCATTTCTGTGACGTGTATATGAAACCCTTTTATCATTTTTGTTTACACTTATTGTGTTGTATCTTGTATATGATTTGTTTGTAATTTATATATTTTTTATTGTGGGACTGATGATGTATTTTTAACCCTGAAATAAAATTACATTTATATATATATATATATATATATATATATATATATATATATATATATGTGTGTGTATATATATATATATATATATATATATATATATATATACAAAAATACATCATCAGACCCACAGTAAAAATATATAAATTATAAACAAAAAGTGGGACTGATGATGTATTTTTAACCCTGAAATAAAATTACATTTATATATATATATATGTGTATATGTATATATATATATATATATATATATATATATACAAAAATACATCATCAGACCCACAGTAAAAATATATAAATTACAAACAAATCATGAATGTATTTCTTATATATATATATATATATATATATATATATATATATATATAAAAGAAGTATATTCAGGCAAGGCCAGCCAACATATCATCAGAAAAACCACACAGATCTATTGACTGAAGCTTAGAACATGTCTAATTACATGACATCTGAATAAAAGAAGGTTGATATTATAGTCAAACAGTTAATTTACAAGCTTTCATCTTATCATAAATGAATGAAAACTAGTTATTTTGTCATAGAATAAATTATATAAGAAAACATTATTATTAAATCTTACTTGGATGGTAAAAGCATAAATAAACTATTTATTGTAAATAAAATTTTAAACTTTAAGTTAAGAAGCAAACATATAAGGCAAAGCTGCAAATAAAAAATAACATTTTTCATCCAAACTGCTTTTCTTTTTGTTTTTTCTTTTATACTTTTCACTTTCTTTTTTCCCCTTTGTTTTCTCACATTTTTCAGATTTTTAAAGTTTATTCTGTGTTACTTTAATGTTCTAACCCCAATAGTTATTTGGCAAAAGTATTATCAGTACAGTTTTACTTATTACTGTCTATATAAGCAGAATTTAAATTATAATCTAAAGTGAAGTGGTAATATTTTCAGATCTCAGTGTAAGAAAAAATGATTTATCTTTTGCTATCAAATGCTATTTTGGGTAACAATATATCCAACTTAATCTTCCAAGTCTATGAAAACTTCTAATTTTTGGAATGCTATTTCATTTCCTTTTACACATTTTTTTCCTCAAGAATTTCTTTTTCATTAGAAAAAATTAGAAGTTATAAAGGACATAACTGCCTTCCCAACTGACATTGATTAATGACTGACAGGTATTCTGTTGAGGGCCAAATCATTGGCTGTTTATTTTTTGAATGAACACTTTTCCTACCACAATGCTTCTTAGCTGGTATTTTCTTATAAGTTGATATTTTTAAG
Source organism: Acanthosepion lycidas (assembly GCA_963932145.1). NCBI lineage: Eukaryota > Metazoa > Mollusca > Cephalopoda > Sepiida > Sepiidae > Acanthosepion > Acanthosepion lycidas. Next base: position 66,884,599 of record OZ010578.1, read on the forward strand.
TGGAATCACTTTAAATGAAAATATTTAGGATTGCTTTAATTAAGAAAATATGATTCATTTTTAAGTATTTCACAATTCAAATTTATATTTAAATGTGAATTCTTTTAATTTTAGAAATTTAAAACCAGATCTATGAAGAAAAATATGTAATTGATAACTAAAACTTCAATTATTATTCGAAAAATAAGTTTGTAGAAATAATCTACAGAAATCTTACTAGTCAAACAAATGAAACTGAGAAATTATAAACAGAATAGTTTGGTTGACATGATTCCTGTTTTTATCTCCCCTACATCAACAGTTGCTGATTTCCACTTCACTTCATATATATATATATATATATATATATATATATTGCAATCAACGCCATCACTTGATAAGACACCAGAAGTATTGAAACAAAATGGCTACTTTTAGTGAAGTTATAACATGTTTATGCTATAATTTTTTAATATATATATGTATATATATATATATATGTATATATGTATATATATATATATATATATATATATATATATATATATATAATATATATATATATATATATATATATATATATATATATTGCAGTTTTCCATGCCAGAGTAAGTAACCAATAGCAATTACTGGATATTTTCAATCCTTAATCATATCACCTGTAAATGTAGATATTACTCATTTCTTCAATAAGTAAATAATCACACTGTAAGCACTCAAAAGAACAGGATAAAATTGATTTTAAATGATTATTAAATTATTGTTATTATTAATGCCCACTGTAATATTAATTAGTCATAAAAATTGAAATAGAAATCCGATTTTAATAATAGTTTTCAAAAAAATTCTGATATTATAGGTTTCTAAAAGTTCTGTATTAATTATGCATTTCTACCTATAGTTAATTAATGTCCAAATAATTATGCATTTCTACCTATAGTCAATTAATGTCCACTGTCCCAAAAAATGGGATGTTGATCATTAATGGGTTAAGCTAAGATATTATTCTGTTTGAATGATCAGAATTAGCAGAATGAAACTAAAAAAAGTACAACTTTTATACAAATGTTCAACAGATAGCTTTGTTTGAAATAGACATTTGAAATAGTGCCTATTACATCTATCAGTCTGTACACTCAAGAAAACTTAAAGAAAATGTGCTCTCTGTCAGGGTTCGAACATGCATATGCTTTTGTAGGAGAAATCACCATTTAATCTGGCAGGCATTAGTGCAAAGTTTATATCATCATATCAATTTCTTTTCTTGTGTATGTTGTAATGACATGAATAATGTACTTCTTTTTTTAATGTCTCTTTATTAAAAATATGTAAATGACAGGTGTAAAGAAATGGAAGACAATTTCAACAAAGTGATATTTTATATTTTTGCTTTTATGCAACTGAATAAATAGAGAGTAGGCATGCAAAAGAAAGAAGACATTAAAAGTCAGGAATTGTGTGGGTGATACGTGTGTGTGTTTGAAGAGTTCAGTCATTAAGGGGAAAACTATCCCCTTGCCAGTGAGCAAGTCCCAGTTGGTGTTGTTGCTACAGCATGCTGAGCAGAGGGTGAAGACAGGAAGTGTCCCATTTTTATAGTTGTTGGACAGTGTTAACTAATGACTTTTTGATAAAACTGGCAAAGCAAAGTAGGATGTGTAACCAAATCACAGATATGAGGAAAAAATTTATTTAATATGTGAAGGAAGAACAGCAAAGTATGAGCTTTTTGTTGATGGTTCTATAATTTTTTCAACCATTTGATCTGGATAAATGCTATTAATTTGAATAATTGAATCTCTTTTAGGTGTATTTCATGAAAATGAAATGTTCAACTATTAAACATTGTTTTATGTCATATCTATAATTTCTTCATTTGTTGTAAAATCAAAAGTTCTCTAAGTCTGGTGATTTGCCTGGCTTAGTAGATTCCATCAATAAAGGATGCATATATCAAATTTAATATGAAACTATATTGGAATAAAACTGAAAACATTCAGGCACACAGTGCAAAGTTTTAAAATTACTTTTATTTTGTTATATTCCTTCAGTTAACAAAAACTTTTAAAATTGATAATGGATTATATTAGAGGGAAATTATTGCAAAACTCTTACTATTTTCATATCTTTATCATCTGTAATTCTTTTTATTTTCATCTATTTTAATTTTTTCCAATGTCTAGTTAAAAATCAAAGCTGAACTCAATAATAATAATAGCAACTATCCTGATGCTACACACAGTATGGCTATCATGCCTTCTGAGCTTAAGGGATTGCCAATATTAAAATCTACATATTTTATCTTTGTGAATTAAGTTGTGCTATAATATTCCGTTCAGTACCAAAGATTTACTTGTTACTTTCCTGATTTTAACCAGTTGGGTACTCTAGGTGTTGATACACTGCATATCTCTATTCATGAGCAGGAGTAGCGGTGGTGGAATACAATAAAAATTGTTCAAATGTAATCCTTGTTATTCCTTTCTCTAACTACCAAATGCTTAATATAACATTCATAAAAACTTTTTTGACCAATCAGAAAAGGTTCCACAGTTTTTGTAGCAACTGTTTCTGAGCCACTAACTCCATATAAATTAACGTTGATTGCAGATCCAACCTGGGTGGCATTAGTGATGGACCCCATAGTAGGCAAGATTAACAAAAATGCAGCAGACTACACGACTGCCCAGACCTTCAGCAGTGACAAAGCAACAAAACCAACAGAGACTAACTCTCAACTACTAAAATGTGATAATTCATGGAATATTTCTCCCACAAGTTTATCTCATTTGACTACATATGCATGTTGATTTACTCCACATGTCTATCTTGACTACTACCTTGTATTATACCCTGAACAAAATCTCAGTCTTCCTCAACTGATATATAACACCCAAGAATGAGCAAACGATTGGACCTTGTAAAGCACAAGAAAATAAAATCTCTTTCGCTTATCTCAATCACATCTTATCTTCATTTGTTGTTTTTTTGTTAATGTTGCTATTACAATCCATTTATCAGAACATAACTACAGTGTAACCCGGATATAAGAGAAACACGGATATAAGAGAAATCCGGATATAAGAGACTTCTCCAGTCCCGACAACTCTCTTATATCCGGGTTACACTGTACAAATCTTGTATATTAAATATTTTTTTCATAATAACATTACAAGCTCCATTAAGTGAAATTTCATCAAATAAATTAAGACATAACTGGAGAGACAGTTATTATTAAAACATATTAAGACATAAGACTGGAGAGACAGTTATTATTTTACTAAATTCTGACAAAAAAATGGATTAATTTATATGGATCTTCAGCTGTCAAAACAAAACCAAGGCTTTGACTCAACATTAAAACTGTTGAACTGTCAGAAGTGCACAAATCAATTTATGCTATTCTGTGAACAACACAAATTCTGCAGGTCTAGATGTGGTTTGATCCTGTTATAGAAACACTGACCAAAATGCACAATAATAATAACTGAACTATATATTTAAAAATATGCAATGTTACAGATTCCCAAAGCCACAAGGAAAATAATTAATTTCATGTACATAGCTAAAGGCATGAAAGCAACCAAACATTAAAGTAAACATCATAAAGAGGAACATAGAGTTTTGGAAAATATATTTTTGGAACATGAAAACTGATTTCTCAGTAGTAATTATTAATGATGAATAGCTGAAATTGAGGTTGGGTCCTTCTTTGAAATAGTCATGCAACATGACGTAGAAGACAACAGTGGGGAGGTGGAGTAATGTTTGAGGTTAGTTTTATAGGCAGTAAAATTATTGGTCATTTCGAAGTTGATGATGATATCAAGGTAAGTGCAAAGAATTATTCTAAGTTCATGGACAAAATGCTTTTGAGTGGTACAGATCAAGAAAATTCAATCTAAGAAATATATTCATGTAAGACAATGCAGTAAAATTATAGATCCCTTTAAAGTTAATGGAATTAAAAATGAAAAAATTTTAAGCTAACAAGTATATTGATGCAAAACAATTCTCCTTCACATTCTGCAAAATTGAGTACTGTCCACCATACCAAAATGTTTTAAACTAATAGAATAGTTCCCAGACTCTCCATATATGTGGTGAACATGCATCAGTACAGACACAAAAGAGGCTTTGAATTGTATGCTAACATGTTTGTCAACACCAGTTACATCCGAGTTTTTCCCATTAGTAGTGGGACAGTTTGGCATGTCTAGATATGGGCCTCTTTGCAAATGGTCAAGATCCAAATATTTGTAAGATGCCTCATACCAATAAAAGTTGGGAGAAAATCAGGAGTCGGCAAGACATGCTGTCTTGTGAAGTTCATCCCATGGGTATTTTTGTTCCTCAAGTTGCTGTGGTTTCCTAGGTAGTGTAATTTTTATTACCTCCCATTCTCCTCTCTGCCTATAACCCCATCACTTGCCATAGGGAGAGTAATCAGTAATTTGGTGTTCCCACCTCAGCAATCTCAACAGAAGCTTTGCTTACATTACAACATTAAATTAATAGAATGATTCCCAGACTCTCCATATACTAATCCAATATAAAACTTGTGGCTCATCATTAAAAGAAATGTATATGAGAATGGAAAACAGATATATAAGAAATGAAGGTACCTAGAAAGAAATAAAACTATTGCAAGTAATGTTGAAATCAAAACAGTAAAAAAGTAAATAAAATCAATGAATGAAAGACTGATGAAGGAACATGTATTAACATATAATTTATTATTCTCTCAGTTGAGATATTGTATCTTATTAATAATTTTCATTGAAAAGAGGTTTTTATTTTATCTAAAATTGATTAACGAACAGATTTTGTTCCTATAATGTCCACTATAAGTTGAATCTCTCTAATTTGTTCATTTTACTAAATGTTAATTTATGTAATTTAATTTTTTTCTTCACAAAAACTATATATCTTATGTATTTATTTATAACTAAAAATGTATGCTACACTTTGTTCCCACAATAAAACCTACTAAGCCCCAAATAAATTATTATTAATAAGCAGCTATACCTTTTAGGAGAACTAATAAAATAGGAAGGAGTACTAGTAGGGACACAAAAGGCAATTATTTCCCTTCCATTGAGATAAAGTCACAAGGGTCATGTAAAAGCCAATGAGTGATGTCAGGGGATAGAGTGATGAAGAACAGTTGCTCAAAGAAGAAGGATGTCCCTATTCCCACAGCAGTAAGCATTATAGGAAAAAACACATTACATCATCTGGTTAATAGAGAAACCACTGTACGTCCAGTTTTCCCTTTGAAAAATATTACTCTCTTTTCATACTGATTGCTGCTGTAGGCATGTGATATAGTTTCTCTGTGTGGGACATGTGTAAATATGTATATATAATTTTGTGCATGATTTAGCGGCATAAAACTCTTTCTGAGAACAAAGCATGTTTGTCCTTCCTTTTCTTCCATTCTGTCTGTGAAATAAGGTGTTATTATATCATGACTATAATAATGTCAATAATAGGGAAAATATAAACTGAGAGAATATTCCTGTCTTCCATTGTGCACACATTAACTGATGTGATATTATTAACCACCATCAATCAATGACCACATTGACATACTATTAGTACCCCAGTAATATTTTTGATATATTTTTTATTATTGGTTATGTTTAGGATAAATAATTAAACTTTAATCAAAATTAATTTAATGATATATTAAATGCATCATTGGAAAAATATCACTTCTTGGATTCTTTGCACTCAATTTATTAACATGGCACTGATAATATATTCTTCCTGGTCAAATTTTTCATATTATCCCTGAATTAATTTTCTTTCATCTATTTATAACCTTACAGCTTACATGATAAATACTTTTAATTTCAACTCAAGAAAAAAAGCCTTATCATGCCTATCTATTCTTGGCTTCTTACCATTTTAATTACAGTCATCATTTGCAGAGCTGGTGTGTACTACACCCGAACTCCCTCAACTGAGGGTGGAAGGAAGCCAGATTGGGGGCTCTGGGAAGTGCTTTGTGATCTTTGCTATCTTATTAACATTTGTTTTTTCTGCCTAAATTTATATACATTACAAATTAAACTAAGAACAACTGACTATTAAAGGATGAAAAATTTTCAGATTTTGATGTCATTCTTTTTTTCTCCAAATCTGTGAATTTGTTTTGCTCATGCTAAGCCTTGAAAAAACACTATATAAAAAATTCTAAGTCTCAGAAAAGATACTATATAAAATTCACTATTTTTTATATTGAATGTGTTAAAATTATTCTACTTTTTAACAAGAAAATCTCAAGTTGATGTTAAAAATTGTTGCAAAATATTATTGATTTATTTAAGATGGATTGATCTATTATGGCCTGTCTCTAATTTGTATTTAGATACATTTTATTTATTTTCAATTTTTCTAGTTGAATTGTTCACATATATTTCATATAATCCATTATTGTACATATAATTATGTACAATAATGGTTACTATAAAATTTGTATTTTATATGAATATTACCTTATGAAAATTGAGATGTAGTAGTGGGAGCCCCATATCATAGATTCAGGGGTGGCATGAGGCCATTGCATCAGCCTTGATCATTTGTATTATTAAAGCATGAGATCTTTATAACATGTTTTTCGGAAATTGTGATTTCAAATATGAAATATTACTCATTAATGTTAGGAAGTTCTTATACTGACTTCTCCTTGATTGTATACAAAATAAAGTCATTAAATATTTCTTAATTACATAAAATATTTCACTAATTTTCCTCTCTCAAACTATAATCTGTACTTTAAATATTTTAGAGCATATTCAATTACTTAGACTTAACATTGTTATCTTTTGTTATTTTCTCTAAAATAAAGCCTCTGATTTTTAAGCAATATCAGATACTTTGACCTACTTTTGGTGAATAACCAACTGGAAACCCAAAATCAAACTTATTTTAGCATTTAATCTTTACAATTTCAAGATGAACATAAATGAGTTTATGCTTTTGAGCCTTCTTATGGATTCACAATCAACAATTTCCAAAATTCTTATTTCAATCTTATATGTAATATCCTACTTTCCCTTAGATAAGAAATATACTGATTAAAAGAAAAGCAAACATTATTTCTTCCTTGAAGTAGTTTATGAACAGGTGTCTATAGTTATATGTAATCAAGCTCTTCTCTTAGCAACACCTTGATTTTTAATTGTAAAAGTCATGTGTATATATAAACAAGTACTTTCTTTAAAGCTGAGTCAGTAATAAACCTCTATACTGCCTGATGACATCTGGAAATGTAATCATCTCAACCACCTCTGTCTGTGATAAAGGCCATCAAGTAGTTTTCCATCAGCTGAACTCATCTATCAGCAAATCTCATCAAGACATGAATCATCAACTGAACTCATCTGGGTCATCATTTGTGGCTTATGGTTCTTTTATATTAACATCTGCCAACTGTTACTCTTAAAAAGATGTTTCTAATAATGAACCCAAAATGCTTACCAAAATTAGTAAAAAAAGAAATACAGATTTACATTTGGTTTAATCAACTGCATTTTATATTCTTCTCAATTAAAACTTTCAATAGGCATAATTTCTATAATAAATTAGTAGTAAAATAGAAAATGTTTATACATTTCATAATAAAAATAGCACAAATATTATCAAATTTAAGGTTTAATGTAAAATATTTGAAAAAAAAGTTAACAATATTTTTAATTGCTTTGCCAAATAATATTGAATAGTTGATATTTAAAAGTAAATTTTGTTAAAACAAAAATTTGTACATTTTTCAACAGATGGTATTTGAAATTGGAATTAAATTTCACAAATAAGTGAAATTTATAACATAAACATATTCTGAAAGGTGACATTTCAACATGTCTTTTTATACAATTCATGTGTATATTGTGAATTTTAAATGTTTTTACTTTAAAAGTGACAATGGAAGAAAATGGGATGCATTTTTGTCATTTCATGCTCTGGAAAGGAAAAACAACTGTATAAACAGCAAAAAAAAATATGCCATTTATGGAGATTGTCCCATAATTGAGAGTATGGTTCATTAGGTTCAGAAATGGAAATTTTGATCTGGAGTATAAACAAAGTAATTTATTAAGCAATTAATATACATCACTGAAATAAAAAAAATCCATTAACCACTTAAAAAATTAATTTTTTTGTGATTAAGGATGAAAATAAACTTAGCAGATATAATCTATGAAATGTGTATTTTGAGATGTGTATTTCTAATTAGGGTAATTGAATTTTGCTTTGCATCAGTGGATTCCTGTTGCTTAATATTAGAGTATGTCTGGTCTGAAGAGTGAAAAGAGAAAACAAGTTTGATTCCTATCAGGAGACACATTTTTGTTAGTAATACTTTCAATCTATAAACTTTTAGATATCAATTTCCCAGTTTAAAAAACAGGGATGCTTACTCAAACATGTGTACCCAATAAATATGCCATTTATAATAATAAGAAATAATGTCAGATTAAAAAATACATTAATTGCTTAAAAATATATATGAATATAATATTGTAAGTAAAACAATATTTGTTCACTTTCTACATTTTAATCTGGAACAGACTCTTCTGGTAGGGTAACAAGTATCAAAGCCCTTTCAATAAACAATGGTTAAACATTTTTCTCTTTGGTTTCCCATATATATTTTGACAGAGCAGTGTTATTTTTATATTTTTCTAAATTGAATGAAGTATTGTGATTTTGTAAAGCATTCCATAGTATTGATAGATGTTTTGTCTGAAGTGCCATCACATTTTATCACTGCCATGTAGACAATATTCCTTGCTTGCCTCAGTATTACTTGACTGCCTCTTAAATGGTAATCCATTTAGGCAATCCTCCAAGTAGCTAAGGTTATAGTTACCTTGGTTATTTGCTAGCTGCTTAATATCCTTCTATTATGCCATTTAATTATTTTTTATGTTAGGTGCATGATTATGACTCAATTTAACTGTATTTCTATTAAACAATTTAAACTCTTTTTGGAAATTTTTCTTAATATAGCAAAACCTTTTTTCCAATTTTGATTTACACCTCTAAATTAAAGGGTATGTGACACTATTTAGCCATGGTAATCGGCTAACTAATTAACCATAGAAATTAAAACAGAAAATAGTCATTCTTAAAGTGAAAACAAAGAGCTATAACGAAAGATAGACTGATTGACGTTAAAAGGAAGATTCTATTTTATTTACAAAAATAGCCCACAGAAGAAGCCACATGTGAGTTCTTGTCCTGTTGAGTTAACACTGAGGGAGACAGAAAGAAGGGCAAGTATGGAATTATTGGCCAGAACATGTGTTGGTCATAAAAATTTCGGTTAGAGACAGGCAGTGAGAATCAATGTTAATTATCTTTCCAAGGTATCGTTTAATTTTTTTTCTTGGATACAGGCGAAGAGGAGCAATGTGGCAATTATAAAATTTTGGCATTGTCTTGATATAGGTGAGAGGATTGTTATCATTTACTTAACCAACAGACGCTAAGATGTCAAATGGCAATGTGGCAATTGTAAACTTTTGGCAGGCTCCAGAAAATAGTGGAGAATTGAGATTTGACGAGATAAAAGGAATTTAATTTCTTAACAAGTCAAGGATTCCATGATAAGGCTAACTTGACATAGAGAACCAGATGGCAAACTTTGAAGGTGATTAATGAGACGGTAAGAGTGCTGGATAAGTGACTTTTGGGTGGCCCAGGAAAAAGAGAAAATGTGATAAAAAATTTAATTGGCAAGGAGAATTTTGTAAACAAAAAATTCTAGATTATAATTTTAAGGAGGCCAGCTTAGCCACACCCACACTGCTGAGAGATCATTGGTCATATGGTGGCATGGTGAAGGGTGGAGGTGAATGGATGAGAAAGACATGAAGATGTTAACGCCCACTGAAGGGATTGGTATGTGATATCAATGTGAGAGAGAAAGAGTCTAGGAGGATAGCTCTCCTCCAACCTTCCCTCACGAGACCCCCCCCCGAAATGGGAAGTGGTTAATTTTCCAAAAATGGGAAATAATCAATATTCCTGTCCTGACAACAAAGAGATTTTTTGTTAGAAATAGAGATTACCAAGAACCCCAGGCCACGTTGGGCCCACACACCTGGTTTTGGTCGGTACTCATATAAACAAACATGTCGTTCAGTTGTTCAGCAGTAAAAGTTAAGTAGCAGTTGGAGAGCAGTTGGAGTTGAGTTGAGTTGAGCTGGTTTTGAACTAGGGTGTTGCCTCGCAGAAGCTGACCGAGAGATTCCATGACCTCCAACTTCACTGATGCTACCGATAGCAAGTTATACTGATGAACGAAGTTAAGCCAACACTTAAAAACTAAATTCGTTGGCTTATGATATCAACATAGAAGTGTTACATTTCGTAGGAAACGGGCTGGGAGAAAAACACGCTCCTGTATACAACGGAAGGATAAAGTTAAATTGTTATTTCTTAACATACTTGAATCTCTTGGGTTTTTCTTTCATTTATTTTTTTTCTTTGCGCTTGTACAATGTCACCTTCAATTTGGACTCAGCTGACACTACGGCCTAACACCTGATTGATCTCATCTATCTAAGATCAAAGTCACAACGTGGGTAGATTAGACTTGAGATCTAGGCAGTTACTCCAGTAACCAGATGTTGCAAGTGAGCTGTGAACAATAGAGTTAGCATTCAACCGGTACAACTGGTGAAGCCGTTAACATCGACGGCCAGAACTCAACCCTGGTGCCACATATTGGTGCTGTAACCACTGAATTTGACCCTAGACGGCTGAGTGTCACATATTGGTATCCTGACCAGGGGATTTCACCAAGTAGCAATGACCACCGAATGACCGGGACACAGGCTGGTGACAAAGAGTCAACTTCAAAACGCTGGTAGAAGAAATCTTACAGCTTTGCACCACGACTGGGAGTTGACCACAGGTCGACGGCTTGGTGTCACAGGTAGTTTGAACCAAATAATATTTGGTTTAGTTTCATGTCAATGTACTCTACTATTTTTAAATTTGTTTTGATTTGCTCAAATTTTCTACCATTATTACTTTCTATAACTAACAACTTCTCACTGCAATACAAACCATTGCCATTTAATTACATTAAATTGAATTATAACTGTGTGCCTAACATCACAAACTAAGTAAAAGACATAATAAAAGAATATTAAATTAGCAGCTAGCAAATAACCAAGGTAATTGCAACTTTAGAAACTTGGAGAACTGCCCACTCAATGTTAACTCCTCGGCAAGAAATATTGCCTATAAGGTAGCGATAAAATGTGAAGGAACTTCCAACAAAACCTATACCAGTACTATGGAATGTCCGCTTAAGCAGTGGCTCTGCAAAATCACAGGATTTTGGTAAAATATGGTTATATGATAGGGGCACCATTCTGTACATTGTCTCAAGAAGAAAAACAAGCTATAATGATTTTCCTTGGACCAGCATAACCTACTAAATAATAGAGGGAAAATTATATCTGTATGCTTGCATGAGAGAAAATATCTACTGGTACATTTAGCTCTTGATTAGGCAAATAGGTTTTATAGATTTAATTATATATTTAATGAACTCTGATATGTGTAAGAAGCCCTGTGATGTGTTTTGATATTTGTTCCCCTGACTGATGAATCTATTCCAGATGAAACAATAGTAGTAGTAAGTGAACAATTATTGTTTAACTTTTACTGTTTTTGGTGCCATTCCTTTTTGAGAAAGTGTTTATACACATTTCCAAAAATCTACTACTAATTATCTATATAAATAAAGATGAATGTCTGTTTTTAAATGAAATCTATAAGAGTGGTGATATACCAGAAGATTTCAATAGATCTATTTTCATAGCACTGCCTAAGAAATCAGGTACAAACAAATGTGAACTCCATCAGACAATCAACCTAACGAGCCACATAACAAAACTTATCATCTGAATTCTGATGAATAGAGTGTGCAGCAGAATCAGGCCTGAGATAGGACAAAAATGGGTCAGTTCATTAAAGACACTGGAACAAGGAACACAATATTTATACTCAGAATGTTATCAGAAAGACCAATACAAATGCCGAAGGATGTGTACCTGTTCTTTATAGATTACACAAAAGCATTTGATAAAGTATGTCATAAAGATCTGTTGGAACTGCTCAGCAACCTGGACATATTTGGGAAGGATATTAGAATAATCAAGTACCTATACTGGCTGCAAACCACCTGCATATGAATAGAAAATCAGCAGATATACAAAAATAGAAAGGAGTGTAACAGAAAAACACAAATTACACATAGAGATAAGAAATTAAAGCCAAATATACCAAATTATTAGCCAAATTATCAGAAAACATTTATCACGAACTAAACCAATTTGCAATCAGCTAATTTACACACATGCTGCACTTTACTCAAAATATATTTTAAAAGAAACACAAATATATCAGAATACTAGTCATTATTGAGTCAAATCTCAGGTGCTTTCAACTATGCCAGTGTTTTTTTCTTATATAGGCTATAAGAACCCAAACAGTAGGACACCAACAGAAAGCAAAGAGAGAATTCACGTACACAGACATGGCTGACTGCCTGTCCAACCATTAGGCTTTGTAAGTGACCTCCAGAAAATGAAGTAAATGAATGGACCCTATCAATACGACAAGCACAAAGTGATAACTATCAAGCAGCCAGCTAGGATTAAGCATATTCCTTTTTCACACTCTCACTTCACACCTAGTACACCACACATTCAACTCACTTAACAGAGACATTTTTATAACTTGTATATAAAAACAAATCTCTGGTCATTAATCTAAACAAGTGTCTATATTTGTTTCTTCTAATCTAACCAATGTCCAACCTCAAGATCAACAGATGTGTCTTCTCACCAGATTTATTCAACTTATTGCAAGGCAATTTTGAGAGAATTAGATGTCCTACCAGGATTCATTATTGGCAGCCACAATTTTAACAACAGATGATACAGTAGACATAGAAAGAAAACTACAAAAGCTCCTACAGAAGGTAGCAAAGGAAACAGAAAGAAAAGACTAAACATAAACTGCAAGAAGACAGAATATATGGTTGTTAGCAAAAAGATGAGCCCAAAATGCAAATAAAAATCAGAGGTATCAAAATCAACCAAGAACAAAAATTTAAATATCTTGGAATTGTTATAACAGAGAATGGAAAATGTGACACTGAAATCCAAAGACACATTGGGTTAGTCAAAGATGGATTCCAAAGTATTAAGTGATAGAAAAACTTTGTTAGAAACAAAGAAAAGAGTACTGAACTGTTACATGATATCTGTTCTACTGTATGGCAGTGAATGCTGGACAATTTCCTCAAAGATGAAGAAGAGACTTGAAGCAAGAGAAATATGGTTCAACAGAAAGATGTAGAGATTACATAGACTGAACATGAGATTTTAGAGAAAAAGGAAACAAAAAAAAATTAATACTTAACATCAGAAAGAGACAGTTCAAAATTTCTGAGGTACATAATTAGGAAGAAGGACTCACATGACAGATTGGAAAGCAAGAGGGGCAGAGGAAAACAATGCATAGCATACTTGACAAGCTTGAGAAAATTGATGGCAGAACAGGGTTTGGAAATAAAGAAAAGACAGAATTTAATGAGAGCTGCAAGGGACAGGAAATTGTGGAGAGCTATGAACATCTATGTACCTGATGATGTAGCTATAAATGTTTTCAAAATTGAATAATATTGGTTCATTATTTTGATTGCAGGACAATGTCATTAAATAATTAAGTTTATAATTCATACAAAAACTCATTGAAATGTTGTTAAATTTTTTTTTTTTTTAATTTGCATTAAAATCCCATTTTTTGTCATATTTTTCCATTATTATATTTCCAATATTCTGTAAGAGTAATTTTTGGATGTAATGAATCTGAAAAGCCAGATTGCTTAAGTTAATTACTGTTTGAGAAATTATTAAATCTTATTTAAATATTTCATTTCTGTTACTTACCTTAATAGGACTATACAAAATACTCTTTAGCAGTTTGCTTTATTCCAAGCATCCTTTATCAATAATAATTTTTCAATAATGTTAATTAAGCAAATAAATAATCATGAAGAAAGTTATATTAAAAATTGTTGACTACAATCATTTCACAACCTTCATTTTGATTATTTACATAAGTTCTATCTATTTTTACAATGGTATTTGTAAAATGTAAAATTACAATGTTTAATATCATAGAAATTCTTGTTTTAACTTTAATTTTGCTTGTCTTGTATTTTATTTCTTAATACCCTTAAAATGCTCTGGTTTTTGTTCTTTTAATAACTGGCATAAACTACTTTCAGTATATGAAAAATTGTAAATGCTTTATAATAAAAATATTTTTAGGCTCAATTTTGTTTTATTTTTTTTTTAAATGAAGTTGTAAAAAATAAAAGTAAATGTTGAGTATCTTAGAAACAAGATATAATTTTTATTTCAATTTGTTACTTCATTTTACTCTTATTATTTATTTTCATCTAATTAACTGAAACAGAAATATCTGCCTTGAGAAGAATGTGAATATTTCAAAAGAAGCACAATTATTTTCTTTTGATTTTTGGTTTTGTTTTCTTTGGGTTTAACTAACAAATTTCATATCTAGCAAGCAGATTTTCCTGAATCCCTTTGCCCATAATTCCTGTGGCAACTGTTATTTACTCTCTTTCCACACCCTTCAAACAGTAAGTTGTCTACTTTTGTGATAACTAACAGAGACACTGAGAGTAACACTTTGGCATACCCAGAAATTTGCTTTGATATATGGTTTTATATTACACAAGTATCCAAGGACTTTACCTCATTTTTTTCTCAGCATCTTTGTTATCATTGTAAATAATGTAAAGAATATTAATCACTATTTATTTTAGTTCCACTTCATTTACACACCCACTGAATAAATTTTCCAGCATAAATGAGTACTGAAAAATTGAATGTTAGTTTTCAAGTTTCTTGAACTTGTAACAGAAATAAAAGCAAAGCTGATTTCCATTTCAGATTTTTTCAAACAACAATAAAAAAAAAATCAAGTTGATCTGTGACACTGAGGCTGTGAGATAGTTAAACATTGATTCTAAGCGGAAAAAGGTTTAAGCCCAAAATAAAATATAAATTGGAAGATAGAGAATTAGAAAGAATGGAAGACATTTTTCCTGATAATGTAGAAGTGAAGAAAGGGCCATCTTTTTTGCCTACGAATTGGAACAATGCTCGAAGAGTACTTTTTTTTTTATCTATCGAAAATGGCATGCAAGTAAAGCAAATTGGGAAATGGCTTTATCTCTCTCTTGAGAAATTAGAAAAACACATGTCATTGGTGAAAAGAGAAGCAGATGGGAATTATATTTTCATTAGTGAAAACAAATTGAGAAATGAAAACAGTGAATGAACCCACTGTGAGGGTTAGGATAATGAAAATTAATCCGTCATAACAGGCAGGTGATCTGGTTTATGTTTTCACTAAGATGACAACCAGCCCAAGGATGGAAAACAGCATGTCTCTTTGTTGAGAATTTAGGTAAACAAATATATTTTCATTGACAAAAACAAATTGGAAATAATTTTTATCAATCACTTGGAAGTTTAAAATGAGAAGGTGTTCTGATTTGTGTTTTCATTGGACAAGTGGGTGCAGGAAACGAGTTAGAGAATTTAACAATGAGTACAATAAACCACACCCTTTCTTTTACACACTTTAAAAATTAAATTTATCATAGGCAGTTATGCCACCCTTGAAAAGTGGGCAGAGTTAGAATACCAAGAAGGGAGGAGGAAGAGGCAGAATTTAGCCCTGCCTGTACAGAGTAGCTGTGCAAAATGTGAAGTTAAAGGAGGAGCAATCCCTATGACTACTCCCAAGGAAAGTGGATAATTCCCCAAATTTGAAAAGTTGATTAAGGAATATTATTGATGTTTGTTGTAATACTTAAATATTATTATTTAAGTATTACCACATCAATAATAAAGAAATATGCCATTATAGTAATGTTTATTTTCAGTATAATATATCCAGTTACCTGGCAGCTGCAGTCCACTGAGTATCCATGCTACAGTTCATTTCAGTTTCTTCTTGAGTTTTAGATTGTCTAGCTTCTGCAGTCCATTGAGCATTTACTGGACATCTTCTGTCAGCTTTTTCTTGATGTTCAGACTGTCTCACTGCTGCAGTCCAATGAACATCTAATTTTTGTCTTAGATCCACTTGTTCTTGACTTTTTAGCACTTGTAAAAATGCATGCCTTCCTGTGTCTTCTCTTCCTTCTCTTGCTCAGCTGATCTTCAGTTTCTTCTGCTCTTTCTCTTTTCTTCCACTGGGATTGCTTAGGTGGTCAACAACAAAGCTTTTTGGGAGGCATTGTAGTAAGAGTGTAGACTAATTATTATTTGCATTGGTCAGCTGGCAGAACAAACATTTGAAAGATATAAAGCTGTTTAGGTTTGGTCATTATAGGATAAATGACTTTATCAAGAATTCAAATAAATTGTAAAGTTGCATATTAATGAAATTGTATTTATTGTACAGGTTCAAGTGATGCCTCCTCAGTCCAAAAGTGACAAAATTTATGGAAAAGCTACACTAGGATCCCTATTAATTGGATCATTATATAAGATTGAAACAGTAGCTATTGTGTAGGTCATAGGAAACTAAGCTTGTGGTCTCAATGTTTGGATGTCTTGATATTATTGAAATTTGGCTGATATTTTGGGAATAGTCATCATTTCAGGTCATTTACCTAAATTTAAATTTAAATTAAATCAAAGGGAAAAAAAATAAAAGGTGGGGGGTGCCCTCCTGAATCTTATCTGTGCCAAAATCATCTAAGGCTGCCAGAATCTCTATTATGATTTTGTCTCGCTCTGCCACTTTGTTTCTGTTCAATTTAGCCACTGCAGATTCCACTTCAGATTTTAATATTTCTAGTCTGTCTATATTTCTGTATATTGCCAGTTGTCTTTTGTCATGGAAGAATTCTCCAATATATAAATTCCATGTATGAAGTATTTTTTTTCTAATATTGTTCTTTCTTTGAATTTTATGCATCTCTTTTGTCCTGTTAGTTCTCTTATTTTTTGATGCATATCTGCTTTATCTGTTATAATTCTTTAGCCTGTCTGCATTTGTCCTTTATTTTGTTGTGTAGAGTTCTATATTGTGTTACATGTCTTGGCCTTTTTTTTTATCTCCTTTTCATCGTGTTGAGAATCTCATCTGTCATCTTTTCATTTTTTCTTCCTGGTGTATTTTTCTTTGGGATGATCTTGTTTGTTGATGTCACTAAGGCTTCTCTTAGTGTGTCTTACTTCAAGTTTCCATTTTACTTTTGTCCCTTGTATCTGCTTTTCACATTGTCCATAAATTTCTCCTTCAGATTCAGGTTGTTCAAGAGTTTGTCATATTGCAATTTGGGTGCTGCCTTACGCCTCTTCAATTTCTGTAGTTTCACTCTAAGTCATCATATAACCTATCCAAGTGCTGACTTCCACAGTCAGCATTTGGATAGGTTTTGCAGTGTACAACTGCATTCCTGAATCTCTTTTTGATAGTCATGTAGTCGATTTGGCTTTTCGTTTCTCTTCCTGGCTTCTCCATGTCCATATTTGTCTTCAAAGCAGGTGTTGGCTACTAGCTGATAATTTTCTATTGAACCCATTTTTCTCTGTGTTCATTATGGATTCCTAGTCCAAATTTTCCAGCTATTTCACCCTCCCTTTCATTGATTACTTTGGCATTCAGTTTTTCCATGACAGTTATAATTTCTTGTGATTTACATTGAGCCTGAGTGTTGTCAAGTGAAGAGTAGAACTTTTTGATTTCTTTTTCTGCACTTTGTGCTGTTGGTGCATACGTAACTATGATGGATATGTTGAAAGGTTTTCCTTTCAGTTTAACAAGGAGAATTCTTTCATATAACTGACAATAACCCAGAATGCATTTTTTCATATACTGGTCTAGAATCAATTGTACTCCTCTTTCATTTTTTCTCCACCTGCATATATAATCCTGTGTTTGTTAGTGATAAAATACCTTAAGATATAAATAAGCTAAGTAAAATTATAAAACCACAAGTAAAATGTGGCAAATAGAAATACTTATAGACAAATACTACCAGCCATATGAATTTATCCAAATTTTGTACATGATTACCAAATTACCTCAAATACAAATAAATGACTGTTTGGAATTCTGACAATAGTGACAATAGTGGATTGGTAAATAGAATTTTACCTATTTGCATATGTTAATTAGAAGAGAAATAACATGTATAGTAAAGTAAGACACAGGTGGAAGTTAACTACAAATCATGTGTTGAAAGATCAACACAATAGCACAATATTGTGTCACTGATAGGAAGTTTAAATAACTTGGATGAACCATGATTTCTCAAGACAGGGATTCTGTGTTTTGCAGCCCAGGCTGGGGCTAAAAAATTGAAAATGAACTAGGCAAGAGGGGGAAAAAATGAAATAAGTGACCTCTTTTTAGCTTTGGCAGGTTGTGAAGCTATAATAAAAATTTCTGTTATGGTATACCCAAACAATAGAAGAATTTAACTTTCGTCAAAATTTCAGAAATTATAAAAGGAAGTTTACAAGTTAAGAAGAAACTTGTCATAGCAGAAAGAACCAACTTTCTCTCCATTAAACAGAACCAAGATGAATCAATTATGCAATATTTTCACAGAAGCTAGCAGATTCTGTGAATTTGAGAAACTTGGAACTCAAGATTTGGCTATTGAGGATAAATTGATTCAATTAAAGTTGATTGAAAGTATGGCTGATACATTTCATAAATATAAGATATTACAATTGAATAATTTTGTCTCTAACTGCATGTGTGGAAGTTATACAACAGCTGGAATTGATTAAAAACTATAATTTTACTGAGGACATTGTTGAAACATACAGTATAAAAAAGGAATGCAAGAAATACAAATACTGTAAGTATGAGCATGAAAATGACAGAAAAATGTGCCATAACTGCTGAAGAAAAATCATCTTCAGTCAGTATGCAAAGTTAAAAGAAAATAGTATAGAAAAATTGGAAAAAGAGAAAATTGATGACATTTTTTTCAATACAAAGACCTAAGAAAAAGAATTCTTTTGAAAAAATTAAATTAAATGGTATGATGTTTCCAATGAGAAAATATCATATTTAGGGTACCAAATTTCAAAAAAAGGCACTGTACCAGATCCAAGTTAATTAAGAAAATTTCATATGGGGAATAAAGTCAATGTGATCCAAAGAAATTTATGGGAACAAATGGGTAAATCAAAATTGAGCAGAAGTCAACTGAAATTGTGAAATCTGATAGATCTTTTATAAAAACTTTGGGATACTTCAATGAAACTTTTGAAACCTGTGATTGATTTGAAATTATTCCCATTACAGTAGTGGAATTTTTTTTTAAATTAATGGACTACTAGGTATAGATGTTCTGAAGGTGGATACATTGAAATTAATCAGTAACATAAAATCAGAAAAAGTAAAAATGAGTGTGTTAAAGGGGTATAAAGTAAGTATACAAGTAAATGAAAATAGTACTCCCTCTTATTTTGAATTTTGTAAATTATCTATTCACCTTCTATTTTTGGTAGTTGTTAAGTCAAAGGAAATGGTAGAGGAGGGAATTTTGGAGGAAGTTCCTCAAGGTGGTAGCAAATTGGCTTTCTGTGAATAGCAAACAGAAATTTGAGAATATGTGGTGATTTTAAAATAGGTATAAATCATAAAATATGCTCAGATTCTTTTTCCTATCCCCAATATTGAAACTACTATCCACAAATTACGAAATGTTTTGCAAAATTTGATTTCAAATTGGCCTATAATCAAATACAGATTGATGATAAATTCAAAGAAATTACCAGTATAAACACCCCCATAGGCTTAAGATGGACAAGAATGATTTTTGGAGTGAAAATGGCAGTGCCACTTTTCAGAGAGCAATGGAAAATGTGTTAATGCACAAAATCAGTAATATAATTATTTATCAAGATGATATTTGCCTTAATGTTATCAGTAAAGATGAATTAAGGCAAAAACCAAAACATGTTAAACAAGTTAAAAAATGCACTGATGGCAATAAACAGAGCAAATGTGAATTTGATTATGATACAATATCATATTTAGTGTATCAAATTTCAAAAGATGGCATTGCACCAAATCTGAAGTTAATTAAGAAAATTTCAGTGGTATCTATACCTACTAATAAAAAAGAATTAGAATCCTTTTTAGGATTGATTAATTTTTATAATAGATACCTACTAAAATACAGAAAGTTAATAATAGAACCATTTGCTGAACTGTGGACAAAGAATATTTACTTCAAATGGACTCAAAGGCAAAGATTAGCATTAAAGTTTTTAAAAGAGATACTTACAGAAAAAACCCATTGTAAAACTATTTGATTCCAGAAAGGAGTTTACATTAACTAAAGATGCCGGTGAGCTGTGTCAGCAATTTTATCACAAGAAGCCCATCCAATAACATACTTTTCAAGAAGATTGATAGCAGCAGAAATAAATTATTCAAATATTGAAAAATGGCATTGATCACACAGTTTTCCATTGTTAATTTAGGTCTTATTTCTTTATAAGGTCTATCAGCTTTGGAACAATTACTCTACCTGCTTCTTATTCTTTCAGCAATCTTACTTAAAATTGGATCATGTAGAATTTTCAATACCAATCTTTGTAGAATTAATATGTCAGTTTCAATGATATTTATTCATCCCGGATTTCCATTTTTTCTTTTTGATCCTTATTAAATTGTAACCTTGACAGCACATCAATATGTGGTATTGTATTTCCTTTTACATTCTCAATGTTAAAAATAAATGACTTTAATTTTATGGCCCAGCTTAAAATTCTGGAAGAAGTAACTTTTGGTAGCTTCTTCCTAAGGTTAATAAACTGTAGAGGTTTATGGCCTGACTTTAATAGAAACTCCTTTCTTAATAAGAATTGTTGAGATCTGTCTGTACTTCAGGCAATGGCCAATGCCACTTTTTCAATATTTGAATAATTTATTTCTGCTGCTATGGAGGTGAGATAGTACCACCAGAAACAGTAAGAAGAGATATTTTAAAAAGTGTACATGATGAAGTGCATTGTGGGACAATGGAGATTAAAATTGGAGGCGTGGTGGCCAGGGTATTATCGTGATATAGAAATATATATACAAGAATGTCCAAAATGTGCAGAAATAAAGAATTTTCAACAAAGGAGAATACACTCATGGCCTAAAAAAATGGAACCATGGTTGTGTGTTCATATGGATCATGCATACATTAATGGCATGTAACTACTTCTAACTCTAGTAGACTCCTTTTCTGGATGGTCTGAAGTCATTAAAGATAGAAAAACAACTATAATAAAACAAATAGTAAGAGTGGTATTTTCTAGAAATGTGGTCCATAAAACATTGGTATCAGAAAACACACTGGAATTTTGTAATGAAAATCTATGTAATTGTTTAAGGCAGATTGGCTACTTCCCTTACAAAACACCACCATATTGCACACAATGTAATTGTGGAAAGAATGGTGAAGACATTAAAATGGGATAAAAAGTATTTTCCCCAAGTAGATATACTATAGACAGTTACTGCTTAGTTATAGGATGATTCCACATGCAGACAGATTTCAAAGCCTGCTCATCTGCATTAATGGGAAGACAAATAAAATCTCCATTAACAATGTTTTACTTGACAAATGAAAAGATGTGGTATAAGAAAGACAAAAGTAGCAAGTCCTAAGAGAAGGGCTAATTTCATCATGGAAAGGGGACACAACATTGTCATTACAATGAAGAAGAAAAAAGCTAATGGTTCATTCTGACCAATTCAAACCCAGAATTGAAGAGGAAGACATTGTGATGGAAGAAGAACTTGACAGAGAAGGAAGGATGAGTGCTTCAGATCAGGATAATGCAGTAAAAGACAGGCCTATGGATAATAGTGACTCAGATATGGAAGAAGATCAAATGAGCCCAAGATATCTATAAAAAAGAACAGGACATAAATCTAAAGGGCGAGAGGAGGAAAGAGGTTGTAGAAGAAGTTTGAGAACAACTAAAGGCATTAAACCACTTCAGTTCAGGGATATGTAGTGGATTGGTAAATAGGGCTGTACCTATTTGCATATATTAAGTAGAAGAGAAATAAAGTTTATAGTAAAGTAAGAGACAGGCTGACATTGACTACTGATCATTTTCGTAGAACACAATACAACAATGAAAAAAGAATTTTGAAGAAAATTTAAATTCATTTTTTATTCAGTTTTTTGGTTATTATTGTCCACAAAGATTAGAAAATGGTTTGATTGAAAAGAAAATTATTGACAATTTTGAAAACATATCCAACTATATAAAATGCATTATTTCCCAACAGAACTGAATTTTTTGGCTCATTAATATCAGCAATGGGATGTCTTACCCCCAAAATCCCAGATTGGGGGCCCTGCATTTTTTTGAGCTTTCTTATGGCCTCTGCCAAATTTTTCCAGCACTGTTTTATGGCCATCCACCATTTTTTTTAATTATTTTTAAACTGACGTTACATTGTCAGTCATCAACTAATAATATACATAGTGTATCTGCATGCCCGGTGCAGTGCATATTATGCAGGAACTTCCAACAAGGTTGGAGCCCCAAAAGGGTTAGTTTCAGCAACATTTTTTTTGCTTTTTGTACTTTTTACTTTTTTTCAACCTAAGTTATATTGTCAATCATCAACTATAATAATCCACAGGCTTGATGCTTACTACCCTGAACCTCTCAAATGTTTGGGGCCCAATGCCTACTGGGAAGCAGGGTGCAGAAATACTAATTTCAGTAGCACTTATTTTTTTAAAATTGTAATTTTCTTTCTGAACAGTTCTTTTAAATCAATTAAAAGGGTAATATATCTCAGTAAAATCATTTTTTATTCTGAGATCATCCACTAAGGAGGATCTCTGATTTTTTTTTTACTAATAATAATACTAACCAGAAGTCTATGGCTAGTAATTAAAATAAAATTTCTAGTCCCTATTTTTACATTTCTAGAAAGATAAAGCTGAGAAAATGATTGCTTAAAAAATAAAAATGTTTAAAGATTTCAACACATGAAAAATTTTCCCAAAAACTGAAATACTGTTTTTGAAACAAATTTTTAAGACAATCCTGTTTGTGTTGTGTTGGAGTTTTGTAAAACTTTTTTTCAGTTACAATGTGTCAGTGATTAATCTTTATGGAAATGTAAAAATTTGTGACTTAAAAATTTCCTGAGTAAAATTTAGTCATGAAAATATTGGTGGTTATTACAAAAAGAATAACATTTTCTCAGAATTTTTAAAATAAAAAAACTATTCATTATAAAAGTAAAAAATTCATGAATATGTACTGAAATTTTTATTTAAATAGGATAACTCCCTGACTTTTGATAATTAAAAAAAAGTGCTGCTCCAATTTTCCTTTGAGGGTATGTTGCCTCTGGGTTGGAAAACTTTGGACTTGATATGTAGTAGAGAGGGGGGCCCCGAGACCCTAGTGCCAGCCCTGCTTAATGTTCTCCAGGCCAATGACGGACTTTGTAAAAGAGAATGCTTTCTGAACTGGTATCTTATAATTATAATAGAACAATTTAATTACTTTGATATGTTTTATAGATATATAAAATTATAAATGTTTTTTGTTTTGAGGAAATTTTTAACAATTCATACAAAACAATGTTAAACTTTTTGCTATGTGGCATCCAATTTGACTGATCCATAATTAAGTCTAAATGTAGATGATTTTTTTTTATATTAGTTTCTATTTACTATCTAACTGCTAAGTTTAAGGTAGATAGCTTAATAAAACATTAGATATTCTTTTTCATTCTAATGATAGTTGGAGTTATTTTACTAAAGTTTGGGTATGCTATCTTCACCAAATTTCTTTGTATATTTAGAAAAATAATACAATCACTTAAATATTATGCATTTTTTTAACAATATCTTAATAACTGACTATTTATATTTACAAAAAAAACCCTTTAAAACTTGGCATCTACTGCCTATTGCAAATTTAACAGATAATCATAAAAGTTGCCCTTAGCTGAAATTTCTTAGTTAAATGCTGAATTTGTTCCCTCACAGAGGAATTGAACAGTAACGTTTTTATGAAAGTTTTTCTGACTAATGCTGCCAAGGAATATGATTCAAACCTTTGAAGTGTAGGTATAAATATTTCTTAACAAAATTATAATTTCAAATGACATGTATTTTAAGCTCCTTTGCTCATAAGTCATGACTTGTGTTCAGATTGCTAAAATCTTTATTTTTCAATTTACAATGAATAACATTTTACTTTCTCATTTCTTGTTTATCACTTACTTTTTTGGTTATGTAGAAAATGTATTTAAAAGTCTCAGTGAGTGCACTTTTCCTTTCATATCTATTTTGATAGTTTTTAACTGCATCAGGTTACAGATAAGTAGATTTTCATTTACAAAATAAAACTTTCACACTGTAAATATTTAAAAAAGTAACCATTTACTTCAGTGTCAGCTTAAAATATCTTCATGCAAATCTTCCGCATGATACAACATAAAAAAAATTAAATTCGTCTCTTTTAGGATAAAAGACATGTTATAAACTAGATGCATAAGGAAGCACATGAAAGACAAGACTATTTTTGAAATACAAGTAGAAATTCAACAAAATTAGGTGTGGTTACAAGACAAAACTGACTAACATTTTAAAAGATTAAAGACTAAGCCATTGACAAAATTATTCTGTTCTTATTCAGAAGTGTGAAGTAAAAAATGAAAACTTGCTGCATGGGAAATATTTTCTTATAATGATTATCTGCACATTGTTGCATTGTACTTTTTATTACATTAGAAAAAAAGAATAATTGCAATCATAATATTTTTTTTGCAATAACACAAATAATGTTTTTTAAAAGAATTTCAGATTTTATCAACTTAAAAATGTGTTAATATTACTTCAAAATAAATTTCAAAATATTGTGCTATATTTTAGGTTAATCTATTTTTATAATTTTCTTTAATTTACAGTTTCTTCATATTATAACAGCACTAAAAATGTGATCCTTAAAAGATATGTAAACTTTGTAAATACAGTTTCTATCACTTAGTTTGGCATGAAGTCATATATCAATTTTATGCATCACATCATTCAAGATATGCATAGAAAAAGAAACCAATTTTGAATGTTAAAATCATAATTTAAGAAGTTTTTTGTCAAAACTTCAGTAATAAATGTTTGTTCATTATCAAGAATCATAAATTCTGTGGTGAAAGTAATTTACAGACTTTAATAAAAAACATATGGAAAAGGTTTTACATAGAAATGAAATATGCAGAATTATTGAAATAATTATTTTATTTTCCAGTTCCATGTATTTATGGTAAGGATATTACTAGAAAAATTAATTATTTTATTTTGAAAACATGTGACTTTTGAATGATTGCATCAATTTTCTTAAGTAACACAATAATTTAGAAAGCAATCATCCAAAACTTTTAATTAACTGTGGAACTGTATTCACCCCAGTAGCTTAAATCATTCTAAAATAAATATGAATAAAATATCAAAACTTTTGTTTTTTAAAAATGAAAGAATTTAAGTATTTTTATCATTTAAAATAGTTCTGTTCATCTCTAAATAAATATCAGAAACAACCTAAATAATCAAAATGGCTGAACTGTTCTTAGTTTTAATAACAATTTCCTTATTTTATATTTAGATAGTAATTAATAGTAATTTCATTAATTTATATGCATAGGTTGTCCCACTTTCTGTTCCTTGTTGTCTGTATTTTGTTTAATGTAATATAAAAGTTGATTAAATTCCCTCATAACCTTAACATACTGAAGCACTCACTATAGAGTGATGATTAAATGTACTAGTTTTACAAGACATTGCTGGTATGTTCAATTTTCAATTGGTGCTCTATGCGTAATTATCTTCATCCAAGAAATAAACAATATATAGCATTGACAATCTATTTGAATGATTTCCTTTTTTTATTCTGTTTCTCAAGCCATGACTTACATTGGAACTTTGTCTGACAATATAAGCACCACTGTTCATCAACTTTTAATTAATTTGATTTACATCAACTTTTAATTAATTTGATTTATAATTTCTATTAATGTATAAAGTTTTGTTTTATCAATACATGACCCAATATAGAAAATAATTCAGATCTGTATTATTTGAAGTTGACCTTTTCATTACTTATTGGAAATTTATTTGACCCATTTGTTTTTCTTTATCTGTTCCCTGTTATTATAAACGATACTCAAATTTTAACATTTCTTTTCTTTAACTAAAGAAAGGCTGATGTCTTTGAACTTGAAAAGTTAAACAATTTGCAAGTGAAAAGAAAATAAAGAAATGGTTTCAAATTTTTCAAATAAAAGACAACAAAATCAATATAAATCTTTTGTTTTAAAAGTACTTTTACCCAAATATCATTTAAACTAATTCTAATTTTCATTCACTAAAAGTTATTAGTAATTGAAAGCTAGTTATTTTTAATAACAACAAATTTGGAAATGCTGCTTCTCAGTAGAGTAGCTAGCAGGGAGATATACAACTGGGGCACTTTGTCTCAGTCTTTCATCAATTGGACAGATCCCTCAATTTTGAGTTTTGATTCTCATTTGAGTCAGTGTGCACAAAATTAGAAAAGGCACAATGTATGCTCACAAAAGAACAAAGTGTGAAATAACACCACAGTGTAGCTGTAGTGTTATTTCATTTAGTTAGAAATAAAAACACAAATCATGTTTATTTGTTTACTTATTCAAAGATTCTCTTGGCATAGCCTGGTGGGTAGGTAGGTGATGCTTAGAATATTTTCACTGCTACTTTTATGTTCTCATAACAAACTAGCACACTAGATCATCCCTTTGGCCAGCATGAGCTCTGACTCTCTCCTACCAACCTTCTAACCATCTCTACATTACAATGCTGCATGGCTCACAACTGACTTTCTTTGTTACATACCTGCATATATGACTACAATTGGAATTTCCCACCTTCTGTCCAAAAGTTTTCATTTATTTACATCCTGTATTTCCTTCTTACTAATTCTGATCATTTGGTGGTTGCTTTTAGGCTTTAGTTATAAAACACCAGATACTTCAGATTCAAATAAAATAATTTTAAAATCACTTTACTATGTTGGTGCCCTGATTACAACTTTTAAAATATATTGTTTTGTCAATAAGAGAAATTCTTTCTAAGTTGTAGAAATGGGGTTAATTTAAAAAAAACATAGATAGGAAATACAAAATTTAAGTTTTTAAAAAAATAGTTTTGATTTCAAAATAAAATTTTTAAATATTTTGATTTTTAAAAAATTTAAGAAAATTTCAACATTTTACTTTTTAAACACATTTTTGAAGTGAAAATCAGTCTATTCATATTTAATCTTTATTTATCTAAGATAACAAAACTCATTCCATGTCTGTCTTAGCTGAAGCTCCTAGCTTAGCATTAACAAAATGAAGTTCTGCTTTTGTGTTACAAAATATTAAAAAAAGTTATGAAAACTTCTTATATGCAGTCTAACTTAAGCTTGAATAAAATATTTTTCATCATTACTTAGCTGTAATTTATGGCAAAGGGCAAGAAATGTGTCAGGTGACAACTTGGCCAGAAGCATGATATATAAGTCTATTCCAGACCTCAATTTTTTTCATCGTTCATGGCTGAGCTACATAGCAGATGCAATGCACAGATAATTCAGCTCACAAGTAATTAACTTCTTCTTTCCATATCTGCTAATAAGAGAATTTTTTCTGCTTTTCATCAGCATGGCTGATGCTAACCTCCAAGAGAGTGACTCATTGCACCTTCTTGGAGAAACATTTAACACTGACAGGAAGTAGAACAATTATATTGAATCAACTGCTAGGTTTTCTGCTAGGAAAGTTGGTTCACTGTGTCATGCTAGACAATTTTTATCACTAGACTCTATCTTACACATTTATAAGTCTAACATTCATCTATTCATTGAATATTACTGCCACATCTGGTCTGGTATTTCTACTGTGTATCTACATATTCTTGACAAAATTGAGAGAGGATTCTGCAATGTTATTGGTCCTGACCTGGCATCTCATCCTCAGTCACTTTCCCACCTTGGTAATGTAGCTTCCATGTGTCTTTTTTATAAATATTTTCATAGTAATTGTTCTGATGAACTTTCCTCTTTAGTACCTTGAATTTACAAATTTAAGTACAGTACTAGATTGGCAGCTGAAATGGCTAGATGTAACTATAAGTTCTATGGTAACAATTTCTCCTCTTGTACTTCTCACTTGTGGAACTATCTTCCAGCTTCTTGCTTCAAAAATGTAAATGCAATATCAATTGTCATCTTCTGTCTCCTTGAATTTTCTCCTTTTATTGTCCTCTCTCTTTAATAATTATTTTTCTCAGATTCAGTAACCACTTGCATCTTAGTGGCTTTATTTCCTTGTTTTGGGTGAAAAGATTTAAAAAAGTTCTGGAAATACATAGCTAGTGTTTTCTCTCAAATGTCATACACATGTTCTTGTTCTTATTCACCTCTGTATATAAGTGTTACTTATCCACCTCTGTATATAAGTGTATACTAATGCTATATTGCAGTAGTAAGATACATTTATCACCAGTAGTCATTTCAATACTTCCATGTGACCAACTTCTGTTATGTACTTACTTCTGCATAGTTTCTTTTAATAAAAAGTTTATAGATTAACACTTAATAGACAGAGTCAACTGAAATGGGAGATGTTTTAATGTTGCCTTTGTTGAAAATAACCAAAAATTAGGAAGGCCACAGTTAGAGAGAGTATCAAAGGAACAGAAGACTAGGTAGAGGAAACAAAGAAAAAGAACTTTATTAAATACTCATACATAAAATGGAAAAACTTCTACTCTAATGTGACTACTTATCATATTTATAAGTAGGAGCAGTCCATTGATACAATAGAAGGGAAGAGCAGGAAGTACACTGAGTCCTGCTCTACAACACTTCCCCTTTTAGTTCATATTCCTGAATGTTACTGAATATCTTTTATTTGGATTCACCTCCAGCCAGCTGGTACATTTTCTTTTTCTTACCTGTGGTTCCAATACCACTTTGTCTGGTGTTATGATAGCCACAGGCAGCCTGAACAACAGTGCTGTTAACTGGGGAGTGTTTTCCTTACAATATTTCCACCATAGCTGGTTTATATGTCTCTTGTGCAGATTATTTTGATTTTGAACCAAATATATTACTTTGTCAATTCACTGAAATATCATGCCATCCTCCCATGACTGTTTTCCTGTCTTGTATTTCTTTAAAAATACCTTCTTTTCCAAAACACTCAAAAAAAAAAAACAAAAAAAAAAAACAGCAGGGAAACTTTTTATGTTGCTTTTACACTCTTCAATAGACAATATAGTTGAAAACCACAAATAGAATTCATGAATTCATTTCATAAATTGAACTTTTTTAGCCATTTACCTCCAAAAGCGTTCAAGGGTATTCCTTTCACAACATGGAGCATGGCTTTTGAGTTTTGCCCTCAGAAAGTAATATTATAATTTATTTTTCCCATTATATTTAATTTCATCCCTGACACACCTCATGCACTTCAGTAATTTTTCAATTTTTGGGGTGCCAATATCTTTCCATATTTTTCTCTTATAAACGTTATGTTGGATCATGTGTCTAATTGTCGTTTTACAAGTCTTTTTTTTTACTTTTTTTTACTTTTACATAATTTTGGTTAACCACAGACTGTCCTTGTGTTGCTAGAATAACCTTGATATAGGTTTTGTATTATTTTTTTTGTTCTCTGCATATCTTTTGAACGTGTTCTCTGTTCTGACAACAAAAACATTTGGAATTTTTGAATGAGCATTTGTCTTTAAAATGTCTGACTCCACAACTGACATGGGTCAGGTTTTTACCTTTTGACTTTTTTCTTTCTTGTTTAACCATCTGAATGTATGCCTCTTTTCCTTCAATTTTGGCAGTATCATGCTTAAGATATTCATCGGCATTTTTCTGCAATACTTTGCAATGTTAATTTTTGGTCTTGTTTTAGCTTTCAAAGAATTTGTGAACATATTTCAGAGTCCTTGCTAGGATCCAACCCTTTTACAAAAATGAGACATTTAAACACTGCCAATGTGTATAGAAAAGTGAACATTTCTCTCCAAAAATTCTAGAAAGCATAGTTACCATCTGGTTAAAATTGATGTCTACTGGGTTTTTCAGCAAGATGTAGTTACAGTACTTTTCATGCTTTGTGGGTCCCAGTTTCTTTAAATGCAGTTGTACCTTTTTTTCTCCTCTGGCCAGGCTTGACAGTTTTTCTTAAAGATTCCTTTGCATTTTCTGAAATATGCCTCAAAGCTATGACCTTTAGACCTATACACAAACTCTCCTATTGAATTTGTTACAGCATCTGGAGTAAACAACACATTCATTCCTGTTTCATTTATTTTTTGTATGAGTAAAGCTATCATTTGTGCTTTATTTCTCTTACAATCATTGTTGCTCTTGCAGTTGTCATTGTTGCTGCAGGATTACTGTCTTTAAATCTTTAATTCTGGCATTAATTTGAAGACTTCATCACCACTATTGTAATGTAGAAATAGCAGAGAATTAGGAAGTCTATAGTTATAGAGAGAGTATCAAAGGAACAGAAGACTAGGTAGGGAAGACAAAGAAGAAGAGGTTTATTAAATACTCATACATACAATGGGAGAACATGAGTAAATCAACTTCTCCTCAAATCCTTTTCTAATGTGGCCACTTGCCATATTTATAAGTAGGATCAGTCTATTGTCATAGTAATAGAGAAGAGAAAGAAGTACACTGAGTCCTATTCTACAACAGGATTGATTGGTGTAATTCATTGATCCTTAACAGGCACAAACAACTAATATCTATTAAATAAAGAATAGAATTTAACCAGTTTGAAATCCAATGCCTGTTAGGAAATAAAACCAGGCAAAATAACCAAGGAAATCTGACTTTGTCTTTTCTTCCAAGAAAATCAATATGAAGGGAAATTTAGATTTCTTTTCTTAAAATTACTCTATTTAATCAGTTAGCCCTTTAATAATAAACCAATGTTTCTGTTTTTTTTTAGTCAAATGTAAATTGCTCAGCAATAAATTGCTATAAATAATAGAATCATAAGTGTAACATGTCAAATTACAATTAAGATTCTACTGTTAATGAATATAAAAAGTGACAAAAAGTTAAAAAGTATTTTAGGTGAGCTTTATTATTATATTCATTTAATGCAATATATTTAAAAATAGATTCTTACAGAAATTATTCACAATATCTAATTTTTTAAAACTTGGAAATGATTTTTAAATATTAAAAGGTGCATGAAAAAATAGAACAAATTTAAATTCTATTCATATGTATTGGTAAGAGGTGCTGGAGTAGCCTAGTCAAAAATATTAGTAGAAATTGTCACAATAGAATTGTCGATGTCCAAGGGGATTTTTAAAAATATTTGGCCCAATCCACTTCCCAGAATATGACAAAATGACCAAACATCAGATCATTTTTGGAAAAGATTAAGAATTTTTCAGCACTTCTTTGTATATGTAATTACATGTAAGTATCAAATGAAGTGTTCTGTGTTAAAATTGTATTTATAAAAGAAAACTTTTGTCATTTTTCTTCTATTTTTCACATTAAAACTAAATTTACTATATTGTGAAAAAGCATTTTCAAATTAGCATGCTCTTATTTTAAGAAATATCTGAATATAATCTTCATTAGTCAGGTTGTAGGTCATTAATAAACTGGATATAAATGCATTTGTAAATGTAAGACTTGTGACTAAAATAAGTTAAGAAATTTCCTGCAGGAAAAAGACATAAAAAGAAGACATTCAGTAGCTGCTAGAGAATCTTGTTATACTCTACAATTCACTACCACATAGAAAACTTCATAAAAATCAACAGAACTAAATGCAGCTGAAATATCCAATATAAAAATTGTTATAAATATTTTGAGAGATAAACATGTCTGTTTTATAGCAAGTTAGGCTATTCCCACTTCTTTAAGAAACTCTCAACTTGAAATAGATCTTAAATGAAGTTTTGGGTGAAAAAAAGGACACTTATGAAAGTAACAGTCATGCTTGAATTGTATTTTCACCATTATCAAATCCATAAGGTAAGTTAGGAAAAATGAAATAATTGTTGCAGTAAATGGTTAGGTCATACTGGTTAGAATAAATTTACCAGCAGCATTTCTTAGATTGTTAGCATTGTAAGAACCAAGCTTAAATACATATAGTTTTGCTGCTTTTACAATAACTCACTTTATGGAGGTCATATAGTGAGTAATTTTGGAATGTGTTTACTGTCCTTGACCTATGATGATGTTTGTAAGTCCCATATACAAGATGAACACAACTTTCACTTTGATTTACACAAATATATAACATCTTAAATTTATTCTCTTTGGTAAATTTAAAAAGTGTAACATTTATCTAACTGATAATGCAATCATCAAGAAATAAATTTCATATGTGGATATAAAATTACCAGTGATAAAATAGCATATTACAATGAAGACTTTAATCTAATAAAGAGTACATTAATGCTATTTTTTCATTTTAATAAAAATATTTTAAGTTTATTAACTTTAATCTTCTCATGAGGCCAAGTACATGGGAGAGAGAAGTTATAAGAGAAAATGAAAGATATGTGAAAACTTGAGGAAAATGATAAGAAAACTAACTTTCTTGTATTTCTTGCTTTTCACTTCTCCAAACAAAGCAAAATTACAAGAATTCTGTTAAAAAGGTGGATTCAGGAACTGTAAACGTTAAACATCTACAAACTTAAACAAAATTTTTATATTCCAGAAAGTGTTGAAGTAATTTTTACAAAAATTGTTTTTTAGTCCACTTTCTTCTTATGAAAATATGACAGGAAACAGACTGGACAGAGGAAGATTTCTTAATGATTCCACTTTCTACTTTGACTCTTACTCAGATTGACTAATGGATATGTCATCTTTTATTTGTACATATGTGGACATAGTAGTGAACACAAGAATACATGAAAATATTTAACAGAAGTTTTTGTTTGGTCCTCAAAATGTGATATTAAAATGGGATATTTGTTTAATAATGTTTTAATAAAAGATTCTGTATCTATATTTTTTATTGTTATATATGATAAACCTGTAAGATGTAAGTCAGTTTGTTTAAGTTTAAATGCATCATGGATTGTCTTTTTGCTACAATCAACTATTAGAGTGATGTGATTGAAGAAATCAAATCCAACACATCACCTGCACCATGGCAAAAGTCCATTGGAATGCTCTTGTTTGGCAAGGTACATTTATTTCCAATTGCTTCTATCAGAAACAGAATGCATTGACTGGAAGCTTATGTTAGCATGACAAAAATTGTTTCCAATGACATTCCTTGTGTGTATCTTTGTGGTATAATTGAAATACAAGCTCAAGCGTCAATGATAAATTTAACTTTCATCACTCTGGTTTTTGTATCAATTAAGTGGTGGGAGGGTTAAATGGGCTGCTCACTACCCATCCTATTCACTTCTGAATCATTGTTCTCAAGCATTGTTAAAGATTGTTGAAAATGTAAATTTTTATGTTTATCTGGGCACTTTCACCAAGGTTTACAAGGTCTGGCTTTCACAGCATAATACAGATGTGTGTCCTACACACATTTTTAGTCCTGAGTCTGGTTTATATGATTTAACACTGGTATACAGAAGGTCCTCGGGTTATGTTGACATACAGCGATTTGTGGTTATGGCAACACCTCCCATAATATAATACATCATCACATGGCGCTATATGAGGAAGATAGCATTATTTCTTCACAAGCTGTATGCCATATTGGATTGTTCAACATTTGCTGTCTTGACTTGTGTCATTTTTTTAAAACATTTTATCCTTCATTATGGCTCCCAAGTATAAGGCAGACTTGTGGGTGCTTATATAGTTGAGTTCTGACCTACGTCGAAAAGTTACGTCGCACTGTAGGAACAGATCGCCGACATAAGTTGAGGACACTCTGTATATATAATTTTTATTTCTGTACATACTTTGTTGACTGCAGTTTTCTTTTGTCTGAGTCTAGTTTGTTGAGTTTGTAGGTTGTAGCTGTAGAATAACAAGACAATAAACAGCACTTACCGGTGTAAGAGTCCCAGCTAGCGTCCAGCTGGCAGACAAAAATAAAGCAGGTTGTAACTTAATACAAACCCTGAGGATTTATTGCAACAAAGGTTACAATTGTGGCACAAGGCCAAAAAGGGGAGGGGGAAAAGGCTGGTCAACACTTACTATCTTATACCTAGCTAATCTGACTCACGACCCATTCATACATTACAATTTACTCATTCACCACAAGAACTCATCCATCACCGTTCAATCCTCCAACCACCATAATACCACATCCACTCCAAGGGAACCTACCAAAACGCGCCCCAATCCATAAAAATTTGATGATACATAAATGATATACATAAAATTCTAATAATGATAGAATGCAAGGGGAGGGAGGTGAACCCAATAATAAATAAAAATAAACACAAAATACAAACTAAACATAACACATGTTAGTAGGGACCGTCCAACCCTCAAAAACAGAGAGGCCGCTGTATTCTGCCCAGGGGACAGAATCAAGAGACGCTCTCGCTAAGGGAGTGGGAAAGCGGAGAAAATATTATGCCGGAATGGGAAAATGTAAAGCTGACCCAGTCGAGATAAAAAAGGGGGGGCCAAAACAAACTGGGGAGGTTGGGAATCTCGACTTGGACCATAACCAAAGAGCAGCCGGGATACAGGCCAGGAACAACATTTACTCACATTAACTAGGTACACTGAAGCTTGTCTAACCTAACCAAGGGGAGGGTTCCACAGGAAGCCACCCCGATGTGCAATAGGTTGACCTAGAAGAGAAAATCAAGGCTAGCCCCGGTCACACGAACCAAGCTCGCCTCTTTTACCCACCTTTCGCTAAAGACTGTCGAATGCAATCGTTTTCTATCAGATCTAATCTTCATCTTGAGCTGATGCTCAAAGAATAGGATTAGATGCTGATGAGAAAGACGGTTGCCCCGCAAGACTTCCTCCTTTCGCGTCGTCCAAATCACCATTCGAGCCGTGGCCAGCAGCGTCAGAAACACCATTCGTTTCACCCCGGAATACGGGGGCGACACATTGTCACACGCGTATGCGCGATCAATGGACACAAGCTGTTCGGGAGCGAGACGAGCCGTCAGCTCGCCGACATGGTCCCATAAGGGGCGGACCCGGGGGCAATGGTAGAAGGCGTGCGCAGCCGTTTCTTCTAAGCCAAGACCACACCGTTCACAGTCTGGCAAATCCGCCAAACCCCATATGAAAGCCTTGTCGTTGAGAGGCAGCCGATTCCGAGCCAATCGCCAGGTAAGCGAAAACTCAGGGTTACTGAGGTAATCCGCCGCTGGCGCCCAAGACCAGTAGGAGCGATACTCCTCCTCCGACAAGCCGAGCGTATCACGTAGGGAATCCTTCGCGGGCCCCTCCACTAATCCACGATAGAAGACCTTCCTAGGCCGTGACAGGTCACTGGACCGGGGAATGGCCCTCAAGGCCGACCGACACTCGCGGATGAAATCCGACTCGTCCCGGGGTTTACGACGGCGCTCAACCCTCGAGATGGGGGGACTGGTGGTAAGGCTAGGGAAGGCGTCCCTAACAATCCCCTCCAGAATCGGATCTCTCCCAGTCAATGCGCGGCGTAGGAAAGCCAACCTAGAGGCACGGACGTGACTCAAGAGGTGCGGCATTCCCAGCCCCCCATGACACGGACGTTTAGTGCAGACTCGTCTGTCGACCCTGTTCACGCGTCCCCTCCATAAAATGGAGGATAGCGATCGCTCGAGCGCCTTCCAATGGGTCCCACAGAGAGGAAGTACAGACAATCGATAAAGAATCAGGGGGAAAATGTATGTAACACACACCTCCGCCCTGCCCTTCACGGACAACCGCCGTCGATTCCAAGTCTTGCCGGCAGAACCGACCTTTGCAAGTACTTCAGACCAATTCTTCTCCAGCTGGAGGTCCGGTCCAAACCACACTCCAAGAATGCGGACAGGTCCATCCGTCCAACCGAAGCGGCCCGGAAGAGCGACCCCCTTCCAGGCACCTAACCGCAAGCCGGAAGACTTGTCGCGGTTTATCTTGGCCCCTGTCACCTTCTCGTACCGGTCAAGCGCCTTCTGTACCGCCTCGATATCGTCCCGGGACGACACGAAAGCAGATACGTCATCGGCGTACGCGGAAACCCTGGCTCGAGCCCCTCCAGGAACGGCGATTCCGCGTAGGGCCGGACTGCCGGTTTCGTCCTTCAGCCGGCGAAGGAGAGGCTCCAACGCCAAAGCATAAAGGAGAGGCGACAGCGGACAACCCTGACGAACCGACCTAGACAGCACGAACGCGTCCGACAACCTTCCGTTCACCTGTACCACAGCACTGGGGGAGCGATACAGGAGGCTAATCCAGCGGCAGAAGTTGGGTGCGAATCCAGCGGCCTGCAGGACAATAGCAAGGTAGCGATGGTCGACCCTATCAAATGCCTTGGACTGATCCAAATTGATCAGCGCGGCTTGCTCGTCGTCTTTTACACCCTCTATGATCGTGCGGATCAGATGCAGGTTGCTCTGAATTGTTCGGCCCCTCACAGAACAAGTCTGCTCAGGTCCCAACAGAGACTCGGCAACTGACTGCAAACGCTCCTGCAGGATCTTGGCCATAATCTTTAACTCTGTGTTTAGCAGAGTTATGGGCCTGTAGTCATCTAGTTTCCCCCCACCACCTTTGCCCTTTTTCAACAGAGTGATCACGCCCCTGGTGATCCGATTGGGGATGGACCCCGACCGAAACCAGTTGTTGAACACTGCAGTCAAAATCGGAACAAAGATGTGCGACAGCCTCAAGTACAATTCATAGGGCAAACCATCCAGACCGGGCGACTTGCCTCTGCCGACCTTCTTCAAAACCGCGTAGACTTCGCCGTCCGTGATCTCTCCCTCGCAGCTAGCCGCTTCAGTCGGCGAAAGCCGAGGAAAGTCAGCCAAATAGCTACGAAACTCCTCCTCACGGAGACCAGGCTCCTTGGTAAACCGGCTCTCGAAATGGCGCCGAAACGCCTCGCACATGTCGTCAGTGGCCCGAAGAGTACGCCCCTCCGGGGATTCGACTTCACGAATGTAACGATCGCCACCTCGACGGACCTCTTCCCTGCGCAGATCTGCGCCCAAGTTCACAGCTTCGGAAGACATCTTGCTTAACTTATGTCTAATTACCTGGCCCATGTACCGCTCGCTATTCGAACGATCCAGGGCCTCCTTAGCTAAGGCTATCTCTAGGGGATCCCCCCCAGCCACCGCCCGGGAATAACTAGACTTGAGTGTCTTCACCTTATCAGCTCTATCTAGAGCGAGCCGTTTGCTGAAATCAGTGGTGAAGGACCTAATCCTACATTTAAGGTGTTCCCACCACTTATTCCCGATAACCGCCCCCACTAGCTCCCGCTGCACTAGTCTAATTAGCTGTTCCCGAAAGTCCTCCCTGTCCAGTAAGGACAGATTGAACTTCCAGTACCCAGCCATTCTAGGCCTACAGTCTAACGCCACCCGGGCACAAACGAGTTTGTGGTCCGAATAGCCTACCCAGTGGAACGTAGGGCAATCTAGTAGATCTATGTCGGCTCTTCTAACTAACATTCTGTCAAGGTAGCTAACTACCTTGTCAAAAGGCCAATTAAGAGCCCACGTCCACATTTTCCCCCCGGGATGATCGACCCGGTATCTATCGACGAGACCATAATCGTCGATCAGATCAACCAGGCTACGATCGCCCCTTCTCCCGCTAGCTCCCCGCCCCCTGTCTAACTTGGGGTCCAGGATGGCATTCCAGTCCCCCATTAAAACTAGGCGCGTTGAATCCACTAGGAACGGCCCCAACCGCCGAAAAAACGAGACCCGCTCCTCCCGGTCGTTGGGCGCATAAACCGCAACGACTCGGAACGAACCACTTTTCACGGCAATATCGGCCACGATCAACCGGCCCTCGGCATCGGTATGCACAAGGTCCACCTTCGCATCAAGAGTACGCCTGACAAGCAAAGAAACTCCTCTGGCAGAACGGTCCCCATATGCTGAATAGACGACAAAGTCATCGTCCAGCACACACGCATCGGAACTGCAAACAAAGTGGGTCTCCTCGATCGCGGCAACATCCACATCCAGGGACAGAAGGTCCCGGAGCAGGCGGGCAGCCTTACCCCGATCCCTTAAGCCCCTCACATTCAAAGTTGCTATCTTAATAGACATCTTCTAAGCCTGCAAATAGAAAAAAGAGTCAGCGCAAAAAACCTACTCACATACGGGGCGGAAATCTGCAGCGGTAAGGACCCCGACGGAATGTCCTAGGCTCCCTATACCTAGTTCCGACGTCATCCGTCCATCCAGGACTATTCCGCCAACTTCCGAGGGGTATGTTAATTTAACACACCTATATAGAGCGGGATGGAGTATAACAGGGACCCGGCCCGCACAAAATTGTCTGAACTTTTTCACATAAGGATCATCCATCGAAAACATCCTGATTTTGGGGAAAGCCTCTCTGGCTTCAAACAGGTGGTCCCACACTTTCAGGTATTTACCTGAGTCTCTCACACAGGTGACCACCCCGGGTGCCCCGGGAAAGTTTCTAGGGTCCTCGACAGTTTTCCCGTCTATTTTGTCTAGTTTTAGTAGCAGAGCAAGTAAAGATTTCTTCTTCTGATTCGAGATGTTTTTGTTCACCTGCTCGCTATCTAACTTACAAATACTTTCCGGTTCCGGGAACACCCTCCTCTTCTTTTTCTTTTCCTTATCACGGTGGGGAGGGGAAGAAGTAGAAGAGTGGGGGGGAGGGGATGATAAACTAGCAGGGGAAGAAGAGGGGGTTGGGGATGGAGCTCTAGTTGGTGAGGTGGGGAAGCTCCTGGCTCTGTCTGATTGTTTTTTCGCTGGTGAAGCCGGTACGGATATGGCCCGGCCTCTGCTCCTATTCTTTTCTTCCTTACTTTGACTGGCCTGCTTCTCTTCAGGTTGACTTGTCTCCTCGTCTTCCTCTCTGGATCTTTTCAGAGATGAAGCACGAGGGGGAGGCATGATCTCAACCTCCATTTCCGCTTCAGCTTGCTGCTGCTGGTTCTCATCTTTTTCACCCTGCTGCTGTTCTTGCTGCTGATCTTCATGTTTCTGTTGGGGCTGCTGCTGCTGCCTTTGCTGTGGCTGCTGTTGTACTTGTTTGTGCAGAGCCTGTTTCAGTTCTGGCTGCTGCTGCGGTCTTTTCTGCTCTTTTTGAGTCTGCTGCTGTTGTTTTGCGGGCAGCTTCTTCTCTCCCTTTAAATGCTGCTCCTGACGCTGCTTTTGGGGGGACATCTCTTTTCGTCCAGAAGTTGTGGGCACTTCTGCAGCTTTCCGCCCTTTCACCTTCTTCCATTCACCCTCTGGGGCCTCCTTCGTTGTTGCTGCTGCTGCTGCTCCTGCCGCTGCTTTAGTTTCCGCTGCTGCTGGTGCCACTGGTTTGGGTGGAGCCTTCGAATTCTTTGTGGGGCACGCCTTTGACATGTGCCCCAGCACACCACAAGCCCAACAGTACGGCTTGCGACCCTCCACCACCACCAGCATCCGTCTTGTCCTGTATAGTAAGGTATTCGGGACTTCTGCAAAGGCCTCCCGATTCAGGGTCACGTACAGTACCATGTCTCCGGTTGCAATTCCGGACTTACTCTTTACAGAAGCAACTTCGTCCACTGTCCCGTATTTGGTGAAGAATGCTCCCATCTTATCTTCGCAGATATCCACGGGTACACCGTGCACTGTTATTTTAGTGCGACGGGTACCCATGTATTCCGTCTGCAATCTCAGGCTCGCCGTTGTTAGACTTTTCCCAGCGAGCGCCTTCGCTTCCTGCTCTGTGGCCAGCAATATGTCCCACAACGCATTGGTCAACTTAATACAAACCCTGAGGATTTATTATGTTTTTATACATAATTGTGGCACGTGGCCGATGAAGGGGAGGGGTAAAGGCTGGTCCAAACTAACTATCCTATACCTAGCTAATCAGATTCACGACCCATTCATACATTACAATTTACCCATTCACCACAAGAACTCGTCCGTCACCAAACAATCCTCCAACCACCATAATACCGCATCCTCTCAAGGGGAACCTACCAAAAACGCGCCCCACACCATAAAAATTTGATGATAATACATAAAATACATAAAATTTTAATAATGATAGAATGAGAGGGGAGGGAGATGAACCCAATAATCAAATAAATATAAACACAAAATACAAACTAAACATAACAGATGTTAGTAGGGAACTGTCCAACCCTCAAAATAGAGAGGCCGCTGTATTCTGCCCAGGGGACAAAATCAAGAGGCAACTCTCGCTAAGGGAGTGGGAAGAAGGCTAAAATATTATGCGGGAATGGGAAAATATAAAGCTGACCCAGTCGAGATAAAAGGGGGCCGAAACAAACTGGGGAGGTTGGGAATCTCGACTTGGATCATAACCAAAGAGTAGCCGGGTTACAGGCCAGGAACAACACTTACTCACATTAACTAGGTACACTGAAGCTTGTCTAATCCTAACCAAGGGGAGGGTTCCACAGGAAGCCACCCCGATGTGCAATAGGTTGACCTAGAAGAGAAAATCAAGGCTAGCCCCGGTCACACGAACCAAGCTCGCCTCTTTTACCCACCTTTCGCTAAAGACTGTCGAATGCAATCGTTTTCTATCAGATCTAATCTTCATCTTGAGCTGATGCTCAAAGAATAGGATTAGATGCTGATGAGAAAGACGGTTGCCCCGCAAGACTTCCTCCTTTCGCGTCGTCCAAATCACCATTCGAGCCGTGGCCAGCAGCGTCAGAAACACCATTCGTTTCACCCCGGAATACGGGGGCGACACATTGTCACACGCGTATGCGCGATCAATGGACACAAGCTGTTCGGGAGCGAGACGAGCCGTCAGCTCGCCGACATGGTCCCATAAGGGGCGGACCCGGGGGCAATGGTAGAAGGCGTGCGCAGCCGTTTCTTCTAAGCCAAGACCACACCGTTCACAGTCTGGCAAATCCGCCAAACCCCATATGAAAGCCTTGTCGTTGAGAGGCAGCCGATTCCGAGCCAATCGCCAGGTAAGCGAAAACTCAGGGTTACTGAGGTAATCCGCCGCTGGCGCCCAAGACCAGTAGGAGCGATACTCCTCCTCCGACAAGCCGAGCGTATCACGTAGGGAATCCTTCGCGGGCCCCTCCACTAATCCACGATAGAAGACCTTCCTAGGCCGTGACAGGTCACTGGACCGGGGAATGGCCCTCAAGGCCGACCGACACTCGCGGATGAAATCCGACTCGTCCCGGGGTTTACGACGGCGCTCAACCCTCGAGATGGGGGGACTGATGGTAAGGCTAGGGAAGGCGTCCCTAACAATCCCCTCCAGAATCGGATCTCTCCCAGTCAATGCGCGGCGTAGGAAAGCCAACCTAGAGGCACGGACGTGACTCAAGAGGTGCGGCATTCCCAGCCCCCCATGACACGGACGTTTAGTGCAGACTCGTCTGTCGACCCTGTTCACGCGTCCCCTCCATAAAATGGAGGATAGCGATCGCTCGAGCGCCTTCCAATGGGTCCCACAGAGAGGAAGTACAGACAATCGATAAAGAATCAGGGGGAAAATGTATGTAACACACACCTCCGCCCTGCCCTTCACGGACAACCGCCGTCGATTCCAAGTCTTGCCGGCAGAACCGACCTTTGCAAGTACTTCAGACCAATTCTTCTCCAGCTGGAGGTCCGGTCCAAACCACACTCCAAGAATGCGGACAGGTCCATCCGTCCAACCGAAGCGGCCCGGAAGAGCGACCCCCTTCCAGGCACCTAACCGCAAGCC
The DNA here is from genome assembly GCA_963932145.1 of Acanthosepion lycidas. Taxonomy (NCBI): domain Eukaryota; kingdom Metazoa; phylum Mollusca; class Cephalopoda; order Sepiida; family Sepiidae; genus Acanthosepion; species Acanthosepion lycidas. Next base: position 66,926,595 of record OZ010578.1, read on the forward strand.
GGAAGACTTGTCGCGGTTTATCTTGGCCCCTGTCACCTTCTCGTACCGGTCAAGCGCCTTCTGTACCGCCTCGATATCGTCCCGGGACGACACGAAAGCAGATACGTCATCGGCGTACGCGGAAACCCTGGCTCGAGCCCCTCCAGGAACGGCGATTCCGCGTAGGGCCGGACTGCCGGTCTCGTCCTTCAGCCGGCGAAGGAGAGGCTCCAACGCCAAAGCATAAAGGAGAGGCGACAGCGGACAACCCTGACGAACCGACCTAGACAGCACGAACGCGTCCGACAACCTTCCGTTCACCTGTACCACAGCACTGGGGGAGCGATACAGGAGGCTAATCCAGCGGCAGAAGTTGGGTGCGAATCCAGCGGCCTGCAGGACAGTAGCAAGGTAGCGATGGTCAACCCTATCAAATGCCTTGGACTGATCCAAATTGATCAGCGCGGCTTGCTCGTCGTCTTTTACACCCTCTATGATCGTGCGGATCAGATGCAGGTTGCTCTGAATTGTTCGGCCCCTCACAGAACAAGTCTGCTCAGGTCCCAACAGAGACTCGGCAACTGACTGCAAACGCTCCTGCAGGATCTTGGCCATAATCTTTAACTCTGTGTTTAGCAGAGTTATGGGCCTGTAGTCATCTAGTTTCCCCCCACCACCTTTGCCCTTTTTCAACAGAGTGATCACGCCCCTGGTGATCCGATTGGGGATGGACCCCGACCGAAACCAGTTGTTGAACACTGCAGTCAAAATCGGAACAAAGATGTGCGACAGCCTCAAGTACAATTCATAGGGCAAACCATCCAGACCGGGCGACTTGCCTCTGCCGACCTTCTTCAAAACCGCGTAGACTTCGCCCTCCGTGATCTCTCCCTCGCAGCTAGCCGCTTCAGTCGGCAAAAGCCGAGGAAAGTCAGCCAAATAGCTACGAAACTCCTCCTCACGGAGACCAGGCTCCTTGGTAAACCGGCTCTCGAAATGGCGCCGAAACGCCTCGCACATGTCGTCAGTGGCCCGAAGAGTACGCCCCTCCGGGGATTCGACTTCACGAATGTAACGATCGCCACCTCGACGGACCTCTTCCCTGCGCAGATCTGCGCCCAAGTTCACAGCTTCGGAAGACATCTTGCTTAACTTATGTCTAATTACCTGGCCCATGTACCGCTCGCTATTCGAACGATCCAGGGCCTCCTTAGCTAAGGCTATCTCTAGGGGATCCCCCCCAGCCACCGCCCGGGAATAACTAGACTTGAGTGTCTTCACCTTATCAGCTCTATCTAGAGCGAGCCGTTTGCTGAAATCAGTGGTGAAGGACCTAATCCTACACTTAAGGCGTTCCCACCACTTATTCCCGATAACCGCCCCCACTAGCTCCCGCTGCACTAGTCTAATTAGCTGTTCCCGAAAGTCCTCCCTGTCCAGTAAGGACAGATTGAACTTCCAGTAGCCAGCCATTCTAGGCCTATGGTCTAACGCCACCCGGGCACAAACGAGTTTGTGGTCCGTGTAGCCTACCCAGTGGAACGTAGGGCAATCTAATAGATCTATGTCGGCTCTTCTAACTAACATTCTGTCAAGGTAGCTAACTACCTTGTCAAAAGGCCAATTAAGAGCCCACGTCCACATTTTCCCCCCGGGATGATCGACCCGGTATCTATCGACGAGACCATAATCGTCGATCAGATCAACCAGGCTACGATCGCCCCTTCTCCCGCTAGCTCCCCGCCCCCTGTCTAACTTGGGGTCCAGGATGGCATTCCAGTCCCCCATTAAAACTAGGCGCGTTGAATCCACTAGGAACGGCCCCAACCGCCGAAAAAACGAGACCCGCTCCTCCCGGTCGTTGGGCGCATAAACCGCAACGACTCGGAACGAACCACTTTTCACGGCAATATCGGCCACGATCAACCGGCCCTCGGCATCGGTATGCACAAGGTCCACCTTCGCATCAAGAGTACGCCTGACAAGCAAAGAAACTCCTCTGGCAGAACGGTCCCCATATGCTGAATAGACGACAAAGTCATCGTCCAGCACACACGCATCGGAACTGCAAACAAAGTGGGTCTCCTCGATCGCGGCAACATCCACATCCAGGGACAGAAGGTCCCGGAGCAGGCGGGCAGCCTTACCCCGATCCCTTAAGCCCCTCACATTCAAAGTTGCTATCTTAATAGACATCTTCTAAGCCTGCAAATAGAAAAAAGAGTCAGCGCAAAAAACCTACTCACATACGGGGCGGAAATCTGCAGCGGTAAGGACCCCGACGGAATGTCCTAGGCTCCCTATACCTAGTTCCGACGTCATCCGTCCATCCAGGACTATTCCGCCAACTTCCGAGGGGTATGTTAATTTAACACACCTATATAGAGCGGGATGGAGTATAACAGGGACCCGGCCCGCACAAAATTGTCTGAACTTTTTCACATAAGGATCATCCATCGAAAACATCCTGATTTTGGGGAAAGCCTCTCTGGCTTCAAACAGGTGGTCCCACACTTTCAGGTATTTACCTGAGTCTCTCACACAGGTGACCACCCCGGGTGCCCCGGGAAAGTTTCTAGGGTCCTCGACAGTTTTCCCGTCTATTTTGTCTAGTTTTAGTAGCAGAGCAAGTAAAGATTTCTTCTTCTGATTCGAGATGTTTTTGTTCACCTGCTCGCTATCTAACTTACAAATACTTTCCGGTTCCGGGAACACCCTCCTCTTCTTTTTCTTTTCCTTATCACGGTGGGGAGGGGAAGAAGTAGAAGAGTGGGGGGGAGGGGATGATAAACTAGCAGGGGAAGAAGAGGGGGTTGGGGATGGAGCTCTAGTTGGTGAGGTGGGGAAGCTCCTGGCTCTGTCTGATTGTTTTTTCGCTGGTGAAGCCGGTACGGATATGGCCCGGCCTCTGCTCCTATTCTTTTCTTCCTTACTTTGACTGGCCTGCTTCTCTTCAGGTTGACTTGTCTCCTCGTCTTCCTCTCTGGATCTTTTCAGAGATGAAGCACGAGGGGGAGGCATGATCTCAACCTCCATTTCCGCTTCAGCTTGCTGCTGCTGGTTCTCATCTTTTTCACCCTGCTGCTGTTCTTGCTGCTGATCTTCATGTTTCTGTTGGGGCTGCTGCTGCTGCCTTTGCTGTGGCTGCTGTTGTACTTGTTTGTGCAGAGCCTGTTTCAGTTCTGGCTGCTGCTGCGGTCTTTTCTGCTCTTTTTGAGTCTGCTGCTGTTGTTTTGCGGGCAGCTTCTTCTCTCCCTTTAAATGCTGCTCCTGACGCTGCTTTTGGGGGGACATCTCTTTTCGTCCAGAAGTTGTGGGCACTTCTGCAGCTTTCCGCCCTTTCACCTTCTTCCATTCACCCTCTGGGGCCTCCTTCGTTGTTGCTGCTGCTGCTGCTCCTGCCGCTGCTTTAGTTTCCGCTGCTGCTGGTGCCACTGGTTTGGGTGGAGCCTTCGAATTCTTTGTGGGGCACGCCTTTGACATGTGCCCCAGCACACCACAAGCCCAACAGTACGGCTTGCGACCCTCCACCACCACCAGCATCCGTCTTGTCCTGTATAGTAAGGTATTCGGGACTTCTGCAAAGGCCTCCCGATTCAGGGTCACGTACAGTACCATGTCTCCGGTTGCAATTCCGGACTTACTCTTTACAGAAGCAACTTCGTCCACTGTCCCGTATTTGGTGAAGAATGCTCCCATCCTATCTTCGCAGATATCCACGGGTACACCGTGCACTGTTATTTTAGTGCGACGGGTACCCATGTATTCCGTCTGCAATCTCAGGCTCGCCGTTGTTAGACTTTTCCCAGCGAGCGCCTTCGCTTCCTGCTCTGTGGCCAGCAATATGTCCCACAACGCATTGGTCAACTTAATACAAACCCTGAGGATTTATTATGTTTTTATACATAATTGTGGCACGTGGCCGATGAAGGGGAGGGGTAAAGGCTGGTCCAAACTAACTATCCTATACCTAGCTAATCAGATTCACGACCCATTCATACATTACAATTTACCCATTCACCACAAGAACTCGTCCGTCACCAAACAATCCTCCAACCACCATAATACCGCATCCTCTCAAGGGGAACCTACCAAAAACGCGCCCCACACCATAAAAATTTGATGATAATACATAAAATACATAAAATTTTAATAATGATAGAATGAGAGGGGAGGGAGATGAACCCAATAATCAAATAAATATAAACACAAAATACAAACTAAACATAACAGATGTTAGTAGGGAACTGTCCAACCCTCAAAATAGAGAGGCCGCTGTATTCTGCCCAGGGGACAAAATCAAGAGGCAACTCTCGCTAAGGGAGTGGGAAGAAGGCTAAAATATTATGCGGGAATGGGAAAATATAAAGCTGACCCAGTCGAGATAAAAGGGGGCCGAAACAAACTGGGGAGGTTGGGAATCTCGACTTGGATCATAACCAAAGAGTAGCCGGGTTACAGGCCAGGAACAACACTTACTCACATTAACTAGGTACACTGAAGCTTGTCTAATCCTAACCAAGGGGAGGGTTCCACAGGAAGCCACCCCGATGTGCAATAGGTTGACCTAGAAGAGAAAATCAAGGCTAGCCCCGGTCACACGAACCAAGCTCGCCTCTTTTACCCACCTTTCGCTAAAGACTGTCGAATGCAATCGTTTTCTATCAGATCTAATCTTCATCTTGAGCTGATGCTCAAAGAATAGGATTAGATGCTGATGAGAAAGACGGTTGCCCCGCAAGACTTCCTCCTTTCGCGTCGTCCAAATCACCATTCGAGCCGTGGCCAGCAGCGTCAGAAACACCATTCGTTTCACCCCGGAATACGGGGGCGACACATTGTCACACGCGTATGCGCGATCAATGGACACAAGCTGTTCGGGAGCGAGACGAGCCGTCAGCTCGCCGACATGGTCCCATAAGGGGCGGACCCGGGGGCAATGGTAGAAGGCGTGCGCAGCCGTTTCTTCTAAGCCAAGACCACACCGTTCACAGTCTGGCAAATCCGCCAAACCCCATATGAAAGCCTTGTCGTTGAGAGGCAGCCGATTCCGAGCCAATCGCCAGGTAAGCGAAAACTCAGGGTTACTGAGGTAATCCGCCGCTGGCGCCCAAGACCAGTAGGAGCGATACTCCTCCTCCGACAAGCCGAGCGTATCACGTAGGGAATCCTTCGCGGGCCCCTCCACTAATCCACGATAGAAGACCTTCCTAGGCCGTGACAGGTCACTGGACCGGGGAATGGCCCTCAAGGCCGACCGACACTCGCGGATGAAATCCGACTCGTCCCGGGGTTTACGACGGCGCTCAACCCTCGAGATGGGGGGACTGATGGTAAGGCTAGGGAAGGCGTCCCTAACAATCCCCTCCAGAATCGGATCTCTCCCAGTCAATGCGCGGCGTAGGAAAGCCAACCTAGAGGCACGGACGTGACTCAAGAGGTGCGGCATTCCCAGCCCCCCATGACACGGACGTTTAGTGCAGACTCGTCTGTCGACCCTGTTCACGCGTCCCCTCCATAAAATGGAGGATAGCGATCGCTCGAGCGCCTTCCAATGGGTCCCACAGAGAGGAAGTACAGACAATCGATAAAGAATCAGGGGGAAAATGTATGTAACACACACCTCCGCCCTGCCCTTCACGGACAACCGCCGTCGATTCCAAGTCTTGCCGGCAGAACCGACCTTTGCAAGTACTTCAGACCAATTCTTCTCCAGCTGGAGGTCCGGTCCAAACCACACTCCAAGAATGCGGACAGGTCCATCCGTCCAACCGAAGCGGCCCGGAAGAGCGACCCCCTTCCAGGCACCTAACCGCAAGCCGGAAGACTTGTCGCGGTTTATCTTGGCCCCTGTCACCTTCTCGTACCGGTCAAGCGCCTTCTGTACCGCCTCGATATCGTCCCGGGACGACACGAAAGCAGATACGTCATCGGCGTACGCGGAAACCCTGGCTCGAGCCCCTCCAGGAACGGCGATTCCGCGTAGGGCCGGACTGCCGGTCTCGTCCTTCAGCCGGCGAAGGAGAGGCTCCAACGCCAAAGCATAAAGGAGAGGCGACAGCGGACAACCCTGACGAACCGACCTAGACAGCACGAACGCGTCCGACAACCTTCCGTTCACCTGTACCACAGCACTGGGGGAGCGATACAGGAGGCTAATCCAGCGGCAGAAGTTGGGTGCGAATCCAGCGGCCTGCAGGACAGTAGCAAGGTAGCGATGGTCAACCCTATCAAATGCCTTGGACTGATCCAAATTGATCAGCGCGGCTTGCTCGTCGTCTTTTACACCCTCTATGATCGTGCGGATCAGATGCAGGTTGCTCTGAATTGTTCGGCCCCTCACAGAACAAGTCTGCTCAGGTCCCAACAGAGACTCGGCAACTGACTGCAAACGCTCCTGCAGGATCTTGGCCATAATCTTTAACTCTGTGTTTAGCAGAGTTATGGGCCTGTAGTCATCTAGTTTCCCCCCACCACCTTTGCCCTTTTTCAACAGAGTGATCACGCCCCTGGTGATCCGATTGGGGATGGACCCCGACCGAAACCAGTTGTTGAACACTGCAGTCAAAATCGGAACAAAGATGTGCGACAGCCTCAAGTACAATTCATAGGGCAAACCATCCAGACCGGGCGACTTGCCTCTGCCGACCTTCTTCAAAACCGCGTAGACTTCGCCCTCCGTGATCTCTCCCTCGCAGCTAGCCGCTTCAGTCGGCAAAAGCCGAGGAAAGTCAGCCAAATAGCTACGAAACTCCTCCTCACGGAGACCAGGCTCCTTGGTAAACCGGCTCTCGAAATGGCGCCGAAACGCCTCGCACATGTCGTCAGTGGCCCGAAGAGTACGCCCCTCCGGGGATTCGACTTCACGAATGTAACGATCGCCACCTCGACGGACCTCTTCCCTGCGCAGATCTGCGCCCAAGTTCACAGCTTCGGAAGACATCTTGCTTAACTTATGTCTAATTACCTGGCCCATGTACCGCTCGCTATTCGAACGATCCAGGGCCTCCTTAGCTAAGGCTATCTCTAGGGGATCCCCCCCAGCCACCGCCCGGGAATAACTAGACTTGAGTGTCTTCACCTTATCAGCTCTATCTAGAGCGAGCCGTTTGCTGAAATCAGTGGTGAAGGACCTAATCCTACACTTAAGGCGTTCCCACCACTTATTCCCGATAACCGCCCCCACTAGCTCCCGCTGCACTAGTCTAATTAGCTGTTCCCGAAAGTCCTCCCTGTCCAGTAAGGACAGATTGAACTTCCAGTAGCCAGCCATTCTAGGCCTATGGTCTAACGCCACCCGGGCACAAACGAGTTTGTGGTCCGTGTAGCCTACCCAGTGGAACGTAGGGCAATCTAATATATCTATGTCGGCTCTTCTAACTAACATTCTGTCAAGGTAGCTAACTACCTTGTCAAAAGGCCAATTAAGAGCCCACGTCCACATTTTCCCCCCGGGATGATCGACCCGGTATCTATCGACGAGACCATAATCGTCGATCAGATCAACCAGGCTACGATCGCCCCTTCTCCCGCTAGCTCCCCGCCCCCTGTCTAACTTGGGGTCCAGGATGGCATTCCAGTCCCCCATTAAAACTAGGCGCGTTGAATCCACTAGGAACGGCCCCAACCGCCGAAAAAACGAGACCCGCTCCTCCCGGTCGTTGGGCGCATAAACCGCAACGACTCGGAACGAACCACTTTTCACGGCAATATCGGCCACGATCAACCGGCCCTCGGCATCGGTATGCACAAGGTCCACCTTCGCATCAAGAGTACGCCTGACAAGCAAAGAAACTCCTCTGGCAGAACGGTCCCCATATGCTGAATAGACGACAAAGTCATCGTCCAGCACACACGCATCGGAACTGCAAACAAAGTGGGTCTCCTCGATCGCGGCAACATCCACATCCAGGGACAGAAGGTCCCGGAGCAGGCGGGCAGCCTTACCCCGATCCCTTAAGCCCCTCACATTCAAAGTTGCTATCTTAATAGACATCTTCTAAGCCTGCAAATAGAAAAAAGAGTCAGCGCAAAAAACCTACTCACATACGGGGCGGAAATCTGCAGCGGTAAGGACCCCGACGGAATGTCCTAGGCTCCCTATACCTAGTTCCGACGTCATCCGTCCATCCAGGACTATTCCGCCAACTTCCGAGGGGTATGTTAATTTAACACACCTATATAGAGCGGGATGGAGTATAACAGGGACCCGGCCCGCACAAAATTGTCTGAACTTTTTCACATAAGGATCATCCATCGAAAACATCCTGATTTTGGGGAAAGCCTCTCTGGCTTCAAACAGGTGGTCCCACACTTTCAGGTATTTACCTGAGTCTCTCACACAGGTGACCACCCCGGGTGCCCCGGGAAAGTTTCTAGGGTCCTCGACAGTTTTCCCGTCTATTTTGTCTAGTTTTAGTAGCAGAGCAAGTAAAGATTTCTTCTTCTGATTCGAGATGTTTTTGTTCACCTGCTCGCTATCTAACTTACAAATACTTTCCGGTTCCGGGAACACCCTCCTCTTCTTTTTCTTTTCCTTATCACGGTGGGGAGGGGAAGAAGTAGAAGAGTGGGGGGGAGGGGATGATAAACTAGCAGGGGAAGAAGAGGGGGTTGGGGATGGAGCTCTAGTTGGTGAGGTGGGGAAGCTCCTGGCTCTGTCTGATTGTTTTTTCGCTGGTGAAGCCGGTACGGATATGGCCCGGCCTCTGCTCCTATTCTTTTCTTCCTTACTTTGACTGGCCTGCTTCTCTTCAGGTTGACTTGTCTCCTCGTCTTCCTCTCTGGATCTTTTCAGAGATGAAGCACGAGGGGGAGGCATGATCTCAACCTCCATTTCCGCTTCAGCTTGCTGCTGCTGGTTCTCATCTTTTTCACCCTGCTGCTGTTCTTGCTGCTGATCTTCATGTTTCTGTTGGGGCTGCTGCTGCTGCCTTTGCTGTGGCTGCTGTTGTACTTGTTTGTGCAGAGCCTGTTTCAGTTCTGGCTGCTGCTGCGGTCTTTTCTGCTCTTTTTGAGTCTGCTGCTGTTGTTTTGCGGGCAGCTTCTTCTCTCCCTTTAAATGCTGCTCCTGACGCTGCTTTTGGGGGGACATCTCTTTTCGTCCAGAAGTTGTGGGCACTTCTGCAGCTTTCCGCCCTTTCACCTTCTTCCATTCACCCTCTGGGGCCTCCTTCGTTGTTGCTGCTGCTGCTGCTCCTGCCGCTGCTTTAGTTTCCGCTGCTGCTGGTGCCACTGGTTTGGGTGGAGCCTTCGAATTCTTTGTGGGGCACGCCTTTGACATGTGCCCCAGCACACCACAAGCCCAACAGTACGGCTTGCGACCCTCCACCACCACCAGCATCCGTCTTGTCCTGTATAGTAAGGTATTCGGGACTTCTGCAAAGGCCTCCCGATTCAGGGTCACGTACAGTACCATGTCTCCGGTTGCAATTCCGGACTTACTCTTTACAGAAGCAACTTCGTCCACTGTCCCGTATTTGGTGAAGAATGCTCCCATCCTATCTTCGCAGATATCCACGGGTACACCGTGCACTGTTATTTTAGTGCGACGGGTACCCATGTATTCCGTCTGCAATCTCAGGCTCGCCGTTGTTAGACTTTTCCCAGCGAGCGCCTTCGCTTCCTGCTCTGTGGCCAGCAATATGTCCCACAACGCATTGGTCAACTTAATACAAACCCTGCAAACTAACTGATGAATCAAGCTGGTATTTATATAGAAATACCTCCACTCAGGTACCAGCAGCCAATCACAGCCCAAGCAATGGACTATCCCACTTTAGCACAATGAGATGCTCCATTGCACCATAAATAGCTCTCTTCCTCAAGGTTGGATTACTTTTTACCTCAGCTTGCTCCACAACTGAGTGTTTATCTTGATCACGTGATTGTTCGACAGTAGCAATGACTATAGTTCATCAGCCAGTTTGACTAACTGTGTTGCTATTTTCAGACATATAGATGAGGATAATGTTTGTAGAAATTTATGAATAGCTATATATCCAAACTGACTACAAATTCTCCCCACTATAGTAAGTATTTCTTGTAAATATATGGAAGGTCATCCTGTTATTGTTGTAGTCATCATGAGCTTGTCCAGTACTTCTGGCTTTGTATTTTCACATAAAGCTAATATTGTAGTCTTAAGTTCCTTATAATCCTGCTTTTAAAGGATTGGTGACAAAATTTGTACTACCACTTTGGTGGTGTTGGTGATGGGGGATAATGCCTTTAACATCATGAAGAACCTTGTAGAAAATATTTTGATGTTTCACAAATTAAATTGGGCCTCAATGATGGAAAACCAACTATTTACAGTTACTATGAGGTTAGGAACTTTGATATTAATTTGTTAGATATCTGAATTGCTGCTTGTATTTGATTATAGAGTAGGGGTTGCCATTTTGTGGAAGTTTGAGGGTGAAAATTTGGCTTTGTAAATATATTCAACTTATGTACAAAAAAAGGAAAGAGAAAGATAAGAAAGATTAAGTAGAAATACTGTTTTTTTTTTAAATTAAGAAATTATTGAAATAACTTTTTACAAAAATTGTTTCTTCTTACAAATAGAATTTTTGTACATCAGGAAGTAGAAAGGTTTCTTATGACTCCTCTTACTACTTTAACTTCTACTTAAACTATTTGATATGTTATCTTTTATATACTGATATAGTATTAAACATAAGAATACACGTAAATATTTAATAGCTTGGTTCTATTTGTATGTGTATTAATTGAAAGAAATCAAATTTCTAATAACTTAATAACTATATATACTTATAAGCTGAAACTTTGTAGATTAATAATTTGATACATATTTTAAATGTTGTTTAATTTTTATCTTTTTCCATAAATTAAAAGTTCATTAAATTTTAAGTGGGGATATTGTATCTTATTAATAACACTGGTCAACATGTATTTTAGTGCAAGGGTGGAAACACTCTTTCTTAGCTAATTTGAAGGTATTGAATCCAAAAATTATGTCCATTTTTTTATATTAGTTACCATTTTCTCTGTACCTAAATGTCTCATTTTAGCAATAATTTTTATTTTAACTCATTTTTTTATTGAGTGAATTCAGTTTTCAGATTAAAAAATGAAAATCTAAAAGCATAATCAACTAAAATCAATCTTTATTAATGAAAAATAACCTGATATCTCAATGACGAATGATGGCTTGATAAAAAATGGAATCTATTTGTTGGATTTTACAATAACCTGACCATTTTTATAAGTAACTAACATGTATAGATATCTCAGTGCACATCAATATTCAAACTATTAAACTCTATTCATAATCAAAGTATTCATAGTCATATCAGTGGTATGATCCTACATGTATTTTTAAAACATGCCACATAATTAGAAACACAATCTATATAAGATAGATTTGGTATTTTATGAGTTTATTGAATTTTTTATATGTAGAATGTGTGTATTGAGGACAAAAGTAAAGTCTTCTTTTTCTTTGTATCTGAATACAATGTTATTGTTTCTATATCAAATTAGGACTCATTAAGCAGTTTGTGAAAGTGCTTGACAGACCAATGTTTTCAGTACATTTGCAATGCATTTACTGATGTTAGCATAGAAAAACTGAAAGAAGGTATTTTTGATAGACCTAACATTTGAAAACTCATTAAGTATGATAACTTCGTCAACTCTATAGATCAAATGAAATGCCTAGATTTTATTTGTTGCTGTAGTAAAAAGCTTTCTTGGTAATCACAAAACAGACGACTATAGGAAACTAGTTGACAGGATGTTAGCAAACTACCAGGAACTTGGTGCTAGCATGAGTATCAAACTACATTTCCTGCATAGTCATTTGAAAAGTTTTCCAGAAAACTGTGGTAATATAAGTGATGAAAAAGGAGAACATATTCATCAGGATATAAAGTCATGGAGGACAGAATATCAAAGGAGATGGGATAAAAGAATACTGGCAGTTGTAGCCTGGAGAGAGACAAAACTGTGGAACATTCACAAAAATCAAAATAGCCAAAGTTCTTATGATGATTTTTTTTTTTAATTTTTAACTTCATATTTAATCTAACATACTTGTATTTTGATGTACTTTTGATGTACTTACCTCATAGTTGAAACTTTATTTGATTTGCATTTGCAGAGCTGTTCATTTTTCGTTTTTCAGATAAATGACTTTAAATAAGCAATTTTCATGTAAATGTCCAACTAGAGCTAACAGTGAAAAATGTCTATGATATTCAAATTCAGCACCATGAAATTGTTTAAAATCTACTATGTTATTCCTTGCACCATTTCAATGAAAAATTTTTGTAAGCCAGTGTAATTTCACTAAAAGCAAGTTGTCTGAAACTGATTAATTGATAGAATATGTTCTAATAATGTGTCCACTATAATTTTAATCTAATTTGCTCATTTTACCAAATTTTAATTTATACAGATTTTTCTTTACAAACATTACAATATAATTTAAAATTTGCAGTTGAAACTGAGAGATTTTTATTTGAAATAAGATTGCAATAATTCCTCTTTTTGGCAGGTTTTCTTCTCTGTGAAAAAATCATTAGTTAAAAAAACATATGATTTTGCCATCATATATAATTTTTAATAAAATACACTGTTTGCCTTTGGTGAAAATATAATTATGCATATTGTCAAAATAAAGTAGAACATTATAACCCCCATTCAAAAGACCCAAAGTAAAGGTAATTTTAAATTCTAGTTTGGATGTTTCACTTATACATATATACATATGTAAAAATATTTTTATATTTCTTAGATAAAATTACATTTCAAATAGTTTTTTCTCTCTTTCTCATACATACAGCCATATAAATGTATGTAATATATTTAGACAGTCAATTTTCCTTTTGACAAAATATTTTATTTATAACTGCAATATTGAAGCTAATTTTCTTTAATAAGTTTAGATGTCATAAGCCATTTGCAAATACAACACATTAGTAATTTTTTTATTTTCAAAGAAAATTTTTATTTAGGACTGAATAAACCATCATTAAATTTATTTCAGATTCAACATAAAACATTAGAGAAAATAATAGAACAAATATAAAATGTGAGATCAAAATATTTTTGTGTCAAAAATAGAAATTATACTTCTTATGTTATAATTAGAAACATCTAAAATCATTTTTTTTAGTGATTAGCTGAAATAATCTGCTAAGTAGCAATATTTCTTGATAGTAAATGTTATAAAAATTGGTGTCTCTTGATTAGAAATTTGAGCTCATTTTCAAAATTGTTAATGTTATGTTAAAGAAAGGTTTCAATAGAATAGTAAAAATCCCAATAAAAATTTTCTTGCCATAGTTATATCATAATTCCTATAAAAAAATACAAATATTTATTTATAAGACAGAAATATAAAACTTACTGACAATAACTAAAAAGGTCATTTATAAATGAAAAACAGTAATAAAACTGTTATATTCCATGCCAATAGAACATGTACTTTAAAAACAAGGTGGATAAAATAAGTAAATGTTTATTGTAGAAAAAAACATTACAATAAGAATAAAGGTAACAGTTATGCACAAGGTCATTGTAAGTCAATCCAGTATTGAGTGCTACTATTAGAAGGTTGGTAGTTCTCATGTAAGTCTGAGTTGTACTCAACAGATCCCAGCTAGTATATTTAGCTACCCCACCACGTGGGTTGCATGTAGCACAAGGCCGGTTTAACATGGGTTCTCCAAGCCCGTAGGCTCAGCCAAAAATATTCCCTTTCAAACCTGTATAAATGAGTTCAAGGTCAGTCTACCTCCCCAAACGAGACTCTGCCCTTCGGCAGAGCCTCGTCCGGGTTCCTCTCTGCCCAAAAGCAGAGAGTTTGACTGTCTAGCTGGAACAGGTCGCAGCTAGACTCTGTAGTCCATTGACTTACTGCTACTTATAGGTAGTTACTACCTATAATGTAGTCACAGGTGACAGGTTATTCCATTACATCACCTCCCCTTGAGCTGAAATTTTCCTCTAGAAAATTTAGCTCTAATACTTGCTTTTTCGGTTTTTTCTGTGTGTTTTCTTTTCCTTGTACTCTTTTGAGGTGAATAACATCTCGATCCTCTGGACAAAGCTGATGTAGGAGATGTATACATGCATTCTGGTATGTTAGTGGGTGGTGTTATTTCAAATGTGTCATACAGGACATCCATCAGATTTTCTTCATCTTGTTGAACGATTTCAGAGTATCTTGGTCTTAACTGGTTTACATGCCCTTTGCATACACATCTTTTTCCTTTCACCGTATATATATCACTCTTCCAATTCTATTGAAATAATTCCAGCCTCCCAAAAAACATTTTCCACCTCAGTAATTCCTGAAGAATACTTTGTCACCAGGCGTATACTTCTTTGCACAGAAATTCTCTTTGTTATGCATTTTCTTTTTTGGACAAGGCAACAGTCTGTCGAATATTGATCTTATCTTTCTTGCAAACATCAGTTCAGCAAAAACAAATGAAACATCTTTGAAATTTTTTAAAACAGGACAAAATCCTATTTAGCCTATCCAATTGAAATATAGTTAACGAAAACAAAGCATTTTTTGCTTAGATGATCTTACATAAATTTAGGAAATCTTTTCACAAGTAATGACCTTGTTTTCGGTTTACTTTATTCATATAAAAATATATAAATTAACATTATGGGGGTTCCCAAATGTAATACATTAGTGAAACTACCAGGAATCTGGAAATAGAGACTGAAGGTAACGTAAGAAGAGCTAAAAAATATTCAAATATTTGGAAACATTTAAATCCTTAAATTTTACTCTTGAATAATTTTGGAATTATTGACTGTTGAAGCAACAAATTAAAAACTTAACCTTGCTAAGTTTATTTGCAAATAATGTGACATATTGTAGTTTTAAAACTTTCTTCTTCTTTTTAGATCATTTTAAATATCTTTCCTTTACCATTTTATCAATGCTCACAACATGGAAAGTAACAATGAGTTTTTAAAAATGTTTTAGTTATTAACATATTATTTTGTAGAAAATAAGTATTCCTTTATTTTTAATAACATTAAGCAGATTTAAATGCAGATGTTTAAATTTTCACCATTTTGCTTGACACAGATTCTTTCAAACTTAATATATTATATTGAAATGTTTTTGTCTGTGAGAAGGAATTTACATCTTTAAAAAGTTTTAAAGATGTAAAATAAAGAAAAGAGTTCTCTTTTCTTTATTTTAGAAAGCTAAATCTGTGACACACTTGTCACTAAATCCATGTCTTGATCCAACAAACTCTTAGTTGGCTGCACCACATATTTTCCTGTTTTAAAATTTAATCAAAATAATAAATAAAAAATATTTCAGATATGAGAGTAAAGCATGTGGGACAAAGATTTTATAAGATGTTTCACATATATTCAATTTTGCAGTTATGAAGGGTTATTGAAAGAATCCCTTCTCCAAGATAATCTGATGTTGGGATATTTGGCCTGATTTGGGAAGTGAGTTGGCTGAGTACTTTTCATCATCTATTTGTAGTAATTACAATTCAAACTATGATGTGCAAAAGATGAACAAGTGATAAAAATAAAGAAAATTCATGTTGGCAGAAAACATGAAGGAAAGTTATGAAAATGTAAATGGTTATCAAATAAGTGAGACTAAAAATAATTTCTTGAATATGCTGAATAAGAAAATTGACTCATTGTGAAAAGAATGAAATACATGAAAATAATCTAAGTTTAAAAACAAATTATTTTCATGTATTTCAGTCTTTTTCATAAGAATTAAATAAATTTATAATCATAATAATTAATTTGATAATTACCTTTTATTATTATTCATATTGTACCTTTTATTTTTATACACCCTTGTGCAAATTAATTGAAACAACAGCTTTAGATTCCTTTCTTTCACCATACGGTCAGTTTTAGACCTACTGGACTGACATGGTGTAATCAATTTTTATTTTTTCCTCAGATTAGGTCATTTACAGTGGTATGCAGTAATATGAATCTATTTTTGGGGTGTATGATGAAATTTGTTTGGCCTTGAAAAACATTGTTTCATCCGTGATTGCATCAGATTTTTACCATGCCGACACTAGTGTCTCAACTGTCAATTAGTTTTTTTAATTTTTTTACATTATTTTTAATCAATTGCTAGTCTGTTTCAATTGCTGGTTGGTTTACTGTGTGATGATAGACATTTTTTCTTGACAGAATCTATCTTACATATTTATAAGTCTACCATTCATTCTAGACTTAAATATTGCTGCTAAATCTGATCTGGTGCTTCTGCAATATATTTAGAATTCTTGATAAATTCCAAAGAATCTGCAATATTATTGATCCTGACCTAGCATCTCACCTTCATTCACTTTCCGACTACCATTATGTAGCTTTCATGGCAATTGTTCTAATGAGCTTTCCCGCTATGATACCTAGACTTTATGAATTTAAGCACAGTATTAGATTGGCGACAAGGTCTCATCATTTTACATTTGAAATGGCTAGATGTAACCATAAGTTCTATGCTAATAGTTTCTTCTATTGCACTGTAGAACTCTGTTTCAGCTTCTTGCTTTCCAGTCAACTTTGATCTTCAAAAGTTTAAATGCAATGTCAATCATTATCTTGTTTTCTTAATTTCTGTTCTTTTAGTGTTCTCTTTAAGTGTTTTGTTTCTTATATTCTCTAACACTTAGTAACCACTTGTGTCTTCGTGGCTTTATTGCCTTGCTTGGGGTAAAATGATAAAAAAAATTACATTTAATATAAATAAATGTTGAAAAATAAACCACTGTTCTGATCACAACTACCCATGTCATAATGCCTTTATATCAAATTTTACCTATTAAATCAAATTGTTAAAAATCTTTAACAAAATCATTTAGAAATAAACCCTAATCTGTATCTATAAATGGCATTCTGTTAGTGTGTCTGTGTGTTTGTTAACTTGTTACCTCATCCTGAGCAAACCGTTCGTCCGATTGGCATGAAAATTCACACACAGATCGGAAATTTATGGCATTCGTACTTGACGTCTTCGATTTTTTAGATGTTCCTCCAATTTTGGTAAAGATCAATAAATCCGATAGGGGGTCGAATATTGATTCGAAAAAAATTCATCAGTTTTTCAGTGATAGTTTTCACAAATTAAAAGTGATATCCACCAAACTCACATTGAGCAATGTCCCTACTTATAGTTTTGAGGTGCTGTTCTTTGTTTTTAAAATTTGATATCAGTTATTGAAAAAACTCGATAACATCGATCACATTGGGACAACAAATCCAATGTAGCTGATTTTTGTCTCTATTTTCATGAACTGCAAGGAATTTACATTAAAATCATGTTGAGAATTAGTTTTATCAACAGTTATTAGTTGCTAACCTTTTTCTTCAATATCGGTATCAATTATTGGAAAAAATCGATAACATCATGCCACATTTGACTTCCAATTAAAATCCTGACAAGCTGATTTTGGGCTATATTTTTCACAAATGGCGAAGAATTTCCACCAAAATTACGTTGAGCATTGTATCAACAGTTATGAAGTGCTGACATTCATTTTCAATGCTGACATTCATTTTCAATATCGATATCAATTACTGGAAAAATCGATACAATCGATCATTTTGGGACATCCGATTCAAGTCCAGCCTAGCTGATTTTTGGCTATATTTTTCGCAAATGGCGAATAATTTTCAGCAAAATTCCCGTTGAGCATAGTATTTACCGACAATATTGAGATGCTGACTTTCGTTTTCAACATCGGTTTCAATTATCGAATAAAAATCGATGAAATCATACCCCTTTTGACTTCCCATTCAAATCGAGTTTTTACCGGAATTTGGCGATGTTTTTCGCAACTTGCTTGGGATTTTGATTAACTTTATCGGCTTTAGTCGTGACAATTAAAAACTTCTGCCCTGTGAGCTCATTTGTGACCCACTAAATACCTGAGGGAAGTCGATACAATCATGTCTTCATCGGAATTTGCGAATACACCAATCAAACGTATGTTCAAGTGAGACGTCTACACTACAGACTCTACAGCTGATTGTTATAAACACACGCGTGACCATGCTTCACATAGCGGTTATCTTATTGGCTGAGTGCAGTACGCGGTCGCTGATTGGTGTTCGAGACCCTAGGACGCTCGCTGATTGGTACAACCGATTGGCCAGTAATACTTCGCATTTGAACCCGCTGTGCACAGCTGTGGGACAAAGGTCTCACTTCTGCTCCTGTTATGCCGCCATCCGGTTGATACGATGACCATTTCTCCTACCGCAAGTTGTTTCTTACGTTTTTGTTTTCCGTGTGTCTGTTTAACTACATTTTTCCAACTACCATAAACAATTTATTCAACTGTTTTACTTAAATACCCGCCTTCCCGATTCTGGCTCACGCTTTGCGATACTAAGTTAGACTTTGTACTCCTGCAATTGAGCAACCCTAATCAACCACTACAAGCATCACTTTTCCCCATGCTGCCAAAAAAGAGGGTACGTCTTAGCCTTCGGTCTGCAAGAGCATCCGCTATGAGGGCAAGAAGGGCCCGCGAATCCCAGGAGAAGACTACAATACGATTATCACAGGTCGCTCAACGCAGCGCCCTCACGCAGGCCTCACAGTCACAAGAGGAGCGTGCCACCTGCTTGTCCGGAAAAGCTGCCTACAGGGCTTCATTGCGATCAAGGCTCAAGAATACACAACGGTCGAGAATGAACGCACAGGCTGCAGCAACCGCCTCTGCATCTCGGGCTTCCGAGACTCATCGTCAAAGGCTTCTTCGTAACATTAGAAAGGCTGCTGCCACTGCGAAATCAAGGGCAATAGAGACACTTGACCGCAGGGCTGCTGAGATACCGCTCCGTAGGTCTGTGCGAAATGCTACTAATGCTGTCACCACTGCCAGGTCGAGGGCAACTGAAACATTTGACGGCAGGCATGCCCGTCAATCCCGGGACGCTTTTGCAACAGCGACATCTAGGGCTGCTGAGACACTGCTCCGTAGGTCTGTTCAAAATGCTAGGAATGCTGCCACCACTGCCAGGTCGAGGGCAGCTGAAACATTTGACCGCAGGCGCGACCCTCAGTCCAGGGATGCTGCTGCAACAGCAACCGCTAGAGCTGCTGAGATACTGCTCCGTAGCTCTGTTCGAAATACTAGAAATAGTGCCACCACTGTCAGTTCCAGGGCAGTTGAAACGATTGACTGCAGGCGCGCCCGTCAATCCAGGGACGCTGCTGTAACAGCGAGTGCTAGGGCTGCTGAGATAGATGTAGGTCTGTTCGAAATGCTAGGAAAGATCGACTACCACCTCTGCATGAACCACCTACCCCATCCCGGCTCCAACCACTTCCTTAAAACAATTAGGCCATACAACAACTCCTTTCAAATTACCTCGTTTGGGGCTCAGGTGGTTGGAGAAGAAGGTTGGATGCCCACTTTCAAAGTACAGAGGCAGGTATACCACCGCATTGGGTCTCTGCTGCATGAGGAGACTTCTACGCCTAAATTCCTTCAACTGTACTTTATTGCAGACTACAACCTGGCCGAAACCCGGATTTGTATTTTGTCGCCGTCGAGAAGAGTTCCTCGCAGAGACGTCATACTACTACTTCAGGCCATGCTTCATGAGGTTAACAGCTACATTCGCAGTTTCAAATATGCTTTGGAAAATGCTCCCTTTCCAGCATTGTAATTGACGCCGACAAACAGCCTCATGATGAACACGAACGCCGCTACAATGCTCCTGCGTGCAACAAAGTGGCCGCTATTATACATGGGGAGCAAGACCGCACTCGCGATATTACCCTCAAATCAAGAGGTGGGGCTCTTTGCAGGATTTCAGAGACCCATCGATCATATAACGCATTGCAGTACCTTTTACTTTTCCCTTATGGTGACGATGGCTACCACGTTGGCATTCCCCTTCATACTCCGGGTGGCCAACCTACAACGTCTTCCAAAGCCTTATCGTGCAAGGCCTTCTACTTCTACTGTTTCATGGTTAGGGATGGAGACTTCAACCTGCTTCCTAGATGCAGGGCGCTTTTCCACCATTTTGCGGTTGACATGGCTGCTAAGATGGAATCGGAGAGGCTTTGTTTTATACGGAATCATCAGAAAAGGCTGCGCTCAGACTCCTACCTACACTTACGCGACAGCCTTCGAAATGAAGTCAATCCCCGCGGCTTAGGGAAGCTGTGCATTCTGCTCTCTAGCTACACTGGGGGCCGCGTTACATGCATGAACGCACGCAGGAGGCTATGACATACGTTAGGCAATATGGGCGGCCAGACTTATTTATAACGTTTACCTGCAACCCCAAATGGGTTGAGATAACGCATGAACTCCTACCCGGACAGGATTACACTCACAGACATGACATTACTGCCCGCGTATTCCGCTTAAAACTGGGAAAACTTATGGACTTAATAGTGAAGGGGCGAGACCTACAATGAAAACGCAACCACTATTTTACATTGCCAGAATTAAAAATCTTGACTGATTATGAACGGGTGGCAGTCTTCGGAGCAAGGAGCAGCAACACAGCAGCCACCTATTGCAACCGGTTGCTCTTGATCGTATTGATTTTGCTACCAGTGAGATTCTCGGTCTATCAGTGACCTCAACAACTGCGGATATGTGCGTAATTTCAATAATTCAACCCCCAAAGCAATTTAACTACATAAAACTCCGAGCAACGCCGGGCTTTAATGCTAGTAGATCAATAAATATGTTTAAGTTTTTAAATAATTTTTAAGAATTTGTATCAAAGCAACTTATTTTCATATCAGAGAAAGTTTTAACAAACTTCCAGAAATCTGCAAAATGTTTTTCTTTTTGTGTGTGCTTGGTCATCAGAAAATTATTTTCACAATACAAAATAATACTTGGGAACTTTTTATTGCTTAATTTTCAATTGAAACTATAAAAATATGTTAAAAATATACATATTCTTGCTACCAATAAAAAATGTATTTTCAAACTTTCAGTCAATTCATCATTCTTCTAATTTTAGGATCTTGCAATACAAGAACAATTTCCTGAATATTGGTTAGACTTTCTTATATTCATTCATATGTAGTTTATAAAAGTTCATGTCAAAATAAAGGGTGTTTAAGAAAACTGACTTTTGTAGATGGATATTTCACTCCAAAATAGGTATGAATAAAGCATTTGATGAGATCTAAAGGTATTTACAATTGTTCATATGGTCTTATTGGCTATTACTGATTTTTGATTAGTTATGCACAACTTGCATGCTGTGCACAAGCATATATATTTGCTTGTTTTTGTGAAGTTTCGTCGCTAACTAACAGGTAAAGAAATAAATTACCTACGCTAAATTTAGTCATGTGCCTGTTTGCAAAGCAATTTTATGACTGATTTGCAGTGTTTATGTAAAAAAGATTTAAAAATACATATAAATTAAAATTTAGTAAAATTAACATTAACAAATAGATACATTCCAATTATTGCACACATATGATTAGAGCATATTCTGTTAATTAACCAATTTCAGACAAAATAAAAAATATCTTTTTATTGAAAATTATTAATAAGATATATCTGGACAGAGTAGATACCAGCTTAAAATAAAATTTAATTAACTTATGGCGAAAGATAAAAATTTATACACATTTTAAAATATATATCAAATTAAAATTATTAATCTATAAAGTTTCAGTTTCTAAGCCTGTATAACTATTAGTATTAAGTTATTATAAATTTTATACCCTTCAAATTGGTTTGGTTTGCCATCCGTCCGTCTCAGGAGACGATAGAGTAGCGCAGAGCGCTACGAGCCTGGGCGGGATGTATGGAGAACTAGGGCTGCCTGGACGCCTAGTTTCCCCTCTCGCTAGCAGAGTCCAAATGAGAGGATAAACCAATACAGTTTGGTACCAGCGCGGCTGTAGGAATGCCGGAAGGTAGCACAGAGTACCGTCCATCTGCCTTAGGGATTTGTGTAGGGTTTACTACTCCTTGGCCTTTCATTCTCCCGAAGATTTCCACAAGGCAGTGGAGCTATTTAACCCATAGCTGGTTCATGGGCACCAGGGCATGTCCACACACCGGTGGGCCTGCATGCCGTATGTTAAGGGGGCCAACTCCTCCCCCGTCCCCTGTAGTTTAGCCTGAGTCCGCAAAGTGCTCGGTTGCCATGTGTCGCCACAAGGGGGCACTACATAGGGCTTGCTGATGGAGAGGCTACATACTGGCAGGGGAAGACTTACGCACTCGGCTCCCCTTTTCGCATTTCTGCGAGCCAGCGGCGGTAACTGCAAGCGAGAAGCGACAAACACTACCACTACAGACTACCACACTAAAAAACGCATCACAACAGCCGTTGAGACACACCCACTTCAAATAACACCAACAGAAATCGTAGAACAATAAATATTTAGAAACCTTTTTTTTTTTGTCATTGAAGTTGGATTTTTGATTAAATTTGAATTTTGTTTCTGAAGGAAAATCTGATAAAAATATTGATAGTATGTTGAGTTGGTGCTTTTTGAGATAGAGTTTAAAAAGTATTTTTTTTAAAATTTAATTCTGAATCTTTCTGAAATGTATTTTGAAGGTATTTCTATTACAAACAGTGTAAAGCTAAAATAAATGAATCTGAAAAAATGAACCAGGATGATGAATAGAAACCGTAGTGGGCAATGTCTGATTTGCAGGAAATACAATACTGCTTGAGCCAGAAAAAGTGAGACCCACTAAAAAAAACAACCCAAAAACAACAACAAAAAAAAAAAACAAGAATAATTAAAAATCAATATTTGATATTTCTTTAATTACCACATTACAAATTATTTATAAAAAAAAATGACTAAATAATTTTTTATGCCTTTTTGTTGCACATTTATTTTTTTATATATTTAATTATTTTCTCTTTGAATTTTATTACATTGTTTTGGAGCAAAAAAATTAGTGTTAGCAAGGCGACATAATTTTCTTTCTCATATCTCATATAGACCCAGAATTTTTCTTCTGTTCAGTCAGACGATAGGATCAAAATTTTTTTACTCATATTTTACTTGGAGTATTTCCTGGATAATACTTTTTTTTAGTTTTATATTCTCACCACTCCTCTCCACTTGTACTGTTCATATCCATTCATTGTTGCTATCTTTCTCTATAATTAATTGCTCTTTCTTTATTTGAATTCATTAAATTTAAGTTATTCTCTAAATTCCTCAGCACTGAGTGAATAATAATATTCAATCAAAACTACACACTGAAATTGGCCGAGGTTTCCTGGAAAAAAATAATTATTTTAAAATTGCTTCTCTAAGTAATAAAAAAGACTTTTGTTGTTAGATATTCCTCCCCGTCCCACATAATTCCTTTCCAAGTTTCCATCGTCATTATGTTTTTTTTTTTATTTTTTAATCCAAATTTTGTTCTTGCGTAATAAACACTTAGTGATTGCTCACGCATTGATGCATAATGGAATGCCCTTGTTCATTGGTGCTATGAAAACCTGCTTATGCAGTTATTTCATAATTTTTTTCCAGTTTACCTGACTGGTCACCCAGGTATGAGGAGTCGATATTTACGAGCCTTTACCCTTGGGATTGGATGGAAGTAGGACAAGGAGACGGTTAAATTGGTGCGAAGTGCAGAACCCAGCCAAATAGCTTTTATTACTGTTCCTCGTTTTTTCCCTTTTTACTTTCTCTCTCACTTTCTTCTATATCCCTAGTTTATCCACCCTCATTTTCACTGTAACTCCTGTAAATTTCCTTGCGAAAGAAATATTAAATTTGGTACTACTCGGCTGCTGCTCTTCCTGTGAGCGATGAACGTCTCCCTCTACCCTTATTTTTCTTTTTGCCATTTTCGTTGAATCACGATATTCTTATTTCTACACTGTTGTACTTTAGCTTTAGTTTGATTTTCTTCTGGTTTGAATGGGTTCATACGGAAAAAAAGTTTAAATAACCTGTAGTAGTAGAAGTTTAGTAGTGTAATTCATCGTCATCAGTACTGAAAGAAAGTGTGTTAGACTGAAGTGAAAGCAACAAAGAAAACACTTGAATTATATATCTTTACATTTCATACACAGGATCCTAGTCTATCCTAAATTTGTTTTTCTTTTTAAAAGCTGACTTTAATTTGCAAAATTAATTTGTGAAGTAATAAAGCAGCTTACCAGTTAGATTATTTACAGCAAAAGTCTATTTAATTTAATTTGTTTGACTAAAAAAAACAAATTCCCTGTTCCATTCATTCATTCATGTTCATTCAACAAAAATTGAAAAAGAAGAAAAAAAAAAAAGGATTACACCATTTTTGTACACACAGGTAGGAAAGAATTTTGTTTTCATTTTTAAAGTAATCCCATTTCATTCTCAATTAATATTTCTGAATATCTTCTTGTGCCGCAGTTGTATTTTAAATTAAATACAATAATATTTTTTCTAGTGTGAGCTGTGATGTGAAGTTTGTCTCTTGGAATGTTTATTCGTTGTCATGGCAGTTGATTTTATTTTTATTTTTGTTTATATTGCCAACAACTAATAAATAAAAAAAAAATAACATAATAGCTTTGATAAAAAAAAAAAAAAAAAAAAAAAACATTATCCCAATTAATAATTTATCATTTTTGTAAACTTTAACTAAGAAAGGCTAAAAAAGTTTTAAGGATAAATTTATTAAAAATTAAAATCAAACTGTTTCAATTGGAATAATAAATAGTCATTTTTCATGTTAAATGCAGTTTTTTAAAGTATAAAGTGATCTTTATTAAAATTTTTGCAATGAAATGCAACTTTTCTTTTGCTTATATAGATTTTATTTTTGTCAACTTTTTACACTGAGATCATTGAACAAAAATAACAAATCTAAAAAAATCTTTTAAAAATATAAATTAACACATTGATAATAAAGTTACAAAAGAATACGCTGTTAGTGTTATGTTTTTGGAGATTTTCTTGAAATTGATAATTAAGTTCGATACTGATCAAGGTGCTTCATAAAATTGGACCAGTCGATAAATATTTATTGCTAAAGTAGCGCGAAATCTCAGTTTTTTAATAACTTTTATTTTTAAGCAAAGTTCTCTTGAA
This sequence comes from Acanthosepion lycidas, assembly GCA_963932145.1. Classification (NCBI taxonomy): domain Eukaryota; kingdom Metazoa; phylum Mollusca; class Cephalopoda; order Sepiida; family Sepiidae; genus Acanthosepion; species Acanthosepion lycidas. The sequence continues at coordinate 66,951,631 of OZ010578.1, forward strand.
AAATTGGAAATATTTTATTTAGAAGTGCTTTTCTTTGTAAAGCTTCGAAAGTAGTCACAAACAAAAATAAAATTATAAAGGAAAACTCAAAAATGCTATCCTTCTTTAAATCTTTTTTCTTTAATGTCACGTACGATCCTTGCTAATTATTTGCCTAACTTTTAAAGATTTCTTTTCTTTATTGTTGTTTTCTTCAAAGACATTTTTTAAGAATTCAAATAGTTTTTTTTTTTAGTTCTGAGAACTTACGTGAGTACTGAAAAGTCTTCGGCCCAAGTCATTTCTCAAAAATCTGACCAAACATCAGAATGTTTCTTTTTTCAATTGCGTCTTGGTCAGACAAACTTTTCAGCACGCTCTTCTACATACACGTTTATGAAATCCAACGAAAATTTATTTCATGCTTTTTTAGACAATATTTATTTACCTATTTACGAAGGAGTGCTGAAAAATCTCGGCGAGAAGCAAAATCAGAGTCTGATGTTTGGTCAGTTGGGGAAGTTGATCAGAACAAGAACTTTTCAGCACCACAGGTAAAAAATGATTTTTTTTTAAATCATTTATCAAAAATATTTCTTGCAATTAATTAACTAAACACTTTTTTTAAATGAATACTTTTCCAAAACTTGTTCGTAAGGGCATGTCTCTTTATGACGTACGCGATTATTGCTCTTCTACAGATTTTTCTTTATAATTTTTTTGTAGATTGTTATGCATTCTTGAGAAAGATAGAGTGGTTTCCTGTGGCCTTCTTCGAGGTTTGAAATTCAGAGTAGTCTTTTCCTAGATTGGCTTCCGCCCCAATGCTGACGAGTTCAGTCTAGCTAATTGGAGTTAGAAAAGATTGGTTCATCGTTCATGTCTTCTTTCCCAAGGGCATTTGTGCAAAAGTGAACGTAACAGACTAACTAGGTGCAAAAAATTAGAACTCATTCCCCTTTCCGTGCACGTAACCGTTAAGCTACCCGCCGAGTAGTATTTTAATTTTTTACTATGTTCACGGATTTAAATGTAATATTCGACATTTTTTGAATGAAAGTCGTCATTTTTCATTTAATAGTTATCAATATGACAGTATTTTATTATGCAGTCTTATTTGCCGGTTTTAAGTTCTTTTTTCCTTTTCATCTGACTCTCTAACGCACAACTATTTCAGGTGGAGGTTTTAAAAACAATGAATCAATGGTTGGACTTTAAAAATGTTTATCAAGTGCCAGATACTGAAATATGCTAAGTTGGTAACTGGCTAACAGCCGCTAACTGACATGAAAAAATAAAAATGTTATGTCATGAGGGGTACTAAAAAACTTCAGTCCAACCAAGAAAGGATTGAAAAATGAAATTCAGACATTGGATCATTTGATTTAAGTTGGTTAGTTCAAGAAATATTCAGCATTCCCTTGTAATTTTATTTTTGTCCCTTTTAAACTTAATTAGTCTCATTTTCGTTCTTTTGCCCTGCTTGTATATATAAAAAACAATAAACGTTCATTTTTTTTTTTTTTTTTTTGTTACCTGAGTTCAAACACTATCCTTTCACTAGTGAAAAAAACAGCCTCGACACAAAGGCAGACCTTCACACGTTTATCGTTAAGAAATAGTAAAAAAAATTCATTTGTTTTTCATTATAAAAAGCTTTTTTTTCTTTCAGAATAGTAAAAATTAAGAAAGACTTTCTCAAAATTTCCCTTATAAAAGTTTTTTTTTTTTTTTTTTTTAAAAAAACTTTATGGTTTAAAAATTTTGATTTTTTTTTTTTTTTTTTTTTTTTTTTTTTTTTCCAAAAAAAAAAAGGTGGAATAATTATTATTTTCTAGCTTGATAGATTTATTTTGAATTTTATACTCTTAATTTGAAATCTTTCTTAAAATCACTAATATTTTTTTTGTTTCCTGTTTTGTCTTAAACTGATAACCAACATGGTTTTAATTTAAGATTTTAAAATTAAATTCTGATTTTATTTGCTTTTTCTAGTTAACCATTGTTCTATGGGATGGGACTCAAGTTAAAGCATTTAATTAGCTAAGTTTGGTACAAGGCCAGGTTAAGAGAACTGAAATTAAGCAGATTATATTTCCAAGTGGGGAAATCATGCATGTGCCAAAAATCAACATTGTAAATTTTGTTTGTACCAGGACTTGAACATCACCTTTTGGCACTGGTAAGAAATAGATGACCATTAGACACACTTGTGTATATTTTATTGTTTATAATTACATTATTAAGAAACAACCACTTTCATTTATTTCAATTTTTATAAATATAAACCATAATTACAAATTAAAAATAATCAAACAAAATTTTTAAGAAAAAACTTCAACTTGATCCAAAATTTTATCAAATGAGAATTTTTATTTTTTGAATCCCTTCTTGGTTGGGTTGATTAATTTTCAGCACCCATTTGTATGTATGGATATAACTTTTATTGTTTGTCAAAAGATTATATGGTGTACTGTATAATATTTAATCTAATGACATTTAAATAAAATGCTATTAAATAATTTGTCACTGTCTTGTCAGAAATAATAAATTAAAAAAACAAAGATTACAATATTCCCTTGTAATTTTATTACAAACTTCATCTGAAGCTAATTGAAAACTTTGAATTAAAATAAATTTTTAATTACCACTAAATGTTTTTTCTTGAGTTGGACACAGTTCTTCCCCTCCTCCTCTCACCAAAAAATAATTCATATTTATGAGTTTAAGAATTTTTTTTTACTGTACTTCCATATTTACTAAATTTGGCTTAGTCTGGTCACAATAAATGAAAGACTGATGGGAATCTTTATTAATAATGAATTTAACTTCATGGCTAGTTTGCAAACTATCATTATGATAGGTGCCCATTTATTTCATTTTGTATTGTTGTATATGTTAATGATTGTGGTCACTTTTTATACCTGCTGAAAGAAATTACCAAAAATATTTTTATTTTAATAAGCATTTGAATAATAATTATAAATCAGGTTGATGTTATGAATTTCCTGAGTAGATGGCTTGAAGTGACTAGAGTAGTTTTTTTTCCATTTCTTTTTAAAAACCATGTCCCTTCAGAACGTGGCTCTTCACAGATTATTTTCTTTAAATAGTTAAATGTTTTAATTCATTTTTGAAATATTTTGAAAAGTATTACTATAATAATACTTAAACTGAAATTTCTGTCTTTGATGTTTTCACATTTGGATAATTATGATCCCCCAGAATATTGAAACAGAAACTTTTTTTTTTCTGTGAGCAATGTTAATTTCAATCACTTACACACTTTCATTGCTTAAATTGTTTTTTCTAGATATGAGATTGTTTGTAAACTATTGATCTTTCTTCATCCATAAAGTTCTTTAGCAAGGCATGTTCATAACAATCTATTTATTTAATGGAGATTGAAGCAATGTGCATACTTCTAAAAGGTTTGGTAAACCTTGGGAGTAACAGTAAAACTTTTCAGTAGTCAAGGTTTTATTAGAGAGAGAGAAAATTTTTGTCCAATATAAAAAAAAACTTAATCTGAATAATTCATACAACTGTTTATATAACTGATATATAATCAATATTCATATGAACACATAAAACAATATTTTTTCCTTTAAGTATTGTTCTTGTTTTGTATTTTGCAGGCTTATTAAAAGTATTTTAACTTCATATCTTTTAGTGTAAGTAGACTAATCAACTGATATACAAATGGAATCATTAATATTTTGACTACATTTTATAAATATCTTTTAGATTTTGTTCTAAGTAATAAAAGTAAATAGAATATATCTTTTCCTAATGATTTAACTTTTAATTGCCAAATTTTTTTTATAACACTGAAAAGTTTTACTGTTATTCTTATTTTGCCAAAGAAGCATGCACATTGGCTCAATCTCTGTTCAATAAATTGTTATGAACATGGCTTACTAAAGAACTTATCTTAGGAATAGCAACCAATGAAACAAGTAGCATACCCATTAGCCATTTTCATTTATAAGGCTGATATTTTGTTTGATTCTGAGAGCCATACAGTTTTAGCAGTATATTTTTCAGGCTATTATAAATTTACTTTGTGGGTAGTGCCTTCATTTAGATGTTTTATTTTTAGTGTCTATTTGCTTGAGTCTTTTGTTACAGGTTGAAAAATAGTCATCTTGCACACTGTATGTATGTAACTAAATTGATGATTTACTTTATAATAAAAATATTTTTATGATTTCTATTTCTTATGCTTAAAAACTTGTTTTAAAAATGAGATTTAATTTGCTTTTCTTATATTGTTCTCAGTGTCCCTGATTTGACTGCATTTTCATGCTACATCAAGTTACTTGCTATGTTGAAACTAATGTCTCCCTCTTCCAATAGTTCCGACTACCATTAAAAAGTCTTTATTATATGACCTATTTTTTCTGATATAATTTTTAATATGAGTAAGAATTAATATTTTATAGCCACTTGTGCATAAATAATTGAATATATGGCTAAAATATAATTTTTTAAAAAGATGTCTTATGTATTAAATTTCTTACTTTTTAAAACAAAATAATATTTACTGTATCATATGACAATACAACTACATATTTACATAATTTTATAAAGAATCTTATGGATCTTTTGAAGTAGACTTATTCAAATCAGTTCAATTAATACAAAATTTAATTTTAGAAAAACAGATTCAAAGTAAACATTAATAATGTTTTTAGGAATCATATAAATTAGCTTCGTTTTCCTTTTTTTTTTCTTGACATAAAGTACCCATTTTATAACTTTTTAAGTTAATTTTTATGTGTCAGTTGATTTAGAGTGGCTTGCCAGAGAGATTTCTGCTTCAGATATTTATGGTACCCACCAAATTCATTCAAATCCTTGATTTTTCATGCAAGCTTCTAAAACCTTTGTGCAGACATAGGAATAAAGATGTAAATCTTGGATGCTGTTGGGGACATTATAATATCCAATCTTGCCTAGAAAATGTACTTGCTATAAAGAATTTTGTGACTTTTCTCAAAATGATAAAAAGAGTTATTTGTAAGTGGTATTCAAACTGCAATATTTGATGTGGTTTATTATTGGAGTGTAAGAGTTTGAAATTGTAGAAACAAAATACAGTCTATGTAGCTGTTATGAATTTATAAATCCATATTTTGATGATTTGTTATGAATTGGAGTTTTGTGGATTTAAATTATTCTTTCTGTATGTATATGCATATTTGATTGTGTACCAATAGGTTTATTCAAATATGTTTAATTTTGTAAGATTGGATATATATATATATATATATATATATATAATAGTTGCTTGTATTCATAGTGAAGACTGTTTTTGTGTATACATGGAGAAATATCATTAAACTAGATTTCTACATCTGCTTGTTGACAATGTCAATATTATTTTGCTTCTAATGTATTTATTAATTTTTAGTGCTTTATATCATAATCTATTGGTGCTATAAAATCAACTTTCACCTTCCTTCTTTTCATTTCTGCTTTTCTCTTTGGCATCTTTTACTGACTGGCACACACAAGAATCCTTGCACATTTCCTTTTTTTGTTTATTTTATGTGTGTGTGCACTTGCTTTTATATGTGAGTGTCAATGTAGATGAATATTGTAACATTGTATAATATAGTTGTCTGTGCATATTGTATATGTTAAATATTTTTGTTTATATCTATATACATGAGAAAATACAATTGGTGATATTTAATATTATTTTATTTAATTAACTCAATTTGTAAGTATCTTTGCATTTACTTATTTTTATAGTGTTGTATTGCTCCATGTTTAAGAATATGTCTTATAATAACATTATGAATATAAGAACCTTAGTTTGTATATTAAGATGTGGTTGTGCCTATATAAGTATGTGAGTTCTGTGTATCTCAGATTGAAGGATAAAAATGGTGGCTGAATATAATAGTTACCGAATAAATGTTTTATGATAAGTGGTCTTTGTCATAAGTAATAGATACTTATTCTAAATATGAAAGCAATATATTTATTCTTATCAGCTGTGTTTGGTTTCTTCAATTCTTTGTTTTAAATGGATTGGAAAAAGATGCATTCTATGTTGTTTCAACCATTAGAGGTATAATTCTTTATGTAGACAATAGTAAAAAATGTCTATCATCACTCAATATAGTTTTTTAAAATATAATTATTTGCTAAGCTTAACTTATTCCAGTTCAAGGCCAACTGGGTTGGGGAGAAGATCACATTGGATCAACCTTCCAAATCGAGAAAATAACTTTTGATCCTCCTGAGGAAAACAACTTCAGTCACCACAGCCTGTTAATTGGCAAAAAGTATACAGAATTTTACATTTTTTGAATAATTGATTTTATTCCCCAAAATCACTATCTTAACTGATTTGTATAGAAATAAAAGTTAATTGCATATGAGTTTGTATATAATGTTTTTATATATTCTAGTTGAAAATGATGGGTATTGTTTTTATTCACTTTGTTGTTATGAAATGGTATCACATAGTGATGTATATTTTAAGAAAGGTTGATAGTTGGTTATATTCTCTCTCTATGTGCAATGTTCTTTTAGAATGTGGCTGACCATAACTATCCATAACTTCCTGTTTTTGTCATTCTTGCTTCTTTATGACTACTCTTGATCTTTGTGACACATGTTCTGCCATCCATTTACTTAAACTTTACAAATAGATAACTCATTGTTTTTCCCTTGATAGCCTTCTTTCCTCATTATGTACCCCCAAAATTTCAGCTGTCTTTTTCTAATTGGTACTACAGTAGTCTACCACTATTAGGCAAACCAGTTTACCGCGGTACCACGGGTGGGTGGTGGACCCCTAGATTTTGCTCTTGTACCCTCAATATTGCTTACTTTTTTAGAAATTCCACCATATTTTATCAATTTCTAGGCCATCTTCTTCACAATAGACAGAACAAACAGTAATCGTTAGATGGCTCCTTCACAATAGATAGAACAAACGTTAGATGGTTTTAATAACTTTTTTTACCTTTTACCTTGATTTTGATGATCAAAAAGCCCAAATTTTGTGAAATTTTTAACACTTCAACCATTTCACACCTAAACCAATTGTATTGGTAATAATTACACATGATTACTTTATATTTTTATTTTGATCAAAGATTTCCTATAATATCAGACAGGAATTCAATTTATTGCAATCAGATGCCTTGGATAGGGCATAAATAGGAGTACTTTTCTCTGGTTGATCATGTTCAATTTGACTGTCCAACAGTAGACATCAAAAATCTCTCATAAATAAACAAATATAAGTAGCATGTAGTAATTAGGGGTTGCAATTAGGAATTCCTGTGAATAAATTTCCCAGGAATTTCCAGGAAGATACAAAATGTCTAAATGTAAAGCATACACAGTAAAAGAAAAACTGCATTTGATAGGATACAGAATGGTGAAATGAAGGCAAAGATCAGCAGGGATACAGGGGTACCTGAATCCACCCTCAGGGGTTGGGTGAAGGCAGAGACCAAGCTGTGAGAGTTCAGTCTGTCAATGGATCACAGAAGGACTGTGTAGAAAGAAGGCTTGAACAGCCTATGATGAACAGCTGGACAAGGCTATGCCCACCTGGTTTGTGAAAAAGCAGAGCCAGGAGACTCCTCTGTCAGGTTCCATCATGAAATACCAGGCAGAGAAGTTTCACCACCAGCTCCAGGGTGACGGATACTTCATTGCCAGCAAGAAGTGGCTCCAGCATTCCCAGAAGAGGCACAGCATAAGAGCAGTGAAGATCCAGAGGTAAGCTGACACAGCAGCAGCAGACTCCTTCTCAGCCCAGTTGAAGGAGAAGCACTACCAGCACCAGCCAAGAGCCACACTGATGTAGTAGACCACCTCCACTGGCTCATTGATTATGTGGAAGGGCAGTAGGACTCATCACCACCCTACACCTGAGAAACCTTCTCAAGAGGACCCAGATGAGAGCTAGGAAGGGCAGGGTGCAGAAGAAGCTCACTGACTTTTTTTTATTAAACATTGAGTTAATGGACATTAATGATTTTATTAATATGAATGTATTTTTTATTTATTTATATAACATGTTTATTGTCTGATTTTATTATGTGTATAGCAAATGTGATATTTGTGGAAGTAAATTTAATTTCTTATACTTCATGCTTTCTGTGTTTGTCTTTTGCTTTTACAACACTGAACTACATCTTTCAAGCTAGACCATAATGCATTACAAGAGGAAGTACTTTTGAGAACGGTTAAAATTTATTGTATAAAAAATCTGCTGTAAAACACTGAAATAAATTGAAATTTCAGGTAATTTGCTTTTTAAGCCCTGTGCTAAGTATCTAATAAAAATTTCCTTGATAGTTATATTTATCTGTAAATTTACATGCTTAATTAAAAAATAACAAAGAAATTTTGATAAAATCTAGCCTTTTCGGAGTTATCGATAAAAGTTTGGACTCATTCGCGTCATGGACGTCATTAATTGTGTTGTTTGCATATATTTGCTGCAGAATAGATATTCACTTGTCTCAATTATTGCGCATACACTGATGCAAACAATGCCAATAATGGCTGCTGTGCTGTAGCCGACGACATGAATGAGTCTGAACTGTTATTGTCGATAACTCCAAAACAGTAGATTTTATAAAAATTTCTTTATTTTTGAATTAGGCATGTAAATTTAGAATAAAAAATAATTGTTCTGGAAATTTTTATTAGATACTTAGTGTGGGGCTTAAAAAGTAAAATACCCAAAATTACTTATGGAATCATTGGCATAAATTAGTATAATTCTTTGAGGTTCTTTTCTACGGTATATATCATGAAATAGGGCAAATAGGGTCCAAAAATCAGCTACCCAACAGCTACCGTGATTCATTTGCAGCATAGGTTAGCCATCTTGGATGTCAAGGCTATAGCGGTGGACTACTGTAAAAGTTTCTTTGTAATTCCTGTTCCCCTTAAAATTTCCTTGTTTCTCACATACTCTGTCTATAGTATTCCCAACATTTCTCAGATCTCTGTCACTTCAAGTCTTTCCTTTATATGTGAAGAAACTGTCTTTCTAAGGAGATTTCCTTACTTAATTTCTGAAATTCATCTTTTGCTATTCCCATCCACCTTCAAATTTCTGTGCCATACTTTTCTTCATATGTTACCTAGATATTTACCTAGATGCACCAGCCTCATTTTTATGTCCTGGATATGTAACTCACACCACAGAGTTGTGTCATTTTTGCAAATGATCACAAATCTTACATTTAATAGGCTTTTCTTGTTTTGCTCAACTACTTTGTCTAATTGTTCTTTCAGTTTTCCTTCAGTATGCCATCAACAGTGTCATCTGTGCAGGGCATGTTGTTAAGGCTACATTTGCCAATAATACATTGTAGTGGGTCTTTGTCCTCTTAAAACCACTTTTTTTGTACAGGTTAAATCCAATAAGAAAACGCATCCTTGTTAAACACCTCTTTCTATTTTTGTGTATTCACTTAACTTGTTCTCTACCCTCATGCAAGCTGTTCCAAGCTGTTTTAGATTATTTGAATATATTTTCCATGTAAATCATGCTTTCCTAACATTTCAAGGTATTCTTTATATCACACATCAGATGCCCTTGTGTAATCTATAAAACATAAGTATACCTCCTGCTCTTTTATTGCTTGTTCTGATAGCATTTGATCATGAAAATTGCATTTCTTGTTCTATTGTCTTTGAGAAAGAAACATTGTTATTGGTCTATTTTCATTTAAATTCTGTTACAAGCTGTATTCATTAGAATCCTAATTATTAGTTTAATTATGTGGTTCATCAAGTTGGACAATTCATATTTGTTCTCACCTGGTTTCTTTGACAGTACTATGAAGATTGATCAACAGAGGTCCTAGAGGATTTTGCTGTTGTCATAAATTTCATTCATCTCTTTGGTAACCTTATCAATCCCAATGACTGTGAGGTCAGAAAAAAAATGTCAAAATTGTTTTCTTCTAAACTTTTTGAAATAAATGATCATTTTTGCTCTTTACATTTTTGGTCATCAGCTCTGGTTGGTACTGTGCATCTCACATTTGATACAACTTACATTTTCCAACAAAACACACAAAATACCAAGACTGTTTAGAATGTATTATTGTAATAATGCAGGATCTTTTGTTATAGTTGACTTTCAAATATTAAAAAAAAAAACAAAGATTTATAACTGGAAATGGACAGCAATGAGTTCAGTATAAAAGCAATGTATTCAGAGAAATATAAAATTAATGGGCCTTTTGTATGACTTTTAATGTAACTAATCAACTCTGAATTGGTTAAGTATCTCACCTCACAAGGTCTTCTTTCAGATTTGCTTATCGCACTTCTCACTTGTTGAACTCTCTTCCAGTTTCTTGCTTCCCAGTCAACTTTGATCTTCAAAACTTTAAATGCAATGTCAATCATTATCTTCCATCTTTTTAATTCTTGTTCTTCTATTGTTCTTTCTCCTAGTAGTTTTCTCATATTCTCTAACACTCAGTAATCCCTTGCATCTTAGTGACTTTATTGCCTTGTTTGGGAAGAAATGATTAAAAAGGAAAAAATCTTCAAAGGAAACTTAAAGAAATGTTTCAATTGGAAAACACTTCTTAATTGTTAAGATTTCATATGTGTATTCATAACAGAATAGACAATTCTTATGCTAGATTGCTAAAGATTTTCTTTAGGTGATTATATTTTAAGATAAAATTAAATTATTTAATTGTTTCACTAAATATTTTTTTTTTTTTTTTTTTTTTTTTTTTTTAGTATAAACTTCATTGTCAGACATAAATTAATATTTTCACAATAAAATTTTTATTAACCAACTGATTTTGGCAAAATGTCCAAGATATACTTATCTTTATATAAGCAAAATATTGTATTTCAGTTTGCACTTTGTTTATTTGCAAACAAATTAAGGCAACATAAATTTTTATTTATAAATAAACCCAAAAGCAACAGGCCAGAACATTAACCCAATATACTGTATACTGGAATAAATAATGTTATTATGTTACATGTTAATATCTTTACATTCTAGTTTCTTTTATCATTCAGCCATTGATTTTTCTACTTTTCAATATTAAATTTTTTATTATTTATCAGATATTTTATTTTTTCTTCTATATATCACTTAAAATTAGAATAATTTTCTGTATTGATCGTGGTACCATCAGTCATTTTTGAGTGAACTGATGTAATCTTACTGATTACAATACTAAACCCCTCCCTTCCCACCTGCTGCTTTCTTATTCATGTTGGTCAGCTGTTTTTATTATGGGCCCAGGCCTTAACTGTACATACATCACTACAAATTAATGTTGAGAAATCAGTTTTCATGTACTTCTTTTCTTATACATTTCTCTGTGAGATGGTGAGTTTGATTGCTTTCATGTCGCTAACCAATGTTATTAATTACATGTTCTCTATTACAACCTTTTTATATTTTCCAAAGTTTTTTTCTCAATAAGTGTACAATATCTTGTTTCTCTTTTGAGGTTATATCTAGCTTAGGATTCATAGCAATCTTTATATATCTGAAATTAAAAACTAAATATCAGTAAGTAAACTTATATATATATTTGACAATTGTTTCTTTAGGTAGTAATCCCTCTTTTATACATGTTTCATTAAAGACGACTGACAAGGTACTGTAAGTAAGCTTTTTATTTACTTTTTCTTGTGTTTGTCTTCTTTTTTGGACATAAAGTTTGTAAAAAAACTCTCATAGAGTTCTGCATATCTGAGAGCCTTTGATTATTCTTTTAGTTATTATCAAGGATGATTTTTATTTTTAACTGAATGTGTTTTTTTTTTATGTGTTTAAAGATAGAGAAATCTTTTTATTTTTCAAACATGGTCAGCACATTGTGGCCATCTTCATAGTTAATG
>OZ010578.1:66975989-66985989 GCA_963932145.1 Acanthosepion lycidas
AAGACTTTGCCGAAGAGGGGAAGGAGACTGATAGGACGGTAGTTGGAAGGGTCAGAGGAGTCACCGGAGTTCTTGAAGACAGGAACGATCGAAGAGGACTTCCAGCAGTCAGGAAAAAAAGATTCCTTGAGGCAGTAGTTGTATAGTTTAGAAAGGGCGGGCGCCAGTTCAGGCGCGCATTTCTTCAAGATAATGGCTGGTATCCCGTCTCCACCACTAGCCTTGTTGGGGTCTAAATTGGAGATAACGCCCAGTACCAAAGATGGGGTTATGTTTAGTCCACTCAATATGGCCTCAGTTCTAAGAGGGAAGTCCGGTATGGGTACACCAGAAGAGTCGAGCGTCGAGTTGAATGAAAATTTCCCAACAAAGCATTCAGCCTTGTCAGTAGAGGAGGTCAGGATTTCGAACTGGTTGAATAAAGGAGGTATAGAGGGTTTGCAATTGTTCAATATGCTCTTTCAGAGACGCCAATAATCTTTGGAGCCAAATTTGCGAGATGCAATACGTTCCTTCATCCGAGCCGCAAATAGTGACTTAGCATCGTTGAGGACACACACTCGTTACGGGCGGAGGCAAAGAGACGTCTATTGCAGTCAGACATGTCGCTACGGAATAGGTGGAAGTAGTGGTTCCTATGGGTGATGGCGGCTGAGCAAGCAGCAGAGAACCAGGGAGATGATCCCATTTTTGACTCTCTTTTTCATGTCAAGATTCGTGCATATACCAGATGGCTTCCCTCACTGGAATCAGGAATTAAACTTAAATGATATCTCTGAAAGATAATTAATAGCTAATTCTCCAGTGTGGTCCCAAGCCAAATTTTTCCGATGGCCACATGCGTCGGTCGGTTTTGTTTTTCTATCTGAATTCTCTTTATATTGGCGCGTCACTCCTTTATCGTGACATTAATTAATCTTAACAGAATTACAGTCCTGCTTTTTCTTACTTTTCGCAAAAGACAGAAAATCCGTATCTTTCTTTTGTAAATAAAATAAATTCTTCTTTTTAATGTCGCTCAGTCTATCTTTCGATATAGCTCTTTCTCTCCTTAAGTATTTCCCGTTTTTAATTTCTATGGTTAATTATTTAGCCAATTACCATAGCTAAATAGTGTCATATGCCCTCCCCTTCTAGGAAAGCTTCCTCCGAGACCACAGATTAACCGCGATCTCAGCCTTCCCTTGTACCTCCGACCAATTAATTTCCAACTGGAGATCAGGTCCTAACCAGACGCCGAGTATCTTGAGTAAAAGTCCGGGAATGTGGCCTTAGATAATGCGCCAACCGGAGGTTTAACCGTACCGGTCCAGGAAGATGGCGAGCCCATTACAGGCGAGGTGGTTGGTAAAGACACGGTCAGAGGGGGATTTGTGAGATTTTGGTCAACTGGAGCTTGACTTCTTCTCTGGGCAGGAAGTGGAGAGGCGACCAGTCTCTCCACACTTCCAGCATACCGGTTTGCGGCCGGTCACAATGACCGGCAGCTTCAAGCTCCCTACTTCCAGACAGTTGGGGATGGAGAGGAATGCTTTTCGATATTTAGAAACTCCACCCCCCCCGTTCAGGGTATCGCAGGATGTGCCCCTCTAGTATTTTGTCATACTGGGAAGGGTATGCAGCGAGGTGTTCCCCGATAATTAGAGACGGGACTTCATTGCCACATGTTGCTTCTTCGGCCTTCATACTCCGTGCGCAAAATCAAATCTTTCATTATCAAATCCTGACTGGATGCAGCAACGCAGTCTTCCGGCGTTGGTAACAATACGTCACACATGAAATAGCCGGCTCCCTTAACGATTCTGAGGGGCTTGAACCCCAAGGACCAGTGATTTTACTACTGTGTTTTTTGTCGAGTGAAAAATTTTGCACGTACGCTTGTCCACAACGAAGACTAACACTATTCTTTTCTCAATTTTTCTTAATTCTTGCGGGTCTTCTAAGATTCCACCTTTTACAACAATGTGTGTGTAACTCTTAGCTCACTCCAAAAAGTCCGTTGTTTACCCAACTAGAGGGTGGACTTCCAACAAGAGAGCGATTCCCCGGCCTTTGGATTTTCCTTATTCTTGTCTTTATTTTGCCCATTATCGGCCTCCATGATTTTCTCATTATGGCCATTTTTGGCCTCCGTACTTTTTTGCGCTTTGGCCATTTTGACTTCTATAGATTCAACGGATTTCTTTGGATATTCACTGTCACTCCTCCGTATCATCTTTGTTGGGTGGGTGCTTCTTTATAGAGAATAAATGTTTTTTAACTGACTTGAAATCAGCTATAACAGGTTTTTTACCTTTTAACAAGGAAGAACCTGACGTTAGATTTTTTTCTCCATATTAAAGATTTATACACCGGGAAGGGGAGGGGTGGTAATAAACAATGGTCACCTATAGGCGGGGGAAAAAAAGCAAAGTTCACCTAGTAGTGAAAATGTAAAATGACAAAAAATAGCAGTTAGAAAAAAACACAAATAAAAAATAACAAAAACAAAGAACAGATAAATAAATATACACAAAGGTTTGAAAACAATCAAATAAGGAAAGAGAACAAATAAAACAAGACATATTTAAAATGTAGAGACAAAAAATAAAAGAACAAAGTTCGCCTAGAGGCGAAACAATAAATTTAAAAAAGAAAACACATAAACAAAATGAAAACACTAGACAAAGAAAAAGGAAAACATTATACAGAGAAATACGAAACTTACAACAACAGACTGAGCTAGTCACAAAACAAGATGGTTGACGCTATGAAAGCTGGTTAACCCAATAAACAAAAGAAAATAGACAAATTAGACAATACAAGAATTAGAACAAATATGGCAAATACGGAAAACTTAAAGGATATTAAAAGGAAAGAAACCAATAAAGAAATAACACGTAAAGAAGAAATTAAAGTCAGTCGTAAAAAAAAATAAAGCGAAACGCTGGCAGGGGTTATAAAAGAAGTTCTGACGATATTGTATATAAAAATACAATTCTGGCACAAGGCCGAAAAAGGGGAGGGTTTGAGGCTGGTCTTCACTATCCTATATCTAGCTAATCCGATTCATGACCCAGTCACTCATTACAATTTGCACATTCACCACAAGAACTCGTCCATCACCAACCAATCCTCCATACACCATAATATCACATCCTCTCAAGGGGGGACCTACAAAACGCGCCCCATACCATAAAAATATAATGACTATATATGTACATTTAAAAATTTATGGATGATTAAAATGAAAAAGGAGGGGAGATGAACCCAATAAGAAACTAAATCAATACACAAAAGCAACTATACATAACTGATGTTAGTAGGGCCCGTCCAACCCTCAAAACAGAGAGGCCGTTGTATTCTGCCCATTTGGACAAAATCAAGAGACTCTCTTGCTAAGGAAGTAGGAAAATGATAAAAATTATATGGTCATGGGAAAATATAAAGCTGACCCAGTCGAGATAAAAAGGTCCAAAAACAAACTGGGGAGGTTTGGAATCTCAACCTGGATCATAACCAAAGATGTGGCCAGGGACAGGCCGGGAACAACGCTTACTCACATTAACTAGTTACACAAGGCTTGTCTAGCCTAACCAAGGGGAAGGCTCCACAGGAAACCCGCTCCGATGTGACATAGGTAGACCTAAAAGAGAAAATCAAGGCTAGCTTTCACCCATCTTTCCCTAAAGACTGTCGAATGCAAGCGTTTTCTATCAGTTCTGATCTTCATTTTGAGCTGATGCTCAAAGAATCAGATCAGATGCTCATGAGAAAGACGGTTGCCTCGCAAGACTTTCTTCAGTCGCGTCATCCAAATCACCATTCAGGCCGTGGCCAGCAGCGTCAGAAACACCAGAAACACGCGTATGCGCAATCAATGGGTACAAGCTTTTCGGGAGCGAGACAAGCCGTCAACTCGCCAAATGGTCCCATAAGAGGCAATGGTAGAAATTGCGCGAAGCCGTTTTTCAAAACCAAGGCCACACCGTTCACAGTCTAGAAAATCCGCCAAGCCCCATATGAAGACCTTGTCATTGAGAGGCAGTCGATTCTGAGCCAATTGCCAGGTAAGCGAAAACTGTGTGTATATATATATATAATATATATGTGTGTGTGTATATATATGTGACACTATTTACCTATAATTGGTTGAATAATTAAGGATGGAAATTAAAACGAGAAATACTTAAGATGAGAATGAGCTATATCGAAAAACAGACCGAATGACATTTTTTTTAACAAAAAAAAAAAAAAATGAGTGGGAAAAGATTTTATTTCACTTACAAGGAAAGATACTTGTTTCACAGAAGATAGAAAATCCATAAGAGAAAACTAGATTTCGGATTCTGTCAAAATTAATCAATGTCATGATCAGATAGTGAAGCAGCAAGGAAAACGGAATTCTAAAAGATAACCAGAGACGCGCAAAGCATGCGACCACATAGGAATTTCAGTGAGACCACCCTAAAAGAATATCCACTAATTATCTTTCGGAGATATCATTTAGTTTTGGTTCATGTGTTCAGCAAGGAGACCCATCTGTTGTATGTCCGGATCTTGACATGAGAAAAGAGTTGAGAAGCGGATCATTATTATTGTCAAACGTTGTGACTCGAAAATGAGCATCTGGTGACACAAAAATTTTAAGACACGAGAAAGAATTTGATTATCAAGTAAAAACTACCACCCAGTTTGAAGTTTAATGAGTCGGTGGAGATTCTGCTAAGTGGATATTGGGTGGGTCAGGATAAGATAACAATTTAATTATGGCCACGTGGGATTCATAAGAAAAGAAGGAAAGAAAAGAAAAGAGAATTTTTTCTCTGGACGATAATTTTAAGAAGGACACGTCTAGCCACACCCACGCTGCCGAGCGATCATTGGCTGAGTGGTGGTGTGAGTGATAGGCAAAGGTGAATGTATGAGAAAGGCGTTGGCAAGCTGAGGATGACAAAGCTGGTATCGAACCGGAAACGACCAGATTGACCAGGACAGGCTGGTGGCAGCAACAAGGAGTCAACCCCAAAATGCTGGTGGAAGAAATCTTACGGCTTCGTGCCGTAACTGGGAGTTGACCGATGGCGCAGTGTCATATATTGACGTCACGACCAGTGGATGTCCCATATTGGCGCTGGCGCTGCGACCACCGGTGCATGTCACATATTGGTGCCGTGACCACCGGATTCGACCCTGAACTAATCACTGGCACAGGAGTTGTGGAAAATTTGACCAGGACAACGCGCGGCTTCTCAAGTAGACAAACATACGGTTCCAGGCCCTCTAGTATGACTTTCTGAGAAGAACAATCTGGAAATCGTCTGTCAGATAGGACACTTTTTTTTTTTTTTCAGTTAATCTCCCAATTTCGATTGTTGCTGCTCTGATTGTGTTTATTTTTTTCTTGTGAAGTAGTTTAAATATGTCTGACCACGATACAGATGGGGTAGTCATAGAGTCGAATAGGGATTGCCAGTGGATCTAAGAAAATTGTTGGGCGCACTGAGGATTCCAGCCTTCGACGGTAGCCCAAAGAGTTTTAAGGAATGGCTGGCAAGTGTAGGTAGGAGCCGCATGATATATGGACTCTCGGACCAAGAATCCCTATGCTTGGCGTATAATGCCACCAGGGGGAAAGCATCCGAGTTCATAAAGGGACTCTTAGCCAGTGAGCCCCACTTGATATGGGAAAGACTGGAAATATTATTGAGAAGCCCAAATCTCAGAACAAAGAATGCTGTGAAGAATAGAAGCATTCGGTCTCAACAGATAACGACATTGGCTCATCCAAAAAAGCTACTGGCTGACTGTGGTGGATGTGGATTGAGGGGATGGAGTCGTGGGTTGCACCTCACGAAGGACAGAAGAAGATTATTGGCCAGCAGTAGTGTCATGAAGTTACGGCATTTGGAGGGGGAGCTCCGCACGCATGTCCGGACCATTCGGAGTTAGGGGATGGAAGAGCTGAAGGGTTGCAAACTTAGAAAAGAAATTATGGAATAATTGAGTGAAGAATTGAACAAGACAGAATGGTTATGAAGAATAAAAACAAGAGAATCTTGTTGCTTTTCAGGAATGACCAAAATGAAGGGGTTGATGATGATGGTGGTAGCTACACTGATGATGACAATAGCAGAAGTTTGGAAGCACAGCCGAAATACCATTTTTAAAAAGACAAGTGAAGTAATAATATCCAGGTCGAAATGGTTGATCACATTCGTGATAGATTTAAAACCATACAAGTCGCTATTAAATAAACTAAGAAATGAACTAAGACAGCTGGATGCAGCACGGTTGAAGGTAGGGCAAGATTATTCCAAGGAGAAAGGATATCGCAGATTACTCCATTCCCTGGAATTGGAGGCCACTATGATAGAGGCTGAATGGAGGGACATGCAAAATTACCTGAAGGAAAAAGAGCTACTGCAGACGAGAGAAAAGAGATCGGTAGTTCCAATTATAGGAAAAGCGTAAAATGTCCTGTTTGGAACAGTGACTGAAGATGTTAAATTCATAAGAAGAAAACTGGGAGAAGTGGAAATAAACCAGAGGACGATGGCTCAAGTGGCAAGGGAGAGTGTGTCAATATTAAATCTGACAAGGTTGGAAGTGGCCAAGAATAGAGCCAGAATTAATTGGTTAATAAATAATCTAGCAGGGTTGAGACAAGAGGTAATTAATGATACAGAAACTGTAATGATGGAATGACAGGAAATAAGCGGATTTATGCAAAGATATTTCCAACTAATGACAATTACGAATAAGGTATGACACACTAGTCTGTTGTTGACAACCTTGCTGGAACATGTGAGAGCGTAATTAGACATGTTGTCATTGGGACACCTGTACCCAAGCGTAGTAAACCCGGGTCACTTAAAGGAAGTGCTACTCAGAATACAGACTGAGTTACCCCATCATTTAAGACTGCCAGTGGATCCCACCAAAGAATTGTGGAAATATTATAATGTGCTGGGATGTGTGACCTTGTTGGAAAATAGAAAACTATTAGTTTTGATGTCTATTCCGTTGTTGGATAGAGAGATTATATTTGAGAGATACCGGGTTATAAATTTACCTTTTCCCTACCCCAGAAGAGATCAAGGTTTGGGAATGGTGGCAAGGTACAATGTGGAAACGGAATACATAGCTTTAAATTCGGGTAGAACAAAGTTCATGTTACTAACAGCTGAAGAAGCTAGAAAGTGTAGAAATGATACTCTGGGGACGTGTACATCATTGAGCCCCATCTATGTAGTTGGTAACCACAAAATGTGCATACTAGAATTGTTTGAAGGGAAGAAAGAGGGAATTAAGAGAACTTGTCAAGTAGAGGTATTAGCAAACACAGCATTACCACAAGCTGTCAGTGTTTCAGACGGGGTGTTGGCAGTGGCCACAGAGAAACCCATCAGCTTGTCTAGGGTATGTGGAGGAGAGTCCACAATGACACTAAGAGTGAAACCACCATTATCCCTGTTAAAGTTACACTTGGGATGTTCGGCATTTGGGATATCTATTTCCTTATCCCACTATTACTAGGAAGAAGAAAGATATGAAGAGAAAGAATAATTTATAGAAGTCATTGGCAGAAGCTTAGTCAATTGTACAGAGTTGTGTGAGCCAATAGTGAGGGGATTTCCCAATGTTACCTTGAATAAAATGCTAGTACTAATCAAGCCGATAGAAAAGATCAATATGGATCAATTGAGGGACAAGTTAAGTGCGTTGGGAAAGGAAGTAATGGCTTGGGAGGATGATGAGCAGATCGCGATAAGTTGGTCAGCAATGATGGATACATTTATAATTATTGCAATAGGGGGTATGGCAGTATGGAAAATTAGAAGTAGGTGAGAATTAATTCATGGTAATCAAATGAGCATGAAGCAACTCGAGAGGGAGATGCCAAGCAGTGTTCTTTACCCATACAGAACCAATGAGGAAACTGAAGAAAACCCGACAGAAGAAGCTAAAGTGGAACCAACACATACGGCGGATAAAACTCCTGTGGCAGAGAGAAAAACATTGTCCAAGAAAAACAAGCCATAATAACCACACACATACACCCACAAGCACATGCACGCTTTAAATTGCATGAAGAAGAAAATGAAATGCA
This sequence comes from Acanthosepion lycidas, assembly GCA_963932145.1. Lineage (NCBI taxonomy): Eukaryota > Metazoa > Mollusca > Cephalopoda > Sepiida > Sepiidae > Acanthosepion > Acanthosepion lycidas. Next base: position 66,984,082 of record OZ010578.1, read on the forward strand.
TGTAAAACAGAAGAAGATAGAAAGAATTTTAAATTGTATGAAAAAGAAAATGAAAAGAACATTGCATTGCATATAGCAGGAAAAAAAGAAAACAAATGCATGATGCATGCTAAATAGTGTATTCGGATTTAGGTGTCATTTACAAGTAAATGACAAAATAGGTTGGGGATGATTGTGACACTATTTAGTTATGGTAATTGGCTGACTGATTAAGCATAGAAATTAAAATGAGAAATACTTAAGGTGAGAAAAGGACTATATTGAAAGACAGACCGAGGGATTTTTTTTTTTTAAATTAATGGGAAAAGATTTTATTTCATTTACGAGGAAAGATACTTGTTTCGCAGAAGACAGAAAATCCATAAAAGAAAACCAGATTTCGGATTCTGTCAAAATTAATTAATGTCATGATCAGATAGTGAAGCAGCAAGGAAAACAGAATTCTAAAAGATAAACAGAGCCGCGCAATGCATGCGACCACAGAAGAATTTCAGTGAGACCACTCTGAAAGAATATCCACTAATTATCTTTCAGAGATATCATTTAGTTTTGGTTCTTGCATCCAGCGAGGAAACCCATTTGTTGGATGTCCGGATCTTGACATGAGAAAAGAGTCGAGAAGGAGATCATTATTATTGTCAAACATGGTGACTTGAAAATGAGCATCTGATGACAGGAAAATTTTAAGACACGAGAAAAATAAAGAATTTGATTATCAAGTAAAAACTATCACTTAGTTTGAAGGTTGACTAGCAGTCGGTGGAGATTCTGCTAAGTGGATATTAGGTGGCTCAGGATAAGATAACAATTTAATTATGGCCGCATGGGATTCATAAGAATTTTGGCCGATAAAAGAAAAGAGAATTTTTTTTTCTGGACGGTAATTTTAAGAAGGCCAAGTCTAGCCACACCAACGCTGCCGAGTGATCATTGGCTGAGTGGTGGCGTGAGTGATAGGCGAAGGTGAATGTATGAGAAAGGCGGGGAAGTTGTTGACACCCACTAAGAGGATTGGTATGAGATACCAATATGAGAAAGGAAGAGGCTAGGGGGATAATTCTCCTCCGACCGATCCTCACGGACGAGGGAGAAAGCCCCTGAAAGGGAAAGTGATTAGCTTCCAAAAATAGGAAGTGATAAATTTTCCTGTCATGGGGACAAAGAGAATTTTTGCTGAGAATTAATAATTGTCAAAGAACCCAAACCACGACAGGCCCCAACACGGTTTTGGTCAGTGTCCATATAAACGAATATCCCCGGGCGTTCAGAGTTGAGTTGGGTTGAGTTGGGTTGGAGATCACAGACACAGATCGACAGAGAGCTGTTGAGCTCGGAGAATAGCGCCTCGCAGGAGCTGACCGAGATTTCCACGTCCTTTTCGACTTGGTCTTCCATGCCAAAAGCAAGTTTTTATTGATGACCGACTTAAGATACCATAATTCGCTTAAAAAACGCAAAAAGTGTCACGAATCCATAGAAACGGACCTGGAGAGAAACACACTCCTGTATTCAACAGATATATAAAGTTAATTGTTATTTCTCAACATATTTGAACCTCGTGTTTTATTATTTTCATTTACTTACGCTTGTGCGGTATCACCATTACCCCGGATTCAGCTTTCACTACGGCCCGACGCCTGATTGATTTCGTCAACCTAAGATCAAAGTCACAACGTGGATAGGTTAGACGTGAGATCAAAGCAGTTACTTCGGTGACAAAGTATTTGAGGCAAGCTGAGAACGACAAAGCTGGTATCGAACCGGAAACGACCAGATCAACCGGGACACAGGCTGGTGGCAGTAACAAGGACTCAAGCCCAAAACGCTGGTGGAAGAAACCATACGACATCGTGTCGGGAGTTGACCACGGGCCGACGGCGCAGTGTCATATATTGACGTCGCGACCAG
>OZ010578.1:66996560-67276560 GCA_963932145.1 Acanthosepion lycidas
ATTCATTTCAAGAATTGTTAACATTTCAATGTGTAAATAGCCATTTTACCTGAAAATTTTTTCAAAATTTTCTGTTTGAGTTGCTATGTGTCAATATGACATCAATGAAATTTGCCTTTTAGTTTAGTCTACATGAGCTAGTCAATCTTACAATGCAATAGCACTATTAACTTGTGTTATGTGGCATGAAAAAAAAACTGAAAAATCTTGTATTTGTTCAAATGTTATAATCAAATATTCTTTCAGCAGCTACTAGAAATCAAAATACCTCTATTTTAAGCAACTTTTTGAGCAATAACTTTTTGTTAATCTCCGTAGCATCAGATTTCATTGTTTTTGTTGTATAATGTAGATTATTTTGCTTTCCAAGATGCTTAGAATGCACCTCCATCATTGAATACAGTTTTATTCCAAGTATCTGCATGCTTTCAGTCTTCTTGGACCAATTTCATTCTTCTTTCAAATGTTTTCTGACTAAAGCTACTTTCTATTTTATTTTATTATTTCACTCCAAGCAAGGTGATAATGCCACTAGAATACAATGGGATTACTGGGAATGATAAAGAGTGAGGACAACAAAAAAAAGTATTCAGGAAGACAGAAGATGGCAATTGGCATTGCATTTAAATTTTTGAAGATTGTTGGTGGCAGGGAAGCAAGAAATCAGAAGAGTTCCACAGGTGAGATGTGTGAGAAAAGAAATTATAAATATAGAACATATGGTGAGACATAGTTGCTAATTTAGTAATATGATTAAACTCATGCAGTTGAGGCATGACAGAGGAAAGATTGCCAAGAAAATATTTGTAGAAAAGACAGATGGAAGCCATGTCACATAGGTGAGAAAGTGACTGAAGTGTTAAAATTTACAAGCCATTCCTTGCCCCAATTAAACAATGAGTGGAGGTTCTTTTTGAGAATATTTGCCTGTTTTACTTTGTTGAACCTGTTGAACTTGCTAGTAAGACAGGAGCAAATAGTTGCGACATCAGAATAAATTCCTAGTTGGGAACTGATGATATTGGGAAGATCAGAAACACCATAGGTCCACTCGGTGACACTCGCATTAACCTGAAAAAACTAGAAGTGTGTCCATTCAACATGACCTCCATTACATGATGCATTAGGAATGATTGGATTAAGCTAAATATTAGTCCCAAGACACTAGAGACCTTGAGCTTGTGAAGAAGGCCAGCATGCCTATCAAACACCTTTGAGATAGCTAGAACCACAACCCAACCTTTGCTGTTCTTATCTAAAGCATGATATACAAATTCAGTGATAGCTGTTAATTCATCAGTGGTTGACCTGGAGAAACAGAAACCATATTGTTATCTAAAAGGAGGCTATGTGAAGTGAGATTCTTAGCTGCTATGCAATCCAAATTCTCAAATTAGCATTATTTAAGGACATCAAATTCATCTATCACTTGATTTTGATTAAGCCTTATTACCCCAATTAGTTTCCATTCTGCAACTTTTGAGAGCTTTGTCAACTCAAAACATGTCCAATGATTTGAAACTTTGACAAGATTTTTGAACTGTTTGAAATTCCTAAGCAATTTCTTGTTGTTTGCCATCTCCAATATCTCCAATTTGGCTTCTTTGTAAATTTCCATTAGGATTTTAAGCAATGAAAGAATACAGATATTCAAAGTCAGTTTTGGTTACATTATTTAAAAAAGTGAAGTGGTCAAATCCATTTTTTAAGACTAGTCTCCCATCAGCTTCTCATTCAAGAATAATTAAATAATTATGTATGAAATGACTCATGGCAATATTTCACCTGTAAAAGATAATGTCAAATATGCCTCTTGTATACTAGTTTAAATAAAAAGCACTGTATTTCATTTTGCAATTTTATTATACAGATGTAAAAAAAAAAAAAAATCATACTTCTTAAATTTTATTTAATTTAAAAAAAAAAAAAAAAAAAAAAAAGAAAAGATAAATAAAGAATATTTATTTAGGTACCTCCACTTTTTCACTGAAAAACAGCATAGCATGATGAAAAAGGTCCCAAACTTAAGAAAAATAGTTTTATTGTGACAATGTTTATGTTATTATTAAGAGGAAAGACCAAAGTATTTTTTTATTATTTTATTAAATTTTTGAATCCTTTCTAGCACATTTGAAACTTGAACATCAGTGCTTGATATAAGAATTATGATTAGTGTTTTTGCACTTTTTTTCCAATGAAAACACACTGATTTGGAACTTCTTTACAAAAATCAAATAATTGTCAAATTTTAATTTAACTTTCAGGATTTATTCACAAATGAATGAAATTATTTTTTAATTTTTATTTTAATTTTTTTTTTTTTTTAACACATATGTTACACCCCACTTACTTAATTTCATGAAATTTCAAGAAATTAAGTTTTCTTTCTAAGAAATTTTTTATTAGTTAAAAGTAAGCCTCCTTGGAAAAACTAAATCATCCAATATTTTTTTCAAACACATCCCCCAGTTACTGAAAATCCACTCTAAATCATAAATTTAAAAAATGCAATAAAACTATAACATTATTTAATTAGAAAAACTTTTAATTGCTTTTTTAAATAAGATATATTAAGGCAATTATGGTCTTAAGAAAATTTTTTTTTGATGAATAATGAATTCTTACAAGAATTTTTTCATTTCTTAAAATTTTAATTACAATAATTTATAATAATTTAAAAATCGTTTAAAAGTCTGCATTACTTTCTTTCTTTTAGGTGATATTGTAATTAATTGGAAAAAACTGAAAAGGTTAATAATAGTTGTTTACCCCAGTATTTTTAAAATAACTTTTTTTGTTTAAACATTTCCATTTTTGTATGTATTGTAGTCTATACATGATATTATTATTAAAAGGTAGATTGTAAGAGTTGTCCAAACTTTAGAAAGAAATTTGCTTGTCTGAAATTCTTTATTCATTTTGTATTTATGTCCCAACATCATCCTTTTAAAGTTTTAAAATTTTAAAATAAGTTTTAACTTTTTTAATTTCTATTTCACTAAATATTTTTATGTATTTATTTTAGTGTGGGTCATACTCCAATTGAGTAATTTTTTAAAAACTTTTTTAAAAAACAATAACCTAGAAATGTTTTTTTTTGTTAGTAATTCTTTTACTTTTTTCAGTTTATTCATTTTTTATAGTATTTTAAATTTTATTATTTTTTCAGAAAAATGTAAAGCTATAACACTATAGTAACTAAAAGTCAATAAAATATTAGATAATTGTTGAAAATATCAATTTATAAAAATTACTCGGTAGTTAAAAACCAAAAAAAAAAACCCAAAAAATAAAAAAACGTGCATTCACTTAGATGTCATAAATTTATGCCAATTCTGGTCATCCATACTTAGCTGTCAACACCTTAGCCCATTAATAACATCAATCAACAAGTTAGAAAAAACAGGAAGCATGGTTAAGAAATGCTTATATACTAAGTTTTATTATGCTGTAAGTAATATTTGATTCAAGTCAGTTTGATTTAACTTTAAATTTGCTAATTTTCTTCAAATAATGTGTCACAAATACATATTTTATTTTTGGAAGATTTTTAAAACAGATAATTAAATTTTGCTTACAAATATCTTGAAATGTGAGAAAATGGCTGCTTGTAATTGATTTTGTGAAAGTGAGCAAAAAATTGACATTCCAGTCTATATAATTTCTATTTGAAATACACCAGAGTATTTTGTTTATTGGAAATAGTAAAATTAATCATTTAGCTTTCAATTAAAGCTAAAATGAAATCTTCAAAATTGATTTTAAACCTTAGGTATTGAAAATTCAGTGGAGGTGCCTATTTGATCAGATCAAATTTGAGTAATACATTGAAAAGTAGTCAGCAAAATTTCCCTACTGGGGATAATAAAACAGCCAATAAAGACCATGTGTTGTGCTATTTATTACAAGAATATTTTTCTCCTAGAGAAAAGATGGCTAATTTGACTTTAAGAAACAGTGTTTTGCCTGAAAACAGTTGTGAAGACTAATGCATTAACACCACCACTATGACCTAATATGAAGCAAAAACTGTAGTTGACTAAACATAAATTCAAGCAACATGTGATATAAAAATGTCAGAGAATATTTTAAAGAATGTAAGTAGTACTTTAATTGCAGTAAAACTGTCAGGAGGTTTTACTGCAACTGTATACAGAGACAAACTTTTTCACATTCATAAGAGAAAGATTTTTTTCATATTTATATATTTAATCTTAATCATGAACTAAATAAAAATATATTTTAAAATAGATTCTTTCCAGTTTTTAACAAAAACTAAATCATACTGACAAATATTTTTTTTTGAAAGAAATTTATGACAAGAGAATAAATCAAGTAAACTTACTTGGACTGTAATCTACAATTATTATTCCACACTTGGCCAAAAGAAGGCAACCAGAAGTCAGATTGTGGGAATTTTTCATCTAAATTGGCACCAACTCGTTCCTGAGGAAGCTTTTGTCTCCTCTGGTTTTTTACTATAATAGAAATGTTATAGAACAACATATATCAAAATAAAATTTCAGAAAAGATGTTGCACAATGTGTGTTTGTGTGAGACCCATAAAACAAATGACATGATTAAGTATGGAACAGAAACAGTTGTTAAACACTTCTATTTCCTTTCTTTCTTTTATTTTCTCATTGAAATCAAGTTATGTCTTTTTCTTTCTAGTAAAATCCCCAGTTTACAAACATGTCTTTTAGTAATAATTTTAAAATAATTCAAAGAAAACAGTTATTTTATTTAATTTATTGTAATTGAATTTTTGATGATTGCTTTACTCAGTTTCTGTTATTAGATACTGTGCATCTGAAAAATGGTGCTTTTATCATGGTTGCCATACTTCTTGATCATTTGGCTGAGATCAAAATGTAGTGTATATATCAGCTTAATCTGATTCTCTTAAAATTCTCTCTACTTCTATCTTTTCTTCTTTCTTTCATCTTCTCATTGAAATCAAGTAATGTCTTTTCTTATAAAGTAAAAACTAATTTTACTAATTATAAATGAAAAAGCTTAATAAAATTAATCAACCCCCAATATTTTAAAAAGAATTTGGAAATTTTTTTTCTGTATAAACATCCTGATTATTGTAAATGCACTCATCCATACATGGCATTATCAGAAAATAATTGCAATGATTATAGTAAATATAGTGATGTTTAGCAATTTCAAAATGAAAACTCCTTCCAGTCAATTTTAAATTAGTTTTGAAATACAATAAAGTATTTTGCTTATTGGAAATATTAAATTTAATCTATTAGCTTGAAATCAAAACTAAAATAAAAGCTTCAAGAAAGATTTTTCATTTTTTAAAATTCGTTTTAAACCATAGGTATTGTGTTTCTGTGACGGTACCTACATCAGCTGAGCTGTTATTATGACTGGAGCTTCTCAGGAAAATTCAAGATCTTTAGTTAACATGAAAATGTTAAGAGTCATACAGCTAGTTGAGAAAGTGAAAGAAATTTAACTTGCATTCCTTAAAAGAGAGTTTCCAGCTCATAAAAATTATTGATTACTTTAAAATGATAAATTTTATATTTATCATTTTCAAAATTATCATAGTTTTCAGTATAATTGTTCCCTAAATTTAGGGAAAACAACAAATTCTTTGCCACTGGTTGTCTCATTCATAAAATGTACATTACTGGTGACATTACAATATTACTTAAATCATAATTATGAGACAGTAAAAACTATAAATCAGAACTGGATAAGTATAGAATTATTACTAGTGGCAATTGAAAATGTCATAACAGTCCAAACAAATTCCCAATATTTGTGACCAGTGAAGAAATCAAGAAATGGCTAAACTGCAAATTTCTAAGGGTGGGGGAAATGATTTGATTATTACATAGAAGCCACCATAAATGTTAAATTCACACCTTTTTGTAAAAAAAAAAAAAAAAAAAAATAAACATTAAGGGTGTAAAGAATGAAACAATTTTTAATTTTTTTGTTTAAAAAGTTGATGTGAACATTTCTTTTTACATTCTATAGGTTGACAATATAATTTAACAAATAAAAGTAAAACTTTACCAAAGTAATATTTTATATAATTCTTTAATTTAGAATTTTCCTATTAAAAAGACATAATTTTGACTTCAGATTGTCTTCCAAAAATCTTAAATAGATTTTAATTCTTTGTGGAAACCTCCTTTAAGAGCCATACAACTTATTTCAGATCAAGCAGAATTTTATTTTTCATAGGTGGATTTAAATTAAAGGAAAAATATTTCTCTGTCCACATTATTTTTTAAAGGAAATATTTGACTATAATTAGTCATTGATGTACTTAAGACAAAGTGTAGGTCTAGGTTTTATATCAGAATATTCTCAAAACTTTTTTTTTTTAAAGAATATTCTTAAAATTTTCTTTTTTATAAAAATTGATTTCATGTTGCTGATTTAAAATTGATTTTGGTTTTAGTTTTCAATTTTGCTAAACCAGTAGGAATACAAGTTATGGATTATTTGGCAAATGGAAACAGCATTGAAATCTACAGGCAAATTTATGATGTTAAGAAATGGTTAGATTGAATTTGTATGAAGAGAAGAAAACACAAAAATTGTTACAGGTTTGTGCCGGTTATTAATTCAAAGGTGGAAAAAGATTTGATAAAATCTTACAGAGAAAAATGAAACATTTTCTTACAATAGTTTTCAAAATCTCCAAAAGTAGGTCCAATTTTATTGTTAAGTGGTTTAACATTTTGTAGCCATGGAGGTAAAGCGTTGGTAAATATATTTCCTGTTCCATGATCAATTGCATCCTATATAAAAAAACAAAAAAAAAACCCCAAAAAACAATGAATTACAATTAAATTTTACATGTCAAAGATAACAAGTGCTAAAATTTTAAAAAGAAAATAAATGTTAATTGTAAATTCAAATATTTTTGTGAAAGTTTGAGATTATAATTAGTGGATAAGGATTAATCTAACATTTGAACATGACATTTTTGTTAATGCATAGAGAATATATAAAAAATAATATTTTTGTTAACAGCTAAACATTCTAGCTTCATGAAGTATTTTTCAAACAAAATAAATTCAATTATTTTAACTAATGATATTTTTTGTAGATGAAAAACAGGGAGAAACTATATGGGATGGAAAAATATCACAATTAGTACTTTGTTGCTCCTCTTTAGGTTTTTATAATAGTCTGATTTTTTTTATGCCTGGACTTCATATTAGGTCAAACTTTCTTATTAAAAAGCAGTTAATGGTGCTTTGTTATGGATCATTTTTTTTTTTCCATTTCCTCCATAAATTTTCAATTGGATTGAGATCTGAATTGTTAATGTTAGCTGATCATGACATTGTAGATGATATAACTTTTTGGAAAAAAAGAAGGTTTAAGCCACTTTGTTCTGTGGCAAGGTGCATTATCATCTGGAAAAATGATTTCATTTCAACCAAATCTATTTTCTATCTAAGAAAAGTGTGTAAAATTTCAATCTGCACTGGTGCACTGACTATTGTAGTTCTTTACATGATGTGCAACCCCATATCATAAATCATTGAATAAATTTACTCATTTTCTTCAGGAAGTCATCTTTACGTATTATATTAGAACAACAGGATTCATTACTGAATATCACTTTCATGAAATCATCTACACTCCATTTTTTCATTTCGCTTTCTTCGGTGTATATCTAGTTTGCATATTTATATTTGTGCAGGTTTTTTGCTTTTAACAATAAATGCAAATAACAAGTTGATTCTATAATTTTTTTTACTTAATCTGGAAAAAATATGACATTAATTTAAATAATTGAATCTATAGAGTAATTGGCCATGATTAAATGTAATTGGCAAAAATGCTCAACAAATGGAACTGACAAAGGCACCAGTATACAATAAGAAAAAAAGTGTTTATTCAAAGTGTTTTTTGTAAAATGCAAGTCTGCTAAAGAGTGGGAAAAGCCTTGGCCACTTAAATACATGTATAAGACAATTTCACCCACTTTGTTTAAGTTTGTATAATGACTTTTTTAATTGCCATACAAGTTTGTCTTTATTTTTGTTGTTGAACATATACTTTTCAGTCAATTGGTGCATTTAATTATGCAGGTTTTACATCCATTTGGTGGACAAATAAATTGTGTCAAATAATTGCATTAAAGTCCTTACAGATGATAAACTTGTTGTGGGGGAGAAAGTTTTATTATAATCTATTCCAGCTTTGCAACAAACAGAGCCTTGGCAAATCATTATAATTAGTGGATAAGGATTAATCTAACATTTATTGTATTGTTGCCATTTTTATTAGTTTTAATAGTTTAGACCCACCTATTTCCAACAAGTCAGGAGTGTAGTTAATTCATATGCATCATTCATTATTAGAGCATTCATTTAATTTTCCATGGCCTCATACCATTTCGTAGAATCATTTGAAGTAATAGCTTCAATGTAAGAACAGCAAGAATCTATATTGGGACTTTTTTTTTTTTTACTTTTTTGGTTTCTGTAATATATGTTAGGTAAGACTTAATTCATCATATCCTATGAAAATTGCTTTTTCAAATTTAGTGTCCAATTTCTTTCCACCTTGTAGACATAAGAAACTGTGCCAAAAATATGCATATTACCAAAATTAGGTTTGCGATCTGTAAACATTTAGAAGGCAATTCTTTGATTATAACACCTATTTCTTACATATGCAGCTGTCTATATAGCATATGTCCATAAGAATTTTGCCAAGTTTGATTCAATTAGTAGGCACCTTCCCATTTCAAATGGGGATCACCAAAATATTTCTGCACTGCCATTTTGGTGTGGAGAGTATGGGGCTGATTTTTCATGTTTAATATGATTATTATTTAAAAGGGTTTCAAAATTTTCAGAAGTAAATTTTGTGTTGTCATCACTTCTTAGTCCTTGTAAAGAGTATTAGACTTTCCCAACAGTCAATGGAGTGCTTGAAGTCAGTCGCTGCTAATTGTATAGTTTTCCAAATGATGCTGTTATATCTCCTGCATTGACCATTAACCTTAGGGTTATGACTATTTCTTATTCACGTAGAAACTGTCTGACCTGATCAGACATAAAAACGCTACCTCAGTCAGAGTGAACATAGGCTGAATGTCGGCTTTCAGATTGTGAAAATGTTCTAGAAAAGAATGCTACAGGTTGTCCTGCTTGTCTTAGGGAGTCAGCAATGGCACAGATCAACGCATCTCTTTCCACCACTTAAGACACAGAGGGGTTGATAGTACTAACAGCAGTGTTTTTGATGTTTTTTTTTAATTCTTTGAATGCTCTGATAGCATGAGGGGTAAGAGGAACAGTAGAAATCTTTGTGAGTGGTTGGACTTTATTGGAAAATGACAGAATCCAATGGTCATAGTGGCAAACATTCCCAGTGCTCATCTTAGTGAAGATACGTTATCAGGGATCAATAGTTTTAAGAGTCTTTAACATTCCAAGTCTGACTTCATATAATTCTAACTGACAATATAGCCAAGGAATTCAATTTTGTTCTGTCTGAAGAAGCATTTATCCTGGTTCAGTGTCAAATTGTTTTTTTACAATTATGATGAATTGTTTTAGATTTTTGTTACGTTCGTACAGGTCCTGTCTACATACTGTCATGTTATCAATGCAAATGTAAATGAGCCTTTTAGTTGCTCTTTCTCGATTATTTCATGTATGATTCTCTGGAAACAGGATACTCCATTAGTTATGCAAATAGGATCCTGTGAAACTGATACAAATGGCTTCCCACTTCAAAGGCTGTATTTTGTCTATTGTAGGGTTTAATAGCTACTTGATGATAAGCACTTTGTAAATTGAGAATGCTGTATCCTCCATATTTGGCTATTTCACCGATCATATCATCTATGCAAGGTAGGGGTAAAACATCTAGTAATGTAAATTTGTTGATGGTTTATGAATAGTTAATGACCATTCTTATGATTTTCTGTAGCAGTGTTTAGGACCTGGGCTTAAGGAGAGCTGCTTGGCTCTATAAATCCCTTTTAACATTTGCTTGAACTCTATTAATCAATGATTGATTCTCCTTGGAATAACACCTTCATTTTAACTGTGATAGGTTTACAGTGTGGAGTAAAATTAAAAAAGAGAGCTGAGTAAGGTATGTTAATTTTAGTAAGGCCCTAATGATATTTCAACATGAAAATGTTGTTGAAGAAAATTATGGCCCCATATTATGTCATTACAGAGAGTCTTCATTGTTAGATGTTTTACATTTTTGTAGATAACTCCTTTTACATTTAGTTCCACATAGCAAAATCCCAGTACTTGTGTTGACAATGCAGCATTTGGCCATTGTTACTACACTGGAACATGGAAAGATTTTCCACTGGTTAACTTTTGCTATTTTCAAATTGACAAAAGTTCTCGCTTTTAGTATCTGACGGATTGGGATCAGTGGTTAGATTCTCTGGATAGAGCCCACATCTCATCATTACACTGGACTAGCAAGTTTAGCAGAATAAATTGTAATAAATAGACAAAGCTGAATATTAACTTTAGAAGCTTTATTCTGCTAAATTGAACTGTTAGGAATTAGATGGCTTTTATACAGAGTGGTTAGTATTGAAATAGGTAGATCATGATAGTTCATTATTATCACAATGTGTGACAGTATCGGGTGAATTGAAATTATATTGTTTTGAGAGGGAATTATTTGCTGAAAATTCCGATTTTTATTTCAGCAGGCAGTGCTCTTATACCCTGGTTTACTACATGCAAAGCATGTGGAGGCATTATTACTTTGTGGCTTTGGTCTTGGCCTTTGCATTTTAAGAGCCATTATGGTATTTTCTTTGCTATTCATCTTTTCAGTTCCTTTGAAACTTCATAATACAACTTTAAATTTAAGGAACATTATTATTTTATTTTCTGTGTAATAATAGTTGTGAATAGTTTAAATTCAGATAGAAGGCCTTTTAGGACCATGGCTATAACTTACCCTGATGTTTTTAATAAAGTTGCAGCATTTTCAGTTCTAATAATATAACCATTAATACTTTTGCCACTTGCTTTTTTGTAGAGTGGTTAATTCAGTATACAGAGAAATTATTTTTAGTTTCCCTTTTGGTAAGTAGAATTTGCATGCTTTTCTGCCATTGTCAGAGGCTTTCTCTCTTCTGTCATCAAGAAAGTGAATTAACTTGGTGAATACATTTGCATTCTTTTCACAGTACTCTTCATCATTGGGACAATCGTATGGTGCTAAGATCATTTTATGTAATTTTTGGATTTTCATGTATCCTAAAAATTTTACTTTCCATAATTCATATTTGGATTTGTTGCCATTGAAACAGTCTATTTCTGTGACCATTAATCTGTGCAGTAAATGTACATGGTCAAGTGTAATTGGCAAAATACTCAACAAACTGAACTGACAAAGCTTCCAATAAATAAAAAGAAGATAAAGAATAGGGAAAAATAATACCAAGCAAACTATATATATATATATATATATATATATATATGATAGGAAAATGAACAAGTAGGAAACAGATCTTAATCTAACATGTTTCACTTAAAGCTTTGTCAGAGATCAATATTATATATGCAAGACAAACTAGACAAAGCAACAGTAACAAGGTAAGGCAAAAAGTTCACAAAGTAAGGGTTCAGTTAAGTGATTGTAGCATTCTGACTTCAAGACAAGAAAGAACAAAAATAGGGTGGAGGAGATTGAGAAGTGGTTGATTTTTATTGGTTAGGAAGCAAACCCAGCAAGATTTGTCTATAAATTTGGGGAGGCATTTTTAGCAAACATTCCTACAATTGAAAAAAACATAATCTAATTTGTCTGAGGTATATTTCATGAAGTTATTTCATGTTCAGTTGTAAAACAAATATTTTGTATCAAATAAGATTTATTGATTTGATGTTGGGTGAACATCCTCTAAATGTAATTTCAGATTTTTTGCCAGGTATTGTATAAAGCAAAAAAATCTTTCCAATGTGATCAAAATATTTTTTTTACTGGTACACAATCATCATCACCAGCTGTATGGTAAATAATCAAAGAGTAAACAATGTTTCATGAAAATAATTTTGGATGTAAGAAATAAAATTCATGAACAAAATACCAAAGTATGTTTTTTTTTAATGCCATGTCCCTTCAGGATGTAGGTGATCATGGCTCTCCATATATTCTTTTCCTTTATCTGTGAATTTCTTGGAAAGATAGGGGAATGGTTTCCTGTTGCCTTCTCCATTGTTTGGAATTCAGAGTTTTCATTCTTACAGTAATTGCCACTCAAGGCTAGAGACCTCAGTCTACCCTGCTATTTAATCCATAAATGGCTAATTTAAATTTAAAATTCATTAACATTTTAAACAGATAAAATAATAGATGCAAAAGACTTACCTTAAAATTAATGCAAGTAAGACCAGGAGAAAATACTGCCTCAGTTTTTTTACCTTTTGTTTTAGTTTCACATTTTGAGATAGAATATTTGTTATTTTCAGGAGGTGATTGGTTGTCCTGAAAGAGATATTCATAGAAAACCTTTGAAATAATGTTCAGACCTTCAGATGAATATGATTTATCCAACTGCATCTATCATATGATTCAGCTTAAAAACATTAACAATCTGTAGTCAAAATATGTTGGTTTTAGTTTGGAATTACAAAAGAATGAGCAATAACCCTCTTAGGTTAGAACTTCTTTTTTCTAACTTTGAAGATTTACAGTTTATTTAAAATGTAAAAAACTGGAGGCCTATTTCAAATCTCACTGTTTCACTGGGAAGAACACCTTTTAGTTTCAGTTTGCAGCATTTTAGTGTTGTAGTCGGTATTCAAAGAAATATTTTGCTTTTATACTTGGATTAATTTTAACTTATTTAATTGAAGCAAGTATAAAATTTATTTATTTTATTTACTTGGGACTTACCATATTATTTTATGTCTATTGCAAACACAAATTTATTTTGTGCAAAATTCACTAAGAAAATAGAATTTAGGAATCTTAGCCTTGTCACTTGAATGTTTATTTAACATTTTTCTCTATGAAATTATTATTCATAAAAACACTTATGATAAACTTTAATTTTTGTGTAATCTGTATCTCATTTTCTAACAGGTACAAATGTTGAATTTTTACCACACTTCTTATACCATACTTTAAAATTTTGATTTAACTTGATTTGAAGAAATAATTTATTAATCTAATTTTTCTAGACATTCTTACAAATGTTGCAAAGACTTTCTCAAAAAAGTTAATTTTAATTATTTGTTAAGTTTAATTTTTAACAGACATTTTTCTTCCAAAAATGTTTTCTTTGATTCTGTCTTTACACTGTGAAATTTATTTTAAAATGGTATTATTTCTTACTCTCACTCTTATTTTATTTTTGAAAAACAAACTGGCATTTTATTGACCTCCCCATACTGTTTTAACATTTTACTTTAAGATACTGTTATTCATAAATATATTGATGACAAAATTTAATGTTTTACGAGTAATTTGTTTTTCTTTCTAAAAGTTATTTAAAAAAAAGGATGTTGAATTTTAGTTTAGTTTACCATTAAGAAACAAAATAGAAGCAAATGTAATATTTGTATACTACAAAATTAATGAAAAAGTTATCTAAGAAGGTTGTTATGTAAAGTTAATGTCATAATTAAATCCAATATCTTCAGATACTGTAAACAAATACAATATATGGAATATTAACACTAGCCTTACTGTTAAGCCATGCAGTTTTATGTCAGTTTTTTTCTCTAAGAATCATAAAAAGAATATTTATGACAAAATAAATCAGTATAACAATAGTTAATTTATTTCTAAGTAATAGAATAATTTACTTCATGTCATATTTTTGTTCCAGAATTCATAGTTTAAATATGGTTCTTGTTTCATTAAAACAGTTTTAGCATGGATAATTCAAAATTAAAATGCATATATTTTGTACACTCTTGTTAACAGGGTGGAAAGTGTTGGATCCAAAGCTTTGCCATATTATATATTAATTGTAATATGACCTTAGTAAAGAAAAAAATATACCAAGATGGAGAGAAGTAACTGAGTTAAATTATGCTCTTAATCTCTACTTTTTTTTCTCTTGATAATTGTGATCTAGTTAGCTTAATGTATCTTTTCAGATATTACCGTATTTGACGGCATATAAGGTGCAATTTTTTTTTTTACTAAAAATATCTTTTAAAATTCCCCTGCATCTTATATGCAATATGTAGGTTTAAAATTTGTGATAGCCGAAATTAGCTACCTGGCAACGCTTAGACTTTAGAGTAACTTTCATATATCTATGGTCATTATTTAAAAAGCTATTATGCAGATTAAAAGTGTTATCATTTATAATATTCATTATATTAATTTCATCAGGTTTGTTTCACTAAAATTATATGCAATAATTTAAATTATTTATTTGTAAAATATATTTGTTTCATTAATATTTTTCTTGTGATATCTTCCAGTTGCACTAGTATAAATACAATAAAAATTTTCATATCCTAATTATTCCATTAAGATGTTTACAAGAGTTAGGTTGTACAGATCACAGAAAGGAAAATTTTTAACTGAATTTCACTCCTTCATGTATGACAACAGCAAGAAAGAGGTTAAGCTACACTGTTGTGTACAAGCTTCATGTAATAAACTATGCTAAAGAGCATGGAAATAGAGCAGCTGCAAAATATTTTGATACGTTACTGGTGGTTACAGGAAAATAACATACAGGCAGTGAAGAAAGGAAACTGTAACCTTTACCACCCAGCCCTACATTGGCCTGAAATTGAAGAGGAAATTAAAACATGGGTTGTATATGAGAGGAGTACAGGCAGAAACATTACTATGAAAATGATAAGGAATGAAGCTAGAAGATTAGCAAATGAAAAGGGGATTCAAAACTTTATAGGAACAGAAGGATGGTGTTATCATTTTATGAAACGGGAAGTTTTGTCAATGTGTAAAAAAAACCTCAACTGCGCAGAGAATGCCAGCTATGATGACAAAATAGTAAAGTTTCATAAATTTGTTATACATGCTCGAAAAAGAACTCCTTTTGAACTAGACCAGATAGGAAACATGGATGAAGTCTCACTAACGTTTGATGTTCCATCAAACAAAACTGTGTATTAATGGATCCAAGACTATAACAATAAAAATCACAAACTATGAGTAAACTCATTATACAGTCATTCTTGAATGTTGCACTAATGGCACAAAACTGCCTCCTTTTCTGATTTTTAAGAGAAAAACTACACTGAAAGATAAAATATTAGGTTGGTGCAAAAATAATGTCGTTTTCTCACATATGTTACTATGTGAGAAAACGTCATTATTTTTGCACCAACCTAATACCAAAAGGTGTGCAAATTCATGTTTATCCAAAAGGCTGGATGGACAAAGCTGGTCTACAGTTATCACTACGAGTTGTATAGGAAAGATGTCCCAGTGGACTATTACGAAAGCACTTTCTTCTGGTTTGTAATCAGTTCTGAGCACATAGGACTGAATCCATTAAAAAGAAAGTATCAGTATTGAAAACAGAGATAGCAGTTATTCCTGGTGGATTAATGAGTCAGTTGCAACCTCTGAATGTGTCTTTGAATAGACCATTTAAGCAAAACAAAAGGAGCAATGGAACATGTGGATGGCAATGCCTGATCATGACCTTACACTTACAGGAAGAATAAAAAGACCCAGTATTGGACAAGTCTGTGAATGGGTGAAGCAAACTTGGGATAATATTAGACCAGAAATTGTTGTGAAATCTTAAAAACTCTCAATGGAATGGAAGATGACGCATTATTTAACAACAATGATATTAGTACTGAAAATGAGTATCAGAGTTTTGACAACGAAGATAACGAATTTTATGGATTTGAAGATGAATAAAATTTTAATAGTAGCTGTACTGTTTTGCTCAGTTGTAATAATTACTTGATTTTTATTTTGTTTTCTTATGTTTGGATATAATAAAGTTTTTATAGGCTTCTTTTTTCTTATTATTTTTCATTTAATTGTAATCAGGACTTGTTTAACCAAAATAATACCTCATAAATATAGCATAGGCTGTACCATTTACTAATAATTTTACTAATTTTTTCTTGATTTGCTCTGTTGAAATTGGGGTGCATCTTATATGCTGTCAAATACGGTACCTAGTTTCCAGCAATAGCCCATAAGTTTTGCATCTTTGCTTGCAAAATGAATTACAAAAGTCAACAAGGCAAAACAGTGTGGGGAGGTCAATAAAATATCAGTTTATTATTTTCCAAAAACAAAATGAGAGAGAGTGAGATGGAGAAAAGTGGTTCTAAATGTTAGAGTTAATACTATCATTTGTTAATTACACTGGGCTTCAAACTTTGATAAAATAAAAGTTCATTGAAAAATGCACCCACAAAATCCACCAATTGTATGGTTAAATAATAAATAACATCAGTTGTTCAAAGGAATACCAAGTCTACAGTACTGTTTGAAACCAAGTGAATGGTGAAATGAATGTTTTTTTTTTTGAATTTGATAAAACTATATGTATTTCAAAGAAAAGTCTTATAAACGACAAAATAGACTGTGTATCCAGTTGTAGCATTTTTGGTCAAAAAATATATACTTGGTCAAAATTGGAAGAAGTTATCTGTGATTTAAATTCCATGGATTTTGATCATGAGGATATCATGAGCCAGTGGTTTTCAGCAATGGCCCGCAAAATGGTCAGAATGAAATACAGCCTAGAAATAAGCATATATGCTTTTGAGTACTATACAACATTCACTGTACAATAAATCAAAAACAAATTTTCAGCAACATTAACAAGGATTGCATCAAAAATTAAAATAAAAAAAATGAATAAAAAAATCCTTTCTTTTGTCTGTGTTGAATACTCTTAATGCCAGTCAAAAAGTTTACATAATTCTTCATTTTAACAGTTCTCAAATGGAAAGAGTCTAGAAAGTTTGGAAAATGTTAAAGCTTTGGTGAACTGTAGTAAGATTATTTGAAAAAGAATTTCATTGAGCAATATGAATATTAATGTTATTAAAAGCAATCAAAAGGGAAGTTTTAAAGTGATAAAAATTGAGTAAATTAAGATTACTGGAAGTGGAGTTTCTATCTTAAAATGTTTTCAGATTAGAGCTATTAAAGAGAGAAATATATTGACAGTTTTATTGTTCTAGTTTTTCTGTTAATGAGATGAGATGAGAATAAGAAAAAAAAACAAACTGTAAACCAAGATTCTGGAATTGGTATTGAGAGATTAGGGAACACAACAATCCAATGTTAAATTAATAAACAACATTAGAAAATAAAAGGATTAAAGATGGCACTGATACTTGAAAGATCTTATTTGTGAGCTAATTAGAAGAGAAAACATTAGTTTTAATATCACTGCTTATATACATTAAAAGGCAAGCATTATCCTGGCAGTTATGGATTCAATCACTGTAAAGTGCAAAGCAAAGGTTCAATTACAAGGTACAACCAGATATAGAAAAAAGCAAAAGCATCACAAACACATCTCAGTAAGAAGGCTGATTAACTCATGGAATTTTCTAGTTGCAGTCATTCAACTGGATCCATATAGCAATTCTTTATCTTCCATGATACATTGTTGTTTTTATTTACAGCCACTTGCAGAGAAAATCTGTTATTCATTAAAAAAAAAAAAACCCCCAAAAAAACCCCCAAAAAACGGAAAAGTTGCAGAAAAGGAACCAGATGAACAAATGATTTATTGAAAAAGCCCTAACAGCTAAAAGAAAAAAAAACATGGATTGACTACAAAAAAAGTCAATGACATGATCTATCAATTTTGGATAATAGAATGTTTAAACATATTCAAAATTATACAATATAGTAAAATTTATAACCAATGCAATGAAAACCAAACACGAAAAGTGTAAAATGAGAATCACTAGTCAATGTCAACATAAAAAAGACTCCCTATCCCATTACTTTTTAGAAAAGCAATGATACTACTTAATAGTAAAATTGTAAAAGGTGAATATAAATTTAGTAATTCATCAGAAAGACAACTATTTGTTGTCCATGAACAATGACAAATTTGCTGAAAGTAAAAATGAACTGGAAACATTGGTTCAATGTCAGAAATTTAAACTAAGACATTTTAACATTGTAATAGAATTCAGAATTGAAAAATATCCAATGTTGGTGAAATAAGGAAAATAGGAATTAGCAGGAATCCAACTAGTCAAAAATGAAATAATCAAAACACTAGATAGAAAGAAAATTAGAAATTTCTTGAAATACTGAAAAAAAGATTCAATTAAACAGAGTGAGAAGAAGAAACATCTTAAAGAACAAGGAGTTTTGTAAAGAAGAATTACCTACAGAAACCTTATAAAAAGGCATAGATACATGAATAGTATTATTTAGATATTTATTACCACTCCTGGACAAGAAAAAACAAATATTTATGACCATGCATAAAGCCTTACACATAAGAAATGATAGTGAAAAGAATGATAAAGAGAATTCAACAGTACTGAAGAGTATATCAAAGGATCAAAGGGCTTGAAGATTACGCACAGCAGAGCAACAAGAGATTAATTATGACAGAAGCAAGCAATAGGAATTGCAAACAAAAATCAGGGAATAGTTGAACAGAGGACATTTGCAGAGAGAAATAAAATCACAACAGCAGCTCAAAACAAGTGTATTGCAACAAACAATATTAAGGCTCAGAGAGACATAATTCTAAGCAGAAAATGGGTTAAGCCCAAAATGAAATGTAAACTGGAGAATAGAGAGATAGAAAGAGAGAATGGAAGACATTTTCCCTGGTAATGTGAAAGTAAAGAAAGGGCCATCTGGGTTGAGTTTATTTTTTTTATCTATCGAAAATCTGGTATGAGAGTAAAGCATATTGTGAAATGGCTTTATATCTTTCCTGGGAAATTAGAAAAACACGTCATTTGCAAAAAGGGAAACAGATGAGAATTATATTTTTGTTAGCGAAAACGAATTGAGAAATGAAGACAACAAACCCATTGTGAGGATAAGAATTATGAAAATTGATCTGTCATAACAGGCACGTGATCTGGTTTATGTTTTTGCTAAGATGGTAACCAGCCCAAGGATGCAAAACAGTTGTCACTCTTTCTCTCTCTCTTTTTTTTTTTTTTAAAGAATTTAGGTAAACAAATATATTTTTTATTGATGAAAACAAATTGGGAAATAATTTTTATCTATTGCTTGAAAGGTTAAAATGAGAAGGAAGGCGCAGAATTTAGCCCCACCAGTGTGGAGATGTGGTATGAGATGTGAAGTAAAAAGGGAGGAATGATCCTTGTAACTAAGGAGGGTGGATAATTCTCCAAATTTGGAAAATCGATTATGGAAGTAGAAATAGGGAAGAAAGAAAACCTTAATTGGGATTAATGAAAATTGGGGAATCACTGAATCCCCAGAGCCCTTAAGCCCCATGACAGTATTGGGTTGAAGTGCATATAAGCTCAGAGACTTTAGGCTGAGATCACGCACTGAGTGTCTCTGATGATAATTATAGAAGCAGTCATTAGTTATTCATAGTTTACTTCAGTGATTGTTGTGATTAATCTCTGCAAACCAAATGATGTTGCTGTGGTTTTAATAGCAACTGAATTTTTAGAAAGTCTAGATACTAGGTCCAACATCAAAGATGAACTGGCTAAAGGGCTCCAAATGTTTGACTATAATTTACTTGTAGTGGAGTGGATGGGAAGCAATTTCATCACTTTCATAAGGGCATAAGTGCAAGGCTAACAAACTAACCCAACTAGAGTTTAAATGCAGTTTGAAAATTCCATTCTCCATGCCATTAACAGTTAGGCTACCTTCACGAATTTAGAATAGGAAACTTGATAATGGAGGGATAAAATGCATCAGGTTGCAAAAAGAATTTGGGGAACTAAGAATCATCTATTATATTAACAAATATGATATTAAGATATTAGCAGAAGTGGAAATCTGAGCTGGTAGAGGGAATAAGATAACAGCATTATGAAACATGAAGTGTGTGTGTGTGTGTATAATTAATACAATGATTCCTAAATGTGTGATTATTCACAAGTTATGTTGATCAGAAGTTTTATTAGGGATTGATTGATTGATTGTTTTGTTTAACGGCATCTCAACCTTAGTGGTCATTTTATGCCGAAAATGGGTTTGAGTGACTTTAAAAGAATCTTAAGTTAAATGTGTTTCTTGGTTTGAGTAGGCATCTTGAAGTAAGCAGTTTTATGGAGGTATATATCTTGATATATTTGTGTTTATCCCAATCTCTTCTAGATTTTGTTATAGAGACCAGTTTCTCTTATATATTCAAGTATTTTTGAAGGTTTTACTTAGAGGAATATTTCTTTCAGGTTTGTTTCTTTGTAATACCTTTGGCAAGTTTGCTTCAAGTCTAAACAATTTGTCAAAATGTGACGTATTGTATAAGCCTCCTGGCATGGTATTACAGATTGGAGCTGCCTCCTTCTTAAGGAGGTAAGAATGGGTGATGCTCGAGTGGCCCATATGTAGTCTTGATAATGTTACTTGTTCTTTTCTAGTCATTTCACTGTAGTCATTTATTTCTCCAATTTGTTCCTTTATTGCGTGTAATTTGTTATTGGTGTAAGAATTCCATGATTCTTGCCATTTGTTCATTTGACGTTTGTTAATTGTTGCTATTAGGTCTGTGAAGGGAATTTTATCTTTTGAGGGTTCCAGTTCTAGTGCTTTTTTTGCTGCCTGATCAGCTCTGTGATTCCCCTTTATACCGATATGACTGGGTACCCAGCAGAAGACTATTTCTTTATTTTTAGTAATTACATTGATTTTGTTTAGGATTTTAGTTGTTAAAGGGTTGTCTGTTTTTCTATTTTCCAATGCAGTTAGTACTGAATTATTATCTGTAAAGATAATGTGTTTCTTTTCTTCACTGTTTTCAATTATATTCAATGCCAGTTCTATGGCTGATGCTTCAGCACTGTAGATTGATGCTTTATCAGGGAGTCTTTTTAATAGTTTGTTTTTGTTGTTCACTGCGACACATGCAACTTTATCTCCAACTTTGGATCCATCTGTATATATTTCCATGTGGTTTTGGTATTAGTCTTTAATACTTTGAAGTTCTTCGTGGTATATAATTGGGTTGGTTTTTGCTTTTGAGTACTTGCTTAAGTCAAGTATTATTGTTGGTTGTTTTGCCAACCAAGGTGGGTATTTCAGACTAACTAACAGATTTGTGAATTATGGATATATCTATTTCGGCTTCATCTTTACCTTGTTTGATTCGTAGTCCATATGGTTTGATGGCCTTTTCTTTTTTTTCAAACAAAACTCTGTGTTGTGGCTGAAAGACGCACTTGTATGTAGGATTTGAGGGACATGATGCTAATTTGATATAATATTGTAATGCCAATTTTCCTCTTCTCATTACCAGTGGTGGTTCATGTGCCTCTATGTACAGGCTCTCAACTGGGGTAGTGGCAAATGCTCCTATTACTAGTCTGAGCCCTTGGTGATGGATAGTGTCCAACTCTTTGATATATGATTTCCTTGTCGATCCATAAATGAAACAGCAATAATCCAGTTTGGATCTTATTAGTGTTCGATAGAGTTTCAGAAGTGTTTTTTTATCAGCTCCCCAGTTTGTATAGGCTATGACTCTCAGTTGTTGGATAGATTTGTTACACTTTTTCCTCAGGTACTTAATATGTGGAATGAAAGTGAGTTTTTGGTCAAAGATGATACCGAGGTATTTATATTGTTTAACCCCGGTTATTGTGTCCTTACCAAGTTTCAATATAGGATCATTATGCATTTTACGATGTTGGCAAAAATGCATATACTCGGTTTTCTCTTTAGAAAAACTAAATCCATTATTTGTAGCCCACTCATTAATTTTGTTTAGGCTTAGTTGCAGTTGCCTTTCAATTGTGCGTATATATTTTGCTCTATAGCATATCATTAAATCATCTACATATATGGCACATTCTGTTCCAGTATTAATGTTTTTAATTATGTTGTTATTCTTTATATTAAAAAGTGTTACAGAGAGTATACTGCCTTGTGGCACTCCCATTTCTTGTTCTTTCCAAGCTGAAAGGGTATCTCCAAATTTCACCCTGAATTTTCTATCACTCATAAAATTTTTAATCAGTATTGGCATTCTGCCCTTCAATCCCATTTCCTTCAAGTCTTTCATTATCCCATATTTCCATGTTGTATCATATGCCTTTTCCAAATCAAAAAACACTGATACAATGTGTTCTTTTTGGATGAAACCTTCTCGTATGTATGTTTCTAATTTTACTATGTGGTCAATAGGGCTCCTCTTGTTTCTGAAGCCTGCCTGATGTTCTGTGATCAGTTTGTTTCCAGATACCACACCAGCCTTTTATTCACCATTCTTTCAAAAGTCTTGCATACACAGCTGGTGAGTGCAATAGGGCAGTAGTTCATTGGATCCGTAGGGTTTTTGGAAGGTTTGGGCATAGGAATTATTGTGGCTTGTTTCCATATATTTGGGATTTTTCCAGTAGTCCAGATATCATTATAGATTTTAAGCAAGTATTTTTTTGGCCCTCTGGGCAATTGCTTTAGGAATTCGTAATGAATTTCATCGGGACCAACAGCTGTGTTATGTGCTTTTTTTAAAGCGTCTTGTAATTCTGTTAACGTGAATGGTTGGTTATAGATTTTGGAGTTATCTGAATGAAAATTGATTTCTTTTTTCTCCTCGCGCTTTTTGATCATTTGGAATTCTTTTTTTTGAGGATTGTTTGAGGAGGAGTTTTTAGCAAAGTTTTCAGCTAGGTGTTCAGCTATGTCTTTTTTATCTGTAATTCTGGTGCCCTTGTGGGTGATATGTTGGTAAGGTTGTCTGTTGTTTTTCCCTGAAATTTTTCTAATCATGTCCCATACTTTTTTAGATTTAGTGTCTGAATTCATTTTACTAACATATTGCTGCCATGATGATTGTTTAGCCTCTTTAATGGTCCTGCATGCCTTAGCTCTATCATTTTTATAGGCATCTAAATTTTCTTTGGTTGGACGATTTTTAAATTTCCTAAGGGATGCTCGTCTAGCTCTCACAGCTACTTTACATTGTGTGTTAAACCAGGGGTTATTGAATTTAGCAGAGGGTGATCTTTTGGGAATATTTTGTTCTGCGACTGTTTGTAATGTGATTGTAAAGTATGTGATATCATCTTCTTTATTTATATTTGCTTCTGGTGTCAATTTTTCTTGACATGCATTTTGGAAACCTTGCCAGTCTGCCTTTTGAATATTCCATCGAGGTGTTTTATTGTCCCTTTCTGGGTCTGGCCTTCTAATATGATAGGGAAGTGGTCACTTCCACAGGTCTCATCATGTACTATCCAGTGATAATTCATGTAAATGCTGGAATCACATATTGTTAAGTCAATGGCTGATAATGTTCCAGTTGCTGGGTGCAGATATGTATTAGCCCCATTGTTATAAAGGCATAATTGGTTCTGATCTAAAAATTCTTCTATTATTTTCCCTCTTCTGTTTGTATCCTTATTGCCCCACATTTCACTGTGACTATTAAAATCCCCCATCAGTATGAAGGGTTTAGGTAATTGTTGAATCAGTTCATTCAGCTCTCTCTTGTCCAGCGTATCATTTGGAGGTAGGTATAGTGAGCAGAAGGTCACTGTTTTTTGTAATGATACTAATACTGCAATTGCTTGTAGTTTTGTCTTTAATTTGATTTCGCTTTGAATGATGTTGTTATTAACTATAATTGATGAGCCACCTGAGGCTCTATCTCTTTGATCATTTATGTAGTTGTATGATGTATATTTTTTAATGTGAAGTGAGTCTTGATTTTTGATGGGTTTCCTGTAAACATATGACTGCTGGGCAGAAATTGGTGATGAGAAGCATCAATTCACAATGGTTGACCTTCTCACCCCTTATGTTCCATTGGAGGATTCTGTAAGCCATTTATTTTGAAAGCTGTTTTAGTTTGGATGTTCGAGGTTTCTGTTTCTCGGTATCCATTGGCTCCAAGACTTCAAATTGGTTCTGTATTTGTTCATTTTTTTTTTCCTGTGTAGTCGAGGATTCTCTCCTTCAACATCCATTGATACTAAGGCTTCAAATTTGTTTTGTATTTGCTTTTCCTTTTTTTTTGGTTGTGATTTGGATATGGATGGTAGCATAGGTTCTTGTTTGGCAGAAGTAATTTTGTTATTTTTCATTTGGATTGGGTTTGTACCCTCAGGTTTTTCCTCGATTACTTGTTTTATTTGTTCTTTGCAATTTGAATTAGAGATGGATATTGCTATTGTTTTTGTTGCTATTTCTTTGGTCCCTTCCTCTTTGTTGGTCTGTTTTATGAGGGTGACTTTAGGTTTTGTTATAGCTGGTTTGATTTCTTGTATGAACCTCAGCCAGTCGTTTGGTCCCAATTGTAGTAGTTTCTCTACTAACGCCTCATATTTATCTCATTTGGTTGTTGTTTCTCTTGCAACCTGTGAGTAAGTTTCCCCTTTCATATATCCTTCCACTATTCTACGAGCCTCAGGGAAGGAGATGTTTTTGGTGTGTTTCATGGTCATAATTTCTTTTTCTTTTTTGAATGCATCACATTCTCTTGAGTAGGAGGGGTGTTCTCCTCCACAGTTTGCGCAATTAGTTTTTTCTTTACATTCATTTGTAAGATGGCCTGGGTCTCTTCGTCCACATTTACCACATGTCGTTCGTTCACGGCATCCATCCTCATGGTGGCCAAATTTTTGGCAATTATAGCATCGAAGAGGGTTAGGGATAAATTGTTCCACCCTTTCTATATTATACCCAATCTTTATTTCTTTTGGTATGATAGGTGTGTTGAAAGTTAAAATATATGTATTTATTGCTATTATTTTTCCTTCCCTTTTTATAGAGATCCTCTTCACATCAATTACTCCTTGACCTTTTAGTTCTGTTTTAATTTCCTCAATTGTGCATAATGTGAGTTCTCTGCTTCGCACTACTCCTTTAGAGGAATTTAATTTTTGATGAGGGTAGGCTTGTATTTTCACATTATGAAATTTGGTCATTTTCAGGAGGGAGGTGGCATGTTGTTTCTTCTCTACCTCTATTAGTAGTGTTCAGTTTCGGATGCTCTTCACTGTTTTAGCGGGAACATTGGTGGATATTACTTTCTGTATCAGAAAAGGGGATAATTTGCTCAATGGAGTCTCTTCCATAGATTCTAATATTATGAATCTGGGAACGTTTTCCATAATGTTATGGTCCTCCTCAGAGTCGGAATCCATATGTGGTCTCTTAATGGATTTATTGGAACTTAATTTGCCTAAGGGGTTTTGTTTGTGTTTGTTTTCCATTTAAATGTGTCATCTGATTCTTTGACTGTGCTCCCCACCCACCTATCCATGTCGGAGCCCATAATTGGGATCCGTCAAGGGGGAAACCCTATCGCCTTGACGGATCAGGGACTACACAATCAGTATACTCATCAGCGTGAGAGACCCAGAGCACCCGTCACATCACCTTGTTCACCACCCCATAACATCAGTGCACAAGTGGATGGTCTGCAGCCATGTCTGGGCCTATGGGTCTCAACATTGACAATTGACCCTCAGCCAGAGCCTTCTAACATCTGTTTAGTTACTTATAGAAATTTGGAGCTTAAGTATTTTATTTTGATAGATGGTGTTTTTTTTTTTTTATTATATTGTGTTTGGGAGTAGATGTTAGGGCTTGACCTGACCAGCCGATTGATCGGATCGGGCCCCTCCGACCGCCCGTCTAGTCCAGGTAAGGGCCAAAGTGGTGTGTTGCAGGACCATGACCTCTTTTCACCCGGATCATGGTCTGCTCAACCACCAGGATCCAGTCCCCAGGCATCACGGGTCGCCACCCACGGCCAACAGGTGGCCCCCTTGGGGGACTTTTACCCCCTGCATAGGTGCAGTCGGCGTATTCTGAAGCCCTGCCAACAGGGCGTTTATTAGGGATATTTGTTAAAAAAGGGATTTAATAAGTACATAGAATTTAAGCTATAACCACATGTGTCTATTCGTCTATTATTCAATCTCAACTAACCTGAAGTAACACGCAATTAAAAATTAGATAAATAACTCATTTAAAGTTAAATTTAAATATTGAACAGAGTAAAAGGTTTAACAAAAAATAAAAAAAATTTTTATTAAAAGGTTTAACTTTGCTTTTCATCACAATTGCAGTTGATATTATCTAATTAGACTGTAATTAAAACTTAAGTGGGGCACATTAGCTGATCATATGTTTTTTCTTTTTCTAGTACACGTACTGTGACATATTCAAAATATTACATAGAAGACATTAGGGAACCAGAACTGTAACTTTATGTGAAGTGATCATAAAGAAGGGTGATTTTAAAAGAAAAGAAAAATTGGTGCAAAATAAATGTAAACAAACTGGTGACTGGTTGGGCATATGAAGAAAGATTATACCGAATTAAGGTGTTGAATAAAGATAAAATAATTTGATTATTTCTAAATTCTTATAGATTTTATATACATAGGACAGTGAAGATAAATTGCTGAAGGCTCAAAAGCTCTCTGCAGGAGCTAGCCTAAAGTCCGCCCAAACGATGGCTTATAGGCTAGTTCAGACATAAACCCTATCTGATGTCATCAAAATTTAATAAGCCATTTTAAAATTGAACAAATCTTAAAATATGATTAAAAAAATTGAATAAGTAGAATAATAGCAGCTACAAAGATCTAATTGAAAATAATAGACAAAGCAAATTCTAAAGAAAAAATAACTTTCCATAAAGTATTCATTTTATTTATACAAAATTTTTGGCAATTTAAGAGCAATCAAGACATTTTCATAATTATTATATTTACTGCCAATCATTATTAAATTGCAGTTATTAAAAGTCAATTGTAATTGTTAAAAATAAAGCATTTTTATAGGAGAGGGTAAACAAAATGCAAAATGAAAATATTGAAATTTTTTGAAAGAATGTTTCTATTGAAATTTTAACTTACCTGAATAAACTGAGGAAACATTTTCCTCTTTCTTTCATTTTCGCTGATTTTTTTCATTTCCTAGGAGAAAAGAACAACATGAAAAATATAAAGTATCAGCGTTAAATTTACTAAAAAAATTATTTTCAAATATGCATACAGAAATATTTCTAAAAAAATAAAAACAAAAATGAACTTAATTGTCAAATAAACACTTGAATTTGAAAACTATGAAAAATCAATTAATGGATTTGAATGTTAAATTTGATATTTATTCATTTAATACTAAAATTATGTATGAAAAGGTCACTATATTTATTTTTTTATAACCCCCCTCCCACATGCACACCTAATGCTCTTATTTAATTTTAGGATTCATCAATCTGAAGTCTGGCATTTATATAGTGGAAAGATAAATCCCAGAAGAATTTAAACCAATTTTATTTTTTCTGAGAAAGGAATTAATTCACTGAATTTTAAAATTTTAAAATGATAAACTGATTTATCATCTTTTTATTTCAAATATTAAAATTTTAAAATTATTTATTTTAATATTTTTGTTATCTTAAGTGTTTTATCATTAATATTCCACACAAATACAATTTTTAAAAATTAATGATGTATTAATAATCTAAAACTGTAAGAATTATCCAAAAATAGAATTAAAAAAATTTGCTTTTGTTAATTATATATTATGTATTCAGTATACAGAAGCCACTTACATAACTCATGATTTTAAAAAAAATGACAAAAAATAAACCTTAACAGCTAAAGTATTTTCTTCACTGAAGATGATATGGTAAAATATGCTTTTCTTTTGTAACAGATCAAATAAACAAATTTCTGACTTTTTTCTAAGATAAAAAAAAAACAAACAAAAAAAACAAAAGCATACAAGTATTTTAATTATCCAGTGTTGACATCTCGAATGCAGTTTTATTTTTGTTGTTTTTACTTATCTGTACATTATAATCTACAAATAACTCAAAGAAATACTACTTTCAATTAGACTAACTGGAGGTGCCAAGCAATAAAATTTCTCCAGAATTAATCAAAAGAAGGAATCACATTGGGCCTCATATTTCTTTGGTGACTAGGTGAAAATTATAACATAAGCTGGCATTTGGCACATTCATCTGATATTGCATATTTGGATGAAAATTTATTCTTAATGAAAAGAAAAAAAAAAAAAAATTTCCCAGTAAACTATCAAAAGGTTCCCAGAGCATTTTTTTTTTATTGAGAAAGATAAAGTTTTGGTGAGGATGAAATTGTGAAAATAAAAGATATAAAATATGTACTTTAATAAAGCTAATGTGAAAAATAAAAAAGTCATTAACTTAAATCAAATAATTGTTTAATCATAATATTACTGGTAATGGTAATAACACTGATTTACAAAAAAATTAAGGCAAGCATAAAAATAGGTATCTAACTTAATTTTGGGATGCTGATTTCAGATATGATAAATTCTAATTTTTTAGACATACATGTATAAATATATGTACATGTATACATATAGGTGTAAACATAAAAGATTTAAATGTTTCAGTAATAAACCATAGTAAACTATGATTTACATATGAAGTCACAAGCAATGACTATTACCCATGAGGCAGAAGAATGCATACTACTTTCTGTGAGTCAGTAACACTACACTACAATGGTGTCACCAAGACCTAACAAACCAAATGAACAATTATCACTTGATAATTATGAATACTCACAAGTGTCACTTAGGATTCTTGCAGCTAAAACTAAAACAAAAAAGCTAAAGGATTCAAACTCTATTGGAGGAGAAAACCAAATAACATGCAACTAGATATGGGAAGTGATGTGATGTTGATACTCAGACATTTCTGGAAGAACTTAGGTAAACCAAGATTAAAGAAAAGCCTATGTTCAATTGAATCAGTTTGACAGATCCATGTTAAAAACATTAGGCTATTTTGAAGCCTATGTGGAACAAAAAATAAGTTTAACATATAACCAATTATTGTGGCAAACTGTGAAGAGAATCATGGTCTAATAGGAAATGATGTGTTGAACATAAATTTGACAAAATTAGTGAATAAAGTCAAAGAAGAAGAAACCATGAAGTTTAAAAATCTATGAAGTGAAGTTAAAACTAAAGGAAAATTTTTTTTATATTTTGAAGCACAAAAAGTGCCAGTTCATTTACTACCAATTGTGGAAAAAATAAAAAGTTACTGGAACAAGATCTACTGGAATGAGTTCCACTAGGAGGGAGCAAATGGGCCAGCCCGTTAGTAATTTTAAGAAAGAAAGAAGGGTGGGAATCTGCACATTTGTAGTGACTACAAAATAGGTGTAAACCAAAAAAGATGTGCAGACTCATATCCTATCCTCAATGTAAAATGGGTTCTGAACTCCATTGCAGGTATGAAAACATTCTTGAAAATTCATCTAAAGTTGGCACACAATCAAATACCAATTGATGAAGACTTTAAAGAAGTTTCACCAATAAACACACCAATAGGCTTATTAACATGGAAAAGAATGCTGTATGGAATTAAAAATGCAAGTGCAATTTTTCAAAAATATAATATTCTATTACCAGGATGACATTTGTGTTGGTGCTATTAATGATGAAGAATTAAAATGGAAAACCAGTACGGTTTTCAATAACTTAAAAAATTCTGTATTATCAATTAATGAAAAAAAATGCGTGCACAACACTAAAAAAATACCATTATGGGGATATTCTATATCTAAGGAAGGCATATCCCCAGACCAATTGTTAATTGACAAAATACTAAAAGTTGAAGTACCTAAGAACAAAAAAAACTGAAATCTTTCTTAGGATTTGTAAATTTCTACAGATGATATGTAAAGTGATGCTCCAATCTGACAGAACATTTTGTTATTTTAAGAAAAAAGAATGTGAAATTTATTTGGACAAAAAAGCAAATGGCATTTGAAAATTTAAAAGCTGTTCTGGCAAAGAAGCAAGTAGTAAAAATATTTGACCCTAGAAAGGAAATAGTAGTAACAACTGATGTGAGTGAACATTCAATTTCAGGCATATTAGCTCAGGATGGTCATCATATTATGAATTTTTCAAGAAAATTGCCAAAAGCTAAATTGAACTATTCAAATATTGAGAAAGAAGTGTGGGCCATAATATGCAAAACAAATAGATTTCTACTAAGGTCCAACCATAGAACTTTAAAATTCATATTTAATCCTAGAAAGGAAACGTCTTCTAGAATTTTAATATGGGCCTTAATGTTAATGGTATTTGACTTTTAGATTGAGAACATTCTGCATGTAGATGCTTTGTCAAGATTAAGGTTTATTACTTCTAAAAGTGTGAAAGAGTAGGAAAAATTCAAAGATATTTTCTGACACTGGGTCAAAACTGATATTTTGTTGATAGACAAATTTAGATGAGGATACAAAGCAAGATCCCATATTGAACGGTATAAAAATTAACAAGTGGAATAATTGCTCATGGGCAGAAAGACATTTTAAAGAGGTTAAACACAAGTTAACTGTAGAAAAGGGTGTAATTTGTAATGGAGACATAGTGGTTCTGCCAGCAACACAAAATTATAAAAATTATACATGATGATGTTTATTGCGGAATAACAACTATGCAAAGGAGATTAAGGCTAGAGGCATGGTGACAAAGTTATTCTACAGATGTAGAATATATAAAAAAGGTGTAAAATGTGTACTGATAGAAAATTTAGACAGACAAAATACATATATGGCCTAAAGAAGTTCAACCTTGGGACAGAGTACACATGGAGCATGCCCATGTTAATGGAGTATGATTATTATTAATACTGGTAGATTCATATTCAGGCTGGCCAGAAGTAATACAGGTCTCCAATAAAAGAAGTTCAACAGTGAAACAAGTGTTAAGGATCATATTTTCAAGAAATGAAATTCCGAAAACACTAATATCTGACAACGCCCCAGAGTTCTGTGACGATGAACTATGCCAACTCTGGAACAAAATTGGATGCAAACCCCACCCCATCTGCAATCAGACAGATTTACAGAAAGGATGGTGCAAACAACAAAAAAAAGAATTGAAATTATGTGTACAATGGAAAAAAACATTTCTTGCTAGATTATTATTGCTAAGTTATAGGACAATACCACATGCTGGAAATCAAAAAGCCTGTCTGTCTGCCCTCATGGGTAGACAAATTAGAGCCCCATTGACAATGTTACCAATGAAAAATTATGATATAAAAAGAATAGCGAATTTAATCTACAAGAGGCAAAGTGGACACTATAATAGAAAAAATGGAAATGGGATATTAGATTGCAACCTGATAGCAATGCAGAAATGTATATAGAGCCTGAAAGTAATGAAGGCAAAAGTGTTATGTCAAGGCAAGACAAGCTTGACAGTGAAATCGAGACTAATTTGAGTCTATATTATGATGAACAAGAACAATCTTTTAAGAAACACTCCTATAAAAAAAAGAAAAAGATCAAGATCTCCCATATCTAGACAATCTCTTAAGGAGAGGGCAGAAGATAGTGAGCAGACAAAAGCTCCCATTAGTACCAGCGAAAATAAGGGGATAAAAGCTCTTTGGTACAAGGAGATGAGGTAACTCATTTACATGTAAAGTCACAAAGACTATAAATAACTACAGATATTACCCATGAGTTAGTAGATTATGTACTACTTCCTGTGAGTAACACTACATTACATAAATATGTGTATAAGACCAATTTGTGGATACTGAATTCAAATTAATACTTGATGATGACATGCCAGAATGTCCTATTTTTATCAGTCCTGTAATGTCCTATACCTATATACAACCATTTTATATGTTGCATACATATTTATATTAAGATTTTGTGACAATTCATGTAATATGATATATAATATGATCAGTGTTTATTTTTAAGTATTTTTTGTATACTGTTATATATTTTTCCAATGGCATCAGACACATCAATACACTGATGATACATCAACAAGACTGATTCATTCTTTTACATATGTGGGGATTACATGACAATAGCATATCACCAAACAATTATTTCCCTTCTGAGAACTGCTTACTATTTTAACTGTAAAATTAGAGATCAGGATAAATCCTGGGTCCCACAAATCTTTTGTAAACCCTGTTACAAAGAACTAACTACATGGTTTGATGGCAAGAAAGTGGTCTTTAACTTTGCAATCTCAATGATTTTGTGGGAATCACAAAACCATGAAGATGATTGTTATTTTTGTCTAACAAGTATAACTGATTTCAATGTTTCTTCCAGAAAAAAAAAAAAATATTACAACCTTCTCTCAGCTACGAGACCTGTTCCCCACTTGGATAGTTTCCCAGTCAGCAAATGAGGATCTTCCTTCATCAGATGAGGAAATACCTTCAGTGGAGGATCCTGCTAAGTCTGTGGCAGTGATCACCACTAGATCACCCAAGATTTGAATGACCTTGTTCATGATTTGTACCTATCTAAACAGCAATCAGAGCTCCTGGCATATCCTGGCTGAAGCAGTGGAACAGGGTGTCATGGCAGATATAAGGATGAGCATTTTCAGAACATGGAACAATGAGTTTGACTCATTCTTCAACATTGAAAACAAGTTGGGTTACTGTAAAAATGTCACTGGTTTATTCATTTCCTTTTGGCTTTCCACACAACTCTTCAGATTGGGAACTTTTCAGAGACTCTTCTAAGCAAAGTCTGAAGGCTGTACTTCTGCACAACGTGAATAAGAACCCTGGCATAATCCTTGCCCACTCAATTCATCTGAAGATGTTGTATGACAATATGGAGCTCCTTTTGGGAGCTGTCAAGTAGTAACAGTGGAGTCTCTGTATCTTGGTCTAATGAAGAATTTTGTCAAGGCCATGAACAAGAATGGTGCAGATTTCTAACACATGTGCACTCTGTTCCAAATCTCAAAGAGGGTATCTTCATTGGACAAGATGCTGAAGGATAAGGAATTTGAGAACTGAGAGCATGGGAAGCATTTAAGTTAGTTTACTATAGCTTCCTTGTCAATATATGTGCATTAGAATTAGTGTGCTGAGAAGTTGTTACAGGCTTATGAGGATATTGGGTACCAAATGTCACTCAAGATTCACTTTCTCCACTCCCACCTCAATTTCTCCTCTCCGAACCTTGGATCACTGAGTGATGAGCATGGAGAAAGGTTCCACCATGACATTACAAAGATAAAGAAAAACAATCAAGACAATTGTTACCTTCATTATAATGGTGGACTTATGCTAGATGGTACTATGTGACATCCTGGAGGCATAAAAAAATCAAAAAAAAAATTCACTTCTCACTATGATGTGTATATATGGTATTAACAAATAATAGTAGTATTTAGTTCTGTCAGTACACTGTATCTGTGTTGTGTTTTTTTTCTGTAGTATGCAATTTTTAATATTGTATGAAATAAACATTGTATTATTGTATGATATTGTATTATTGTATAATACTGTATGAAATAAACATTGTATTATTATTTTACTATATTATTATAGTAAAAACCGATTATGTAAAAGCAAAAAACCAGTGTAATTAATGATGCATTTATTATAGCACACAAATAAAACTAGAATAGTTAAACTAGGTTTTCTTTTTCAATTTAAACAAAAGAAACTAGGTTTTCTTTTTCAATTTAAACAAAAGGAGAAATAGTAAGAAGAAACCTTTAACATTTTCTGTTGAAGTTCATCTTTATAAGCTTCAAGAGCAATTTCAGTATTTGCGAGATGTCTGAAAATAAAAATAAAAAAAATCCATTATATCACATGAAAATTTTTTCTCAAGTTTTCATTTTTTATTAGTTGAATATTTTTAAAAATTTCAGAATATTAATTTACGATGAAGATGTAATATTGCATTAAAACGACCAACTAATTATCACAAAATCCAGGCTAAATAGTAAAACAAAATCTAGATTTAAATAAAAATCTGTTTCAACAGGTTATGCATTTCTTATGATAGCATAAAAGACAAAGACATTAATGAGTGAAATGTTTGCCATTGCATGGTGTATGATATTTCATAAAGGCAGTAATGTAGAAACCTCCACAAAAATCGCTAAAAAATAAGTATACCATGATGAAAAAAAAGCTCAAAACTTTTATTAAGAGGAACGATCAAAGTATTTTTGAATACGTAATTATAGTTTTTAATCCTTTTTAGAACATTTGAAATTTTGACTAAAACTCTTGTCAGCAGATGTACTATAAATTAGCATAGCAAATTTTAGTGTCTTCTTTTGCAGTGAAAGACACATTAATTAGGAAATTCTTGCAAAAATCAAATAATTGTCAGATTTTAATAAGTAACTAAAACTGAAATATCCAAACGCATGACACATGGAATTAGAACAAGCTACTTACGTGGACTAAATAAAGTCCATGTAGTAGTTCAAAATTCCGATATCATCTTAAGAAGGTCAGTGTGTACAACAGCCAAAATGTCATGAATGTGATGAGGACAACAGTCCGAACAATGTAAATAGTATAAATAAAGTGAATAGTTTATGGAAAATTATTTTTTTCTTTAGAATTTGCTTTGTCTATTTTCAATTAGATTTTTGTAGCTACTATTAAATTATTGAAACTTATTTATCATGTAAATACATTTTCAAAGAATTGTCCAATTTTAGAAAAGATTTTTAATTTGTCATGACATTTGATAGGGTTTCTGTCTGAATTTCTAGAATGAGGAGTTATTTACACTATTTACATGTGGACTATTGTCCTCATCTTTGTTGTTGTTATCACAAACAAAACAAAAAAAATAAATTTAAAAAAAATTTAAATATATTCAACATTAAAAATTTACTAAGTATTTTGTTTTTTAGTAGGAAAAGAAAAAAATACATTTTTAATCACATTTATAATAAGAAAATTAAATTAAGCACAGTCAAAAAAAATAACACTGAAATTTATCAAATGTTTGCCAAATTTTCTGAAACAATTCATGAATATTCAATATATTTTAATCATTTAAAATCTTATTACAAAACTTTCTACCACAAATTGAATTGTCTGTTAGACAGGCAAAATTTAAATAAAAAATAACAGAAATTATAAAAGCATTACCTATTAAAATCTATTCTGGACAGAAGAAACTTGTTAAAGTCTTTCAGGCAGTTTTTTCTGAAAAATTTTCTTGTATTTTTTTCATGAGCCATGCTATGGAAAATAAAATTTAAAAGCAAAAACAAAAAAAACAAAACATACAAATTGATCAAGCAATTGGAAATGTAAACTTTATCAAATTTAAGCATATTTTTAGATCTATTTTTAATAGTTTGAAGGGCTTTTCTTCTTTAACTAGAAATCTCAGTACTAAATTAGGCTTTTCATTCACATTTAAATATTAATAAAATGACAGCTATAAGGGTGTAAAAATTATATTTGAGAGAAAAATTTAATCTGAAAATTATCATACATTTATTATGGTAGTTTCATAACCCCAGTTACTCAGTTTCTGAATATTTCATTATAGAATCAAATCTTAAAAGTAGTAAAACATCTGGAGACATATTTATATAACAATTTATTTGGACAATGAAAAAATTGTAAATTTTGTATAGGATGACTTGCTAAATAAATAATATAACTTTCCAAAAGTCATGGTGCCTAGTATTGTGTAGAGTCTTCAACTTAAAATGGTGTAGATTTCACAATTGGTCGGAAGACCTCTGGAGAGATGTTCAGTGATGCTGTTTTAATAGTTGTCCACAACTCCCTGGTATTTACAGGTGAAGGATCTGTGTATGAACAAACCTTTCCATAAGGTCTCATAAATACTCAATTAGGTTCATCTCAGGTAAACCTAGTAGCCACATCATTAATTGGAAGTCTCCAGAAAACTCTTCAGATCATGATGAAATATTATGTTGGAATAAGCCATTATTGTTGGGCTACATTGAAGTCATAAAGCAGTGTAACTTAGTGGCACCAGTCATTTGACATGTTTAGGAGAATCAGCAGAATCATCCCATGCATGCTGTGAATAGCCTTATGCCTCTGTCTTTTTTACTACTTTCTCAACTGTACTACATACCGCTAGTGTTGTCTTCAGAGTTCCCTCTCCCCACTAGCAAGCAATGTAGCCACTTATATGGTAAATGGCAGGTGTTAATACATTTGCATAGGTGTGATATCCATTTCATAAAATGACGGTTGTTGCACTGGATTTCCTGCTACAGCTTTGGCAACTCAAACACACTTCGTACTAGGTAAGCCAAGATCTCAATTACTACACTCCCCTCGATCACACAGGTGACAGGCGAGTGTGTGTATGTGGGTGGGTGGTGGGGGTGATGGCAGTCACTTCTGTCTTGTGCATCTCCGAAGTGGAACTGTAGAGGTTTGTGCATCTAACGCAGAAGGACCATCAGTTGAGGTGAATTGGATGGCAGAGATCTCTTCATTCAAATCTGGCGGGTCATCATCATTTGTTGTCTCACTGGGTGTTTGTGTGGAATCTTTGTGTTTTACTGATTCCTGGTTCTAATGACTCGTCTTTGTGCTCTTGTGTTCCGAGGACTCACTGTCATGGTTCACCACCCTGACAGGGCGAAGGTCCCTAATATGGTGCGGCATCCTGTTGACCAGAACCGAACGTAGAAAGTGGCATCCAATCATCACCTGCTTTCCAAATTTGGATGTGCAGATTCACACACACTACATCTCCAATTTCATAGGTTGCATTCTCCTTGCATGCTGGTGAAGATGCAACATCAATCCCTTTTACCTGCACCTAGTAGATGTAGATTCCATTTTCTGGGGCTGTGAAGGTTGATGTATTGTCCTTTGGCATTATATTGTACAGATACACTGCTTCTTCCACAGAACACTGCTTTCTGGCAGCAGTGCACTTGATGGTGAGATAACACTTTTCAATTATGGCATTCCCCACCAGGAAGTGAGCACATCGAAAGTGCAGGTGGACACTCCAGACTTCTCTGAAGTTTATGAATGTGCTCTGGCAGAATGCCACAGCATTGTTGACCAGTAGTTCAGTTGGTGGTCCTCGTTCAAAGAATATTGACTCCAGCTGCCTGATAACACTGGCAGAGTCCTGATGAAACAGTGGGTGCCACATGGGGAACCGAGTAGGACCACAATCAATCAATGTTAGGTAGTGTCTGCTGCCAAGGTGGGTTATGGCCACTCCTACTTGACACCAAGTGTCTATTACATCCCAGTCTTCTGATATGCTGGAGCTGGGTCTATGGACTGACACGCCTCACCACTTCCTTTAATCAGACTTGGATATTGCAGGATTGATCTGCCTCACAATATACAGTATACACCTTACACCAGCATGTCAATTATGCTGATGGATACTCATTATCTGAGCAAAATTCTCAACATCTGTGGTGCACGCTGGCTGTGTAGGCTCTGCTTTTTTCTATATTGTGTCAAGCCATTGTTGTAGCACCTTGGCGAGATGATTGGCCAGTTTGCACTAGAATTGATAAAGGCCACATTGATGGTTAGGCAAGACCTTGAGCCGACATATTATTAGTATTTCTGTGGCTGCTTTGGTGTGCACTTTTGCCCTCCTGATCAGAATGTCAGAGATCCACTGGTGCACACACACTGAATCAATTAGCAGGTGCAGCACTGTTACTTTCCTTTGGAGTGCCTTCCAACATTGCATCCAGCTCAGCAAGATTTATATGCTGCAAGTTTCCATCTGAACACACCCAACACACATCTTTGAGAATGTACCTGTCAACTTTCCACACTACTCTGGTATCCAGGGAACATGCATTAAGCCATTAAGCTGGAAAGTGACTGGTAAGCTTCCCACATGCAGAAAACATGTTTCAACAAGTAACAGTAGCTGGAACTGGTAGGACATTGCTACCTAGTTTCCACTGAAGTACACCATGATCCCACCAGACGTACAAGCCCAATACTTTGTCAGCCAGCTGTTATCCAACCAGACTTGCAGCACACGTGGTGTTGTTGCATGAAGTTGGACATGGGATATTCTGCCATCGTGTTACACAGCACTGTTGGGGCTTAACCTCCCACCCACTTCAAATTCAGCACTGAAGTCCTGTTTGTCAATGGTTATCGCCTTACATAGGTTTGGTTTACTGCAACAGAACTCTACCGTCACACGCACAAACTTTCTCATCCATTATTGGCACATGTCTTTGCTGGCTAATGATTGGGAGCAACTGGAGTCAATGAGTGCCATATGAGGCTTCCCATCAATTTGGACCACGATTACCAGTAATGCCAAGTTTTTATTTTTTCCAGGGAAGAGAACGGCACTATCGACTATTCTCCTGTCTCGTTTCCCAGTGTGCCAGCATCCGGTCAATGGACAGCACGTCCGTTCCTGATCATGCACAAAGGCGATGCTTGACCTTGTCTGGTAGTACGGTCACAAATACATATTTGAGTTCGCAGTTGCTCACCACTCCAAACAACACTACAAGCTTTCATAGCTCTGCCAGATAAACATTGCTGTATTCATCATGTTGCATCTAGTGTGCTATGAACTGCTTATATGTTGCAAACACGCCCATGTAAGGCAGTCTTCATTTTGTCTGCATCTGCCTTCTTGTCTCTCAATTGCTGAAAGAGGATAAACACGCCCCCCCCCCCCCCCCCGTCAGTTACAAGGGAATGGCATGTTCTCGCTGCTTCAGTCAGCAAACAAGTTCCACCTTTTCCATCCATTCAACCCCCAATCCAGCATCATCAAAACAGGGGAATCAGCCTTGCATTGAAACTGTCATCCATCTCAAATGACGAAATAGCTTGTGATGATTCTTCTGCCTATGCTTTCTTTACTGCTTCCTCACCCGTACTACGCACCACTAGCTGTGTCTTCAGAGTTCCCTGTTGCTGCTAGCAAGCAATATAGCTGCTTATAATAAGCAGCGGATGTTAATACATGTGCATAGGTGTGATATACATTTCATAAAATGACAGTTGTTGCACATATACACCCATAGGCCAACTCAAACACCTTTGTACTAAGTCCAGGTGTACACGCTCAGGTCCCCACCTTAAAAAAGACTTTGTGTCACAACTCTTCTTAGTTGGGAGTGTGTAAACCCTTCCCTCGGACAAGCTAAGACAAGCGGCCTGAGTAAAGATACTCGGGTCTCCACCTTAAAAACTAACATTGTGTTACAACCTGACTCAGTGGGATGTCAAGTAAATACCATGTGTAAAATCCTCTCCTTAGGGGTTTGTAACACATTATTTATCATCTGTCTGTTTTGGGGCAGAGTGCACTCAGAGGCAACTCCGTCAAAGGACAGAGTCACAACTGTGAAAAATTATACTAAGATGTGCCCAGCTCTGGGAAACAGCTGCTCAAGGTCACACCCTCTCATGGAACCAGAGAGAGGGATCAGCACAACTGACGGTTGCGTGAGTGCTGCAGGCAATTTTTGTGCCCAGCTTGGGTGTATGTGCTTGGGACACCACCTTAAAAAAGACCTTGTGTCACAACTCTTCTTAGTGGGGAGACAGAGCAAATACCTAGTGTGTAAAACTTGCTCGGCACGGGGATTTGTTTCTGCACTGGTAGTATCACAGCTATGACTAGATTGGACTGGCTCTGACTAGCTAAGACCAGCAGCCCAAGTGTCTTCACTCGGGTTTCTTGTTTTAAAAACTGACCTTGTGGCACACCTGACTCAGTGCAGGTCAAGTAAATCTTGAGTGATATACACATTCTGATACTTACTGGTCACAGGGATATGTCCCTGTGCTGGTAGTATCACGGCTTTGATGAGCTTGGACAAGCTATGTCCAGTGGCCTGAGTGAAGACACTGACCTTGTGTCACAACCTGACTCAGTGGGGAGGAGAGGTGGGGTTCAAGTAAATCTCCACTCTCTTGAGTGGTTTGTAACACATTATTTATCATCTCTCAGTTGTGTCTCTGTCTTTGGGCAGAGTGTACTCAGGAGTGGCTCCAACAAAGGATAGAGTTTCAACTGAGGAAAATTATACTGAGGTGTCCAGCTCTGGGGAACAGCTGTCTGAGGCTATACCTTTTCATTGCACCAGAGAGATGGATCAGTGCTCACACAAAGGCCAGTGCAACCAATAGTTGTGGGGGGCTTGGGGAATTTTTGTTCCTAGTCCTGGTGTATGTGCTTGGGTCCTCACCTTAAAAACTGAACTTGTATCACAACTTGTCTTAGTGAAGAGACAGAGTAAATACTTAGTGTAAATTGCTCTCTCGAGTAGTTTCTAACACACTATTTATCATCTCTCAGTTGCATCTCTGTCTTTGGGCAGAGTGTACTCAGGGGCAACTCCGTCAAAGGACAGAGTCACAACTGAGGAAAATTATACAGAGAGGTGCCCAGCCCTGGGTAACAGCTGCCTGACGCTGCGCCCACTCAGTGTACCAGAGAGAGGTATCAGTGCTTGCACTGAAGCCAGTGCAACCAACAATTGCAGGGGCTTGGGGAATTTTTGTTCCTAGCCTGGGTGTATGTACTCAGGCTCCCCACATTAAACCGACCTTGTGTCACAATGTGACTTCATGGGTAGAGTCGAGTAAATACCAAATTACTATAAAGTAGACGTGTGGCTTTTTAATCTCAGAATTCATGGGAGAATTGAGCTTCATTCCCGCATTCTGGGTGGATTCAATTGTAAATTTGTTTGAAATATGGTAGATGATGATGAAGGAACCAAACAGAATATATCGTTAAATTGGTGTTGAGGAAAAAAATATCTTATTTTTATCTAATAAAACAAACTAATTTAAAATACTTTCTGAGCTATTTTTTCTTATAGTGAGATATTGCCAATTGTATGAAAAACAAAATGTTAGTTTAGTTGTATGTTAAATTACAAGGATAAAATTACAATGTCATTAATAAACAATACTAACTTGCTACCAGAAATAAAAAAGTCAGAGTTAAAAAAAAAAAAAACATTTCAGGGTAAATAAGTTCAAAGTTTTATTTGTAAAAATGAACATTCTAAATAATGTTTTTTTTTTCTCAATTGATATATTTTTTTTTTAAAACTGATTTCTTTTACCGATTGTAAGAAGTTGATGATAAAAATCAATGATTTAAAATGCAAATTGATTTTAAAATGTAAACAACTGTAAATTTATATAACTTGTATAACTAAAATAGCTTAATACATTTATTAATTGCTTTCACATTTCTCTTCATTAAGCAATGCTTAAGATTGTATTTTTGAAAAGTGTGGTATATTTTATAACAAATTTCTAAGTTTATATCAAGTATACATTAAGTAGAATATATTGTAATTTAAACATTTTCCAAAGGTTATTTTCAATAAAATTTAAATTTTAAGATAAAAAGTCACAATTTTTAGTTACAAATGAAGGAAATTTAATTGAAATTTGTTATCTATAAACAAACCTGGTAAGATGGTCTAGAAATCCTTGTTCTAAAATAAGCCACGATTCACTGATAACATGCTGACTGAATTCCAATTCACAAAAGTAACACCAAAATTTCTTTTCATGATGTTGACTTTGAAGCAAACTTTTTATCACTGGATGTTCAATGACATTTTTACACGTATCAATCTTGGTAGGAAAAAAAAGAAAAGTAAAATCAAATTTAACAAGGAAAACATTAATATAATAAAAACCAATGAACTATATAAATTTTAACTCCTAAATATAACAAAACTTTCTATGCAGTACATTATTTTTATGGGGAAAATATTCTGACACTTGTAAAAAAAAGCTTTTTGCTAAACTAAAAAGGAAACAAATTCTTGTTGTTTGGAATAAATAAGAAAATAAAAAATTATATTGCTAAAAATTTATTTGTGTAAATAGGTTTATTTTATGTAAAATTTATTTGTGTAAATGTAAATTTATTCTAAATTTTTATTCTTTCGTTACAGATAAAATCTTATCTGTAACAAAAGCTAAATTTCTGTAATATGTAGGTTTACATAATTCCCAAGGCAGATTTCAATTTTTATTATTTTTCTTGCATTAATAATAGTTTTCAGAATCCAACATGCCTTATATTTGAAATCTGATGCATACATTAAAAATAAATAAATAGCTTATATCACCAAAAGACTCCCTCAAATAGAGACATATGGTAAACCTGTAAATAGACAATTAAATATTTCTAGTCTTAAGAATATATCAGAATAAAAAAATGATACAACCTTTAATGATAAATTGCTTCTTTCTAAATTTGAGGTATCAAATATGATTTTATTTTATAATGCTTATTGAATGTTTGGCAACTTATATGAATTGGCAAAACTTTTTTTTTAATTTGTTTTTCCCCTAAAAAATAAATTAAAAAAAAAAAAATTGTTTTTAAAAATTTACCAAAAAATCAGGACACAATACAATTTAAAAGAAATTTTAAGTATTTAGTCATAAGTTAGTGAATAGGTTATTTTATTAGAAAAGTTTTTAGAAATATTGTGGGGTCACTTTCACTCCACCCACCTTTTTGGTATATTGTGTGTACTTTTAATTTGGGAGTTGTCCACAAAATTCTTTTAAAGTTATATAAAGAAAAATCCCTGAAGATGTTGATGAAGAGAAAAAAAATAATGCAATATCATGGGTGAATATAACAAAAATTCATTACAAAACTTACAAAAAATAATTCAATAAAACTAAAAAGATTTTGTTGATAGTTCATGCTTGCATAATAAAAC
This sequence comes from Acanthosepion lycidas, assembly GCA_963932145.1. Lineage (NCBI taxonomy): Eukaryota > Metazoa > Mollusca > Cephalopoda > Sepiida > Sepiidae > Acanthosepion > Acanthosepion lycidas. The sequence continues at coordinate 67,039,179 of OZ010578.1, forward strand.
ATGCTTTTTTTCATCCTCTTTATCTTTGGTGGTATGTACTTTTATGAATAAAATTTATTATGGATACTGTTGTCTTAAAAAAAAAATTCAATGAATAATGAATTTTTATAAGAATAATTGTTTACATTTTTAAAAAAATTTAATTAGAATAATTTATAAACTTAAATCTTTTAAAATTCTATATTAATTTGTAATGGTCAAGTGACAGTGTTATTAAATTAAAACTGTATTTACTAATCATAAATGGAAAAGCTTACTATAATTCAACCACACCACACAGTATTTTAAAAAGCATTTTGAATTTTTTTTTATATATGCATAAATGTGTCAATTTTTCTCCATACACATCACTGGAAAATAAAAGTGGTACCTACAATAAACTTAAAATTTATTGGTGATTTCTTTTTACATTTTTGCAACAAGGGGCTTCATAAGTAAGGTTAAAAATCCAAAGTACCTAAAATTCAATAAAATATTAGAATGTTTAAACATTTAAAATTTAAAAAATTAGTGGGTAATTAAAAAAACATATATAAAAAATGCATTCATGTTGTATTCATGTAATTTTATTTTTATCATGTGCCCCTTATTTAAATTTGGCAAACATCAAGCTGCCAATAAATTACTTAACATGTCAAAAAAAAAAAAAAAAAAAAAAAAGAAAAAAAAGAAAAAAGAAAAAAAAAGATGCTTTTCTGCAATATTTTGAACTAAAAGTAAGTAATATTTGTTTCAGTTCAGATTAATTAAACTTTACAGCAGCTAATTTTTCTTAAATAGTGTTTTAGAAAGTATATTTTATAATAAAGAGAATTATTTTGTATGGACAAATTTATAGATTTTACTGATAATCAGAAAAAAAATTTAAAAAATGATTCCAATCAATGTAAATTTGGTTTGAAATACATCAGAGTATTTTGCTTTTTGTAATCTAAAGCCTAAAATTAAAGCTTTTAGTATTTTCATTTTTTAAAATACATTTTTAACCTTAGGTATTTTTTTTTTTTTTTTAGGTATCTATATAAAATTTAAAATTGTCTCAGTTTTATTATATTTTTTATTTTATTTTACAATTCAGGGAAGTTTACTTACAACTGGGGGGTCCTGTTTGACCAAAATATTTTGATGATTTAAATTCTTTCTAACAACAAGAAAATATTAAGCAATACAAAAAAGAATTTCCAAAAATTTTATAAAAATTATGTGTGTGGTAACATATGTAATTTTTTTTTTTTAACAAAGATTTTCTAAAAAGGAAATGTTTTAAAAATAATTTCATTCATTTCTGAATTAGTCCTGAAAGTATCATTACAATCCAACAACAATTATCCAATTTTTGCAAGAATTTCTAAATCAATGTGTTTTTGACTGACTAAAGAAAAAAACTGAAAAGAAAAAGTTTTAATCAAAATTTCCATGATTCTAAAAAGGATTAAAAAATTATTTTTTACATAAAAATATCCTTTGATTTTGACTTTTAATGTCACAAAGATTTTTTTACAATAGTTTTATATTTTGGGCATTTTTTCATCATGATCCTATTTTAGTGAATTTTTGAAGGTATCTAGAAAAATGCCTATTTTTATTTTACGTATGTGAACTTATAAGAAAATTGCTCAACTGACTGTTAAATTTTAAAATAAAATTGATGATTCTCTATAACCATCAAATGTAGTGAAGAAAGCTATTAACTAGGTACCACAAAAATGGATGTTTCCAAAACATTTCCAAAACAAAAAAAATAGAAATGATAAAAAAGTTGCTACCCACATCTTTTAAAACATTTGCCAAAAAGCAGTACATATTCATGAATTAATGAATTGTATAATGAATAGGTTATTTTATTAGAAAACTTTGTGGAAATATTACTTTTAGGGTCTGTTTTATTTTCCCTTTTCAATATATCATATGTACTTTATAAGCGGTTGGGTGGTGGGTTGCATATTTTTTTTCTTTTACAGTTACATAAATAAAAACCTCTGAAGATGTTATGCAATATCAATTGTAAAGATATTAAAAATTTATCTTGAATCTTACCAAAAATAATATAATAGAACTAAAAAAAGTTTTTTGAGAATTGGTACTGGATAATTGCTGTTCATCATAACAGTTTCTTTTATTAAATAAAGATGTTTGAAGAATCAAAAATGTTGTTTAATGCCATTTTCAAGTGTGAACCTTTTTAAAAAGAATTTTATTTTAATTTTCCTTTTAGCAACTATTAAATTATTTTTTGTATAGATGTTCAAGATGGAAATAATTCTGATTTCTAACCTTTGACCATTCTACTAAGTTTTAAAAGCATATAAAATAAAAAAATTGTACTCTTAAATTTGGTTATATAGAATTATATTAATTTTATGGACAAAATAAAGGCATCATTTGGATGCCAATGAATAATTAAGAAAAAAAGTGAATATAATCAATTAACATTATCAATTCAATAACTCTTTACCAATTTTTTTCATTTTTTGTGAGTAGCAACTCTTATTTTAATACATTTTTTTAAAATGAGGTACTTGCTGGAGCAATACAGGGAACCAACCATTTTCCCAAGCACCTTTAGCGATGGATTGTAAGAGCTTCACTTGATGTCAAGGTTGAGTTTGTTCCAATAAGGCCTACCTAAAGGAACATCCATACATCATGATTAGTGAAAGTTCTGGATCTGATCAGTGATGTCAAAATATCACTAGTTTGGTTTTGAGGCATTGAATGTACCCAACCAGTTTTTTCTTCCACTGAGCTGCTAAAGCTAGGTCAAAAGAGAGATCAGCTGCCAAGCTCTGGCCATTGAGGGTTTTGGATGTGTAGCATTAGCATAGATATTATTCACAAATGATCAGCATATACTCTAAGGCAGATCATTTATTAAGAGGAAAAATAAGGTTGACCTGAGAAGTGAACCTTGGGGATGGCTGCATTGATTGTCTGGGACTCAGAGGAATGGCTATTAACTACCTTCAGAGAATTACCCATTAGGAAGGACTTTATAATTGAGAAAACTCCTCCAGCTAGAGAGCTTGAGCAGTAACCTCTTATGTCACACTTTGTCAAAAGCCTTTGAAATATCTATGACAGTGCTGGAGACGTATTTGTTGTAAAGTGTCAAACTAATTCTGTGAGTAATCACAGTTAGGATATAAGCAGTGGAACTGATAGATTGAGATTCATACTGCTCTCTACAGCTTCTTTCTTTTCTAATATGGATCAATTGCAATTGTCATGATTTTTTGGGAAAGAGTAGTCTCTTTGAATTCAGTTTTCTTTCTTTTAGACTGGCTGCCAAACAAGGCTGGAGAATATGATGTTCTCCTCTGCCATTTTTAACTCATAGCTGAAGGAGAAGAGATGAATTCATGCTTTTGTTTTCCGTGCGAAAGTGAACGCAACAGATTTGGACGGAATTTAACTCAGCGCATCAATTACGCTTTCCGCGCTGAAAATCGTTACACTATAGTATACTATTGATTCGCATTATTCTTGTAATATTTTTAGATAAATCAGAAATGTAGATATTTATTCGAATCAATTCATTCACATCTAGCTGCAATAATTCAAGAATTATTAATTCATAAAGTTAGAAAAAAAATACACAATTATACGCACCTTTGAGCTAAATCTCTGAAGAAGTGACATTAAACGATTTCGATGTCCCCTCGTATAAATATGTTTATCTTCATTAACGTGACTACAACGACAGAGAGAACAAAACTGAAATTGCTTAAAAGGTAAAAATGACATTACTTTTCTAAAGTTTCAGAGCGCAAAACAACCGGATGCATAGCAAACATTTATCATAGTTTTTTTTTTTTTTTTTTTTACTCTTCTTAAACTGAAGAGTGAAGTGCCGTTTCCGTATAACATTGTAACTTCCGATTTGGAGGAGTACAAATTTTGATATTTGGATTATAATTGAAATTCTTGAAACGGTAAATAAATAAAAAAAAAAGTAAGTATTTGCTTAAGAGGATAATACGACGTCATAATGCTAAACATTTTGCCTGATTTTTAGTTCTTATTTTTTTTTCTCTTAAATAACTAAACCAGAAACTATAAAATGTGACTTTTCTTTCTAACTTGAGTAATTTTGCACGTATTTATTTTGGAACTATTCCGTATCTTTGACTTGTAATCTTGTTGCATATAATTCCATTTTAATGCTAAATGTCTTGAATGAATTTTTCACACTCATAGTAAATAGAATTTAGCAATTCATGATCTATGTGTTTTGTTTGTGTTATATTTTCCTTCTATCTTTCAAAGGTAAAAAAAATTCCCAGTGCTCTTGCATCATTAATCAATCTTATCCTTGAAATGTTTAGTTTTACTGATTCTTCATTGTTTTTAAAACATTTTCAACAATTTCCCATTTTTTATGGCCAAGAATTTTTATCACAATTTTACATTGTTTTAATTTTATATTTATATAAATTTATATAAAAAGTGCCAAGCTCAAAAAAACAAAAACTAAAAAAGCATTCATTTGTTCATTATCCAACGAGAGAAGACAGTTAAACTGAAACATCACTTAGACTTTATTGTGCAGAAAGAATAATTATGTGGTTTACACAGATATGACAAACAAAAATGAACAGTAACACTCTAAGTAAACAGACATCTATTTGGGTGGTGGGGAATTGTATGTCATAACTTCATGTAGTATACACACACAATAATTGTCTCTAGTTAAAAAAAAAATATTCTTCAGTGAACTTAAAGATGTTTTATCTGCTTCTTTTTTTTTTTTTCTTCTATATTCATAATTTCGGTTCGCTACTCGTTTCCTCGATAAAATAGTTGATTTAAAAAAGCAAAAAAAAAAGTAAAAAGTGAATAATTGTCTTTTTTTTTTTTTTTTGTTCATTACTTTTTCTTTTAAAACTAAGCTTCATATTTTTTCGCTTCGATTACGGTGGGAGTTTAAATTGTAAAAAAGAGGGGGTCATAATGGATAGTTTTTTTTTTTATATTTTAGTAAGCGACCAATTTACGAACATGAAAATTAAAAAAAGAAAGCGTCAGGCTTCAGGAGAAAGACTAGGAAAAAGGAATGAAAATTGTTGAGCAAACTTTTCAGCTAGAAAAGCCGAAAAGAAAGAGTATGTCAGGAATCGCGTTTGTTTTCGTCAAACGTGCGTGTAGTTTTTTTGTTTTTTTTTTCTTTTCACTTTTTTTTAACCACAGTTCACAAGGCCCTGGAACCACTCGAGGTAGAGGGTTAGACACAGTTTGTTATAGGTAACTCCATGAAATCGCTTTTTAAAAAAAAAAAAAAGAGCATGATGAAAAAGACTCCTAACTTGACGAAAACAAGATGTTATCGTCTATGTTTGTTATTATTAAGAGGAAAGACCAAAGTTTTTTTAATTATTTTAAAAAAATTTTCCTTTTTTTTAGAACATTAAAATAAATTTTGATTACAAAAACCTTGTTTCTCTTTGTATCACCGGAACTAGTAAAATTTTTAGCACGTTTTTTTTTTATGACACACATTAATTTGGAAAATCTTGCAAAAATAAAAATAATTGACGGATGTTAATGAAACTTTCAGAAACTATTCATACATGATGGAAATTATTATAAATGTTTTTTTTTTTTTTTTTTTTTTTTTTTTATTAAATTCATGGCAGGAATATTTTTTTATATTTATATTTATTACCCCCCACCCAACTAATTTTATGAAAAGTTTGAAAACTCTAGAAATTCGATCAAGTCAGTTATTACAATAGTTAACTTAAAAAGCACAAGGCTTTTGAGGAATGCAAATCATGTTTTTTTTTTGTTTTTTTTTTAATTGGACCCTCCCCCACTGAAAATCAGCTCTAAATTGTAACATAAAACAAAGATATTATTAATTAATTTCAAATGCTTTTATTTGCTTTTATGAATATGGACAATATTTTCTGAAAGCAAAAAATTTTTTCGATGAAAAATGAATTTTTAATACAATATTTCTTTAATTATAATAGATTTTTACATTTAAGTTGTTAAAATTATTAGTTAAAAGCCGCATCCACTTTCGCAAATGTCCTTATGAGATAGATCTTTTTTTGAAACCAAATTGTAAATTGTATAGTTTTTTTTTTTTTTTTTTCTGACTAATCAGAAGACCCGCAGTAATTAAGAAATGTAATTTTGTAATCGGGCTATATAATTATAAAGTACGGAAGACCAACCAGAATACAATTAACTTGCGTTATTTGAGTTAAGCATTGTTCTCCGCTGTTAAGGTCTTTCTTTACTTTTGCGAAACACCTGTGGAGAAGTTAATTTGATTTATCAATTTCAATTGAGAAGGGTACCTATCAGTATCATTTTATGAAATTTATATGATCTTATTTTTATATTAATCTCAGTTATGACATTTTTTCCATAAATGAAATATCAAAATTAATAATATGAATGGAAATACAAATAACACAGATGTATAAATGTACATAAAATTATATTATTTTATGTACCCTTCTGATAAAATTTCATAAGAAAGATACCTATAAAATTAATTAGATACCTTTCTCATGAAATTTAATCTCACTCTTAAGTCTTATTTTAATTTCTTTATAATTATTATATTTTTTTTTTTTTTTTTTTTTTTTTTATTAAATTCATGGCAGGAATATTTTTTTATATTTATATTTATTACCCCCCACCCAACTAATTTTATGAAAAGTTTGAAAACTCTAGAAATTCGATCAAGTTATAATATATTTTCCATAAAGCATCATAAACGTAAAGGTGAAAGCTAAGTACAAAAAAAATTAGAGAGCTGAAAGTTTTCCTTAAAAATAACAAGGTAAATAGTTTGTTCACTTAAATCTAAATAATTTTACTTTTCTCCTTCCGTAGGACAAATTATCCTCACATAATCCGTCAATACGTCATTCATCACCTGTCAAGTGACCCGAAAGTTTATGACCTGCGTTGTTTTATTTTCAAACTACATCTTTTTGGTGCAGAAGCTAAGTTAGGCTTGGTTCAAAATGTTTTAAATAAACATTATTATTTCTGATTTTCTTAAAATAAGTTTTGAAAAAATGACAATTGATTTTTAAAATAATTTCAAACTGAGATTTTCATTTTTTTATAAAATGGAAAAAAATGGTTGCCGTGATTGATTATCTGTCAATTTTGCTGACTAAAAAAAAAACAATTTTTAATGATAAAATTTTGTTTTTGTCAAGTTTGGTGTCTTTTTCATCATGCTATGCTCTTTTTTAGAGATCTTATGGAGGTACCCAAGACAGATATGTGGGGAAGATAGCAGTTAATCCTTAATTTGAACAAGTTAAGAAATTGTAGTGATCAGGAAAATTGTATCTTCTTCTTGGGAGTCAGTTTCACAGAGTTGTCCGCAAGAAGCTGCTTGGGTGGCATTTATATCTGACATGAAATATGAAGGAAATAAGAGTGATTTGCTACAATGTGTGTATCATGACCAGTTTTATGAAGGTTAGAACTGGTGAAACTGAAGAAATGTAGTTTGTCTGAGCACTCTTCATGGAAATAGTGATAGATCAGTGAGAGGCTAGCAAATTTTTTCTGTGAGAAAGGAGTTGTAGTGTGAAAAATAATTTGTCACCCACAAGGATATGTAGATGCTTTTTGTATCAAGACTGGAAAGTGAAAACTAGTTAGCTCTGCCCTTAATATATATATATATATATATATATATATATATATATATATTTAATCAGAATCACCTCAAGCAAGGCAGTAATGCCACTAAAACACAAGGGGTTACAGGATGTGGAAGAAGTAGTCACATCATATCTCCAGCAATGTCCAGTTATTTGTTTATCCCCAGAATGGTGAGTCTTCAACAAAAGGTATTCAGAGAAACAAGTGGTGAGTATCCATGCTGCATTTGAGGGGAGTCTACAGAAGTCCACAAATTGTGCTAGCCATGAGCTTGTGATCTCTCAATCCACTATCTGGCATGTGTTAAGAAGGCGTCTACATATGAAACCTTACACTGCCTTGTTCAGGAACTTACTTTGAGTTTGGCCTGAGAGATCCCTGGGCCTCACCGTGCGTGATTTTTTTTTTTTTTTTTTTCTTTGTGGGGATATGTAAAAGATTGCATTTATGTTTTGCCGTTACCCCCTAACCTCAATGACCTTAAACATTGAATAACAACAGTGATCAATTTAGTGGATCATGGTATGCATCTGGGAGGAATTCTCTTTTCACATTGATCTTGCCTGTGCTGCAGGTGGTGTCCACATTGAACACTTATAAGACATAAACTAAAAGTTGAATGTAAGTAGAATACTTGTGACTTAGCTGGAGTTTTCTATTGCTTTTCCTTACTAAAATATTGTGTAATGAAATTGCTTCATTCTTATAGTTTAATGTAATGTTGGTTGATCCAAATATAAATAGAACTTAGCTACACCAGCTTTACATTAAACTAATATATTTCCAAATTTTAAGCAATGGTTAGTAAACACACAGCACCTGAAGATTGCGTTTTGCATGACACTCCAAGTAGTGCAGGATAATATGTATATTTATTAATATACTTTATAGCTCTGTTATATAACATTGATCACTATTCCAATAACACCAGCACTTTATGTGCAATTCATATATTTATATATTTACCTTTTTATATATACATGCACACACACACACACACACACATACATATATATATCAAATATGTGGTGCAGTTCAATTTATATTATAATGAATCATTCATACAAAAAGTAAATTAGTAAAGTTAATCATATAAAATGGCAAAATCCCTTTTCTAACAAAATTTTAAAGATGCATTAACCTACTAATCACTAAACTGTAATAGGTCTTAATAACACCTATTACAGTTTATAATTTTAAAAAACAAGGATCATAAAATTCATCGAGTGATTGGTAGGTTAATGCTTCTTTAAAAAATTTTTGTGAAGGGATTTTGCCATTTTATATAATTAACTTTACTAATTTACTTTTTGTATGAATGATTCATTGTAATATATATATATATATATATATATATAGCTTGCAACAAAGTAAAATATATTAGCATGACATGATTGACTTAAGATGAATGAACTCTAAAAGAATAAGCATAAAGTATATATATACACCCTTTTTCTCATCCATTTCAAATTGTGAAAGTCAAAAGCATATGATCATTGTTGGTTATGAATATTCTTTGTTACACTATTACATGCTGAATTTACCTAACATCTGCTAATGATAATTAGATTACTGAAAGAGCAAAAATAGATTTTATGAAGTAGTACTTTATTGGGAGTGTTGTCAGTAAACAGTTGAAAATGATTGTTAATATCAATTGAAGAAACAGGATGATTTTTACTTTATCAGTTAATTTTTAATGTGTCTATATTTTGTTTTGGTTTAGAGAAATTTTAAGTATTTCAAGATGGTATCAGAAAGTTCTCTTGACTTAAAAAAAATTACATCATTACTCCAATAAATAATATATTTCATATTCAAATTTGGCTATTATCTCTTTCAAAATAGTAAACAACAATCTCAGGACTTTTTCTACACCAGGATGGTTCTCTTAATGGCTGTTCAATATCATATGCAATTCTGTTTGGATTTTATCTAGTTTTGATTCCAGTCATTGGAGAGAGCTGATAAATTGTTTGATAATGGTCCTTATGGAAAAATTCATAAATGTTTCATTCATTTTCTGGCATTTTTTTGTTTATTGATTAAGTTTAATACTTATCTTGAATGAACCAATACTTGACTAGCCTTGAAATGATTGTGTGAATTGAAAAAAAACATATAACATGCACATCTTCCCAGCAACCAATAAAGCTGTCAGAATGACTAAGGAGGTAAATCTGAGATTCATGAATTTCCCAGACTCTCCTTAACTTGAAAGAGGCCTTTTGATCAATTCAAGGACTGACCAAAATTAACAATAAAAAAACAAATGAAAACAAAGTTCACTTTCTTCAGAGATGATCATTCACCCTTGTAATTCACTGATACTAACAAGCAGGAATTTTTTCTCCTGGTGATGGCCATGCTGGCTGAAGCTAGTCATGGAACCTAATTTAAATAATCAAGCAAAAAATATTACTATACAACCCAGTGTGTCTGAAATTTTAATTTTTTAACATTTTTTTTTATTGTTCAGTTGGAATTCAACAGGATGATAAAGAACAAATAAGAAATGTATATTAATCTAATATGTTACACTTTTATTAAAGCTTCATCAGAGATTGACAGAATACAGACAAAGAGACAGAACTTTGGTATTTTTCAATTTTGTTTGGCTCAATTCTTATTCTCATGTGCATTAAAACCATAGATAATTCTATATGTTTGTGAAGATTCTTGTATGTCTAAGCTGCCATCAGATGGTAATGTGTATTCATAATTGTGTATCTCTCTTGTTTTTGTAGATGCAGGTTTTTGTGAGATTTGTCCTTAGACAGATGATTTAACTCTTGTATTGCATAGAAATGATGCTGGCTTTGACTTCACTAATGCCAACCTAATTAAAAAATAATTCTTTAAGGAGAAAACACTTTGAAAGCTTAATAACCTTATTATTAACTATAAATACATGCTAAAACATTACATTAAATTGCCATTCTTCTTTGAATCTAACTTGTATCTATCTAATACAAAGAATATGGGCATAAAAAGAACAGTCACAGATAAAGTGGAATGCTACACTTGATGCTGGCTGACCGCACAAAGGTGAAAACAGAACTCCTCATACTAGACACACACACGCAACTTACATATATATATAATTATGTATGTGCATTAAGCACATAATGTGATTGACCAATGAGAATTGACCCAAACAAAATTGAAAAATACCAAAGTTCTGTCATTTTGTCTGTATTCTCTCAGTCTCTGATAAAGCCTTAATAAAAGTGAAATGTTAGATTGATATACATTTCCTATTTGTTCTTTATCGTGTATATATATATATATATATATATATTGAGAGAGAGTTTTATTATAATCATGGTGATTTCTGGTTTTCTTTATTAATTTTTGGTCATTTTATTTTTCAGTTAAATTTAAAGAAAAAAAAATGCCAGTACTTATTGATCGACCAAAAATGACTGTTGCTACTTACCAAGCATTAAAGCGCCATATAATGAGAGAAAGAGAGAAGAAAAAACAAGGTATATAAATTTACATGACAAAGAAAATTACTCATAACTACTATTATTTTTATTAGTGGTGATCTGTCACATTTAACAATAAGATCTATGTGCATGGGTGAACTTGAAGGTGACTGAAGAGTACAATGTGTGAAAGGCATAGATGTTTTGGGGATAGGGAAACTGGTCTGTAGGTTTGGATGCTTTTACTGCCTTCCTTTTTGCATGGGCCTCATTCATGCTCTCACATTGGTTTGCCTCAATTGTCTCTGTTGCTTTGCACATTGATCCAGTTTGATCCTGTGCACACTCTTGAAACTGGTTGGGGGCTATTCCAGTGTGTGTGATGTTAGCCTTGATGCAGTTTTTAAAACATTTCAATGGCCTAGCATACAGTCTCTTTCCTTTAAAAAGCTTGTCATAGATAAGTTGCTTTGGGATTCTGTCATTGTCCAAGCTTTCAGGATGGTTTTCTTGGCTTTAATGTTGGTGGTTTCCAGGACTTCACAGTTTGTGATCCTATCCTGCCATTTGATGCCCAAGATAGAGTGCAAGCTTTACATGTGCAAATGCTCTAACAGATTGATGTGGCTTCAATAGATGATCCAAGCTCATATCTATAAATAAGGGTGGTGAGGACAACTATCTTGTTGACATCAAGATTGGTGGACTGCTGGAAGTTGTGTTGATTCAACACACAATGCCAGCAATAGAGAGAAATATGCCTTGGTATTTTCTACAGTCATATTTGCTACCCTTGTTTTTTGTAGAGGGGAAACAATTGTGGCATCTCTGAACTCCTGGGAAATGTTCTGTTCCTCCCATATACTGCAAAGGAAGTTATGAAATGTGTCAAGAGCCATTGGTCCCACGTCTTTATAAATTTCTGCAGGGATCGCATCCCTACCAGAGGCTTTTCCTGAGTTGGTCTACTTGATAGCCCTGTGGACCTCCAGGCTAGGAGGGAGGCTGTCTAGTGTAGGTCTCTGAGGGATCTGGTTCAGGGATTTGTTACTGACAGTGGCGGGACTGTTAAGAAGGGTGCTGAAGTGTTCCTTCCATCTAATAGCTTTCCTCTCATTCAGCTGCATGCTACTTGTTGACAGAGAGATGTTGCTTGGTTGAGATGGTCCTTACACTACCTTGATGGTACTGAAGTATCTTCAAGTTCTTAGTGCCAGCATACAACTGAACTTTGTCTGCCTATTTCTTCCACCACTCATACTGCATGTGGTGTAGCATGGCTTGGGAACAGCATTGGAGGTACTTGAAGCAGTCTTGCTTTGAGGTGGAGGAAATGTCATTCTGCCAAACATCATTCTCATCAAACCAGTCCTGGTGCACTCTCTTTTTGGGGCCAAGTGTTGACTGGGCTGCTGCTTTCATTATTATGCTCAACTGGTTCCATTATTGAGTTGATACTTCTTGTGAGTGGTTCATGGTTAGTCAGCTTTTCATCCAGGCTGCTCACAAGGTGGTCTTGGTGACTTGGATTTTGAGTATTGTGAAGGTGAATGATGGCCAGACAAACTTAGATTTTTATGATGGTTGTGGTCAATGTAGAGCTTGATGACTGACCTGACAAGACAGTGGTTGGTCCAGCATTCTGCTCTTCCCATGGCCCTAGTCTTGAAATCTCAAGCATCATGTCTGTGGTAGATAACATAGTCAATTAAGTGTTACTGCTTGGATCTTGGATGCATTCAAATTTGTACTTGTCAGCCTGCCTAAACAGGGTGTTGGTGATTAATGTTATTCTCTGTGCAGAGGCTCAGGAGTTGCAGGCTAGTGGAATTTATGTTACCTGTACCATCTGGTCTCAGCATACCTTTTCAGTTTGTGTAGTCAGTGCTGAGTGTAGCATTAAAGTTGCCCAGCAGTATGACTGTATCTCCAGGAGGTACAGCCTTCACCAGATTGTTCAGGTCCTCATAGAAGGTTTCCCGATTTCATCACTGCTGGCTAGTGTTGGGGCATATGCATTGATGGCCATGATATATTGGGAAGCATATAGTGGAAAGCAGAGCTTCGTTAGTCATTTGTTGAAGGTAATAGGAAGTTCTGGTAGCTGCTTGAGTAGTGATAATTTGATTGTTAGTCCTATCCCATGAATTCTTTCTTCATCTTGGGCTTTGCCATTCCAGAAGAAAATGTAGCCACGTTCAGCCACAGATCCTTTATTTGCCAGTTGAGTCTTGCTGAATGCTGCAATATAGATGCTGTAGTGTAACAGCTTTGTGAACTATTCTCCTCTTTTGTGAACTGTGCTCCTCTCAGGTCTTGTTTGGGTTTTTCTGTCTTATGTGTTTGAATGTTCCACACACTAAAAATCATCTTTTTTTTTTTTTTTTTTTTTTTTTCTTGCATTTCGACCACAGAAGGGGTAACACTGCCATCAGTAGTAAGCTAGTCACTGAATAATAGGACAAGCAACTTTTGAGACAGCTTTTTTTTTGGTCTCTTCCCTCAGTACTATCCTGGGGAAAATGCAATCCTCTTGACACTTCTGTGACACCACTTTGTTATTCTATTTCTTGCTGAGACATGCATGCATTGAAATTGTAATTGCATGTCTTATTCTTTAGCAATGGTCTGGAACTCCTTGCTGTGGAATGTTGTGTCATTGTCTCTTCCCCCTATCCATTTTACAGGCATTTCCATCATATATGGCTCAGTGTGTCACAGCAATAGCAATGTATGGCTTTGTCTCCTCACCAGTTGCCCAGCTTGTCAACTCAAACAATTTCAAGCCAAGTGATTAGCACAACCACATCTGTGGGAGACAATATCACTTTGTGGATCATTGGTGGAAGTCAAGTGTGTACCTCATTGCTTAGGTTTTGCAGCTGCCACAATCAATCCTTTTGCCAGTACCTCATCCTTCAGTATGGCTCAGAGTTGCTCTAACAGCTGGTTGGTGCCGAGTGCATCCATTCAAGAGGAAGCATGAAGCAGCAACCTGATGTGCTCAGGCAGTCTTGTTACAAATGCACATGCAAATCCATGTTCAGACACTCTCCTGTACAAGGATGATAGCCTGTGGAAGTCTGCTAAGTAGACATCCACAGATTTGTTTGAATTCAACTGTTTAGCTATGAACTGGTTGTATGCTACAAGTGAACCTGTGGCAAAAACAATGTTACAGGGAGTCTCTGATATGGCCTACATTTTTTCTTTCTTCCTTGCTGTAACACAACAAATGTGCCTCTTGTCAATTGGAGTGGCAGAACGCTAGCAACGTTCTTCATGCCACACAGATCATAGACCAGTTTAACCTTTTCAATTCATTCAATGATAAAGACACTCTGGTCTGAACCATCAAATTTGGGGATTAGCCTCAGGTTGAACTTACCGTCCAACATGACTGCTGAAATAGCTTGTTGTAAAATAAGGCAAGGGTGTGTTGAGGTTGGAGGGGAAACACATAACAGATTGTTCTCTTAAGAGTTATGGCATAACTGGCAGAGGAGGGAAAGAGACGGGAGGAAACAGAATAAAATTGAGTAATGACTAGTGAACCCACTGCCTCAGAAACTATAGAATGGTGGGCGGCACTCAACATCCGAAATTAAATGCACTAAAGGAATGTCTTCAAAAGACACTGAGTTTTGCCCACTGCTGGTTTTCCTGTTACTTTTATTGACATGAGACCTGGATATGAACAAGTTGCAGAGAGACTCGTATCTGGACATGTCATGCTGTTCTGCTAATAGGGGGAAAATTAGCTTTGACAGACATGTCTGCACACAACTTGGGCCCTGTTTTGCATCTGTACTGACATGTGTTTGCCACACCATAACATTTTCTATATTTTTAAGCTTTTTTTAAATATTTACTTTTGGCAACTTTATATGAAAAATAATCAAAATCTAAATGAATAAAGATTTGCATGCTTTGTATAGACACTCATGCATGTATGTAATTTTATTATATTAAAAGTAAAAAGTATTATTAAGTAGTATCTGTAAATTGTAGTATTGAGTTAAATATGAGAATTATATGAATATTTTCCTTATTAAAACAATTTCATAGCCACTCATTTTGTACTATTTTTAAGTTATGTTCCAGAATCTGATATTTATTCATACCGTTTAAAAATTCAGTTAAATTATTGAAATCATTCTATCTGCAGAGCAAGAACATGATGCCCTCATTGAAAGATTGAAAAAAGAACGGGAATTACAAAAGAAAAAACAAGAGGAAGACAATTTGACACTGGAACAAATTAAAGATCAGGTACTCTCTTAATTTTCATAAAAAATATTTTTAAAATTCTGTAATTGTCTTTTATTTTTATTTTTACTCCATTTCTCAACTTTCTGTAATTATTCATTATATTATATTATATTTCATCTCCAATACTAGCAATGATACTGGCATTGCCCAGGGGAAGATAACTTCAAGTATAGTGTAGGAAAAAAATATTAATATATTTTCATTACATGACACATTAAAATAAAAAAGATAGTTTATAGTTTATACATTTTAAAGCAGTTATTATTGAAAAAATATTTGGATACACAAAATAAACGTTGTTATTAGGGATTTTGAGTAGTCAATATTAGTGCTTCTCCCATTGGGTTCTAATATGGAAAGGTTGTTTGATGATTCAGTATAGAGATGACCTTGTGAAAATAATCAGGAACTCAGGTTGAGATCTACAATTTAGAGACATTGTCCCTGTGTCTTGTTCATGGCAAAGCAGGGCTCTACTAGAAATTGAAGTCATTTGAATTCAAAGGGCAATTATGAAAATCCTGAGAATGGCCTCTTTTTTTTGATTACCACAACTAGGATAGTTGCCTTGATAACACGTGGGAGGAGGTGCTTGATTATTTCAGTTCACAGCTTTGAAGTGTCAAGATTTTTATAGGCATGATGGGCATTTCAACTTTTAAATGAAGCCTGTTGTATCTTAAGAGAGTTTAGGAATTAAATTGGGCTCTGAATAACTTCCAAAGTCTCCATAATTATGTCAGATAACTTGCACAGCTCAACCTTTTGCAACATTTGACCATATCCTCCTCACTATTTGTGAGATGTAGAAACATTTTGTACTTCATTAAAAAAAAATCAATATTTCACTTCATTTTGTTAGAAATGGAATAGTGTTCTCTGTGACACTCAATCTCATGTAGCACAACTGAATGTCTTTTGAGTTTTAGGCAGTAATTTACATATCACTACAGTCTCACTCTTTAAGAAATTTTTTGACCTTTTCCTTGCATCCCCAAGAACTGAATTTTGCACCCCTTGGGGGTGCTGGCACATCTGGTTAAGGAATCTAAAAAGAGATAGTTAATCGTATTACAAATAAATGATAAAAATAATCAAAGAAATCTACCTGGACTAATTTGCGAGAACAGACACTAAATCGGAGAGATAAAAACAACTGACAATAATTTATAACAGTTCTCTTAAATTCTTCCTTACTTACCAATTGGTTTGGTTGATGTTTAAAGGTATAGCAACCTCGATGGGTTATTTAATGCCAAAATCTAAATATTTTGAAAGCAATTGTATGCCTTCAACTACAGATATTTTCTACATAATTTTATACTTTTGGGGAAGACATGTTTTTATATAAACCTATTTCTTTAAGGTATGGCATTATGTTGACAGTTTCAGTATTTTCAAATAGTTCTCTTGTGTTTTTTTTTTTTTTTTTTTTTTTTTTTTTTTTTTTGTAGTATTTATGTTTTAGAGTTGCTGAGTGCATTAAGTTAAAATGTGAGTGTAGCTTGGCATGTTCGTTTATTTTCATTCTTCAGCAAGTATGAATGGGTGAGGTATGTGTGGCCTATGTGCAGCTGAGACAACATTACTTCAGCCTTTCTTCCTTTTCTAGATGCCTGTCTCCATTCTCCCAGGACCAGTTTGATTGTAGGAAGCTTGTTATTTTTGTTATCAGTTCAGCTTTTCTGACACTTCTGCTCAATGAAACTGTCTATATCACTTTTCAGGTCCACATAAGGGATCCTAAAACTATTATCAAGGGTTTAATTTCAGGCAGACCGAGTCTGTGTGGTCATTCCACTTAATTCTTATGTGGCTTGGGATTCAGCATAACACTATTTCTTGAATTCAGTATGCATAGCAATTTCACCAGCAGTGGGTTGTCAAGTTTTTTTGTTTTTGTTTTTGCAATTATAATTGAGTTTAAAAATTTTTTTTTCTAATCAAGTTCACTCCACGCAAGGCAGTAGTAAAGCCACTAAGACACAAGGGGTTACTGGATGTGGAAGATTTAGATATATTACTAATGAGTGAGAACAAAAAGAGTAATTGGGGGCAGTTTTATTTGGTGAACCATTGAAGACTATCATGAAAGCACAGGGTGTATTCAACCTTATAAAATAGAATTTCTTGTAACATGAATTGAATATGAATGATATTAGCTCTAACTGTAGAGATGGTGCTTCTGTTATGCTTGGAAAGCAGTCTGGATTCACAGCCCTCCTGAAAAACTGAGTTTCTGAGGTCTGTGTAACACATTGCTTGCTTCATTGACATGCATTGGTAGCAAAGACTTTATCAAAGAATTTGCTAGCTGTTTTGTCAGATTATATGAAGATAGTTAATTCAATCAGAGAACATTCCCTGAAACATCATTTATTCAAACATTTTGTGAAAGTATTGATTCTGAAGACATTATTCTTCTGTATCATACAGAGGTAAGCTGACTGTCCTGTAGATGTCTTGTAATGCATATTTGATCTTTGTATTGAGTTAAAGACTTTTTAGAAGTGTAAAAACTTTAGTTCTCTTCTGCATTCAAATCTGAATTTTTACAAATGTTTGCTTACTTGATGGAGATTTTTCTCAGTTATATGAAATTTTCCCTTCAAAGAAAATTATTATTATACATGAAAGGTTGGCCATTTTCAAAGCAAAAATTCCTCTGTGGATGAATAATACTGAGAAAGGAAATTTGGCCTGGTTTTCATCCCTTGATGTAACAGATCAGTCTCTGCTCTCAGATGTTACTGCCTTAATACAGGTGCATCTTCAGCAGCTGTTGAATGCTTTTTGATGGGTATTTTTATGTAGGAAATTTGGAACTCTGTGACCGTTGGATAAAGAACCTCTTTACATCAAAACCAAGTTTTGAAGCCATCTGGATACTCAGCATATCACCTCGCGCACAGGAAACCTGCATTTTAATTTTATTGATAAAAAACAAGTACAGATATTTCATTAAAGATTAAAATGGGTTAACATTTTATATTTGCAAAAATTTGTGTTAATTACCTGTTCAAATTCATTAAATAGTAGATGATAATTTGAGCTGAAAACAAAAAACTTGGTTTTTGTCTTATCAGCTAGGGGTGCAGGATGAAATATCAAGATCTCAAGGTCTGCTGGATAAGAAAAAGTTATGAATCACTGTTTTACACTATTGGTTCAATGTAATATGTAACGCATTTTGAGAGAACAATGTTGTTTTTAAGACTTGAGTACTTCTACAAAATGGTTCCTCTTTCCCACTATCCTTCTAGTCTTAAATATGGATTTTTTTTTTTCACTACAGATTGTTGCCAGCAAACAATGCACTATCAGAATGAAATAGTTTATTTGTATCATCTTAGTTAAATCATTTCCAGCTTTTAGTATTTCAGAAGTTTTGAGAATGAGATATTGCAGCACTTGGCATCTTGTTGGCAAGCTTGGTTGGAATAGTACACAAGGCATTAATTTCTTAAGCTCAATATTCTCTGCTGGTTTGCACAGGACTGAAAGAACCTGTGTTTTATTAAAACAATTGTAATAGATGTGACAGTGACTTACCAGGAGCAAAACGAATTCACTACCTCGCATGTCGAACCATTCTCTGAGAGTTGGTCGCGCGTGTGTATGCCTACTGCCATTTTTATGCAGCAAGCTTATTTGCATAAGAGAACAATGCTACCTGTTAAAAACCAGGCAAGTGGACGTGGGAGACCACTGCTCTTCTAGTTTTCGATGAGACTAGACGTGTTGCTGAAAGAAAGCAACATCAATTTCTGGACGTCTGACAACAATCCATATGTGATATATGCATACCTCAATGTTTAATAGGGATCATTGAGGTATTCCAGTATTTCATACTGATCCCTAAAATCACATGACTCAAATATTCATGTTTGACTGTGTCTTTTTCTGAGCAGTCTATTTTCAGTGCTTTGTGATCTAATGAATGAGTGACCCAAATAAAATATCTGATCTCAAACTACCTAAGAAACAGTGCCAAATTTGCTGTATAGTATTTAGTATCATATTTTAATTCTGCTTGTTCCTCTGTTAGTAAGTTACTTAGCACTTACATTACAATCTGCCATTACTGCAAATAAATAATGGACTATTCCATTTTGATTGTGAGGAGGAATATTATATCAGAGATGATGTTATAGTTTAATGGGGGGGAAAAAAGCATACCTAATAATAAAAAAGAAAGGGAAGATAGAGGAGGCAATAATGCTCTCATGTGTTTAAAGTCTGCATCAGTGAAATGGAAAACTTTTTCAGTTTTTAATCTTTTTTATTTTTACCTTTTTATTTCTTTAAATAAAGTCCTACAGTCACATTATGATTGCTATTGCAATATTTTGTTAAAGTTGTTAAGCTCAAATATTTAATAATCCAATAGGAGAATTTCCATGGGTGTTTTATAACTGTGGAACTCACAATGATCTTATTCAGGCAGTAACTTAAGAATTATGACTCATCAGAAAATAGGAAAATTGAAATTTTCACGAGTACTGCTAGTGTAATCTCATTTTTGTTGGTCTGTTTCCATGTCTATCAACTTCTTGAGCCTATAGTGACAGTGGTTCAAGTGGCCAAATAATTATTGGTTTAAAAAAGAAAGTCACTCGTTGCTTAATTTTTGTCTATGAAGCCACGTGAAAAAGTATATTGTTGCCTGTCTTACTATCATTTTATTTACCTACTAGCAGTAGAGCCTAGCGTTGCCCGGGGATGTAACAGTAAAAGATAGATCAAGTATCGACCATCATGAAGACTGAAAAATAAAATCGACAAAGATTATTGTTTATGGTTGACAGTCACGCATGTCTTAATTAGTTTTTTTTTTTTTGTTCTTTTTTTTTTTTTTTACAAATTGGTCAAACTCAAACAAAAACATTGTTTTCAATCATTATGAGTCTACCGATTGAATAGAATTTTATTATAAACAATTGTTTTGTAAATGGAATTTTTAAAGCATTCTGAATGTCAAAATAAAGAAAAAAGTGTGCAAGATAATAAGAAACACTACCTGCCAAAAAAAGTGAAGTTTTGTTGAAATCGGTTGAAAAATGTAGGAAATCTGATCCAATATATAAACATACAGACACACACACACACACACACACAATCTGCTAATAAGTAAGATTCCTTTTTTACTAGGTACATTTTTTTTTTTATTTTTTTTTATAAATTTTTTAACTGAACTGAATTTATTCTACACCCTTTTTGAAAACTGTTTGAATATTAAACCTTTGATTTTTCTGGCCCATGCTGAAGTACTGAACATTATTTTTATTCATGGCTCACAGATGTGGAATGTCACCTTCAATGGGAAGTGCATGTTAGCAATTGAAATTTTCTCTTTCAGTTTCAATTGTTGATCAATTTCTTGTTTCTTGCTTGTTTGTTTTGTTTGAGTTTTTTTTTTTGTTTTGTTTCTAGTGTTATATTTTTCTTTGTTTGTTTTTAAATAGGTTTCCCTTTTGCCCAGTCTATACTCCTCCCCCTTTTCTTGAACAGGAGTACAGGCTTCCTGTTTAGGATGGGATTCCTGGATCCTTTCTTTTTCTCTGGCCTCAGTAGTAGTGCTGTTGTGAATATCTTGTGATGTATGCAGTTTGTAGCAATGTCTCTTCATACTGAGGGTACCTGGTTGGCAATTTTCAGGTTGCTGTTCCCGATTGGTAATTAGGAACCTGAACTCTAGTGTAATGTCTTGAGAGGCTGCTCTGACCAACAGATGCATAATATTGGGGTTCTTGCAATGCCATGTCACGCATGGAAGGGTGTCCCTGCATGCATCTCTGGTGGGCAACCCTGAGGCTACATAATGTTGCAGTCTGTGCCAGTTCCTTTCTGCCCATGTCACATATGATGACCATCTTCTACTATTACATGAGGCCTTTTCCTTACCGACATAACTCAACATGACCATAAACAACCAAAAATATCAACTTAAACCAGTTAAAAAAAAATTACCTAAACTCTTTAACATTTTCTTCAACATCCATGGTATTTTGAAGTGTAGAATCATTCCTCTTCGGAAAGTCTCCTGATATATTAGCTTTCTGCGGAACTAACCTTAACTTGTCAATCCCCTCCTCTAATTTCTCGATTTCCGGCTACCTTCCTCTCCTTAGAAAGGACTCTTAAATCCACATGCATGGCCTGGGAGTTTATGCCATCTCCCGCTGGCTAGGGAACTCTTTTTGGAATCTCCAGACCATTCATATGTGTCTCCCCCATCTCTCCTTAATTCAGTAAGCTATCTCTTCTTTCTCTATCATTCCCCTTCCTCTCAAGACTGTGGTTTACTCGATAGCATTTCAGATAATATAGACACGGCCATCTCTCTACATCAATGGTATTGGACATCATCTCTAAATTAGACTCTCATAAAGCAAGTGGTGGTGATGGGATACAAGCTGTAGTCTTAAAGAAATGTGCTCCTGAGCTGGCTCCAGTTCTTTCCAAACTGTATAACTATTGCCTCGCTGATTTTGCTTTCCAACCTGTTAGAAGTTCTCATCTTTTGTCCCTGTTTTTAAGAACTCTGGAGATCCTTCTGACCTATGTAACTACCATCTTATCAGTCCTCTACCACTCTTCGTCAAAGCCTTCAGGGCTTTAATCAATGCTGAAGTGGTTAAGCACTTTACCTCACATGATCTACACTCTGACAAATAATATGGTTTCTGCTTTGCCCAGTCTACTGCTGATGTGTTTACAGTCATAACTGAATTTGTATACCAAACTCTTGATAATAACTGCAAAGCTTGAGCTGTGACTCTAGATATCTCTAAGATGTTTGATAGGGTTTGATAGCCAGCCTCCTACGTAAGCTTCAGGGATATGGTATTACAGGACGATTATTTGATTTAATCCAATGATTCCTGTCAAACCGTGAAATGAAGGTCGTCCTAAATGGGTTCTACTTCAGTTCCTTTTATATAAACACTGATGTTCCCCAAGGCTCTATCCTGGGTCCTACATTGTTTCTGATCTTGATCAACAGTCTTCCTGATGTCATCAGTTCTCAAGTAGGCATCTACACAGACAACACTACCATTTACTCCATCATTGCTGACAAAGTTAACCTGGTTGTTAACCTCGAAAAGGACCTCCAATCTGTGGTTGACTGAGGCAAGAAATGGCCTGTAAATTTTAATGCCTCCAAGATGAAAATGCACTAATTTACTCACCATAGAGAAAACTCCCATGGCGTATGCTCAATTTCATAAAAGTGTTTCCCTGCACCTTCTTGGTCTCACGTTTTCCATTTACTTGAGATGGAATAACTACATTGAATCAATAGCTACATCTACCATAAGGAAATTTGGTTCTCTGTGTCGCGCCAAAAGGTTTTTCTTGTCTGAGTCGAACCTTCAAATCTACTATTTGTCTTTGCATTGAATACTGTTGCCATATATGGTCTGGTGCCCCCGCTGTTCATCTCAAGGTTCTCTACAAAATCCAATGACAGATATGTAATGTGACCTAGCATCTCAACTCCAGTCACTTTCTCACAGATGTGATGTGGCTTCCCTCTGTCTTTTCCTACACATTTTTTCATGGCAACTGCTCTGCTGAGCTATTTTCACTGGTGCCCCAACTGTATGAATTTAAGCGTGCTACTAGCTTGGCATCTCAGTCCCACCCTTTTACTGTTGAAACAGTTAAATGTAACCGCTTCTTCTACTCCAATAGCTTCTTCTCTCGCACTTCTCGACAGTGGAACACTCTTCCTCTTACTTGCTTCCCTGATAACTATAATCCTCAAAAATTTAAATGTAATGTCAACTAACATCTGATGCCTTGATCTTGATCCCCATCTTTCTCTTTATCCTTTCCTCAAACACCCCTCTTTAATCTTACTTTCAATCTCTATAACCCTTTGTGTGCTCGTGGCACTCTGCCTTGCTTGGGGTGAAATGCTTAAAAAACATTTTTTTTCTCTTAGTTATTTTTGAGTTCAAAGGCGATGGTTTCCAAACACTAGTATTATTGTTAACCTATCATTACACTATTGATATCACTATAGCAAATGTTCAAATGTGTTGCATTCTTCAGTTCCACTAGTTCATACCTTCACTGTTTTGACCAACCATGCCATGTTCATGACATGAAATAATCTTCATTTCCTTTGTATTCCTTTGGTAAAGTATAAGTTCCACTTGGACAGTTTCTTCCCCAGAACTGTTACTTTGTGAAACAGACTCTCAAGAAGATGATTTCTTGGCCAATACAATCTTAATCTCTTCAATTCTATATATTCTCATAATATGCATTTTTTATCCCTCCCTTATGACCTTACAACAATCTCACTCAGTAATCCTCTAACTTGAGTAGCTCTTGGGCATTGTATTGGATGAACTAAAGTAAAAAAGAATTATTGGATAAAATAAATTTTCTAAATTGATTTTTACATCTTATCATTTAACACATTGAATAAAACTTTCTTCAAAAACCTATTTCTATTATGAGAAAAACTGTACCTGTGGTATTCTTGATAGTTTATGCCTTCAAACCTCTTTGGGGATAGGCCACACTTATCCTGTTATAAGCATAACCATTTTTGCTATTTAATATAGTAGCTGACTGGATTTATAACATGAAGGAGTTACTTCTCATTAAATAAAAACACGTTTGTAATATTTTACCTTTCCCTACCCCATTTTGATATTAGTAGATGGGTTACCAACATGGAGTGTGGATAAAAGTAAAAAAAAACAATAATTTTGAAAATGTAAGTTTTCTTTGGGATTCGAAACTCGATTTGTTAATTTAAAGAAAAATATGTTAACAGGTATGTTAATGTATGTATGTGCAATTAGTCATTGGAATTTGTTTGGTTATCTAAATCTTCAGGTAACAAATATGCTGCTATTGAGAATTGTGGTTAAAAGGTTAGTTGACTGTGTTGAACAGTCACCTATTTCCAAAAACACAAAATCAGAAAAAGAAATAGACATACTATGCCAAGAACTGTCAGGCAAGGCCAATTGATCTTACTGTGATATTCTTAGCTGGGTAAAACCAGAATTCCTACTATGTATCAGGTAGGGAGAGAATGAAGAACCTAATATTGTGAAAATATTTTCCAACTGGTGTGAATCACTCCAATGTAAACTGCCCTTCCTCAGAAAAAAGTTAATTTTTATATAAACAGCTAATAGCAGTCACCTATGGTTAGTTCGAGAGAGAGAGTTATTAGGAGAGAAGTGGTGACAACAGTTTTTGTCTAGAACTGAACCATGGCTGTCCAATGAACCAGATGACTGCTGCTGCTGATTGCTAGTACTAAAATGTTTCTCTCATGAATGAACCTACGATAATTCAGGAAGTTTGACATTTTATTTTTTTTCTTTCTTGTGGATCTGAAAAGAAACTCCTACCAAAGAATCTGTTTATATTTTTTTGTTTGAACTTTTTCCAACCATTTTTTTTTTTATTTGATACTGTAACGTCTAGCTGAAGGAAGATAAAACTTCAAAATTTCTTTTATCATTGAATCTGGTGTTGTGATATTTTTTTTCCTAGATTTCGACATCTGAGGAAACCTGAGATTACATTTGTAGATAGTCTATAAAAATTTACCACGGTGCAATTTTGTTACTTTTAGTAAGAAATTGTGATATACAACATACTTAGCCCCTTGTGATCCAGCAGACCCATCTTCAGCATTGAGCAAATCTCTTCAGCCAGAGATCAAGGGACAGTTTTGCTTTATGCCAGTAACCAGATTGCAGTTGGTGAAGTAACAAGATGGTATTCACCGACATGATCAGTCTATATCTGTGACTGGATTGGCTTAGGGTCATAGATGGTATGGAAATTTTACGCACTGTAATCTTTATTATACAATGTAATTGGAAAAGTTAGCCTGTCTATTTTTCTTTTCAAGATTATCCCAAGAGTTTTTCTTCTTTTTTTTTTGTTTATATTCAGTCATACTGTACTAACATTTGTTTATATTCAGTCATACTGTACTAACATTTGTCTTTGTTATATTCTTTTTTTTTTTTAGGTAAGACAAGTTTCCACTGCCTTTTTAGCTTATCTGATAATACATTTTGTTATTCTTACTCACTACTTTGCAACACTTGTCAATAAGTACTATTATGATTTACATGGTTTTAATATGAGGGCAGAAGTTATAATTCCAGAGAAATCCACTGCCATATAAATTCTTGGATTATTGGCTGAAAGGATTTTAAATTTAAGTGTAAATTTTATTTTTGCTTGTACACCAGTTCTATAAAAACTTCCACCTAAATGTTGTCAAGGAGGCAAAAACCTTAGTAGTAACTTTTAACACTTTGACAAGGACCAAATTTAGCAATGATCTGCTTTTTCTACATTATCATCCCTATAGATCCAAGAGAAATTAAGATAGAAACAGATACGAAAAAAAATTATATTTAGATATATTTAAAATTATATCTTTGAACAGCTTTTATGTTACAAAGAGTGAACAATTGAAAATGAAAGAGAAAGTAATAATACATCTATATGAAAGCTATTACTTGCATATCAAATCAGTTTTTATTTCATTACTATCTCCTTTTACAGGTGATAACAATATCCATATTCTCTATCAACTAAAAAATTCAATCACACAATTGACAAACCACCCACTGGTCCCTGTTTGACATGATGGTGACCAAAGTTTTCAGTCTTAACTTACATTTACTATTGAAGTTTTTGCTAGCTACAGTTTTTCCTTAGTACTGCTAAATTCAAAATTATCACTTTGTAATTGATTTTAAAAATTTGACATTTTGTTGATATTTTTTATAACTAATGTATATCATTTTTTTTAAATTATTCTATGTAAACATTTTGAGAAAATAAAATCCATTTTCAATCAATTATATTCAAAATATTAAATTTTCATTTCCCTTTTTTAGATTGGAATTATGGAAACAAAGCATGAGTCATTAAAAAATGAAAAGCATGAATTATTTTCACAATTGAAGAAAGTATTGCATCAAGAAGATGAAACAAGACGACGAGCTCAGTTAAAAGAACAAAGGTTAGCAATTTTCTTTTCAGAATCTCAAAAAAAAGCTGTAATTCTAAATCTGATTAATAAGAAAACTTTACATGACATTTAAGAAAAATTGATAAGTTAAAAAATATTCTGTATATTGTCAGAATGTTGTTTCTCAAAAAAATATAATCAAGCTGTTTGGCATCCTCTACTGACTGATACATACCTGATCCTGAATATTTGGCTTTTGAGCCGTTCTAGATAGTCTTCCATTCGGAATTTATAAATTAAAGATTTTCAAGCATTGAAATATAGCAAATTTCAACAGTAAACTAATCTTCTTAAGATTGTCTTATTGCTGAATGCTCTTAGCTTTACAAAAGTGCTCAGAAATCAATTTTTTGTACATCACTAGGAATAGTTAGTCTTTATATTAATATTAGGATTTTATAATTCAATATTGTTGATATTTTTTGTATAAATTTGAAAAGGAAAATATAACTTCTAGCAGATTCGTTTTAGATTTTCCAATGTAAATAGTTGCTAGATATATGAAATTTAGCAAGCACTTGTACAACACAAAACATTTGATAAGAGAATGAAATAGAAAATTTCTTTCCATCAAGTGCAGGTTGCCATGTATTCATAAATATTCCATTATATAATCATTCAACACCACATGTCGGTAAGCATTCTAAAAGCAAAGGAAATATTTGTCACAGATTACTTCCACAATGCAGAGAACAAATCAATGTAAGTTCAGACTCGAATATCTGGGCAGAAAAAAATGCTGAAAACTTGATTCGCAGATACTATCTCACAAATCACAATGCACGTAACCAACCAGAAAAATAATTCACTCTCTGGTGAATGCAGTAACTAAAATACACAAATTTTGTCCCCTGATTTGAGAACACCAACTGCTTTTATCAGCCGAGCCTTTTTTCCATTCGTTGACAGCTGGGAGAGGATGCCCAATTTTTCATATCAAAATACTTTTATAGCGACTCCTGCAACGGACTTGTTTTTTAATTTAAACATTCCACTTTAAGCATGTCATGCGGAATATGTGCCCCCCCCTTTTTATTTTTTGGTAAGTAATTTTCTTTTTCGACACATTTTCGGTCGTAGGATGCACAAGATGCGCTGTCGCTTGGCTTGACTAGGTAAGTCACCGTTTTCTTTGCTATACTCCCCCCTGATCTCATTATCACAAATTGAACAGCTTAAAGCAGCTCTCTTTATCCTGGTTCTTAATTGTAATGGAACTATCTCCTTTACGTGTGTCAGAAAGTCGTCTCCTGAGGAGTTATCAGATGTATCTGGAAGCTCTGCATCTGTGGAAGCATCAGATTCCCAGATCTTAATTGTCCCATCACTGTCTGATGATGAACCATCATCAGATTCGCTCTGCGATGTATCAGAATCAACAAAACGGTGAAGATCTTTTACATGCCATGGCATCCTGTCAACTTTTATCGTTTGTGGACACAATATCCATCACACAACCCACTTGATACCTGGATGTACACTGGCCATGGGGAGCTTTCACCCATACTCTGTTCCCAACTTTGTATATATTGTGATACTTACAACGATCAGGTGGTAATGTTGTAGTAATTCCCTTCACTTTCAATTGGTAATGGTGAATCATATTGGCAGGCGCATTAGTCGACGATATGTCATCCTTTGGCATGATATTATGCTAGTATACTGCCTCCATTATTGAGCACTGCTTTCTTGCTGCAATTCTCTTTATGCTCCAATGAGATCTTTCTACTATACCGTTTCCTGCAGGAACATAGGCACAGTGAAATGAAGTTGGACTCCCCAGTCATCCAAGGAATCTTTAAAGGACTTGCTGCAAAATGCAGTGTCATTGTCAGTTAGGATTTCTGATGGTGGGCCTCAATCAAAAAAAAATACTTTCCATCTGTCAGATGATGCTTCTTGAGTCTTGTTGAAGCAAGCATCGCCATATTGCAAATCAACTGGGGCTGCAATCAATTAATGTAAGGTATTGTTGCCCACTGTAACGCGTAATATCCATTCCTAAGTGGGTCCAGATTCCAGTCACACTTAGGTTGCCACGTGGCCAACGATTTGAGGCTGGGTCAATTGACTGGCATTCTTTACATTTTCTGACCACTGCCTTGATGGCTGCCTTGGATATCATAGGATAAACTCGTCTCACAAAATAAAGTGTTCGCCTGATGCCAGGATGTCCCCTCTGGCAATGTATAGCATGTATCTGATCAGAAGCGCATATCAGGCGTGCTGGTTCGATTTCCTTCTTGATCACATCATACCATCCTTGCAGTACTTTGGTGAGCTTATCCACTTGATTCTCAGTTGGCGTTACGAAACTTATAAATTATACTCTTGAATCAGCTTTTCAAGAGTACTCAAACGCCTCTGGATCAGCATCTTTTTTACTGCCTTAGTTTGTATTCTGGCTTTCCCAGTGAGCATTAGTTCGTATTCTGGCTTTGCTGGTGCACACACGTGGAGTCTGTAAAAAGGTTTAACTTCGTTGCGCCCCACTGTAGTGCTAAATTGACGCCCTTCAGAATAGCATCCAATTCTGATAAGTTGATATGTTGGGCGTCATTCGCAGGCCGCAACCAACATGCGTCTTCTACAACGCCTCTGTCAACCTCCAATGAAACCCCTGTGGCGAGAGAACTTGCAACGACCCATACCTCATAAGTGTGTCCACTTGTCCACCACTTACTGTGTGCAGAGTCATTCTGGCATATTCTTTCCACTATGTCCTCAATCATGTTCTTAAGGGGAGCATCTGTCACTTTGTCATCCCAGCCAGACATGATTGATACTGTCCTGTGTTTAACAAATGATGCAGCAACACGAAACCACCCATACACAGGAACGTGACCCACCAGTTTTCCACACCATGAGAAGATGTTTTGTCATGTCAGGACCTCAGGAACTGATGGAATGCCATTTTCGTGTTTCCACTTAAGTGTGTTGTTATCTTGCTTGAGTGCCATCCTGTAACCACTCCGGATCCTTGCAGGTCAAACCAAACGCAACCTCCCATGTGAGCTGCTGAAATCATGCTCTCATCAACATAAATATCATCAATATATGATGAGGTTGCCTGTCGAACTGACTCTTCTTTCGACAATACAGTGTCCACAATAGCCTTCATTATGGCTGGTGCGACATTCAACCCGAAACCCATTCGGGTCAAGCAATATCTTTGCCCCTTGAAGATTACAGTTTGAAAGGGCCAAAGTGACTTATGGATATGTACTTGTAGTTAGGCCTGCTGTAGGTCAAGGATAGCAACATCCGGTCCTTTTTTTATGCCACTCCCTCAGTTTCTGTGCGCACATGTCAGTATTGGCTGTGTGCGCGTTGAGACACACTTTCAGCTCTTGATAGTCTAATACTGGCTGCACTTTATTTTTGTTTTTCAGCACCACTGCCATCAATGGAATTAAACCTTTTGGAGGACCAAGATCCTTTTCAGGATAAGGCTGCAACCAACTGTTATCAAGCCAAGTCTGCAGCTCATGGTCATATTCCTCTTAGACTCCCATTGGTATTGGGTACTCGGGCATCCAATTTCACAAACTCTCTGTTGATTGACCATCAGACCACTTCCATGATGTGACCCATATCTTCCAGTTTGGGTCAAATTTGGCACAGAAATTAGGTTCTTCTATTTTAATAGCGGCGCAACAGACTATCCCATGCTTGGGGAAACTGTACATCGCCAAACTGTTATTTGAAGTCTGCCCAACTTTTTAATGGCGTTGAACCCAAGCAACAAGTCAAAACCCAATAGCTCTCCATCCACTGCCAAGACTTAGATTTTGAGGGGGTTTGCGTTGTCCACGTCAAGCTTAATACTTCCAACTTTGCAACATTTGAGAGTATTTTCGTTTACGGTGAGTACGTTCACCTCCGTCACCCGCTAGGTTTGACAGGCTGACTTACTCACGAGTGTCTGTGAGCAGTCAGTGTCCACCAGTGCTACTCTCTTAATTCTGTTCACGTAAAAACCCAAGACAGGTAGTGCCTCATTCATAACTCACTTAGGGAAGAGACTGGTGCTGACATCTTGTCCCCTTCCTCTTTTCCCTGGATACAATGAAGCAATGTGTCCTACTTCTTGACACCAGAAGCAACGCATTGTTGTGCGTGACCTATGTGGCTGACAGGCATCTTCTCGTTAAACTGGGCAGTCCCTGGAAAGCTGATTCCACCCAGAGCATTGATAGCATCGCATACCCTTCTGACGTTTAATATTTGGATGTTTATCAGCTCCACCTGGTGAAATGGTAGTTGTAACCATTTCTTCAAATGCAATTTGATCTTTCATTATGGCCCAAGCTCGGTTATCAACTTGACGTAAAATGTCTTGTCCGTCATAGCACCAGAATAGCTTGTAAGCGTTCTGAAAGCAAAGGAAATATTTGTCGCAGATTACTTCCACAATGCATGAAAACAAATCAATGTAAGTTCAGACTCAAATATCGGGGCAGAAAGAAATGCCAAAAACTCGATTCAAAGACACTATCTCACAAATCACAATGCGCATAACCAGTTAGAAGACTCTCTCCGTAAACGCATCAGCCAAATTACGCAAATTTTGTCCCCTGATTTGAGAACACCAACTGCTTTTATCGGCCAAGCCTTTTTCCCCATTCGTTGACAGCTGGGAGATGATGCCCAATTTTTGCATATCAAAATACTTTTATAGTGACTCCTGTAACGGACTTGTTTTTTGATTCAAATATTCCATCTTCATCATGTCATGCGGAATACATGCCCTTTTTTTGGTAAGTAATTTTCTTTTTCGATACATTTTCGGTCGTAGGATACACGAGATGCGTTGTCGCTTGGCTTGATGAGGTAAGTCGCCGTTTTCTTCACTATAATATCAAACCAAATTACTCTCCTGATATATTCAATATTACTTGTAAAAAATGATAACCAAAAACAGAGGTTTTTTTTATCTATTGATACTAAACTAAAATTTTCAAAAATAGAAATTTCAAAAACTTTGTCTAAAAATAAATGACTTCTGATTCTCTGTATAGTAATGACAAATCAATCCATATTGAGTACTTTGTTTATCACACTAACTGCTAAAATCTGTTAAATAACACCAGCATAACTTGAATTTATTACCACAATGTGAGAACTCATCCTGCCAAATATAAATACTTCAATTACATAATACAATAAAATGTAATAACTGCTTAAAATGAATCTAATTAAATTACTAAATCATGTTTTATTGTGGAACTTTCCACAAATGATTACTACAAAAGTTAACAAATTAATACTTTTTATAAAATCTGAAAGATTATTCAAATATCTTTCCTCATAGTTTTGCCAGTCTTGATGATTACTCACATAATTTTAATGATTATTTATAATTCTAACTTGAAAAGAAAATAGAAAATCCTGATTTCACAAAAAATGCAATTGAATGGCTTTGAATTGTTGGAATAATAATTTGTTTGTAACCTTTTGTTTTGACTCTTAAAATTCATAGAAAATTGTGTATGTATAATTAAAAATTTCTGTTTGTCTAAATTTACTTTCTGCATGGAATATTCATTATTAATTAGTTCTCAAATGTATAAAATAATCAAGTTTTGCATTGCATATATTTTTGTTAAGTACTATTTTAATAGCACAGGTGCAATTGTTTGTAACAAGTGCTTGCTAATGCTGTTATGACGAACTTCTATTAACATATGGAGGCATACTAAAATTTATAAAACTTGATTATTTATGTTTATTATAATTAATGAAACAGATCTTTTCATCTTTATTGGTTTTTATATCGAAGATATAACCTATAATCGGCCTTCAAACAAAATATCTATTATCATATTTGATTTTTTATTAAATCTTGTTGAACATAAATTTTCATTTGATTATAATTTCTGTAAGGAGTGTATTATTACTATTTCTACTTGACCTTTATTGTTAACAAGGTATGTGACGCAATTTTAATAATTGATAAAAAAAAGTAATCATTATGGATATAAAACTTATTTCATTAGTTTTAATGTAACTAAAACTTATTTCATCAAGTATAGACCTAAAAATCCCTAAACTAATTTTAGTATAATTTAGGCAAGTTTATATAATTCAAGCAACCAATGTTGAAAATATAGAATCTTTGATATGTGTTTCTGTGTTTAAGATGAATAAATCAGATTTATTTAATATAAATGAGGAGAACCTTATAAAAACAGTATACTGTTTTTTCTATCATAATGCACTTTTTGTTGAATGGTTAAATAACTACTAACATATGACTTAGTTTTTCTTGATATTATATTGTAAAATAATTTTAAATTCCCTGTCAATTGTCACTGCTGTAACTTAAGGATTTTCCCTTTTATTGTGACATTGTCATATCCAAAATTTCCCGCATCACAGTAAAATTAATTTTTTTCTCAATAAACTATTGAACTTACCTCAAATTTTCAACTGCAAAAAACAAACAAAAATGGGTACTGTCATTGTAGAGATTCTTTACAGGATATTGAGCTATATCATATTGTTTTGTATATTGTTTTACTTATATGTTATAAACACGTGTATGGAAAGAACAAACAAAACAAGTTCCTTCTTGTGAAGTAAAAGGAAAAGACAAAAACTATTAATATAAAATTCTTTGTATTGCTGATACAGAGAATGTGACCAGAATGTCTGTAATCTGGGAGGCAGCTTTTGAAAGAAGGCTAGAGTTGGTAAGGCCTGGAGTTGATGTGTTTGTTAGATTGGTTGACCAAAATGTGGTGTGATGCTCAGAGCTGCTGCACAGAGGAAGAATTTTTTTTTTTATTTTGGCTTTTGCTTTCCTAATGTTCACATTCATACAGGGTGACTTAGAAAGAGATCTAATTTGAAGTGGATTATAACATATGTTGCATTTTTCTAAATATTATGTAAATATATTCTTATATAAGAAAAATATATGTCTTAAAGTAAATGTCATTAACAATGTAATTTTTTATTATTTTGTTAATTTATTTTTCCCCCAGTGAGTTGCTAAATATAGCTTATTCTCAAGGTATAACTGTAACAGCACATCCAATGTTACTTGCTCCTGGTGTGACTGGACGACCAACGCTGTATAAATCTCATCAGCCACTTATTCCTGTATGTATTACATTCATTTTTTTAATCCAAAATTTTTTAAAATGATTACGTTTATTAATTATTTCACTAAATGCTAATTGAGATTGAATTCTTAAGTTGTTAATTTTATTGTTAAATACTTTGATTTTGATTACTTTATCAAGAAAGTTAAAATTGATGATTCATGATTTAGCTAATTTACAAAAATTAATGTTATTTAACATGGTAGTTGTAGATAGATAAAATTGTTCATGGTATTAGTAATTACAAAGTAATGATTAAGTATTAAGAATATTTTAGGTAATGGATTTTTTTCTTTAAGATGATCAAGATTTAAATTCAGTATAATTAAAATCAGAAAATTTGAGAATATAGAAAGTTTTCATATTTTTTCTGTGGATGAGAGCAATTAATATGTATTAAACAAAAGACTATCAAAATGCTATAAGAAATAGAAAAAAAACTTCAGTATAGCATGTATCCTAGATGCAAAGCATACAATTTTCCTAATTTATAACAGAAAACCCTGCACACTAAACCAAGAGAATAAAACATGCAATAACGAAAACAAATGTGAGTTCCTTCTTAAAGACAAATGATTTACAATATCTATCTAAACTTAGTGAATCAGGCCAATTCCTACACAAAAAACTGTCACTTAGTCATTGCCAAAAAATATTTCATCCTCTTTTAGATAAAATAACTACAAAAAGTATGAAAAAATACTGCATCAAAACAAATAATGATCAACTAATAATCAACCAATAAATGAAATATCAACTCTTATCACTTGATACATGCACATTATCCACAAGTGCAATCGAGTGGAGGCAAAAATTAGTATATTACTATTTCCATTGATCTTGCAATTATTATCTTTATCATTACATTGTCTTACTAACTGCAGTTTGTATTCATTTGTTCTTTCTTTTTTTTTTTTTTTTTATCACTTTTATTATTTGTTGACTATTACTGAATAATTCTTATTAAACATATCAACACTTATTTCTATTATAAATGCCGTCATTGTTAATCTTAAACAATGATGTTTCCTTCACTTTTTGTATTTTTCAATTTAGTTGTCTATCATTTTTGACTTCACATAGACTATACTTCATTTAATGGTCTTTTTAATGCTCAATGTTTTTAAATAATCATGCTAGATGTTTGGTTTATATTCTTTATTACAGCTGCAAGAGATACATACACATTTCTTGATCCTATTTACCTCAGAAATTTGATACTTATGAGAAATATGCAAATTTACTATTGAAAATTACCCTAATGTTATACCATTCACAAATTCTTTGAACTTTTCTACTACAATTTTTATATAGGGCTTCATAATATGGGTGGTGATCAAAGATTACCATGTATTTGGAATACACTTAAAGAATTCTGAAGAACACATTGATTGAAACAATTATACAAACAATGAAAGTACTGAATGATTTATAGATTAATGACATAATTGCAGGTAACATTCATCTTATGTTAATCCATATATTCTATTGATACAAAAGTATCCAGTAACATCCTTTGAGCAAATATTAGGGAAATCTGAAATTTTATTGAAACTTACTTAGTTCTTTATGAATTAAAAATTAAAAAAAAAAAAAAAAAAAAAAAAGTAGTAACTTTATTCTGGTGAAAATCATGATGGAATACTAAATATAAACTGAACATTCAACACTATTCTTCATGTTTAAGTAAAGGGTGCAAAAAAAAAGTAGACAGTGAAACACTGAATTTTATGGTATTTTGAAGGTGTAAGCATGTGTTAAGAATGGTTTGTGATATTTAGAATAGATTTTACACTCAAGTACAAACGATATATTGAAAGAGCTGAAAAATCAAAAATTGATGAATGAAGGGACATTTGAAGGATGATACAATATAATAATATAATAGGTGAACTTGCAAAAAAATCAATAAACTCATGTAAATGAGAAATTGATACATTGGGGGGTGGGGCAATTTTTTTGTTGCAAGACAATGTGTATCCACAAATTGCAAATGAAATGTACCAAATGATCATGATACTTAGATGAAAAGTTCTCTTATTCACATGGTATATTCTCCAGCACTGTCATCTTTGACTTATGATTTGTTTCACTCCAAGAAGCATTCTTTTCTTATAGTTTCAACAAGTTCTTCATAACTTTCTATGGTGGAATACACTATTTGAAAAGTGATATAAGAAAACCTGGGAGACATTTTGATGGTTGATTTTATATGAATAGAATATTTTATTAAAAATATCTTTTTTTTTTAAAAAAAAAAGAAGGTATTTCAAGGTGTAAATTAGCAAAATTAAGTTTATATTAATAATCTAATGATAATTGAAAGAAATTCTGTATTGTAATTTTGCATAAACAAATTTTATTTTGATATCATGTGAAAATGTATTGGGTTATTTCTGGTGAATAATTCCTTTTGATTTAGGTAACTTTTCAGAATGACATTGTCATAATTTCTTTGGTGTTTCATAAGTGATCAAATGATTGCACATGATGGACAAGATAATTGAAAACATTTTCTACATTAAATGCTGGTTAAAAAGAAAATTAAAAATTAATCTTTTATTTAGATTCAGCAACATTTACATCAAGGGATAAAAAGAACTCGCTCTCCATCACCTCCTGTTACTGTTTATCAACCTTATCCTGGAGAGCATAAATATCCACCAACTTCTTATGCTATATCTAACAAACAACCTACAGTTGTGTATACTCCACCCCAAGGTGAATATAGTAAGTAAACACTGTATTCATTTCTGTTTTCCATAAGTGTTACTTGACATCCTGCATCTTGGTTGTTATAAAAAAAGTTCTTACTTTTAAAAAAAATTCTATTGTTCATAAAGAATGACATTAAAATCTGTTATATTATTGTGCTATGGTCTATGTAAATAAAATGCTTTCAAGGACAGGTAATCAAGGCAATTTATTAATTAAAATGTATGCAGTTGTTAAAACTATAAAAAAGTGGGTAACAATCAAATAAACATCATCATTTTAGGGTTTTAATTATTTAAATACAAAGCTTTATTAAATTCTATTTAATTAAACATTGACTTAATTTTTTAAGTCCTTAATGCAGCATAATCTATCTTTATATACAAGGTACCATGATGGCCTTTCTAAAAAAAATAATGAAAAATCTATTTGAAATAATTTAAAGGCATTTAAATTTCAGTTCTATTTGAAAGATAATGGACTAAAGTTAATCTGAATTAAAAGAAAAATTAATTTTTGTACATGAATAAACTTTTAGGCATTTTTAAAACCTTGGCACATTTTTTGTCACTGATCAACTCATTGATCCACCATTGTAAACATATGTATATTGTTTATAACAACAAATTTAAAATAAATTCTCTAGATGTATTTCAAAGTCTATTAATAAATTCAAGACTTTGCTGGAATTTTTAAAAGTAATGCTTACCTTAACATTTTATTTACACTTAGTAGTCTGTATGGTTGAAGGACAAAGTCAAAAACACAAAAACTGATTGAATGGGAGATATGAAATTAGATTAATATCATAATACTCTTCTGATATTGAATAGCATTCAGTCAAAGTGAGATATCAGAATTATATCCTTTTTGTACATCCATACCAAAAATAGAATGCTTTTAAAAATTGCATTAAACTTTACATTTTTTTATTCTTTAAACATGTTTTAAATAAAAAACATTTAAATAATAAAAGAAACTTTTGTAACAAACAACAATGGGATGAATTTCAAAATTGCACTGATAAATTACAAGTAATTTTTTTCTGTCCAATTTGAAAAACATGAATTCTTAAAAACAAAATTTTTTGAGTTTTATTGAATTATTTTTGGTAAGATGCATGTCAAATTTTCTGTATGTTCATGCTTGATATTGCATAAATTTTTTTACTGGGAAAACCTATTAAATAAAACATTCATTTATTAATCAATATGTATTGAAAATTTTGTTTGGTTTAGGCAAATATTTTTAATCTGGGTTGTGGGAAACTTATTTTTTTATTTTTTTTTTGATTTCATTTTGTTAAAAAAACAAAAAACAAACTTAAAACAAACAAACTATTTTGGTGGTACCTATCATATATGATCTATGTTGTTTATATATATTTTAGTGTAAACTTTTAAAAAACGCTCTTCTTAAAGGTTTCTTCATATAAAGTTGTGTTTTATGGAATGCTGGGAACCCTAATCTATGAAATATATCAAATATGTAACTGTAGCAGTGTTAGAAACTGATTTTAGAGGTTGGCTATTTTCCAGGTAATTGATTTATGAATTTCTATTACAAACAGGGCAGACCTTTAAACTTCTGACAGAAATAGACCATTCTCGTGAATTTTTAAATGCAATTTTAAAATTCATCCATTGCTGTTTGTCAGGAAAATTTTTAGAATTACAATAAAAAAAATATTTAAAAGAATATTTTACTGTAATTTTTCTAAAATTTACTTAGAATAAATGTTTTTTTTTTTTTTTTCACATTATTAATCTAATGCGATTACATGTGGTGAACACATATCAGTGCAAATGCAAAAGAGGCCCCAAGTTGCATGCTGACATGTCACATCCAGATTTAACAAAGACCAAGATCTGGACAAGTTGCAGAACAGCTTGGCATATCCAGATATGAGCCTCTCCACAATTTGTCCAAATCCGAGTCTTTGCCAACCATCTCATATCAATAAAAGTGACTGGGAAAAACCAGCAGATTTGCTTTGTTATCATTGGAGATTCAGTTTCTTGTAAAGACATTTACTTGGTGCATTTTGTTCTAGAAGTTATGTACTGCTCACTGTTCTGTAGTTTTTGAGGTAGTAGCCTCACTCCTCATTATTCAGTTTTGTATTTCTTCCTGTCTTCCTCCCTCCTCTGCCTATTACCCCTTAATTGTTATGCGAACAATCTGTTACCTTTTAAGTGGTAGCTTTCTGAACATACCTTGAAAAAGGCCTTTTTCAAGTTTTCATGTAAAGTCGGACCTTATACCTAATGTCCTCTGTTTAAATATCTATTACTCTTGCTAAGCAATTTACTTTACACCTTATTTTAATTAAAATTTAATTAAACCTTATTGGTTCCAATTCTGATGAAAACTGAAATTCACGTTTAAAGTTTTTACTCAATTCGATATTTAAATTTAATTATAATTGAATTTTATTTATTTTTTTTAAAATTGTAGTTATATATTTGAATTTATTTATTATTTAACTTAATTTATAATTTATTCATTTAAAAATCTGATCAATTCATATTTAAATTTATTCAAATATAATTTACTAGTGTGTGCCATATTGCCTTCGTTCTATTTCTGAATGAAGATTGACAGTATAATGAATTTGCCTTTGCATTCTGGAATAGTAT
Organism: Acanthosepion lycidas; assembly: GCA_963932145.1. NCBI lineage: Eukaryota > Metazoa > Mollusca > Cephalopoda > Sepiida > Sepiidae > Acanthosepion > Acanthosepion lycidas. The sequence continues at coordinate 67,078,021 of OZ010578.1, forward strand.
GTTACTCTACCAGGAGGTAACCTTTATCGTTGCACCAAAAGATAACAATGAAGATGCAATGAAGTGGTTATGAATGTTTTCCCTGATTTTGACTAAACTATAGTATTGAAAAAATAATTAATATGTATATGCATGTTCACAACTAACTGAAATTTTATCAGCAATTACTACAGGCTTTATTAGAACATATAGTATAAAATTAGTGTATTTTCATTGAATATATATATATCAAAAATGGATATTTAGAAGTGCAAGTTGTCATCGTAAATATTTTTGGATAAGTAAATCTATCTTTCAGACCCCTCATCTTCTCCTCCTGGTGTTTAAGAACTCCCTGTCAAAAGTTTTCACATGAGTAATTAAAATTGCAAAGAAGTATGCATAAGTAATTTATTTCTGAAATCAATCTTGAGGGTGAGTAAACAGTACTTTTATTCATAATTTAGTCTAAAAATCAGTGTTATAAAAACGATTTTAAATAATTGTTATTTTAAGTTTGTCTTTAAAAAAAAAATTCTTATTTATCACTGTCTAAATTAAAGTCAGACAGAGCAGAAAAAAGTAGCTTTATTTATGTAATTTATGAAAATATGAGAACTTTATTTTAAAAAATCATTAAATTCTTAATTTTCTTTGAACAGCAACATTAAATAACTGATTCTTTTCAGCTACTCCTCTAATCATATGTTGATTTATATTTTAGAACCAAGCACTTATGGGCAAAGTCAACCACCTCAAGTGGCTTATGCAGGCCAGCAAGCGCATGCTTACCAACAACAGGGTGTGCCTTATACAGCAGGACCACCTACTACAAAGTATGCATCTACACCAACAGTTGCAACTCAGTCAGCATTTACCTCCTATCCTGGCCATTATGCACAGCAACAGAAACCACTTGCTGATGCCTATACACACAATTATCCATTGCAACGCATGCAACAAACTGGTAAAAAGATTTGTTTTTAATTTATTGATTTATAACACTTCAATTTGCTTAAAAAAAAAAAAAACTTATAAATTTGGGAAACATTGGTAAAATATTTCCTTTATGAAGTAAAAAAAAAAAATAGCATAAATACTAAAATTCATTCCAACTTATTAGATTTTCATCAATTCATAAAATGTAAAAAGAAAACTTAGTTTTTTTTTTTTTTTTTTTTATAGAAGTACTGTTAATAAATTGAAATATTAGGTTTTTGGAAAGTAATTATACAATTTAAATTTGAGAATTTCAAATTGACTAATTACTGTGAAATCATGGTTAAATAGTAAAGAATAAAACTTATTGGGTGGATTAGAAGTGTTTGGTTTAAGTAAAAATAAAATTATTTTTGTAAATTAATTGAACAAAATATTTTTTTTCAAGCAACTTCATAGTTCCATCCTCCTAAAAGTTTCTGGCCAAAGAAATACTCAAGGTGCTTTTTTCAGTCTTCAAAGAATTTAAAATTTTTCTACCAGAATTTTATAAAAACCAGGATAAATGATAATCCAAAGCTGTAATGTATGTTGAAAATGGTGACTGAGTGACAACTTCCTAGCCAAGTGATAACAATTTTTCTTGGTCATTAAGGAAACTTATCCTGATGGAATATTACACCTTTTCTATTTAATTCTGGATGCATACTTTTTATTGACTGCTACCATCAAATAGTTTAATTAGGATCAGCGCTTATTTGAATTAAGCACTTGATTTTCTGGAAGGAGCTCTTTGTAGAGGGCTCCCATCTAATCCCACTCTATATACACCATCTTCTTTTCTGGATAAAAACTGATTAATAGTGATTCATTTCACTTGCTTCACAATTTCTTACATTCCATATTAGAAAAGTATTAAATTTTCATTATTTGTCTCAATTTCTTTCCAAAACTTAAACATTTGTATGTGGGAAATAATTTTTTTTAGGTTATCAAAATGACTTAAAATGCTTAATCAAACATATAAATGATTTTCAGCATTTGATGTTGAGCACTTTGGCTCTCCCTCATATTGGGCAATGTTTTTAACTGTAATGTCTTTAACTGGTTTGCTCATGGAATTCAGAAAGATATCTTCAGCACAAAACTTTGCAGTCTACTTGTAGTACATTGAACTAGTCACAGTACCCTATAAAATTAAAAAATATTTCATGTTTGAAACTCATTTTTATCTTTATATTAAAAAAATATAATCTGCCCAAAATATCAGTTATCTTCCACTTAATTAGAAGCAATAAACAAAAATCTGCAAATTTTGCCAAAATGTTTTTAAAATGTATACTGATGATATGACAGCTCAAATGTAATCTTTTTTTCAATGAAAAATGTTCCTAATGTCTAACCCAACATTTTACATTTACTCTATCAGGTTGTGTTTTGATTTTTTGAAAGACTGACTTTAATGAGAGTCATGTTCCAAGTTATATGTTGTATGAATTTCATAAAGACAGTAATACAACATAGACAATGAAGAATGTTTGTGCAGTGCCTGTTCATAAATGATAGGGATGGTTTAATAAATAAAAAAGGGTAAATGTGATTTTTTCTGATAGTCATAATTATCTTTTAAAGGCATCTGTTGAATCAGATTTTTGACAAAGCACCAGAGGTTTTGAAAAAAAGACGTTATGCTCAACTGTCAGTGAATATCTCAAGTAAAAAGTAATCTAAAAGAATTTGTCTTCCCTATGAACTGTCATCAGCAAATTTAAGGTACCAGTCTACTAATCAGGAATAAATAAATTCCTTTTTTTTCACTGGATTGTTACAGTTGAGAATAAAAAAAACAATATATTAAAGCTATAAAAAAATCCAAGACTTGATCCATAGAATGTTTTGCTGGTGATATAAACCATCTATAAAACATCAATATCCATCTTGAAGAAACCATCACTGCAGGCTTTTATTGTCAATAACTCTATTGTGTTAGTGTATTATACCAGAAATGTGTAGCCTTGAATAAAATAAGGTGTTATCTTTGACAAAACAATCCTATGAAAAAGTAATCATTAGTCTGGAGCATTTTACCTCATTCTCTTCACACATCAGACTTGACACCTTGAATTTTCACTGATTTCAGAAATAAAGTAAATCAATTTTGCTCTCATGGCTTTGTATTTAATACAATACAAGGAATACAGATATTACCTTTATGCTAATATCACTAGAATTACAAAGGATAGCAATTGTTATTGATTAGTAAAATAAACTCAGTTACATATATATACATTTTTATTTTAGAACAAAAGATAGAGATTATTTAAAATCGTCTGAGTTTTGTTTCTTTGTAAAAGTAACTGATATATTGTGAGTAGAATATTGAGATTGCAAGCTACAATGTTTTAGGTTTCCTTCAGTTCTAGCCACATGAAATACTGAAATTTACTTTTATATTTATTTTTCAAAAAATTATACTTTTTAAAAAGTAATGTTTCAGTGCATAATAGAATTTCCAGAAATTATATTTATCCTTGAGCTGTTTTGAAGTTTCTAGTTGAATAATTTCTCTCCTTTTTGATGACACATGTAGACAAAGAGTAAATATTTTGATGAAGAATATAGACAAAGAGTAAATATTTTAACAGATGCTATCAAAATGTTATAAAATCTGAATTTTGAAGAATTCAAACTGTATGTATGAAATTGGTTCGTCCAGTAATATATCAATAAATTCATTATTATGTTTTGATCTTAACTTTGATATGTGTATCATAAATCAGGTTAAGCTCAGTTTTTGAATGCAAAAAAAAAAAAAGAAGTGTATTATGATTTCCTGAAGAAATAAAGATATTGGGCTTCATTTGGAAATCAATCTAGTTTTTACATCCATTTCACAAAAATCATTATTGGAGAAGTTGTTAACTCATAAAAACAAAAATCGATTAGTTTTCACTGTCTCTTACCTCCTTCTTGGCCAGCCCATCTGAATGTCCAATCCCTGTGGCTAATCGATGAGTTGATCGCTTCAATCCAAACCCTGCCTTATCTCACATGTTTAGTTTTGATCATAAGGCTGGCAAAGATCAAATCATTGTTGGAAATTGTCCCATTGGGTGTGTCTAGACAGAGTGAAGATGCAAGTGAGAAAAAAAAAATAACTTGAATTAATGCTTTTATATACGTTCTTTTTGTATAGTGCTTGATTTGTCTTGACATTAGGATTTATCAATTCTTCATGCAGAAATTTTTTGACCCAACTTGCTTCTTAAGTTGAACATGACACTTTGGCTGGTTTGGTTAAGTCTGGCACAAGGCTTATGTTGGAGGTTCTCTTCAGGCAGACAGTCACATGATATTCAGGCAATGCAATTGTCTCAGTTTCTGTAACAACTGTTTCAGCTACTTTGATTTCTTACATTTATTGACATTCACCTAAAACCGGTGTGGGGCATGACACGGTTAGGAGATTCGGTGTTTGCCCTATCTTCCAACAAGAGCCCTTTTGTTGTCTGGCTCTGGAAAATTAATTACATCTCCAAAATTGGGGAGATCCCCCTTTCCTATGGGTAATGGTCACAGGTATCGATCTGCCCTGATAACTTCCTCCTCCTCTTATTGGCATCTCACACCAACACTTCCTAATGGGCCTGGTCGGTGGGGCATCAGAATATGCTGACTGACCCCTGCAGAGGGTGAAATTCCCTCAATGGGGCCACCTGTTGGCTGTGGGTGGCGACCCGTAATGTCTGTGAATGGGATGCTGGTAGTTGAGCAGGTCCTGACCCAAGTGTAAAGCAGTCACAACCCTGCAACGCACCACTTTGGCCCTTACCTGGGCTAGATGGGCGGTCGGAGGGGCCCCATCATATATAATCCATCCCAAACCTATAACTTACATTCCTCTTCCCAACCAAAACTAACACCTACCGCTAAATATATGATGGAAGGCAGTGGCTGAGGGTCAATCGATTTGGGAGAAAAAAGTATCTGAAACACCTGCTAAACCTTCACAGCCATAAAAGTAGGATAATGGAAACAAAGGAACACACATACTCAAAGACTCCTCCGAAAGAGAGTATCCCATTCACTTAGCCCCGACATGGCAAGGTGAATGGGTTTCCCCACTTGTCATGTTCCAATCCTGGGCTCCGGTGGTTAGGGAGTGTGGATGATGAATCAAAATAAAAACAATCAATGTAAAAAAAAGAAATCTTCCAAGAGACCACATGTAAATAATGACTCTGAATCAGAAAATGATAATGAAAACCATGATTTATTGTTCTAGAAGCAATAAGCAACAAAGCACTAACAGAAATATCCCCATTTAAAATCCAAAAAGCTATATCAAATATAATCATACCAAAAAATGTAAAAAAAAAACTACAAAATGGAAGTGGAAAAAAAAATATATGCAGATACACTAGTAAGACAAAAAAATTACAAGAAATAGAAATAAAATCCTACCTACACCAAACCCTAAATTTCTCAAAGGGTGTAGTAAAAAGCAAGGAGCTCTCCCTGTGCTAAAAAATAATAAAAAGATAAAAATAGAACTCCAACTCAAGGTGTTACAAACGTCAAAAGAATCACAATAAAGAAAAATGAAGCAGAGATACAAACTAATACCTACATTCAATCAAGATCTAACTCAAAATCAAGAATCAATATATCAAATGAAAATAAATTTGAACCTTTGGAATATATGGAAATAGAATGAAAATAAACAAATTCTAAAACAAAACCAAAAATCTGACCGAAGGACACCAAAAGTAGTTGAAGTTAAAGATTAAAAAACTCAAGAGCTGGAAAAAAAACTGGAGAGGACGAATGATATAAACCTAGAAGGTAACTTTACCCCAAAAATATTAAAATATAACTATGGCACATAAGATCATGCAATGGAACTGTCGTGGAATAAAATATAATTGCAATAACCTACTCATACTTATATCACTACTGTATCCAGCCGTCATTTGCTTACAGGAAACTTATATAATAAGAAACTTAGTGTCAATATTGATTAGAAATGACATACTGCAAAGTAAAGTACATATTAAAACTAAATTACAAGCAATAGCAACACAAGTGACACTAGATAAAACCATTGCAATTCTCAATGGAAATGGCTTAAAAGAAATTTTTAAAAATACAGACACAGATAAAATATGCAACTTTCTCAAAGAAATCAAGATCCTCAACAAAATATAACACTTTCAAATAGTGTATATGTATGTGTATATGTGTGTATAGACATATATATATATATATATATATATATATATATATATATATGCATGTATGGATGTAGATATGAAAATATACAATCAGAAACAATCACAAGAAAAAGCAATTCAAAAAAATACAGTACATTATGAAACCCAACAGCCTCCCAACCTTTTATACAATATAACCATCTTATATACATAAATAAACAAGGCTCGGCATAAAATGACCCAAATAGAAGTTGACATGCCGTTAAATCCAACAACCAACCAACTTCCCAATGGGCATTGGCAATTCCTCCACCTTCTTTGGTATTTCATCTGCACCTGCCACCTTGGCCGATCTAGCTCTTGACTGTTTGGCGTGGCTTCACTTACGGACATTAATTAAAAATTATCATTTCAAATTTTGCTTATGCAAAATTTTATCATCCTGGTCTTGTCAAAAATCAGATATTTACCAGATGTTTGTGTCTTAGGTAGCTATCCTCCCAAGCCCTGCCAAGGTCACTGCACTCCGAGTACCCTAGATTGCACAAAGAGACCTTATTTTGTGTTTTCGCAACCAAGTCTGGCTAATGGCCTTATTAATCAATTGTCAATCTTAAAGATTGCCACATGGCCTCTTTGTGACAATATCACTTTTCATTAGCAACCCTTTTGTTTCAGAAAATTAGCTTTTATTGTGAAAGGAAAGAGAAATTTTCACTCTTTCTCTCGGTCTGTCCATTGTTCTATTCATTAACTCTGAGTGAGAATTGGGGAAGACCACCAGATAGTGATAATAAGAGTTGATATTCTAAAAGTCATGGGTTAACTATGTAAACCTAATGATACTCTACCTTGTCATCCTGGAAATGCTTAGACCTATATAAGTTGTGTTCTGATATCTGATAAGTCAGCATAAACAGTTGCTAAGCTGTTCATGGCAAGGAGATCTGAATTATCAGTTTGAATGGGGTAATATAGTGGGTACCAAAGAGATGGGAGATTCCATTTCTGAAATTGTGGGGACTTTTGACATTCATTGATCTGTGACATAATGGGTCCCTGCTCTGTTAATTGAGACACACTTATAGTCCAGTGGACTGTAAACGATTTTATCTAGGTCTTAAACAATTGTTGTTTTATGGCTACTGACTGTGTCTTATATTGCCAGTTAGGCTGTGAGGGTTACAGGAAGAGTGACAGGCAACTGCAGTCATTTGACAATCAGTTTCATAGTTACAGTACAAGAGATATAGAGTTAGAGAGAGATGAAATTCTCACTGACCGAAGGGAAGATCTGGTTTGTTAGTCTGTCCTGAGGGAAAATTGAAGAAACAGCAAAAATGTTCCAAGTTTCACTTGCCCATCTACCATCATCAGTGCCAGGTGAATGCACACTGAGTCTTTTCCAGTTTTTTCCCAAACAGGCAAAAGTCAGAATCAAATCATAGCATGGGACAGAAGGTAATCAGTTGGTGAAAAACTGTCTGAGAGACTTGGGCATATGTTCCTAGATCTATGTTGTCATGTCTGTATCAATAATAGCTGCCCAATATAAATAGTGCAGTGGCCAACAGTGGGTTAACTAATGATTATAACCAGAACTGTTTGGCTAGAATTGTTTGTGGTAATAGACAAACTATTAATATGACACTGCTCAACATCTCTCCAAATGTCTTCTGATCATTTGTGGAATCAATGCTTTGTCAAGTTGCTGCACTTTAGTTGGAGGGGGTTCCTACACAATATTAGACACTTATAACATGACCTTTGACATGTCAATGACCTTTAAAAAATACTGCTAATGTTTACAATAGTATTTGCAATAATCTTTCAGTATTGCCTGTATGGGAAAAGTATGAATCAATCTCTTCTCCCAACTAAGAGTTAAATAGCAGAGTTGACTGGATTTAACCATAGTTAGCAATCAGTCTAGGAGAAGGGCAACTCTGAATTCAAAACCATATGTAGCCCTGTCAACACACATGCTATGCAACCATGTAAAAGATTATGGAATTCAAAATTAACTGCAGTGTGAAATTGTAGATTCTGACTTGACTTGACTAAGTTCAATGGGATAAAGCTGATCACTAGCTTATTTGGTGTGCCAAATATTGCATTTTATATTTTAAATTTTGTGCATGTGTTTGTTTTTGATTTTGTCCACTGCACAGTATAGTAGGGTCAGTTGGGTACTGTCTGTGAGAAAAAGAGCAGCATAACACAATTCACTCTGCCAGAAATTTGGAAACAGCATGCTGAAATAGTTGACATTTATGCTGGAAGCTCGAATACAAACATTTCAGAGAGTTTTGTTGTCAGTCTGCAGAGGATTCAGAAAAAGGTGGATGAATCTAATGGTAATTATAAAAGTATGGCAGCTCACAAAACTTGCTCTGATCATTCTGATAAGAAAAGAACTCTTGAATTTTTTGGTGAGGGTAATGTACTCAACACAGGCCTACATCAAATGCTTTGAGGAGGTAGTGCTACCCTGGGTCAAGAAGGTGTCTACTGGAAGATCCTATGTCTGGCGACAGGAATCTGCACCATGCCACACAAGTAAGAGAAACCAGTCATGGCTATCAGACAATTTCTGTGACCACATCACCCCTTACATCTGGCCACCTAACTCCCCAGACTGCAACCCCCTTGATTCTTATGTGTGAGGCGCAGTTGAGTGAGAGATGAACAAAAGTGCTTGTAACACCAAAGATGAACTAAAGGCAAGTATTATGACAGCATTCACCAACTTAAACATGGAGACCACCCAGAAAAATTGCAGGAGATTCCAAAGTTGTCTGGAGGCCATAGTTGAAACCAATGGAGATTTTATTGAACAAATTTACTCTTTAGTATTTAAAGATGTTTTTGTGTAATTTTGGTAAATATATCTGTTAAAATGAGATGTCAGTATTATGTATACACTAGTTCAAAAGTTTGAAGCCACCTCCAGAATTAGCATAGGATGAACTTGATAGAAGAGTGAAAAAAAAATGAAAAAGAGCTCTTAGTCATTGAAAAAAAAAAAAAATGGAATCTGTTATGAAACTTATAATTTGAGAAACTTTTGCCAAAAATTTGTGCTGCAGTAATCAACGCTAAAGGATATTTTGACAAGAACAAAGTTTAATCTTAAAATGCTTTTTTCTTTTAGTCATAATAAAATTTTTAATGAAAAATCATTTTTTTAACCATGTATAATAATTTTCTCTTATTTAAAGTACTTTTTTTTTACCAGGGATTTTCCTAAAACTTTTGTATATACTAATAGATTAGTTATATCATTATTTTCCTATTCTACAGACATTTTTCTAATAGAATGAGTATTACTTTATACAGAACTCTATTAATAATCTATTAATGTTGAAGCTTCCACAAAAAACTGGAATTCCATCTTATGTTATTGATACTTTAAGCACAATAGTTTCTGGCAATAAGAGAGAAAAGTTAATGCAACAAAATGAGGAAGAAAATTGAAGGTCTACATTTCAAACAGGTCTGTTCAAGGAACTAGAAAGCAATACACTGTCCTCATGCTTTTTGAACTATGGATCTGAGTTTTGATTCTCCATTATTGTTAAGGACACTTATACTTAGAGACAGTTGAAATTTCTAGGGCCCATAATGAGGAAAGTGGCCTTGGAGAATTTGACACTCACAAGACATAGAGGGACAGAGGGAAACTGCAAGTATAAATGAAAAGACAAAATTTGGTAAGAGCTACAGTGGATAGGAAATTGTGAAGAGCCGTGATCCCCCATATACTGAAGGGACATAGTACTTAGAAAATGAAGAATTGTTGTTGTTTAGTACAGTGGACTAATCAAACCTCCAGCACATTTAGTTGTACGGAGATTAACCCTTTAGCATTCGACCCATGCAAACCTGACCAATAAATATTAGCTCTCAATGTTTGAACACTCCAAACCTGCCCCATGTATATTCTGACATAATATATGATATCATTGCAAATAACACAGGAAGTTGTGCAAACAGTGAGATTTTGAGAACCAATATTTATGGGGTAAGTTTGAGTGCATTGAATATTAAAGGGTTATTAAAATGAAGATAGAAGTAGTTGACATTGTAAATCATATTTAAGGGTAACAATACTTTGTGTCAAAGAATATTGGGAAAGCAGCACAGAGCAAAACAAAGATTTATTTTTAATTCTGGTAATTCATAATCAATTATATGTAACTTTTCATTTCTAAAAGATCATAATCTTGTTAGTCAGTTTTTTAATGCTACTTTTCATGATATAAAAGTAATTTAATCTTTTCAAAATTACAAAAAGAATGTGTATTCATTTTTTACCTATATTTTATTACATTGCTAGTTTTGCTGTTTCTTTTGTTTTCCTGTTATATAATTATCATTTTTGCATTTTAATTTGATTTAAAGCTGGATATATCAGTACTGCACACAGTTCTGGGATTTCTCTTCAGCAGCAGCTTGAACATGCTAATCAGAAATCTGGTTTTAGTGATGAAAAATTTAAGATGCAAGCAGTGCAACAGGTAAATATTTTTTCTTTTCTTTACAGTGTTTTTATTTGTTATTAATAGAAAGTCAGGCTGACTTATATGAAAAGAATATTATAAATGAAAAAAAAATAATTAGAATAAGTGAAAAGATAAAATATTTATAGATAACTGAAGGCTAAGTAACTGAAAAAAAATTCTAACTTATGTATAGATTTTTCATGAAGAAATGGTTCTTTTTCTTTTGAAAATAGAATTCTAGCTATAAAATCTTGTTCCACTGGTAAGAAATTATATATTGAAGCTGATATTAAATTAAATTTCTTCAAATTAAAAGTTTATTTTTCAAGCAAGATCATTGTTTAGTGTTACATTTGGCCAAATGATCAAGTGACACCGACGATGTTTAGTGAAAGAAAGCACAGAGAAATTTTTTTAATTAATTTTATTTTGATTATTCCGTACTTGATTTTATTTAAGTGTATTTATTTTTAAATGGATATTTACATATTTTGGCATGTAATCATCTTTTGCTAGCCTAAACTGTCTGACCAAAATTTGAACTTATTTGTACATATATCTCAGCATGATTCAAATAATATTAATTCCCTGCATAATTTTGTTTTGATAGAGGATATTTGAACTTATACTATCAGTTCCATAACGAACTTTACTCTAACATATATTCAGAGCTTATCTCCATAATTTTATATACTTTTTATTTACTTTATCCTGTTTGGGATTGTGTCTCCAGTTCCTTCTGGAGACGGCTTCAATTCCGTGCTCCTTGTAATACCACCTGAACATCAAAGTCTTAATCACTAATTGTTATTATTTTTTCCCTCCACCCAATGGTAGTAGACGTTTATCTCTTGTTCCCTGTTTAGGATTGAGTTTCTGGTTCCTTCTAAAGTCTACTTCAACTCTATACCTCTAACGTCCTTGCCTGAACTCTGAATTGGTTTTCACTAATTGTTTATTTTTTTCTCCTCCCTCAATTGGAGAAGATAGGTTTACCTATCATATGGTTCATACTCTTCTGTTCGTTGGACTTTGGTCAAATGCAACCACTGGCCATTGGGTTGGTCACTCTGGTCCAAACTGTTGCTCTGACAAAGATCAAATCGTCATCAGCAATTGTGATGTTGGTCCATTCCTGGCAAAGCTATGTCACAAAGGAATTTGCCAAAAATATGCCCTTGCAGTTAAAGAAAAGATAAGAGTTCTTCAGGGTCTAGTTCTATGAAAATTTATATACGTTTTTTATAGAATGAATTGGTTCTGGGTACAAAACATTAACCCTACCCACTTTGTGTTTTATTGTGGCACTATGCTCAACTCGGCAAAGACTGGAACAAAGCTTGAGTTGGATATTCTCTCTGGTAGTAAGTTACATGGGATTTGGTAGAGTGGTTGTCTTCCATTTGTAACCTCTTCTCTGTGTCTTGGTCATCTCAGTATTCTGCTTATATTGAATTCCATCCAAAACTGGCATAGGGACTTGGTGATTTCCCTATCCTCAACTCCTTACTCCCTTACACCTTTGTTTTAATTGACACCTTCCCCATCTTTTTTTTTGTTTTATGGTTTGTCCTTTTTGGTCACCTTTTTTCTCTCCACAATAGGAGGTTTTGGTTTTTGATGTTGATTCTGCTTTCAGTCTTCTAAAGATCGCTACATGACATTCCCTTCTCGAGTTGTCGCATACTTGCCAAAACATTATTAATTGATTTCTTCTTATGCTTTCTCAGTTTACATATTGCTGTCACTATGGCAACAGTAACAATCAGAGTACCTATGAATGTTGATCAGTTTATTATGGTCTTTTTATTATCCTTCCAGTATCTTTTTTATTTAATTTGTCTTTTAATTGATCCAGACTAATTTTCTCTACTGGCTTCAATAACATCAGCATCCTCCTCCCTAAGACAACTTCAGGGAATTTCTTTACCACTGATTCCCACAATTCTGCCCAGTTAACTTTAACTTTATAATTGAATGTTTTTCCTTATATTTTTCTTCAGCCTGATAATATGGAGCAAGAAAAATAGATATTCCAAGTGCTGAACATCTCATGGGTAGTTCTATTAAGGACAATGGGGGTTCTACCCTCAATGTTTTAGTGGATTCTCCCCCACCTATCCTGGACAGATCAATCTGCTTTTGGGCAGCCACTGCCCAGACTCCATTAGATATACTGATAGTTTGTGGCAACACTGTTAATAATCTCTACTTGACAATTTTCCTTAATCCTCTCTTTGTTGCCCTTAAACAGTTCAAGCACACACAATCTGTGATTTCCTGTCACATAAATGTGGCTTAAGGAGTACCTAAAGCATCTACCTGACACTTCCCTACTTCTTCTGTCATCAGCATCATGAATTTCATTCTTGCTGAATTCAAAGCTATATACGCTGTTTCAATTTGGTATCTCACAGCGGCCCCTAAGTCTTGTTCTACTAGGGTTCACCAGTAACCTCAAATGATGGGGTAATTCAGCTTTTGACCAGGGATCACTATACCTGCAGACAAGTGTCCCAATGAGAACATATCCAGCTGGGCTCTCATATGTTCTAACAAAATCATCAAGCAATGGTCATTAATTGGAAATACTTCTGTACAAAGCCACTTAACTCTTGTCATTCAGTTGTCACAGCCTCAATTCTCGCAGGTTATTTATTAGCCAATTGATACTTGCCCTATTTACATTTAGTACTGATACGCTTTCTCTTGCCATTTAGGCCAAAACTCTCTGATCCTTTTCCACCTCTCCTAGATTCCTTCTTATAACCTTAACATCTTCTTCAGTGACTGTTCTGAACAAGATGAATGAGTGCTTTTCCAACAATAGGGACTACTGTCCTCTTTCTTCTTGTTTGCAACAATTCAATTCCCTTTAAGTAATTTCTCATGTCTGTCCACTGAGCTTCCATTATTGCTGTCTTCAATTCCAGTGAGTACAACAATCTAAGGTCCCTTCCATGGTATACCTTTGTGCCACCTTCACCTTGGCCATACCCAGTTTACTTAGTTCACCCTCAATTTGTTCAATAGTAATTCGTATGGGTTCAAATCTATCAAAAGTGACCAACCATTTTGACCTTGTTATTATCACTTCACATGGTTCTTTGAAAATCGTATTTTTGCAATGCCTCCAGGCTCCTACTATCATCATCATTATCATCAGCAGTATCTGGTACCAGCCATTCCTGCCAGGGTAACAAAATTTCCTTGCTTTATTTTTCTGACCATTCAATGTCTGCCCACTTTTATATTTAATTATACTAAAACATTACCACTATTTTCTTCTCTTAGTTTTCCAATTTCATCCCTTCCTTGTGCTAATGAATTTTCAATAGGTTGATTAGTTCCAGACAGGTGTGTGGCACTTCTGCCCCAAAGGTCATGTTTCACTGATATTGTCACCAGACATACATGGCCCCTGTGCAGACCAACGACAACACCAATAAGTAAGTTCATCCACCCTCCGTAATGCGGAATTCACACTTCCATCCTCCCACTGTTAATTACTGGACAAGCTTTTCTAATGGACCCGACATTGTTGTGCACCAACATCAAGTCCATCCATCCCATCATTCTCACATGTATTTCTATTTATTGGGATTCAAAGTTCCCCATCCCTCTCATTCTTTGCTTAAAGGGGTAACTCTGAATCAACCTCTAGCCTATTTTATTCTCTTAATCATTTTTGGAGTTGGGAAAGAGGTATTTCATTCTCCTCTTCCCAATCATTTAGCTTCGGGTGGTTTTGGATAAGAACCCCGTACTTCTTCACTTGGGTCCTTTGCCTTCCATTCATTTATTGTCCTGGGTATGACAATAAGCTACATCCGTGTCCTGGGTATGGCGATAAACTACGTCCAACAGCAAGACCTCAGATAATGTTTTCAGAAAAATAATGTTGCCAGCTATACATTTTTGAAAAAATAATGTTGCTATTTAATATAAATAACTCATGCTAGATAGAAACATTTGAAACCATTTACTTGAGTAAGAATAAACAAGCTGTGGTTTAAGGACGTTATCCTCAAATTATGTTTACAAAGTATATATATTTAATATATATGTGCAAACTGGATTTGGTATTAAATAACCCATAGTGGTTGATATGCCATAAAACCCCCAAACAACCAACCAACCATTCATTTATTGGCGGTTTTCTTGCCTTTATAGCCCTTTCTACTGGCTTATTTCTCTTTCTTCCTTCTCAGAGTCCTTATCTGTTTCCATTTTTCTGGCTCCAACAAGGGTTGCTTTCCTCATTCTTGCTTTCTTGTTCCTTGGTTCTGTTACTTCCCAATTGTCCGCCTCAACCAATTTGAGGTCATTAGCATGTGCCCTCTTAAATCCATTTTGATCCCAGATTGCAAATAACACTGGACCCATCTGCTTTACTATTCTATAATAGGGTATCCACCTCTGATCCAGTTTTCCTTCTCTTAGGTGAATTTTGTAGAATACAGGATCCCCATTCCCTAACTCTACCTCTTTTTTTTTTTTTTTTTTTTTTCCTTTACTCACCCTCTCATTTCTCCTCTTCTGTGCTCTGACTTTAGTAAACAACTTATGCTGCTGTTCTATTATTAATCAGTGGTGGTGTTCTCCTATATACTTTCTACAAGGTTTTAGCAAATTATCCACTGGCAAAACTACGTCTCGTCCAAACAGTGCTTAGAGGTTTCGTTCATTGTAAACCTTGCTGCTGCCAAGACCTGTGTTAAATACACATCCCAATTCCCAGCATTATCCCTTGCTAATTTAGCCAATATGTATCTCAAGATACTATGAAACCTTTCCACTCTCATGTTAATCTAGGGGTGGTATGAGAAAGTGGTTATATGTATCATAGTCAGACTTGCCATTGTTCTATTTATCTTCTCTGGTCCATTATTTGTGACAAGCTGCATAGTGGCTCCATATCTAGGGAATATTTTGTTCATTACTAGGTCAGCTACTGTTTTGACTTTCTTATTAGGCACTGCATATGCCTCAGGCCAATTTGTCAGCCAATCCACAAAGCTCACTATATATGCATTCCCTCTTGAAGTCTCCCCTTATGGCCCTGCCACATCCATAACTTTCTCATCTTCTCTAGGGGTGGCAATCACCCGTGTTCTTCTGGATTTGGTGCACCATGAAACTCTGAACGTAGTTGGTGACTTTGTTATACAGCCCAGGCCAATAATAAGTTTTCCCCATTAGGTCACAGGTTTTATCGATCCCCATGTGGACTGATTTTTCATAACACTGTTTTAATATTTCCACACTCAGCCCTATAGGCACATACAGTCTGAGCATTACCTCTTCATCCTTCCTTGAGAGGTAATACAACATTTCATCATGCACCGTATACTTAGAGGTCTCCCTTGCTTCTATTTTTGCTTTGAGAGCATCTATCTCACTACCCTCCTGACTTTTATGTTTCAATTAGCATCATTAACTATAAACATGATTCCCGACAATCTTCCCTCCAATGTGAACTGTAGATTGTTTCTGTAACCCACTTTCACTTTACTTCACCACCCAAACAATACAATTCAACACAGAATTTTAAAAGATTCAAAACCCTATAAATTATATCAAGTAAATTTCTCCAAGGTGTTCTGATTTTAAAACTATCATAAACACCAGGCTGCTTCTAAAATCTGACTTAATTTAATTTTCAAAATAAATTACTTTCATCATTCCTTTAACAACAAAACCCTTTTGTCATTAAGTTCAGGACAATTTTTTTCATACTTTACAGTATTGGTTTTGCTTATCTCTTAGGTGAATTTTGTAGAATACAGGATCCCCATTCCCTAACTCTACCTCTTTTTTTTTTCCTTTACTTTTTCTTTTGCTATTTTTATTGTTTTGTTGGCCAGATTGAACAACATAATAGGTACTACTTCTGCCGCTTCCACCACTGTTTCACACAAGGCCACTTCTTCTTCAGGACTATATTCCTCTACAGGGGTTATTTGAAAAATTCCTTTCTCCAATTTTCCCCTTGTTACCAGCCCACCTCTACCTGATACCACTGTCCTAACGAGTAGCTTTATGTTACCATCAACCACCACCTACACTAGCATATCAGGGGCGCTCCACATCATTGACTACCAACACTGCAGTGTTAAATTCTACTTGTGCCTCATGTTAGTGCAACCAATCTTCACCCAGAGTCATCTCTCCACAGAGATCCATGGTGGCATAAAATTTATGTATACTATCTGTCCATTCCCCATGTTGTCATTGGCTTCCTGTTTGATCAATCTCTATGTTGGGTTTTCTTAACCAATCCTGCAACCTCAAGCTTTTATATCTGTCTTCTCTTATCAAGGATACTGATGCCTCTTTGTCTATCAAGTCCTTAATTGCCCATCAAATTACCACAGCCTTGCAGGTAAGTTCCTCCTCTTGGGTCAGTAAAGAAAACACCCTACATACCCTCTTCCTGGAGCAATGTCTGCTTGCCTGTCTGGACATTGGTGCCAACAACACTGATTCCTCATTATTGTTGTAGCATGGGGTCCCCAACATTCTACCTCTATCTTGTGGTGCCCATCGGATAACTTCTCTGAGGTTTGACCCTTCTATTTCTGCAGTCTGATTCACCACAGAACTACCACCTTCTCCTGGGGCAGTTGGCAGCAAAATAGCTGACCTGCATGCCCAGCATTACATCATTCTTTTTTTACATGGGCCACCCTCCCTCTTACTTTGTGTGCTGGGTCAGTCCTTCAGCATTCCTTTGGTTCTGTTTTCTGGAGGTGAGTTTTTGTAACAGAGAATTCTGTTTTTTTTTTCTTTATTCCACACCACTTTGTCTCCTGTCCATGAAGGCTGCACCTAATGCACCTTGGCCTATCAAAATCTGGGGTTTTCCATAATTACAGGTCCAGCAGATTGGTCTGTATTTACCCAGTGTGAGCTTATAAAACTCCTGCCCTAAGGACCATTCTCTTCTATTAGGAACCTCTTCCACTCCTCTGGTTTGTTCTCTTCCTGTTTCAATCTTCCATTCCATGTGGAGGGTGGGAGTCCTTCCCTTGCCTTGTTTGCCTACCTCCCAACTCCTTTCCTGTGTTATCCTTGTTTTTTACCTTTTCCAATATTCTCTTACCATCTCTGGCTAGAGCTATGTCTACAAAGTCTTGATCACATCATGCCTTATGTGCTCATTCTGTAGCTTCTACATACAGGTCCACCAGTTGCACCTGTATAGTGACATTTTCCCTGATCCCTTCAGGGAAAGTCAAGGCCAACAATTTTGTGGCCCTTAACAATTTTGTGGCCCTTAACAATTTTGTGGCCCTTAATCCCAATTCTCTGGGAGATTTGCCCTTCATCTGAGCCAGTTTCATGAGGCTTCTCATTGCTTCCACTGCAATACCCTCATCTGCATACTCTCCTACCAATAATTCTTCTTATTCTACCCAGGTCAACTGAGGGTCCATTGATATGTGATCCCCGCCCCACAAACTCTTGGAGTTGGTCCCCCTGCCATGTTATACACCAAATAGACAGTTTTCTTCCTTTACCTATAAATATCAACCAGTCCTTTAACTTTGGGTCCCCTTCAAATGCCGAAGCTTGGAGTCCTCCCAGTAGCTCATGCAGACTGGTTGTTACTTGAGACCTAACTGCCTCATTCTCAACCCCTGCCCTCTTGAACTTGACTGACCTGTGGTCACTCATCTCTGCCTGCTTGATACACTGTTAACATGGGAAAAGAGTCAATCTGGTAAAATTTGGAATTTCACAGAAATTTAAAAAAATTGAAGTATAGCATTATTTCAGTTCTTTTGATTTTTGTGAAATTACAAATTTTGCCAGATTGACTCTCTTAAATCGAATTTAAGAAAAAAATAATTCTCTGATGAAATGCAAACAACCAAATTGATAATTTCAGGGTAAGCTAAAAAATGGCTGACCTGTTACTTGTCCTGCGCTCGCTGCATGCCCAATGAGAAAAACTCGTACAGTGATTGGTGATTTACAGAACTGTATAGTCAAAGTCCATAGTTCTTTTCAATTCTTTTTTTTTTTTGTTTTTTTTGTTTTCTCTTTCTTTCTTTTCTCTTTCTTTCTTTCTGGTTGACTGTCACTCTTAGTTTGTTCATAGTCAACTCAGTCCCTTTGGTCACGAACACCAATTATAACACTCTTCTGTTGGTTGGACTTTGGTCAAATGCAGCCACTGGCAATTCGGTTGGTTACTCTGGTCTAAACTTTTGCCCCCTCCCCACTGTGTTGTTTGATCACAGACTCCAACAAAGATCAAATTGTTGTCAGCAATTGTGATGTTGGTCCATTCTCAGTAAAGCTATGTCACAAATAAGTATCTCCTGAAGATAAGATTTCTTCAGAGTCTAGTTCTATGAAAATTTATATACTGTTTTTATACAACGATTTGTTTCTGGGAATGAAAACTTGACCCTTCTCACTTCATGTTTTATCGTGACACTATGCTCGACTTGGCTAAGTCTGGAACAAGGCTAGAGTCAGAGTTACATGGGATTTGGTAGATTGGTCATCTCCCATCTGTAGTCTGGAACCTCTTCTTCTCTGTGTCTTGATCATCTCAGTATTCTGCTTATATTGAATTCTATCCAAAACTGGCATGGGGTTTGATGTGGATATGGGAACTCAGTAGTTTCCCTATCCTCAAAAAGTGTCTCTTTTTTTATCTGGCTCTGGATAATTAATTATACTTCTAAATTTGGAGAGACCCCCTTTCTGATGGGTAGTGATCACAGGATATCAATCCACCCAACTCCTTCCTTCTCTTAATTGTACCTTGCACCAACACTTTCCAAGGGTATATGCAATTCCTCTGTCTTCCTTGATATTTCACCTGCGCCTGTCACCTTGGCTGTCCTTTGATCAATCTGGCTCTCAACCGCTTGATGTGGCTTAGCTTATGATAATTAAAATTTGCTCAAAAATCAGAAAATTTCCGGTTGCTTTCTCTGATCAGTCATCCTCAAAATCCCACCAGAGTCATTGTACACTAAGCACACTAGGTCCTGGGTATTTACACAATGGAAACTCCATTCCCTGGATTTCGTTACAGGCCAAAGTTTATCTATTCTGCTTGTATTGTGTTTTCATAACTGGCACATTTTTAAACTGCTTCATTGATCTGCTGTCCATCAAACATCGCCATATGACTCTTATGGTAATATCACTTTCCTTTGAAGCATCTCTGTCCTAAATAGAAATAGGCTTTGGAAATAAAAAGAAATCTCTTAGTTTGTCCATTGTTCTATTCATTAACTCTTCTTGTCTCGTTCTGAGCTATGTTTTTGATTGAAACCCATTTTTTCCATTTGCCAGTGTCACGTAGTATCACAATTAAATCTTGATGTAATTCTAATTTCCTGCATAGCCCCAAGAACTTATTGCCTGTTCTTACCCTAATACACTTCCACACAGTAAACCTCTATCTTGAGTGGCCCTTGAGCCTTGTATTGGGTGAACATTAGTAAAAAAAAAACTGAAAAAAAAAAAACGTAGGACTTATTGATCGAAAAATGTTCATATTCAAAGAATGAGATAAAAAAAACATTCTACAAAACAATTCTAGAATGTCTTTTGTTTTTGCAGTATTCTCACAATAATTATCAGCACTTCAGTTACCAAGTAACATTTTGTTTAGTTTAAAGTTACCCCTTCAAACAATTTTCTTACTTTTTAAATTATCTAATGAATGGATTTTAGTTATGATTTATTGCTATCTAGATACAAATTTATGATTTAATATTCATTTTTCCTACTTATTATTTCTTAGTAATATTTATTTCATACGGATTATGATTATTTTATTCTAAAATATTTTAATGTGTCAGTTTTAAGGACCACTGTGGAAATAGGTTTGTTGAGAAAATATTTTAGTGCTTCCTTATTTGTCACTCAGGTGTATGGATGACTAAATTTATATTTATCCCTGATTGTATTTAGTGCAATTTTTTATGAATTGCAAATAAACTCAAATTCAGTAAGAAAACGTAGACAATAATTTGTAGATGACTACTAAAGTATTAAGCTTCTCTCTCTCTCTCTCTCTACAGTCCAGAAACTGTGCATGTTGTCAGGACTGTACTTGTTCAGCATCTGCTCCATATACATTCTGTTGATTTTAGGTCATTTTAACCATGATAAATGGAAAGAGCACCCCCAGAAATGGCTAGATATGAAATTTGGTGTTTCTAGTGTAAGAAGTATTCATTTTATGACACAATTCTAAAAGTCTAAAATGGGCCTTTCAAATACCTTGTGACAAAAGGTTAAAAAGCAATTTTTTTCAATTTTTGAAGTGGAATAATCCAGAAGATATCTATCACTCCCCCCAAAATTAGTATTAAATTAGTTACTGGTATAATCATAATGTGATATTTGAAATTTGGGATGAATGTGGGTTTTATTTCCAGTTTTATGAAATGTCACACCTCAGGTTATGAGTTATGAGATTGATGAAAAAGACACCAAACTTGACGAAAACAAAATTTTATCGTCTAAATGTTTATTTTATTATTTAGAGGAAAGATCAAAGTATTTTTGAGGTATTTTTTTTACATTTAATCGTTCCTATCACGTCCAAAATTAAAAATCTTGTTTTTTTTTTGTTTTTTTGTTTTTTGAGTCAGCAAAATTGACAGATAATCCTGTCAACCATTTTTTTCCATTTTATAAAAAAAAATGAAAATCTCAGTTTAAAATTCTTTTAAAATTCAATTATAATTTTTTCATGACTAATTTTAAAAAAAGTAGAAATTATAATGTTTATTTAAAATATTTTGAAACAAGCATTACTTAGTTTCTGTGCCGAAAAGAAGTAGTTTAAAAATAAAACAAAGCATTTCGAATCACTTGACAGCTTATGTGAGGAAAACTTATTGTACGGGAGAACAGATGTGATATAATTATTTAGATTTAAGTGAACAAATTATTTACCTTGTTATTTTTAAGGAAAACTTTCAGTGTTCTAATTTTTTTGTACTTCGCTTTCACCTTTACATTTGTGATGCTTTATAGAAAATATATTATAAAAAAATTAAAATAAGACTGTTGAGAGTGAGATTAAATTTCATAAGAAAGGTATCTAATTAATTTATAGGTAACTTTTCTTATGAAATTTCATCAGAAGTGTACATAAAATACTATAATTTTATGTACATTTATTACATTTTACTGTGTTATTTGTATTAACATTCATTTTATTATTAATTTTGATATTTCATTTATGGAAACGTATCATAACTGAGATTAATATAAAAATAAGATCATATAAATTTCATAAAAGGATACTAATACTTGTAGGTACCCTTCTCAGTTGAAATTGAAAAATTAAATTAACTTCTCTACACATATTTCGCAAAAATAAAGAACTTAACAGCAGAGAACAATGCTTAACTCAAATAATGCAACTTAATTGCATTCTTCCATACTTTATAATTACAGCTGTATTATAAAACACAAAATTACATTTCTTAATTACTTTGAGTCTTCTGATTGGTCAAAATTATACAATTTACAGTGCACTAAAAATGATCTATCTCATAAGGACATTTGCGAAATTGAATGCGACTTTCAACTAATTTTATAAGATTTTAACAACTTAAATGTAAAAATCTAAAATAATTAAAGAAATAACAAATAATTGTATTAAAAATTCATTTTTCATCGAAAAAAACTTTTTGCTTTCAGAAAATATTGTCCATATTAATAAAAACAACTAAAAGCAAATAAAAGCATTTGAAATTAAATAATATCTTTGTTTTATTGAGTTTTGTATGTTACAATTCAGTGCTGATTTTCAGGTTTGGTGTGGGGTTCAATTAAAAAAAATATATTATTTGTTTTCCTCAAAGCCTTGTGCTTTTAACTAATATAATCACAAAACTGAATGGGATTGAATTTCTAGAGTTTTCATAAAATTAGTTATGGCGCGGGGAGTAATAAATATAAAAAAAATATTTTTGCCATGACTTTAAAAAAAGAAAACATATTGATATTTCCATCATTTGTGAATACTTTCCTAAAGTTTCATTAACATCCGACAATTATTTTTATTTTTGCAAGATTTTCCAAATTAATGTGTATCATACAAAAAAAAACATGCTAAAAATTTATTTTACTAGTTCCAGTTATACAAAGAGAAACAAGATTTTTTTAATCAAAATTTAGAATGTTCTAAAAAGAAGGAAAATTTTTTTAAAATAATTAAAAAATACTTCAGTCTTTTCTCTTAATAATAACATAAACATTTAGATGATAAAGTTTTGTTTTCGTCAAGTTTGGCATCTTTTTCATCAGACTATGCTCTTTTTTTAACAATCTCATGAAGGTACCTATAGCATACAGCTGTATGTATATACATATTTCTTCATATTTATTTATCTGTACAATCATATTTATTTATCTGTATTTATCATACTTTAATTATTATGGTTGTCATATTGCTCTCACTGTTTTGTAAATGTGTGTGAAGAAGATCTGACTGATACAATGCAAAATGGATACCATGACCCTTGTGTACATCCTGACTGGTTGCAAATATTCTCCAGTTAAACAAGAAGATCCAACCAAATGCTACAGGTCTCTTTCAAAAAATATTGCAAAACTGACAGTATGAGGATCATGCTTGTAAAAATAGAGCTGCTGAAGAAAGAACATTTTTGTAATAGGTTCAAATCATTTTTGCTTGTCATAAAGATTGAACAGTTAATAATATAATCAGTGTTTTCTTGTTTTAATCAGCTGTGATATTAACTACTCAATGTTTTGATAATGTTATAAGGATTTCTTTTGAAGAAAATGAAGCCCGCACTTGTGAGAATAAAATAGAAGGGAAATGAATACAAGAAACATGTCTGAATAATTATGGAAATGGGAAGTCAGTTTTATCACTAAATATTTGTATTAGGCTGGCTGAAAAGTTTTTTTTAGTAAAAAAAAAAAAAAAAAAAAAAAAAAAAAATACAAGAGAAAAAAAAGAAAAAAGCAACAGATGTACTTTTTGTAGTATAAAATTTTCATTTTTGAAATATATGGTTTATATGTTTTTGTAAAATTAATAATGCAAAAAAGGTTACTGAATTTTTTTTCTGTAAATGAAAGTATGATAGTTCCACTTTTCCTTACCTCAGTGCTGCAGGATCATATAATTTTAGCACCAGTTGATGTTATTGTCAGATTCTACTATTTATCCACGTTTTTTTCCATTCAGTGTAAACAAAAAGTAAAAATACTTTAATATATTGAAAGATCACAAAGTCTCTCTCATTCTAAAAATATAAACACCTAACAGGTAGATTTGTCAGTTCTCTTTTGTGAAAAGGTAACAAATTCAAGACCAAACTAATTTTTCTTTTCTAAAGGGCATCTTGTATTTAAAATTTAAACCAATTGAAATATATTAACAATTTTTGTTATTGTTGCACAATCCTTTTGTGACAGTTGCAGTTATTATAATATAAAATTAAATTACATTTTTTTCAGTGAGTTTGCCAAAATCACCCAAATTTTTGTTTATGTTTATATTGTTGAATACAAATTTGTAGAATATTGCATCACTGTTTGCTCTGGGTTGTATTTTTATTTCTTTACAGTCACATATCCGAGGAATTACACCTATTACTAATCAGCAGCAAACCCTGATGACTCGACCGTTACAAATTCAGCAAAATTCTCAACCTAAAGTATCTGTTTTTTTTTTTTATAATTTTGCTTTTATTTAATTTGCAATGTTAATGATGAAATATTGCTATAATTTTTGTATAAATGATTAAGCTCTGTCACCAACACATTTATACGAACAATTTATTTACTGAAACATTGATTTATTAGTAATAAATCTTTACTTTGGTGTCAGTGGATAAAATTTAAGATTTTCAGTTAAAAATAACACTTGTAAGAATTTATTTGTAAGTTAAAATTTAAAAAAAAGTTATTTTTGTTTGTATTGGCTCCAACTCTTTTTTTTTTTTTTTCTCTCTCTCTCTCTCTCTCTTGCTACATACTTCAGATTTCAATCTATTTTATACTGAATTTGAAATAAGTTAATAAATTCTTTTGTTATAGGGCAGCATTGTTACTGGCTATTCAGGTCGAGGTTCTCAAACACAGCCACAACATACAACTGTAAGCTCATATCAACCAGTAACCACTCAGGTAATATTTTATCATTTTTTCCTTTTTTTTTTTTTTTTTTTTTATATTGTTTAGCTCAATGTTTTTGGTATGATACTATCTATGTATTCTTTTAATTTGAAAACATCAACAACTTCAGTTATAAAATTCTGCTTCTTTTACAGTTTCTTTCAAGTTTAAATGTAATCAGTGTAGTAGCCATTACTACTGGTCTACCGCAGAAAGAAATGGGAAATTACTGCGGGGAAAAAATCTGCCTCGTCAGTCATGTATTGAAAGATATATCATCACTTAAGTGTTTATCATACATGGCACATAACTGACTGCAGTTAGTGCATTATTTAACATTGAGTAAAGCTATTCTTCAGTTTTTTAAGTTAATTCAAAATTTGATAAAAAATGATTATTGCTCATTATTTCTCTTAATATTAGATCCTTATGATATATTATTTGCCTGTAACAGTTTGTAGTTAGCCCAAACTGCATGCATTACAATTTATTTTTGCCAGTGTTATTATTCATTAATTGTATATTCTTGAGTTCTTGTCTCTTTGTCAGCAGCAATTTGTTGATAAATGAAAAGTATACATAATAGTTTGTGTTTTTTTTTTCATTTTTCCCTTCTCATCTCTGATATATAAATGTTATGAGTTTCTTTTTATCACTTAGAATTATAAACCATGTGTAAAGTTTACTTGTCTGATTTCTTTATGGTCTTTATGTTCTCTTTTTGTAATTGGAACAACCAACCATGCATATTTTCCTGGAATATCATCTCATGACTAGCATTTATTATACTGCAGAGGATGGTAATTTTTAATATCTTATAAAATTCTTATTATTCAGCAATCAAATATAATCACTTAGTAATTAGGCATATTTGTTAGAAACGATCAGTCTAACTCCTTATAATAATTATATACAAACATTTATTAAGCTGTTTTGCTTTAGAGGCTAATGGAAAAAATCTCAACTAAGAAATTTATAGGTTGATGATTCAAAATATATTGTCATAATCTTTTGGCTCCTTAATGTTTATATTAGTTTATCTTTATTGATATATTCTTAGTAATACAAGAGTTCTCTCTCCTTTGCTCAACATGTCTAATCTTTCTATTTAAAGTTTCTTCTTTAATTGGAGCTCTTTAGACATGGTGTACATTTTTTACCACAATATAATACTGAATTTAAAATTGCAACACTGGCTTCAAACTTGATCCGTTCACTTTTGTGATACCATGTCTACCAACAGTTGTAACTTTGTAACTTAACAGCATGTACGTGTATTGCCCATCCTTTTTACTGGCATGAATTGTATTTGAAATATTTTTAATGGTTGATATATACAGCTTGGAAAACATAACTTGTATCTTATGTATTAATGTCATTAAGTTAAATTGAACAGCAGCAACATCAGCAGTTTCTTATTTTAGAAATGACTAGAGGGTTGGCAGAAAAGCATTCAAGCTCATAATTATGGTCTCCATTTTGCAAACTCTTCACTGAAGTATAAAAAACAAAAACAAAGATTAAAACTTAAAAAATACTCTTTGTTACTTTCATCCAAACATATATAAATGTAAGTGGGTAATCAAATGACAAAATGGAAAAAAAAACATCCTAAGTAACGCATTTTGTTTTTATAAGGAACATCTTTTGATTGTTATTTTCTCTTTTTGGCTTTCAATTATGCACAATTATTCTGATATATAGATTTGTATAGGATATCTTCCATAAATATCTGTCTCTACATGAATGTTACAGGATATATAGCAGTAAAAGAAAGAGCCAATAATTCTTTTTCCAGCTCAAGACAATAAAAAAATGATTTTCTATCAGAACATATTTTCTGTCTTAGCTTCCAACTGAAAAACAATCCAAAATCTTGTTGCACAAATGATTATGGTATTTGACTTGGGATATGAAAACAAAAAAAAAAGTAGTTTATATTTTTTTACACTTTAGTCCAGCAATAAGCTAGAATGGCAATCTTCAATTTGTTTAAATATATATTTTCTAATTTGTCATCTCTTAAAAATGTCTTTAAAAAAGTTAGTAACATATTGAACATTTTATTAAAGCAATAAAGACAGACATACTGAAAAGCAATTTATAACAAAAAAAAGAGGGGTAAGAAAAAATATGTATTACCATAAAATGGTGATACCAAAATAAAAGAATGATTAAAAAAAAGCTAAACTGGTTTATTGGTCCTCTCTTTTCAGAGCAAAAAAACAACAAAAAATGTACATAGCAACTAAAAATATACAAACATATAAATTGTCCATCTTTCCTTTGTGAATATTAGCTGGTATGTGTTGGCTTCCAACCTTTGACTCATTTTGTCTACATAGCATCACACTGACATATAAATCAGTAAATTATGGAACTAAGATGATAAGGCAGATGATCCTTCTGAATTGGTTTCAATATAAGTTGGGCACAGAAAACCGTACATGGATTTGTGGAAAAATAACGGCAACTGAAAATTGCTTAGCAAATCTCACACTCATCTTACCAATGCACACAAATAATTGAAACATTTCTGGGGCTCAGTCAGTCTAGGCTTATAAAATTGTCACGTGTTTATCTCTAATGCTGGATTCCACAATTCCCAAAGAGTAACCATTCTCACTCAAAACCTTCCTAATAAAATTTCAGAATCCAATTTCATTACCAAATATATTAACAATTGATGAACCAGGATTTTATTCAAGTTAATTTTATGCTGTTTAAACCAGAAGGAATCCCACTAGGCCTGGTACACTGATATCAGAAATCTGGTATCTGATCTGTGTACCATGGCATCAAGAAAAGAAAGAACATCATTGTTCTCCTTTTCATATGTGAAATGCAACAGCATGTGCAATATATTAAGTGACTGATTGAACACTTCAGCTTCATTTTTAAAACACATAAAAGTGTCATCCACATATCTAAAATACTTGGGTTCTTCAATGTGCACAAGGAAATCTTGCTAAAATAAAAAAGCAAATATTTTGCCATTGTTGGCCCTGAAAGATTTCACATTTCAATCCTGTCTATTTGTTTATGGGTCATTCCATCTCATGTCAACCAACAGCCACAAGTGACCCTCTCAGAAAAAATTGGGAAATTTCACAAGTGTTCCTTGATCAAAATTGGTAAATCCCAAATATTAGACAGGTATCTTTTAATAGTTTTCAAACTAGGGCATCTTAAAATTTCACTGCATTTTTGAATTTTACTAAATAAGGCTTTCAATGAACTTCTGAAACTCATTGTTCCAAGGATATTGCATGTGCAGATTTAAAACTTAGTGATAATAGTTAATGTTTACTGTAGATTACAAAAAATATAAACAGCTTTGGTGTGTCTTATGTACTTTTATTTTATAAGGACCTGAAAATTGCAAAATGCAAAAAGATGCTGTCCAATTTAAGAACCTGTCAGATACAGCATCCAAATTAGCTTTCCTGTCACAACTGTGTAAAGTGGGTGAAACTCCTTGGAATTGATCCCTTGCCCAGTAAGGGAAGGCATGAGTGACAGGTGTCAATGGACCGTCATTCAACAACTATTCCCATCAAACAAATAATAATTCTCAGAACATGGAAAGTGAGAACACTAAATCAATGTGAAAAATCAGTCAAAAAATATAAAGTAGAAAATGAATAGGTTAAATATTAACATTTTAAGTGTGTGCGAAACAAGGTAGGCAAACAATGGAGATTTTGTCAGTGACAAACACTGGATAATATATGTTAGTGGAGAGAAAAATGAAAGAAGAGTAGGATTCATACTAGACCAAGACACAAAGAAATGTGTTCTGGGATACTATTAAGTGCCTGAAAGAACTCTTGTGGTTAAATTGAAAGGAAAGTCTTTCAATAGTTGTATATGTACTGACACCACAAAGTACAGAAGAAAAAAAGTTTTACTGTACCACAATGCCAAGGCTCAATGCAAATTACAATCATCATGGGAGACCTGAATGCCAAAGTAAATAAGGAGAGGAAGAAATAGTAAATTCATATAAGGAACTTGTAATGAATGCTGAGAAAAATGGGCCCAATGGTACACAGCTAATGATCAAGTAGTAGCCAACACCTGGTTTCAACAACACTAAAGACATATATGGTCATGGAGAAGCACAGGAGGAGAAAAGAAAAACCAAATTGACTATCAAGCTATCAATAAGAGATTCAGTAATGCAGTTTTATACTGGTAGTACACAACAGACTCCTGAATGACCAAAATGTGATAGCTAAATATATGGAAAGTGTGATAAGCAGATACAATGGACAAACTGAGAATGGAAACTTGAAGTGTGAAAAATTAAAAAGCTTTAGTAACATCACCAATCAAAATCATCCTAAAGAAAGCTAGACAATGAAAAAAAGGAATGGATGACAGATGAAATTGTTGACATAATAAAAAGGAGAGCAAAATACAATGCCAAGGTATGGCACAGAATATAAGACACTGCATAAAGAAATTAGAAACAAATGCAGAAATAGAAATAATGAATATCACAGATAAAGATGTGCATGAAAAAGAAAAAGAAGAAAACAGAACAAAAGACATACTCACCAACAAGAATCCAAAGATGTGACACTGATATTGGAGAAAGAAAAAATATTTCAGAGATGAAATGAATATATCAGATAAGTTTTCCATGATAAAAGAGGACACCTGGCAATACACAAAAATATTGAAAGATCAGAAATATTAAAATCTGAAGTGGAATCAAATTAAACAGAAAAAAAGCAGCAGGACCAGATGGAATTCATCAGTGATACTGGCAGCCATGTATGATTTTGGCATTGACAAGAATACAAACATAATAAATGAAATTTATCAACAGTGGTGATATAAACTGAAGACTTAAGTAGATTCATTTTTATAGAACTGGTTAAGAAGCAATCAGCCAAATGAACCAGATAATAAAACTTATAATCTGAATTCTGATGAATATAGCATGCAGCAGAATTAGAAATGAAAATGTGACAAGAACAGTGCAGGTTCATTAAAGGCACTGGAACAAAGAATGTGATATTTATGCAGAGAAAGATATCAGAAAGAGCAATACAAATGCAGAATGATGCATACCTTTATTTTATAGATTATGCAAAAGCATTTGATAAACCATGTTACAAAGAACTATTGGAAGTGCTAGGTAACCTTGACATATTTGGGAAGGATATTAGAATAACCCAGAACCTATAATGGCAGCAAACTGCCTGCATATGGATAGAAAATGAATTCAGTAAATATACAAAAATAGAAAGATGTGTCTTCTATAGGTTGAAATAAGTCTTACCAGACTTATTCAAACTATACAGGGAGGTGATTTTGAGTGAAGGTGAAATCCTACCTGTATTCATTATTGGCAACCCCAATCTTAATGACATAACATATATGGATGACACAGTGTTGATAGAAGACATGGAAAGGAAACTACAAGAACTCCTATAGGAGGTAGTGAAGGAGAAGCAAGAAAGACTAAACATTAATAGCATTAATTGCTTTATAAATGTTTAGTCTTGGAAATAGTTTGGAAAATAAATGCCATAAAATTTCTTATTGAAAAAATATGAGGATTTCAAAAATTCACTTCATTTTCAAATGAAGAAATGGTGTCAATTCACTGGAGTTTCCCTTGATAAGGATAATATAGTGTTTCCAACATAAGAAAATATTTTAATATGATATAAAAACAATTGTGGAGATTCAAATAAAATTTATTGGAAAAGTCACAGTTTATAAATTTATTGTTGATACATTTTTGTGTAAAAAGTGTTTGTTTATTTAATTTTAATTTTTTTTTTTTGTTAAAAATAAAATGAAACAGTATGTGATAGCTAAGAATTTGTGTGAAAATTTGTTCAACTTGTTGGAAAAGCCTGTGAGATAATTTGGGAGTTAATACTTTATGAAGTACAACTATAGATTTAGGAGCTTTTCAATTTGCATCTGAACTTATGATTTCAATGTCACCACTAGCAAAATTGTTCACCATTCAAATATGTGAACCCTGAAAAAGCTGGTTTATATCTAAATATTTATGTTTATTTCTTTTAAAAATATCTTTTTTTTTTTTTTTTGCTTTATTGATTTGTGTATATTTTTGCATATAAATGAAATTGTATAACATGAACAAATTGTGATATATTTTCATGTGATGTATTTAAAATTAAAATAATCTAGTGGAATTCTTATTTTAATATCCCAACAAAGTTAGCTTATTGACCTGCCCTTAAGAATGCAGGTGTTAATGTTAATCAGGTGTTTTATATAAATAAGTAGGTGATACCTTTCGGGGTATTTAAGAAATATTTTTATTTTAGTTTCACATAATTTGATGACAAATATATTACTAAATGAATTGTCTGTATTGGTATTGGGTTAATCAATCAATAGCTTTGGAATTAGTATTGAGGAACCAGTGACTGAAATAAAGGGTGTACTGATTGGTATTGCTTTTAGCCATGACTCTTTATGGACTATTATGGCCATTTTAACAGTACTTTGAGATGATAAGCAGTTCTCAATCCATGCAGTCCTATAACTTTTGAGAGTTCTAGAAACCACTTTCAAATTGTTTCCTTTTGTCTGTGACAACATAGAGTGGAACTCCAAATTTGGAAATTCATATGTGTATAAATGCCTTTGCTTATTAATGGTGCTGTTATTTCACTTAGTGGCTGTACTTCTATCAAATGTGTTCCACAATCAGTACATGTTAGGAGATATCTGTAGGAGTTTAGGTAAGTGTTTTGTTGAATTGTGTTGTTTCACGACACAAGATCAGTAGTCAACTTCCACTTAACATATGCAAATAGTTGCAATCCTATTTACCAATCCACTACACCTGTCTGAACCAGAGAGGTTTAATGCCTTTGGTTATTCTCGAACTACTTCTACAACCTCTTTCCTCCTCTCCCCCTTGAAGTTTATGTTCTGTTCTTTTTAATGGTAATCTTAGTCTCATATCATCTTCCGTGTGTCACTCCTGCTATCATCCATAGGCTAATCTTCTATTGTATTATCCTGATCTGAAGAACTCATCCTTTCTTCTCTGTCAAGATCTTCCATCATGAAGTCTTCCTCTTCAATTCTGAGTCTTCATTTGTCAGAATGGGCCATTAGGCTTTTTCCTTCCTTTGATATAATGGGTATGTTATGTTCCCTTTGCATGATGAAATAGCTCTTTCAGGACTTGCTACTTTGTCTTTCTTATGCCACATCCTCTCATTTGTTGAATAAAAGATTATTAATGGAGATCTTATTTGTCTCCCCATTAACACAGATGGGCTTTGCAATCTGTCTGCATGTGGAATCTTTCTGTAACTAAGGAATTACCAAATGTAGTAGGTGAATAGGTAATTTATGAAATTCGAAATAAAAGGTGGGGACCATTTTCATTTAATGGTATACTCGCTTTATACCCTTTTAACACTCACATTTTTACTTTTTCTGATTTTACATTCCTGATTAATTTTGACATATCCACCTTTAGAACATCTATACCTAGTAGTCCATTAATTTTTTTTACATTCCACTTCTGTATAAGGAATAATTTCAAATCACTCACAGGTTTCAAAAGTTCCATTGAAGTATCCCAAAGTTAAAAAAAGATAAAAAATCCATCAAATTGTCTCAATTTCAGATGACTTTTTTCAATTTTGCTTTACCCATTTGTTTTCAGAAATTTCTTGGGATCAGAGTAACTTCACTCCCAGTATCCATTTGCATTGGAAACATCATGCCATCTAATTTAATTTTTTTAAAAGAATTCTTTTCTTTTATTCATTTGTAATTCTTTCAATATCTTATATTTATGAAATGTATCAGCCATACCTTCAATCAACTGTAATCTCAAGATTTGACTATTAAGAATGAATTGATGATGGAACTCTGAATTATGTGAGATGAAAACAGACAGCTACCTTTGACATATGTGCCACACGTCCCAAAGTTATTTACTTGCAATGGGATTTGACGTTGGGCAGCCATTCATTTGCATAGTTCAAAGTTCCTTCAATTGGGGTCTCCTCACGTGAGTTCAACTCTCATCCTCATCATCACTGTTTTAATGTCTTTGTCTAAAATAGCTGAGAATTAGGAAAATGCACAAAGGCCAGGACAAGTTTATATCCAAAATGAGCCATTCTGGTTTTTAAACCTAAAAACTGTTCCACATGGTGTGGTAGATGTGATAAACCATGAACTAGATAGACTAGCTCTGGGAGTCGTTAACTCATCTGAATGTTCAAAGTGGGCAGCCCCAGCAATTTATGTAAAAACAAAAAACAACAAGTAATAAAATTCGAGTTTGTGCAGGACTAATTGACTTTTTATTACCACATTCTTATCCTTTGCCAGCACCAGAAGAAATTTTTTCCCAAATTGAATGGTGGAAAACTTTTTTCAAAACTAGATTTTTCAGAGGCATATTTGCAGATTGAAGTAGAAGAAAAGTCCCGACACTTATTAAGCATAAATGTTTATAAGGGTGTGTATACTTTTAATAGACTCACTTACAATGTCAAGGTGTCACCCGGCATTTTTTAACAAATAATGGACACAATGTTGTCAGGTCTAGATTTTGCTTGTACATATTTAGACGATATTTTAAAAACAACATTTTGACCATTATACAAAAAGTCTTCAAAAAAATTGAAGATTTTGGATTCAGAGTGAATGATGAAAAATGTGAGTTTTTAATAATATAGTATAAAATATTTGGGACAAATAATTGATTCAAATTGATCAGATCTCTGAAGATTCAGTGCTATCAAAAAATATGCTTTCTCCAACAAATATTTACAATCTTTTTTGGGCCTCATAAATTATTACAATTCTTATATACCCAAAATGCATGAATTGCATAGACCATTAAATAAATTTAAAAAAAAAAAAAAAAATTGGTTGGAATTGGCCTTCAGAATGCCAAAAGAGTTTTGAAAAAATAAGATATTTTAACTTATAATTTCTCACTGACACATTTTAACCGAAGTTAGACGTTATTATTGCATCAGATGCTAGTCACTATGGAGCTGGTGCTATTATTTTGCACAAATTAAAGCATGAAAGAAAAAAAAGCAATTGCTTATGCTTTGAGGATTCTAATCCCAGCCTAAAAAAGCTTTAGTCAAATCAAAAAGGAGGCATTAGCAATTATTTTTGCCATGAAAAAATTCCATAAATTTATTCATGGCAAAATTTTTTTGATGCAAACAGACCATCATCCGCTACTAACCATTTTTGAAACCAAAAAAGCAATTCCAGTGCACACCGCTGACTGACTACAATGTGGGGCTACCATTTTATTAAATTATAACTTGGTATCTTCAAAAAAATGAATATATGCAAGCATCTTGTCAAAACTAATATCAAAATTCAAAACCCACCTTGAGGATAGTGATTGCTACAATGAAATTCAAGGCATCCATAAAAAATATCTCATGTAACACTATCAGAATGAAATAGCAGCCAAATTAAGTGAAACAAGAAAAATCCAAATATAATGCATATATTGAAAGCATAAAAGTCTACTTAATTAAAAAGAATAAAAAAAAATCAGGTTTTGCAAAGTAGTGCAAATAAGGACATTTTTCTTCTATTTGGAATGGTGTATTAATGTATGCAGTAATTCCTAAATCATTACAGAAATAAATATTAGGCCAATATCACAGCCATCCAGGAATTTATAAAATGAAATCTTTAATGCAAAGATATTGAAAATAAGGTTAAAACATGCCATAACTGCACTAACAGCAAAATCCCTGCCCTAAAAGTTGAACCTTGCCCAGAAGCAAATAAACCATGGTCAAGATTACATCTGGAATATGCAGGACCAATAAAAGGGTTTTATTACCTTGTAGTGATTGATAGATAGTTACATGAAATTACCTGAGATTTATCAGTGTTTTTACATGATAAATAAAATTCCTGAGAGAACTCTTAGCATTGAATACCTAACATCAGACTCAATTTACATCTGGAGAATTTCAAAATTTCTGCAAGGTGTATATGGGGAAACATGTAACGACTTCATCTTATCACCCTAAACCCAATGGACAAGCAGAATACTTTGTTGACACTCTCAAAAGAGCATTAAAAAAACTAACAAGGGGGAGACAGACAAGGAAATTTTCTATGTTTGTACAAACACCATAACCTAACATGTTGATGAAATCACTCACCAAATTAATGTTCCCAAAAATTAAAAACTATATTCTCTAAATTGTTGCCTGAATTATAAGGAAATAAAATAAAAATGAAATTGCAACACTGAATTGGATACAAGGTATTTTATTAAGAAGAACCAGCAAGGAAAACAGTTGTGGGAGGATGGCGTGATATTTTGGCAAATTGGCTGTGTAATATATTTGGTTCAAAATCGAAATGGTTTACACAAGAGACATGTACTCCAATTACAGTGGAGAGATTATGACATAAACTCTCCTTAGTCAACAGCACTGCTGTTTGGACATTTGTGTGACACATTTCAGCTGCCTGTGGCTACCATAACACCAAACAAAGTGGTATGAACACCACAGATAAGAAAAAGAAAATGTATTAGCTGGCTGGGGGTGAATCCAGTAGAAAAAGATATTCAGTAAGATTCAGGAACATGAACTAAAAGTGGAAGTGTTGTAGAGTAGGAGTCCATATACTTCCTGCTCTTCCCTACTACTGTGACAATGGACTATTTGATTTACTCATGTGATTCCATTCTGTGTATGAGTATTTAATAAACCTCTTTTTCTTTGTTTCTTCTATTTAATCTTCTATTCCTTTGATACTCAAACTATGGCCTTCCTAATTCTTGGCTATTTTGAACACAGATGACATTACAACAATCTTAGAAATGAAATGGAAATGTGACATAAAAAGTAGGATTTACTTTCTTTATCTTTTGTCTTGACTTCCACTATTATTATTATTATTATTATTATTATCCTCTCTCCTTAATAGTAGTTTTTCCATTGAATGCTGAGCAAATGTTTTAGAAGGTTTGTCTTTTTTCCTGAATACAAATTGTGTCCTTGTGTGACAGTTTGTAGCCCGTGGTACATTAGAACAGAGAGAGAGAAAAAAAAACTCCTCTTCCTTTGTAGCAAGCAGTTGTCCTGATTAGTTCTTTGGTCATTAAGTAGTGGATCAGCCTGCTGTGCCTTCTGGTGAAAGCGTGGAGAGAATTAACCTGAAAGCCCTCTTTTCCTGGTTTTATATTTGGGACAGGGTGTGCATTGAGTGCCTTGTAGGGTTGTCCTTTGTTTTAGTACAGGGTCTAGATTACAAGCAAGGAATAATTTTTTACCTTATCAAGAATTATTCCTTGCTTGTAATCTAGAACAGTCTGTCAGATGTTACGTGGAGAGGAGATGGGCAGCATAATTTGAAAGAACAATGCCATCAAGAGGAATTATTTATGGTATCTTGAAAATCTAATTGATATAGAAAATGTCTCTCTCCACATTAGTACTGACTTTACAGAATTGGAATTTTAAGATGATTATATTTACTAATAAAAAGCATGCAGAAGTTAAATTCAAATATAGGCTTCTTAATACTGAAGCATTTGTTCTGTGATGAAATTTGTTCCATGAAAAACACTGTTTGCTGAGGAACATCTATTTTGATGAAACCTACTTTAAATATGCTAAAAATATGGGTGAGAAAAATGGGACAAAAGGAAATATCATGTAATATCTGAGGCAAAAGTTATGGAATCACCACACTTAGTTGATGTTCACTCAGCTTTTTACTTTGCAGCAAATAAACAAGTCACATATATGACACAAAATGTTGTTAGTAGCTGGCTTCATAAATATGCCTCAAATAAGATTAAATTATTTAAATTAGTGTCATATTTTTCCAGACCAATTAAAAGAAAAATAGATTATAGGATCATGTAATTTACATTCAAATCAGCCTGCTATTAAACAAGAACTTCCAGCACTTTAACAAGCTGTTGGACTAGACTAAAGAAATGGCATATTAATTTTAACTTCTCTCTATTAATAATTTGGGAGATCTCTTTCTGCCTTCCATCAGCATGACTGATGTTAACCTCTATAAGTCTTTGCTGATTTGCTTGGTTTTAACATGAAATGAATATTATCATTGAAAAAACTTAATTAGAATAAGTGAAAAGATAAAATATTTATAGATAGCTGAAAAAATTCTAGCTAATGTATAGATTTTGTTATGAAGAAGTGGCTCTTTTTATTGAATAGAATTCTAGCTATAAAATCTTTTTTCAGTGGTAAATTTTATATTGAAACTGGTATCAAAATAAAGTACATTTCTTGGAAGTAGAGATTTATCCTTTGTACCCTGTTTAGAATTGGACTTTCAATTCCTTCTACAACTCTATACTTCAAATGTCTCAGACTAAACTCTGAAATTTTATTCAGTAATTAAATCTTGACCTCTTCAAGTCTAGAATTAGCTGTTACCTTTTGTGCATTGCCCCTAAGAACTTCACTTCTTGCCCACTTTTACCCTAATACACCTCCATACAGTAACCCTTGAGGTTTGTATTGGGTGAACATTAGTAAAAAAAAAAAAGAAAAAAAAAATTTTGAGGGACTCATTGCACCTACTTGAGTTAATGTTTTCCACTGACATGAAGTGGAAAGATTATATTGAATCAGTTGCTAGGACTGCTACTAGGAAAGTGTCATACTGGACAATTTATTCTTGTCAGAATCTTTTTTTTTTTTTTTTTTTTTTTTAATCATTTCACCCTAAGCAAGGCAATAAACCTACAAAGATGCATGTATGCAAGAGTTACTGGGGACAAATGGTAGACCTATAAATATGTAAGATAGATTCTGGTGAGAAAAATTGTCAAGCACAACACAGTGAATATCTTACATATTTATAAGTCTACCGTTCATATTTGTTTTGAATATTGTACCACATCTTGTTTGGTGCTCTTGCTATATATTTAGAGATTCTTGATAAAATCCAAAGAATCTACAATGTTATTGTCCTGTCCTGGCATCTTGGCATCAGTCATTTTCTCACTGCCATCATGTAGATTCCCTGTGCCTTTTCTATAAGTACTTGACTTTATGAACTTAAGTGCAGTACTAAATTAGTGGCATCATTTTACAGTTGAAATGGCTAGATGTAATGGTTATTTCTATGCTAATGGTTTTTTTCTTGCACTTTTCCTGCTTCTTGATTTCCTGTCAAGTTTGATCTTTCAACATTTAAATGCAGTGTCAATCATTATCTTCTGTCTTCTCATTTTCCCAACTTTTATTGTTCTCACACCTTAATAACACTTTTTTTTTTACTTATATTCTTTTAGACTCAGTAACCTCTTATGTCTTTATTGCCTTGTTCAGGCTGAAATTATTTAAAAAAAAATTGTTTTAGGTATATTTTATGGAGCCAGAATGTCAGTTATTAAACAAATATTTTATTGTTTTCTATCTAATTCATTTATTGGCTGCAAAGTCAAAAAAAAAAAAAAAAAAAACAAAGAAAAAAATCGTGCAGAAGGATCTTCTAAATATGGTGCTTTCATAATTTTTACCAAGAGTAATATAAACAAAAGAATGTGTATGATATCAAAGTCTCAGCAAGGATTTTTAAAATTAAAAGAAAACAATTTAATTCCAATTCTGTGCTGTTATTTTTACTACAAGGCTAAATTTAATTTCTTTTCTAATGAAGTTTCTCTTTAAATCATATTTTTGTATTGTACTATTTAATAACTGATGTATTTACAATGCAAAATGTATACTTGATTTTGAGCCAACACTCCAAAGATGGTGAAAGTTATAAAAAATTTGTAACTAAAAAATATTTAATTGCTGCAAAAAATATTTTATAATAATCATAAAAAGATGAAAAATAATTCTAAATAACTTTATAATTTAAAACATTTATTTTTAATAGGCTACCTTTGCTGGACACCAAGGTTCTGGACGAACACAGTCATACCCAGCTCAGCAGCCATCTGGACGTTATTATTAATTTTATTCCTATGTTTATAATAAAACCTTTCGGTTTTTTTTTACTCAGGCATATTCAATATCAATGTAGATTATTTTCTCATTTTGTTTTCCCCATGTTCTGGACATTTTTATTTTTCAGATTTAATGACTGAAAACATACTAAAATCATTGTGTGAAAATCAATTGTTATCATGTAAACTTGCATTTTTTTTCTTTAATAGCAATAAACAATTTCTGAAAATCTATCTTTTTCTTTCATATATTTGCATTAAATGAAACATTTTCTTCAACAGTATAATTATTTATGCTAGAATAAAATCTTTGGTAAAAGTCTGTATAGTTTATATTTTTCAGTTTAAATAAATGGTGTTGTGTGTATGTGTGAAAATGATTTTTGAGGTGGTATTTTTATATCTGCTTAAAAATCTTTTCCACACATTTAACATTTTCTTGTCTAGACAATCTTTGTATCAAATATCCTGAGAAAAGATTTTTTTACTGTCTTGTTAACAGGTAAATATAGGTACGCTCAAATTCTATTGAATGCTTATATATCTAAATATTTTGTTTTTTATAGTTCATATGATTCGTGACAAATTAGTAATGTTAGTTTACTTTTTCTGTTAATGAAACTCCATGCTGTGAGAATAACTTACATATTGACACATACACACAAAAAGTGCTCTATAAATTCTGTACCATTTATAGAGCACTTTCTATGTGTGTGTGTATGTGTGTGTTAAAAACATTGAAATAAATGAGTACACACTACTGATATGAAAACTGAAATTTGCATAGGCAAAATACTATAGGTTTAATCCATTAATGAATTATACTTATTCTAGCTAGAAATTTTCAAATGTATAGAGAAAATTTTTGTCCCAAAGCTTTTTCAGTGCTGAAATAAGTTGTGCATTGTTCATTTTGTACATTTGGAAGATAATTTAGTGCAACTATAGGAACCTTTGATAAGTTATTTAATTTTTTTTATATTCATTGAAATTTTTTTTAATAAACTTCTGTTGATTTATAATGACATAAGAAAATAACCTTGAGAAGTATCAACATTTTTGTTTTTGTAAATCCATCTCTATTCACAGCATTTTGGCCATGTACCTTTTCACTTTCTGTCATATTTTTTAATTTTATTTTGTGGCTGCACATGCATCTCTCTCTGCACATCATTGATTTTTTTTTTTTTGGTCTCCCTTCAGCATTGACCTCATAGCTGTCACCATATCTATGGGGTCTTAAGTTCATAAACTGCAATCACCTGATTAATGACATTCATATGCTACTAATGTCAATACTGATTGTGTCATTGGAGCAGAATATGCAAACAGATTTCTTGAGTCTTCTTATTCACTACTGTTTCTCTCTGACATCCTTCCACAAAAATTGGTGCATGGCCCTCTCCATCCTCATATGGTTGGCCATGCCAAATTTCTTACAGCTATCTAGTATTCTTCAAGTCTTTTACAAGAAGATGGCCCCAGAAAAAAATTGTGCTTGTGAAGAGACAGAAGAGAAGATGCATGTGAGCCCTCAAAATCAGATTCAATAATTAAATCTTATAAGATTTAATCATTTTAAAGTCATCGAGGCAAAATTATCAGATATTATTTTCGTTAACATGAACACATTTTTTGTTATCCATCTGATGAAGCCATATATATAATTTCATTTTAATTTTTATATTTTTTCAGTTTAATTTTAGGATTTTGTAAACTTAGTTTTGTGAGGCACATAGCACTTGTTTTTTTTTTTCTACATGAAAATGATTTTGGTTCTGAAGTGAATTATCAACAATAAAATTTGATGCCTGTGTTCATTGCTGCATATTATTATTATTTTTTTTTTTTTTTTTTTTTTTTTTTTTTTTTTTAAATCATTTCACCCTAAGCAAGTGAATAAAGCCACTAAGAAGCCACTAAGAAGCAAGGGGGTTACCAAGTGTTAGAAAATATGAGAAAAAGGAGAGATAACAAGATGATAGAAGATAACAATTGACATTGCATTTAAATTTTTGAAGATCAAACTTGACTGGGAAGTAAAAAGCCAGAAGAGATTTCCACAAGCAAGAAGTGTGATAGAAGAAACTGTTAGAACATATGGTTACATTTATCCATTTCAAATGTAAAATCTATTTGATAGTAATATTCAAACTAAGTATAAATGGTAGATTTTTAAATATGTAAGATAGATTCTGGTGAGAAAAATTGTCTAGCACAACACAGGGAACCAAGTTTCCTAGCAGCATAACTAGCAATACTATAATCTTTCCACTTTATGTCAGCAGAAAACATTAGCACAAGGTCACTTTCCTAGAGGTTAGCATCAACCATGATGAAAGTTAAAAAGTCTTCTCTAACTTCTGTGTTCTCTAAGATGATTAAAAAAAGAGCATATTAATATTTTTTCTTCCATTTAAATATACAGATATTCACAGTTGAGTCATACAATTGCAGTATCTGTTTATATTTCTGAGATGAGGTATTATGTACATTATTTGGACCATTGTCCTCATCTTTGTTGCTATATTACGTTTCGGCCTTCAGGTGGTTGGAATGTCGAACTGAACCCTTTATTTTGCTCACTGGGGTAGACTGTTCTAGTTCCACATGCCATATTTAATGGATATCAGTTATCTCCTGTTAATTTCCCTCTGAAAGTTCTCCACTGCCTTAACCAGGTATTGAACTCGCACACTTTGGGTCCTGTCACTGGAAAAAGATGGATCTAACTAATGCCTTTATCCATGTGTCCTTGAGGACATCTGTGTATGAATTTCTGGGTATTATATACCTAATGTCTTTAGCAATCATTTTTTTACCAGTGCTCATATTGCAATTTTTGATGTTATCATTGCATGTTTTTACCAGAGCTCATATTGCAATTTTTGTTGTTATTATCACTTTTCTCTGGCACTCCTTATATTGTATTCCCATAGTGTATTCATTTCTATGCTTGATCGGCTCAGGAGATTTTTGTGGCCTAGCATATGTGCCGATTCCTTAAGTTTACAAATTTTCCAATGGTATTCTTTGTCTGTGATCTCAACCTGATCCCACAGAGGGCGGTGATCTCCCTTCTCTCTCCATATGTGGTCAGCCATGCCTGATTTTTCCACTTCCCCTCATGTTACAGCTTTCTGGTGTTCTTTGAAGCCTTACCTTAAAGGGGCAGCCTGTCTACCCTTTATATTTCTTTCTGCAGCTGCATGGGATAGCGTACACACAGTCTTTAGGGTCTATATGGGGGGTGTCTTACTCTGGAGAGATATCTGTGAAGTGTCATCAAGCTTTTGAAGGTTGTCATGATGTTATATGGACTGCAGATCCTTTGTATTTTCTTTGATAACCCCTTCACATAAGGCAGGCAGACTATTTTCTGAGTATTGTCCTCCTCTTGTACCCAACTATTTCAGTTTTTTTCTGAGATATTAGAACATCCAGGAATGGGAGTATGTTGTTACTCTCTTTCTCCATTGTGAACTCTATCAAAGGTCTTATTGAGTTCACATGGTCCAGTAGAACCTGAACATCTTCCTGGTGTTGCTAGAGTATGAAGGTGTCATCTACGTACCTTAACCATAGGTTTAGAGATTGTTCAGCTGTATTCCTTTCTAACTTAAGTATCCTATCCATAACTGTTTTCCTATTCACAAACAAATCTTTAATGCATTGAATAATCATTTCCTTTTCTGAAAAAAGGAAAGTTGCACATTCTAGCCAAGCTTCTTTAATATACTCCTCATCACTGAGTAGATTTTCATGTTTGGTAACAACTTTGGAAACCTAAAAACTAGCAGTAACTGTTTGAACTGGATCTACCTGAAATAAAGTTCACAAAAGTATCAGCCTGTTTTTTGTCTTGCTCAGCTCACAAGTAATTTGTTCTCTTTATTCCTCCTCAGTTTTATTGCTTAAGTTTTTATGAACACTTTCAAAATGTTTCTTTACAGAAGAAGTCCTACAAATGATTGTTTTGGAACAGAAAATACATATGGTTTTATTGTCTTTCTTAATCATGTTAAATTTTTCAGTCCAGTATTTTTTCAATTCTGTAATATTCTCTTCATTTGAATGACATCATTTCTTAGCTGATGATCGTGACATTCTGCACAATCTCTAAAGGGCAGAAAATGAGAATACATGAGTTAAGGATATACATGAAAGAAGAGAAAGAATAAGTCAAAAAGGGAATTTAATAAATAAGATTTGTGTGTCAGAAACAAGCCATTGGTGTACCATGTTTACCACCTCTGCCTTAGAATCATTTATATGGTTGTTATACAAATCTGTATATATTTAACTTTCATCTATTTCAGAAAATTCTGTGTGATACACATATGCAATGTAATTCATTGAAAAGAATGAGTAATTTTGTTGGAATTATTAAATGATCTAAATATTCCTGTTTTTATTACACTGAAATGAACTTGAAATGAACTGTGTTAATATTTGTTGGATTTGTGCTGAACCACCTGTTGTTTCTCCTGTTCACCTCGCCACTTTGAGTGCTCAGGTAAGAATGTCTGTAGTTGACAAGAATTGTGACCACCCAACAAAAAAGGAAAATTGCATCAAATCATATCACAATTCAATGCTGATACTGTTCAACCTATCATTCACACTATACAGCATATATTGCATTCTGTGTAGTTTCATAGTTGTTGACCAAATAAGATACCACAACATCGGCTTACCTGGGATAGAAAACATTTCTACTGGACCATAGAAGACTGACTCTATATCAACAAGTTAAAGAAGTCACATTTAAAATTTTTCAAGTTTATGTGTGGAAATGACTGCATGAGACTGTTAGCAGATTCTTCTACAAATTGGTGATGGTGGATGTGTGTGTTCTGTTGAAGTTCAAAAGGATCAGTAGTGAAACAAGAGTGTCTACCTTGACTAGTATGATATATCCTTTACTTAATTATTCTTTTATATTATTTTCCCCTTTGTTTCTAACAAGAGAGATATGTCAGATAAAAAAAACAAAAAAGAAAACATTGAAATCTCTAATTTTTCTAGGCTTATGAATGGAAGATTTCTATAGGGTACTGGAGGTTTTAAAAGTGCTGTTTAAAGATAAGTCAGAAAATAAAACTAGTGAGATTATATAAAAAAAACAACAAAAATTAAACTGGTGAATGTAACAAATTATTAAAAGTAAACCCTAAAAAAGAGTTATTGCCCCCACACCTTTTTTTAAATCGGTGTCACCCCAAGCAAGGCAGTACAGCCACTAAAACGCAAGGGGTTACAGGGTGTGGAGGAATTAGGAACAGTAACATTAGTAATGAGTAGAAAGAGAAAAGAACATTCAGGAAGACAGTAGATAGTGATTGACATTGTTGATTTGTTTCTCACATCCTCTCCGAACTATTGTTGCATTTTACACTTGATCTGTTCCTTACCTACTCACTACTTTGCAACTCTGTTTTGTTAGCAACTCTGATCATGCTGTAGTCTCTGTAGATATTTATTTCCACTTGTATATTAGGCAAGAAACCCTATGTAATACCCCCTTGCAACAGGATCACATCCTTGGTCACTTGTACCAAATAATGTAACACCTTTCGCCGCTGCCGCCGCCGCCTACACCCGCTGGTGTATCCACGCTTAGTGGTCTGGTGTTCAGGGTTTTAGATAGACCCTTTAACTACTGGCTAACTCTGCCCTGGTCAATGCTGACGCTGGTTCAAGCTGGT
Source organism: Acanthosepion lycidas (assembly GCA_963932145.1). NCBI lineage: Eukaryota > Metazoa > Mollusca > Cephalopoda > Sepiida > Sepiidae > Acanthosepion > Acanthosepion lycidas. Next base: position 67,122,479 of record OZ010578.1, read on the forward strand.
TGTTGGTTACTGGCCGCTTCGATCCACACCGTCTCTGCTCGTTGTGTTCTTGATCTCAGAGCAGTAGAAGATCGAAGGTCGTAGTCTCCTAGTGCTGGTCAAGCCGTGGCGGCGGCGCGTGCTATATTAAGGAAAAATCGTCACGACGAAAAAATAAAAAGAGAGATCGTGGGGGTTAATCTTCAGTTGGCTTATATAGCTTAGTGGTCTGGTGTTCAGGGTTTTAGATAGACCCTTTTAAACCTGTTTTCCATCCCTGGGCCGGTCGCCGTCTTCAGCGAAAACTCAAACCAGATCACTTTTTTGGCACGACATAACTGATTTTTTCATAACTTCAACCCTAAGAAAAAGGGTTCGTTCTCTGTTTTCGCTTTTGTCGATGAAAAATATGTTTCTCTAATTTCTCAAGAAAGAGATGAAGCCATTTCTACGAATCTGTTTTCGTCCACATGCTAGACTCTCGATAGATAAGAAAAATAAACCTTTAGGAGAGAAGAAATCCAGACGTCTCCACTCTCTATTCTTCCAGCCTAACTCTTTTCCTGCTTAGAATTAATGTTTAACCACTTCACCGCCTCAGTGTCACGCCGATTCACAGGACATCATTTTTGACCAACTCACTGATTGAGATTTATCTTTTGGTTTTCTTTGTGATATATCTTAATCTTCCCGTTGAAGATTGGGCCTCCTCTCTTCTTTTGGGTGGAGGTGAAAGCTGACATTGATACTTTTATGCTATCATGGAAATACCAAGAGAAACCGTCGTTTTCTCCTTGGTTCACTCCTGCTTATTCAGCCGCCATAGCTCACAGGAATCACTTCTTCCGGCTATAATAGTTCTAATCATAACAGATGCATCTTTGATTCTACTCGTAATAATTGTATGTATCCTGAACGAGACTAAGTCACCGTTCGATGATAGAATGAGACACCGTATAACCTCACAAGTTTGGTTCTCGTGATTACTTGCAACTGTAAGAGTGTGTTAAACAAAGCTATCCTCCTCTCTTCACTTAGTTTGAAGTGATGTCGCCTGTTGCTGATAAAGTAGAATGCTTTGTGCGTAAATTATTTCCAATATCACTTTCAACTCATCCGGAGTATCTTTTCCTGATTTTTCCCCTAGAACCGATTATCTACTGTGTGATATATATATAACACCGTCTGTTTTCTTCCATCTCCAAAATAGATCCCCACAAGGCATGCATTGTTGATGATATCCCTGCAATTGAAAAAGAAAAGTATCCCCGTTCTTTGTAAGCTCTATAACAAATGCCTAGCTGCTTCTTGAACCAGGAGCATTACAGATGGACATGGAAAAAATATAGAAAGCTGATTTTTTTCAGGGGTGCTAATCTATGACCTAATGATTCAAAATCCATAAAGTCCCCAAAAGTCACTAGTGACCTAAATGTTCGGGAGCCCAAAATTCAAGATGTCCGCCTCTGCTGAGGCGACACATATAACTTTTTAATATTTCAGCTCACAAATCTGTGTAATACTTCTTTTCGAACTAATTTGATGATGAGAAATCCAATTATGACCTTATTTTTAAGATATAAGGGCAAGCTGACCTAAAAAAATCTAGATTAAAATTCAAAAATTGATTCCTAATATTTGTGCCTCCTAAGTGGCATAAGTCTTGATGAAGTCAGAATAGTTCATGAGATGCATTTGAATCACTCATCCTCACCTGAGAGTCTTCTTACAGAGTGTGTAACTACCCAGGCGTCCCAGATAGTCGAGGATCTACAAGAGGAACTATCTCTGTCCAGTAGAACCAAGAAACTCTGGATCCAGTACCTGAAGATGGTCAAAATTTTATTGCTCTTCATTCGGGCAGAACATACAGGGGATTGGGAACTCCACTTACTCCGTGTTTTGAAGAATAATCCCGATTTTTCATGCTCAAATGAAGCGACTACCACAGGTTATCAGTGAAGCTTAGTTTGCTAATTTCGGGAGGATATTGGACAATTAGGCGATCCTTTGATTTTGGTCTGGTATTTTCACAGACCAAACAATTTAACTAACACTAATGAGAATGTTTATCTTACAGTCGGGGAATAACTTCAAGTACCCAGTCAAAAATGGTTTGCATTCTACCGCAAACTACCGCTGTGTGCGCCTCCCTCGAAAGTTTCTGTGGTACACTTGTTTCCATTACAGATCAACACACAGACCTCAGGCTTACTGCTACTGCAAGGGATGGTGAAAATTTCATCAAGTTCAACTCCTATTTATTCACGCATTCACAATTTTCTTATAACGGAGAGTATGCTATTAAATTGGTAAGCGTTGTCACAGGAGTTGTAACCCCTTCATCTGCCAATGTGTACAGTGTGTTTCACTTTGGTGAGGAAGCTGCAGCAAGGCTGACCGTTACGAACTATGCTGGTACTAAACTCATAAGAAATGACAAGGTGATGTCAATTGGTTCAGCAAATAACAGTGCAGAAGTTCGTGGTCAGCAGGTGGAAATAAAACCTCTCAATCTCTTCATGCGTTTAACATGCATGATACGGAATCGCGCCGAGATGCAAGGACACCTAAACTATAAGTTCAGTAAACAGTTCCCCTTCCCTTTTTGAGAATGGTTCCATGAGAAAGAATACCAAAAGTACTTTTGCCAAAGAGTTAAAAGCCAGTGTGGAAAAGTTATCAGCATAAGTTTTACCAAACGCCACACATGTGATAGACGGAGGCCATCTTCTGCACAGTATACTCTGGCCACCGAGCTGTACTTATATTGATATTTGTAACAACTATGTCAGTTATGTCATTAACAACTATTGACCTGATTCTGTCGTGTGCTTTGATGGATACCCTGATTTCAGCATGTCAACAAAAGTGGTAGAACAAAACCTTCGTGCCCAACGCCAGAATGTATCCCAAGACATTCTATTTCAACTGAGTTCGCAGGTAACCGGTAACCAACACTTAATTTTAGCAAATTTTCAAAATAAGGCAAGATTCATTGTTCAATTGATGATGATACTTACCGCCGCGGGTATAGCATGCCACCAGAGTACAGTAGATGCAAACCTGATATGTAGCACTGCAATTGATGTTGCTGGTAGCACTCAAAAATCCAGTTGTAGTAGTCGGGAGATACACCGACTTACTCGTCATGCTGGTTGATAAAGCTCACCGGAATCTATACATGCAATATGCCAGACATGCTGTCTATAGCACAGACAGTATCAAACAAGGACTGCATCCATGAGCAGTGGATTACCTGCTTCTTGCCCATGCAATTACTGGGTGTGACTAGCTATCCGCACTCTATAATATCGGAAAAAGGAAGGCTTTAAAAGTGCTTGTCGGAGAGGACTGACAGATCCTTAACGTTTTCAAAAGGCCAGATGCAACATATGAGAACATTGCCAGAGCTGGTGAGATGTTTCTCCCCACGATATTTTATGCAAATGCTAGCACAACTTAAACAGAACGGTATGTGCGCACCTTAAGAAGGAAATGCATAAGATTAGTCAAAAGAGAGAATCATTGAATTTAAAGTTGATTCTTGTTTTCCAACTCCACAAACTATTACAGGAATATCACCAACTGATGAACAGGAAGAACAAAACTGTTTTATAAGTGGTGATTTCACACAAAACCTCAGTTCGTGAATACAGGGGATTAAAAAACAATCACGACATTTCAAGAAGGTGGTGTTTCGTTAGCAAAAATATTTATGCCGGACTCATGTGGTTATAGGAAGCGTTCATAATTAAAACAGGTCCCTTAATTGATTCAGTTGTAAGCCAGGGAAAGAACAGTTGCACGTCACATCGATCATCAAAAATAAATAAATAAATAGATAAATAAAAATAAAAAGAGTGAAAATCTGCGTCAAATGAACCGAAACAAATTGAATACGGAGTTAAATTTGAACAACAAATTGAACAAAAGTTTGGATGGAGACTTGGTCACTCCACCAGCCTGTAAATCAGGAATCCTCTGAATCAGGAACTTTAGTTCACCAAAAGAGACTTGTGCCCTTTTTGATATCCCAATCAGTGGTGGAATAAGATCCAGTAAAATAGAATACCACCTAGTTAACAGGAAGTTACATGTTGCCAGCTAAAGATTAAAACTAAAGGGACATGAATTATCATTAAAAGTAAAGCTTTATCTACATACCCACATTTCCTTTTTAATTATATTTTAAATATAATTATTTTATGCTATAAATAAAGCCCGTATTTTTATCTAAGTTCCGTGATTATACTAAATTTATTACAGAGAATTTAACGCAATCAAAATTAGAGTTTCAAAAGAAATTAATATTTCACGACCTTCGATAACTAGAATAACCATTGCAAACTGACGCGTTTTACGCCATCAAATTTATAACATGTACCTTTCACTTAAATCTATGAAGTTCGATTTTTCCTATCACGTTGTGGATATTTAACAGATCAGAAACGTTACGATAAAAAATGTGATAAGATGTGGAATACGAGCTATTCAAGCTCATATTCTATTCCACCATTAAAATCATAGCTAAAATCTGAAAAAAATCGTCCGTTTCATCTTAGTTTGGTAGGCGAAACTAAGATGAAACTATTATGATTGGGCATAATGCAAATTTCTAGCTCATCAATGAAATCTCAAAGCGGACAAACATTATGACAATGGTAGTAGCCGTTTCTTTCAAGCCATCGCTATAGAAGATTGGATCCAAATTACATTCCAAGAATTGGGGGCACCTTTCAGGAAAGGAAGATTCTTTCCACGTACCTAACCTCAGCCTGCGAACTTGATGCACAAAATATTGTTTCTTGCTACTTTCTCGTTTCATTCAATTGTGTCTAGCTATTCTTCGATGTCAGAACAGTAAAACACGAAGCTCGAGTACCATTTTGCTCAGGACCAACGTTATCGCTTCCTCTCTATGATTGCATAGAAAGGACTCCAGGATAACACTGTCAAAATGATCGTGAGATCTCGAATGATTCCGAACACTTTCCATATTTGCTCCATAATGCTGTTGCCTAGCACAAAATACTAACTTATATGCTGAATCTCGGACTGAATCTCGGATCACGAAACAGGTCCAGAATTGCTACGACTAAAACAATGATCCACTCCATCGAATGCTTCAGACTGATTGAAATCGATAAATATAATAATAAAATAATCAATAAATAATTAAATAAAATTTGTCTATGATCTAGTACACTATGTTCAATGTTTTCGTTTTTTTTTTTTAGTCCAATTATGTGTACACTAAAACAAATGACTGACAATCGACGGCAATCTGTAGCCAGTTATAACTTTAGAAGCGTTACAGACAGGTAACTATCGGTCTCTATGGGTTGAAGTAGTATCAATGTTGTTGCTGCTGTTGAGTCTTGAGCTTGTTTAATTTTTAAGCAAAATTTAATGCATATTTATTGTGACTGGCACATAATTCAAAAACTCAGTGAATGGCATCTTACTGCTTACTGAGTAACTCCAGGAGAGATTATCAGTTTAAGCATTCGCAGTAAAGTTCTTTCAGCAAGTTACATTAAGGCCGTATAACCGGTTCTTAAAATATTCAAAATGGCTAGATAGTTTCCAGAGAGATTTCATATATTTCAAAAATTTTACAAAAGACACGAATCTTTGACTTATGATATTATTATATATGCATTTATGAGTTCTATGTTTCATAGAATTACTGTTGTTTTTAAATTCTAAATTGTTATTTTACATTTAGTTAATTTAATTTTTGGAAACATTAAATTTACAGGAATTTTTTTGAATTTCTAAAAAAACTTAAATCATTCCAGGTTCAGTTCTATAGTTTGTAGCATACTTCTAAAATATAATACTGTTTACTGTTTTTGGAATTTTTTTAAGTTTAATGTTCAAAAGTCATCTTGTGCAAGTTCAAAATCTCAAAATACTTTTCGTGCACTAAACTCAATAGAAATAAATATGAAAAACAAAACAAAACAAAAAACAACAACAAATTATCAGTTTTAAAGCAATGGTTCTCTGCAGAATATTAATACATTAAATGTACCATAAAGTCTGACACACCTCTTGACGATAATGTGTACCAAATATAAATTCAAAAATATAAGCTGATTACTGTTTTAATGGATATTTTTCTTCAAGAAAAGATGAAGTTTCTTGAGATCAATATATTCTTTAAATTATTATAGATTCTGTTCAGTTGTCATCATCATGAAGTAGGATGTGTCATCTATCACCTGAAAGTGAATGCAAAGATTGACCTTCTTTATTCGTCTCTCTCAATTTACCCTGGATACTACAACTGTCAATGTTATTAATGGACAATTTTTATTGACTTGTGTGGTACTGTGACATCTAACATTCATAACTTCATGGATTAAGAGATCTAGTGATTTATTGAAAGATAAACAATATTTGTTTTGTTTTCATGATTATCTAGGTTAGGGCAGCTCTCATCCTAAACATGAACATGTGAATAATATATATGCAGACAAACTTACATTTTTCACAGTTGTTTAAATATGACAAAGGCGAAATGCTATGAGACGTGTAATAAGATATGAAAATTATTTATATTATATGAATTATATCTTTAAGAACATAATCTATATTACAAAAGAAGAGCTGATTCACTCCGTCACGCACTGTATGAGTGTGACATTTGAAACGTATATGTGCATATTCTAATAAATGTAGGTTTTTATTTGAATAGACAATTTACATTTAAAATAAGATTATAAAGTCGTCAACCAACTAGTTTAATGCCATTAGTGTTGGTGTTTAAGCTGTTTTAAAAATAACATTGTTAATCAAGGATATAGTCAGCGATTGCATTAAAGATTAAACTGCTATTGATTATTATCATTTATTTGGAAACAATTTTACTAATTATTATCCTTTCACATTTCACCTATTTAATAAAGTTAATACGAATTTAGATGGGTAAAATGAACCATACTGATTGAATACCCGATATATTTCAATGTTATTCAGATGGGTAAAATGAATCACTCTGAAGTGAATACACGATATATTTCAATATTATTTAGATGGTTAAAATAAATCACTCAGAATTGAATACATGATATATTTCAATATTACTTACATGGGTAAAATGAACGATACTGAATTGAATAAACGATATATTTCAATATTAATTAGACGGTTAAAATGAACCATTCTGAATTGAATACACGATATATTTCAATATAATTTAAATGGCTGAAACAAACAATACTGAATTGAATACACGATATATTTCAATATTATTTAGATGGTTGAAATAAACCATACTTAATTGAATACACGATATAATTCACAATTATTTAGATGGTTAAAATGAACCATACTGAATTGAATACACGATATATTTCAATATTATTTAGATGGTTAAAATGAAAAATACTGAATTGAATAGACGATATATTTCAATATTACTTAGATGGTTAAAATGAACCATACTGAATTGAATACACGATATATTTCAATATTATTTAGATGGTTAAAATGAATCACTTAGAATTGAATACATGATATATTTCAATATTATTTAGATGGTTAAAATGAACCATACTGAATTGAATACACGATATATTTCAATATAATTTAGATGGTTAAAATGAACCATACTGAATTGAATACACGATATATTTCAATATTATTTAGATGGTTAAAATGAACAATACTGAATTGAATACACAATATATTTCAATATTGTTTAAATGGTTAAAATGAACCATGCTGAATTGAATACACGATATAATTCAATATTACTTAGATGGTTAAAAGGAACCATGCTGAATTGAATACACGATATATTTCAATATTATTTAGATGGTTAAAATGAATCACTCTGAATTGAATACACGATATATTTCAATATTACTAAGATGGTTAAAATGAAACATACTGAATTGAATGCACGATATATTTCAATATTATTTAGATGGTTAAAATGAACCATACTGGATTGAATACACGATATATTTCAATATTATTTAGATGGTTAAAATGAACCATACTGAATTGAATACACGATATAATTAAATATTACTTAGATGGTTAAAAGGAACCATGGGGAATTGAATACACGATATATTTCAATATTAATTAGACGGTTAAAATGAACCATACTGAATTGAATACACGATATATTTCAATATTATTTAGATGGTTAAAATGAATCACTCTGAATTGAATACACGATATATTTCAATATAATTTAAATGGATTAAACAAACAATACTGAATTGAATAGACGATATATTTCAATATTATTTAGATGGTTAAAATGAACCATACTTAATTGAATACACGATATAATTCACAATTATTTAGATGGTTAAAATGAACCATACTGAATTGAATACACGATATATTTCAATATTATTTAGATGGTTAAAATGAACCATACTGAATTGAATACACGATATAATTCAATATTACTTAGATGGTTAAAAGGAACCATGCTGAATTGAATACACGATATATTTCAATATTAATTAGACGGTTAAAATGAAGGATACTGAATTGAATAAACGATATATTTCAATATTAATTAGACGGTTAAAATGAACCATTCTGAATTGAATACACGATATATTTCAATATAATTTAAATGGCTGAAACAAACAATACTGAATTGAATACACGATATATTTCAATATTATTTAGATGGTTAAAATGAACCATACTTAATTGAATACACGATATAATTCACAATTATTTAGATGGTTAAAATGAACCATACTGAATTGAATACACGATATATTTCAATATTATTTAGAGGGTTAAAATGAAAAATACTGAATTGAATACACGATATATTTCAATATTACTTAGATGGTTAAAATGAACCATACTGAATTGAATACACGATATATTTCAATATTACTTAGATGGTTAAAATGAATCACTTAGAATTGAATACATGATATATTTCAATATTATTTAGATGGTTAAAATGAACCATACTGAATTGAAGAAACGATATATTTCAATATGAATGAGACGGTTAAAATGAACCATTCTGAATTGAATACACGATATATTTCAATATAATTTAAATGGCTGAAACAAACAATACTGAATTGAATACACGATATATTTCAATATTATTTAGATGGTTAAAATGAACCATACTTAATTGAATACACGATATAATTCACAATTATTTAGATGGTTAAAATGAACCATACTGAATTGAATACACGATATATTTCAATATTATTTAGATGGTTAAAATGAAAAATACTGAATTGAATACACGATATATTTCAATATTACTTAGATGGTTAAAATGAACCATACTGAATTGAATACACGATATATTTCAATATTATTTAGATGGTTAAAATGAATCACTTAGAATTGAATACATGATATATTTAATATTATTTAGATGGTTAAAATGAACCATACTGAATTGAATAAACGATATATTTCAATATGAATGAGACGGTTAAAATGAACCATTCTGAATTGAATACACGATATATTTCAATATAATTTAAATGGCTGAAACAAACAATACTGAATTGAATACACGATATATTTCAATATTATTTAGATGGTTAAAATGAACCATACTGAATTGAATACACGATATATTTCAATATTATTTAGATGGTTAAAATGAAAAATACTGAATTGAATACACGTTATATTTCAATATTACTTAGATGGTTAAAATGAACAATACTGAATTGAATACACAATATATTTCAATATTGTTTAAATGGTTAAAATGAACCACGCTGAATTGAATACACGATATAATTCAATATTACTTAGATGGTTAAAAGGAACCATGCTGAATTGAATACACGATATATTTCAATATTATTTAGATGGTTAAAATGAATCACTCTGAATTGAATACACGATATATTTCAATTATACTAAGATGGTTAAAATGAAACATACTGAATTGAATGCACGATATATTTCAATATTATTTAGATGGTTAAAATGAACCATACTGAATTGAATACACGATATATTTCAATTTTATTTAGATGGTTAAAATGAACCATACTGAATTGAATACACGATATATTTCAATATTATTTAGATGGTTAAAATGAATCACTCTGAATTGAATACACGATATATTTCAATATAATTTAAATGGATTAAACAAACAATACTGAATTGAATACACGATATATTTCAATATTATTTAGATGGTTAAAATGAACCATACTTAATTGAATACACGATATAATTCACAATTATTTAGATGGTTAAAATGAACCATACTGAATTGAATACACGATATATTTCAATATTATTTAGATGGTTAAAATGAACCATACTGAATTGAATACACGATATAATTCAATATTACTTAGATGGTTAAAAGGAACCATGCTGAATTGAATACAGGATATATTTCAATATTAATTAGATGGTTAAAATGAACGATACTGAATTGAATAAACGATATATTTCAATATTAATTAGACGGTTAAAATGAACCATTCTGAATTGAATACACGATATATTTCAATATAATTTAAATGGCTGAAACAAAAAATACTGAATTGAATACACGATATATTTCAATATTATTTAGATGGTTAAAATGAACCATACTTAATTGAATACACAATATAATTCACAATTATTTAGATGGTTAAAATGAACCATACTGAATTGAATACACGATATATTTCAATATTATTTAGATGGTTAAAATGAAAAATATTGAATTGAATACACGATATATTTCAATATTACTTAGATGGTTAAAATGAACCATACTGAATTGAATACACGATATATTTCAATATTATTTAGATGGTTAAAATGAACCATACTGAATTGAATACACGATATATTTCAATATTATTTAGATGGTTAAAATGAACCATACTTAATTGAATACACGATATAATTCACAATTATTTAGATGGTTAAAATGAACCATACTGAATTGAATACACGATATATTTCAATATTATTTAGATGGTTAAAATGAAAAATATTGAATTGAATACACGATATATTTCAATATTACTTAGATGGTTAAAATGAACCATACTTAATTGAATACACGATATAATTCACAATTATTTAGATGGTTAAAATGAACCATACTGAATTGAATACACGATATATTTCAATATTATTTAGATGGTTAAAATGAAAAATATTGAATTGAATACACGATATATTTCAATATTACTTAGATGGTTAAAATGAACCATACTGAATTGAATACACGATATATTTCAATATTATTTAGATGGTTAAAATGAATCACTTTGAATTGAATACATGATATATTTCAATATTATTTAGATGGTTAAAATGAACCATACTGAATTGAATAAACGATATAATTCAATATGAATGAGACGGTTAAAATGAACCATTCTGAATTGAATACACGATATATTTCAATATAATTTAAATGGCTGAAACAAACAATACTGAATTGAATACACGATATATTTCAATATTATTTAGATGGTTAAAATGAACCATACTGAATTGAATACACGATATATTTCAATATTATTTAGATGGTTAAAATGAAAAATACTGAATTGAATACACGTTATATTTCAATATTACTTAGATGGTTAAAATGAACAATACTGAATTGAATACACAATATATTTCAATATTGTTTAAAAGGTTAAAATGAACCATGCTGAATTGAATACACAATATATTTCAATATTATTTAGATGGTTAAAATGAATCACTCTATATTGAATACACGATATATTTCAATATTACTTAGATGGTTAAAATGAAACATACTGAATTGAATGCACGATATATTTCAATATTATTTAGATGGTTAAAATGTACCATACTGAATTGAATACAAGATATATTTCAATATTATTTAGATGGTTAAAATGAACCATACTGAATTGAATACACGATATAATTCAATATTACTTAGATGGTTAAAAGGAACCATGCTGAATTGAATACACGATATATTTCAATATTAATTAGACGGTTAAAATGAACCATACTGAATTGAATACACGATATATTTCAATATTATTTAGATGGTTAAAATGAATCACTCTGAATTGAATACACGATATATTTCAATATAATTTAAATGGATTAAACAAACAATACTGAATTGAATACACGATATATTTCAATATTACTTAGATGGTTAAAATGAACCATACTGAATTGAAAACACGATATATTTCAATATTATTTAGATGGTTAAAAAGAATCACCCTGAATTGAATACACGATATATTTCAATATTACTTAGATGGTTAAATGAACCATACTTAATTGAATATACGATATATTTCAATATTATTTAGTTGGTTGAAATGGACCATACCGAATTGAATAGACGATATATTTCAATATTATTTAGATGGTTAAAATGCACAATACTGAGTTGAATACACGATATATTTCAATATTACTTAGATGGTTAAAATGAACCATACTTAATTGAATACTCGATATATTTCAATATTATTTAGATGGTTGAAATGAACCATACCTAATTGAATACACGATATATTTCAATATTATTTAGATGGTTAAAATGAACCATACTGAATTGAATACACGATACATTTCAATATTATTTAGATGGATAAAATGAATCACTGTGAATTGAATACACGATATATTTCAATATTACTTAGATGGTTAAAATGAACCTTACTGAAGTTAATACACGATATATTTCAATATTATTTAGATGGTTAAAATAAACCATACGGAATTGAATGCACGATATATTTCAATATTAATTAGACGGTTAAATTGAATCACTCTGAATTGAATACACGATATATTTCAATATTACTTAGATGGTTAAAATGAAACATACTGAATTGAATGCACGATATATTTCAATATTATTTAGATGGTTAAAATGAACCATACTGAATTGAATACACGATATATTTCAATATTATTTAGATGGTTAAAATGAACCATACTGAATTGAATACACGATATAATTCAATATTACTTAGATGGTTAAAAGGAACCATGCTGAATTGAATACACGATATATTTCAATATTAATTAGACGGTTAAAATGAACCATACTGAATTGAATACACGATATATTTCAATATTATTTAGATGGTTAAAATGAATCACTCTGAATTGAATACACGATATATTTCAATATAATATAAATGGATTAAACAAACAATACTGAATTGAATACACGATATATTTCAATATTACTTAGATGGTTAAAATGAACCATACTGAATTGAAAACACGATATATTTCAATATTATTTAGATGGTTAAAAAGAATCACCCTGAATTGAATACACGATATATTTCAATATTACTTAGATGGTTAAATGAACCATACTTAATTGAATATACAATATATTTCAATATTATTTAGTTGGTTGAAATAGACCATACCGAATTGAATAGACGATATATTTCAATATTATTTAGATGGTTAAAATGCACAATACTGAGTTGAATACACGATATATTTCAATATTACTTAGATGGATAAAATGAACCATACTTAATTGAATACTCGATATATTTCAATATTATTTAGATGGTTGAAATGAACCATACCTAATTGAATACACGATATATTTCAATATTATTTAGATGGTTAAAATGAACCATGCAGAATTGAATACACGATATATTTCAATATTATTTAGATAGTTAAAATGAACCATAGCGAATCGAATACACGATATATTTCAATATTATTTAGATGGTTAAAATGAACCATACTGAATTGAATACACGATATATTTCAATATTATTTAGATGGTTAAAATGAATCACTCTGAATTGAATACACGATATATTTCAATATAATTTAAATGGATTAAACAAACAATACTGAATTGAATACACGATATATTTCAATATTACTTAGATGGTTAAAATGAACCATACTGAATTGAAAACACGATATATTTCAATATTATTTAGATGGTTAAAATAAACCATACGGAATTGAATGCACGATATATTTCAATATTAATTAGACGGTTAAATTGAATCACTCTGAATTGAATACACGATATATTTCAATATTACTTAGATGGTTAAAATGAAACATACTGAATTGAATGCACGATATATTTCAATATTATTTAGATTGTTAAAATGAACCATACTGAATTGAATACACGATATATTTCAATATTATTTAGATGGTTAAAATGAACCATACTGAATTGAATACACGATATAATTCAATATTACTTAGATGGTTAAAAGGAACCATGCTGAATTGAATACACGATATATTTCAATATTAATTAGACGGTTAAAATGAACCATACTGAATTGAATACACGATATATTTCAATATTATTTAGATGGTTAAAATGAATCACTCTGAATTGAATACACGATATATTTCAATATAATTTAAATGGATTAAACAAACAATACTGAATTGAATACACGATATATTTCAATATTATTTAGATGGTTAAAAAGAATCACCCTGAATTGAATACACGATATATTTCAATATTACTTAGATGGTTAAATGAACCATACTTAATTGAATATACGATATATTTCAATATTATTTAGATGGTTAAAAAGAATCACCCTGAATTGAATACACGATATATTTCAATATTACTTAGATGGTTAAATGAACCATACTTAATTGAATATACGATATATTTCAATATTATTTAGTTGGTTGAAATGGACCATACCGAATTGAATAGACGATATATTTCAATATTATTTAGATGGTTAAAATGCACAATACTGAGTTGAATACACGATATATTTCAATATTACTTAGATGGTTAAAATGAACCATACTTAATTGAATACTCGATAATTTTCAATATTATTTAGATGGTTGAAATGAACCATACCTAATTGAATACACGATATATTTCAATATTATTTAGATGGTTAAAATGAACCATGCAGAATTGAATACACGATATATTTCAATATTATTTAGATAGTTAAAATGAACCATAGCGAATTGAATACACGATATATTTCAATATTATTTAGATGGTTAAAATGAACCATACTGAATGGAATACACGATACATTTCAATATTATTTAGATGGATAAAATGAATCACAGTGAATTGAATACACGATATATTTCAATATTACTTAGATGGTTAAAATGAACCTTACTGAAGTTAATACACGATATATTTCAATATTATTTAGATGGTTAAAATAAACCATACGGAATTGAATGCACGATATATTTCAATATTAATTAGACGGTTAAATTGAATCACTCTGAATTGAATACACGATATATTTCAATATTACTTAGATGGATAAAATGAACCGTACTGAATTGAATACACGATATAATTCAATATTACTTGGATGGTTAAAAGGAACCATGCTGAATTGAATACACGATATATTTCAATATTAATTAGACGGTTAAAATGAACCATACTGAATTGAATACACGATATATTTCAATATTATTTAGATGGTTAAAATGAAAAATACTGAATTGAATACACGATATATTTCAATATTACTTAGATGGTTAAAATGAACAATACTGAATTGAATGCACAATATATTTCAATATTATTTAAATGGTTAAAATGAACCATGCTGAATTGAATACACGATATATTTCAATATTATTTAGATGGTTAAAATGAAAAATACTGAATTGAATACACGATATATTTCAATATAATTTAAATGGCTGAAACAAACAATACTGAATTGAATACACGATATATTTCAATATTATTTAGATGGTTAAAATGAACCATACTTAATTGAATACACGATATAATTCACAATTATTTAGATGGTTAAAATGAACCATACTGAATTGAAAACACGATATATTTCAATATTATTTAGATGGTTAAAAAGAATCACCCTGAATTGAATACACGATATATTTCAATATTACTTAGATGGTTAAATGAACCATACTTAATTGAATATACGATATATTTCAATATTATTTAGTTGGTTGAAATGGACCATACCGAATTGAATAGACGATATATTTCAATATTATTTAGATGGTTAAAATGCACAATACTGAGTTGAATACACGATATATTTCAATATTACTTAGATGGTTAAAATGAACCATACTTAATTGAATACTCGATATATTTCAATATTATTTAGATGGTTGAAATGAACCATACCTAATTGAATACACGATATATTTCAATATTATTTAGATGGTTAAAATGAACCATACTGAATTGAATACACGATACATTTCAATATTATTTAGATGGATAAAATGAATCACTGTGAATTGAATACACGATATATTTCAATATTACTTAGATGGTTAAAATGAACCTTACTGAAGTTAATACACGATATATTTCAATATTATTTAGATGGTTAAAATAAACCATACGGAATTGAATGCACGATATATTTCAATATTAATTAGACGGTTAAATTGAATCACTCTGAATTGAATACACGATATATTTCAATATTACTTAGATGGTTAAAATGAAACATACTGAATTGAATGCACGATATATTTCAATATTATTTAGATGGTTAAAATGAACCATACTGAATTGAATACACGATATATTTCAATATTATTTAGATGGTTAAAATGAACCATACTGAATTGAATACACGATATAATTCAATATTACTTAGATGGTTAAAAGGAACCATGCTGAATTGAATACACGATATATTTCAATATTAATTAGACGGTTAAAATGAACCATACTGAATTGAATACACGATATATTTCAATATTATTTAGATGGTTAAAATGAATCACTCTGAATTGAATACACGATATATTTCAATATAATATAAATGGATTAAACAAACAATACTGAATTGAATACACGATATATTTCAATATTACTTAGATGGTTAAAATGAACCATACTGAATTGAAAACACGATATATTTCAATATTATTTAGATGGTTAAAAAGAATCACCCTGAATTGAATACACGATATATTTCAATATTACTTAGATGGTTAAATGAACCATACTTAATTGAATATACAATATATTTCAATATTATTTAGTTGGTTGAAATAGACCATACCGAATTGAATAGACGATATATTTCAATATTATTTAGATGGTTAAAATGCACAATACTGAGTTGAATACACGATATATTTCAATATTACTTAGATGGATAAAATGAACCATACTTAATTGAATACTCGATATATTTCAATATTATTTAGATGGTTGAAATGAACCATACCTAATTGAATACACGATATATTTCAATATTATTTAGATGGTTAAAATGAACCATGCAGAATTGAATACACGATATATTTCAATATTATTTAGATAGTTAAAATGAACCATAGCGAATCGAATACACGATATATTTCAATATTATTTAGATGGTTAAAATGAACCATACTGAATTGAATACACGATATATTTCAATATTATTTAGATGGTTAAAATGAATCACTCTGAATTGAATACACGATATATTTCAATATAATTTAAATGGATTAAACAAACAATACTGAATTGAATACACGATATATTTCAATATTAATTAGACGGTTAAAATGAACCATACTGAATTGAATACACGATATATTTCAATATTATTTAGATGGTTAAAATGAATCACTCTGAATTGAATACACGATATATTTCAATATAATTTAAATGGATTAAACAAACAATACTGAATTGAATACACGATATATTTCAATATTATTTAGATGGTTAAAAAGAATCACCCTGAATTGAATACACGATATATTTCAATATTACTTAGATGGTTAAATGAACCATACTTAATTGAATATACGATATATTTCAATATTATTTAGATGGTTAAAAAGAATCACCCTGAATTGAATACACGATATATTTCAATATTACTTAGATGGTTAAATGAACCATACTTAATTGAATATACGATATATTTCAATATTATTTAGTTGGTTGAAATGGACCATACCGAATTGAATAGACGATATATTTCAATATTATTTAGATGGTTAAAATGCACAATACTGAGTTGAATACACGATATATTTCAATATTACTTAGATGGTTAAAATGAACCATACTTAATTGAATACTCGATATATTTCAATATTATTTAGATGGTTGAAATGAACCATACCTAATTGAATACACGATATATTTCAATATTATTTAGATGGTTAAAATGAACCATGCAGAATTGAATACACGATATATTTCAATATTATTTAGATAGTTAAAATGAACCATAGCGAATTGAATACACGATATATTTCAATATTATTTAGATGGTTAAAATGAACCATACTGAATGGAATACACGATACATTTCAATATTATTTAGATGGATAAAATGAATCACAGTGAATTGAATACACGATATATTTCAATATTACTTAGATGGTTAAAATGAACCTTACTGAAGTTAATACACGATATATTTCAATATTATTTAGATGGTTAAAATAAACCATACGGAATTGAATGCACGATATATTTCAATATTAATTAGACGGTTAAATTGAATCACTCTGAATTGAATACACGATATATTTCAATATTACTTAGATGGATAAAATGAACCGTACTGAATTGAATACACGATATAATTCAATATTACTTGGATGGTTAAAAGGAACCATGCTGAATTGAATACACGATATATTTCAATATTAATTAGACGGTTAAAATGAACCATACTGAATTGAATACACGATATATTTCAATATTATTTAGATGGTTAAAATGAAAAATACTGAATTGAATACACGATATATTTCAATATTACTTAGATGGTTAAAATGAACAATACTGAATTGAATGCACAATATATTTCAATATTATTTAAATGGTTAAAATGAACCATGCTGAATTGAATACACGATATATTTCAATATTATTTAGATGGTTAAAATGAAAAATACTGAATTGAATACACGATATATTTCAATATAATTTAAATGGCTGAAACAAACAATACTGAATTGAATACACGATATATTTCAATATTATTTAGATGGTTAAAATGAACCATACTTAATTGAATACACGATATAATTCACAATTATTTAGATGGTTAAAATGAACCATACTGAATTGAATACACGATATATTTCAATATTATTTAGATGGTTAAAATGAAAAATACTGAATTGAATACACGATATATTTCAATATTACTTAGATGGTTAAAATGAACCATACTGAATTGAATACACGATATATTTCAATATTATTTAGATGGTTAAAATGAATCACTTAGAATTGAATACAT
The DNA here is from genome assembly GCA_963932145.1 of Acanthosepion lycidas. Taxonomy (NCBI): domain Eukaryota; kingdom Metazoa; phylum Mollusca; class Cephalopoda; order Sepiida; family Sepiidae; genus Acanthosepion; species Acanthosepion lycidas. The sequence continues at coordinate 67,141,678 of OZ010578.1, forward strand.
GATATATTTAATATTATTTAGATGGTTAAAATGAACCATACTGAATTGAATAAACGATATATTTCAATATGAATGAGACGGTTAAAATGAACCATTCTGAATTGAATACACGATATATTTCAATATAATTTAAATGGCTGAAACAAACAATACTGAATTGAATACACGATATATTTCAATATTATTTAGATGGTTAAAATGAAAAATACTGAATTGAATACACGTTATATTTCAATATTACTTAGATGGTTAAAATGAACAATACTGAATTGAATACACAATATATTTCAATATTGTTTAAATGGTTAAAATGAACCATGCTGAATTGAATACACGATATAATTCAATATTACTTAGATGGTTAAAAGGAACCATGCTGAATTGAATACACGATATATTTCAATATTATTTAGATGGTTAAAATGAATCACTCTGAATTGAATACACGATATATTTCAATTATACTAAGATGGTTAAAATGAAACATACTGAATTGAATGCACGATATATTTCAATATTATTTAGATGGTTAAAATGAACCATACTGAATTGAATACACGATATATTTCAATTTTATTTAGATGGTTAAAATGAACCATACAGAATTGAATACACGATATAATTAAATATTACTTAGATGGTTAAAAGGAACCATGCTGAATTGAATACACGATATATTTCAATATTAATTAGACGGTTAAAATGAACCATACTGAATTGAATACACGATATATTTCAATATTATTTAGATGGTTAAAATGAATCACTCTGAATTGAATACACGATATATTTCAATATAATTTAAATGGATTAAACAAACAATACTGAATTGAATACACGATATATTTCAATATTACTTAGATGGTTAAAATGAACCATACTGAATTGAATACACGATATATTTCAATATTATTTAGATGGTTAAAATGAATCACTTAGAATTGAATACATGATATATTTCAATATTATTTAGATGGTTAAAATGAACCATACTGAATTGAATACACGATATATTTCAATATAATTTAGATGGTTAAAATGAACCATACTGAATTGAATACACGATATATTTCAATATTATTTAGATGGTTAAAATGAACAATACTGAATTGAATACACAATATATTTCAATATTGTTTAAATGGTTAAAATGAACCATGCTGAATTGAATACACGATATAATTCAATATTACTTAGATGGTTAAAAGGAACCATGCTGAATTGAATACACGATATATTTCAATATTATTTAGATGGTTAAAATGAATCACTCTGAATTGAATACACGATATATTTCAATATTACTAAGATGGTTAAAATGAAACATACTGAATTGAATGCACGATATATTTCAATATTATTTAGATGGTTAAAATGAACCATACTGGATTGAATACACGATATATTTCAATATTATTTAGATGGTTAAAATGAACCATACTGAATTGAATACACGATATAATTAAATATTACTTAGATGGTTAAAAGGAACCATGGGGAATTGAATACACGATATATTTCAATATTAATTAGACGGTTAAAATGAACCATACTGAATTGAATACACGATATATTTCAATATTATTTAGATGGTTAAAATGAATCACTCTGAATTGAATACACGATATATTTCAATATAATTTAAATGGATTAAACAAACAATACTGAATTGAATAGACGATATATTTCAATATTATTTAGATGGTTAAAATGAACCATACTTAATTGAATACACGATATAATTCACAATTATTTAGATGGTTAAAATGAACCATACTGAATTGAATACACGATATATTTCAATATTATTTAGATGGTTAAAATGAACCATACTGAATTGAATACACGATATAATTCAATATTACTTAGATGGTTAAAAGGAACCATGCTGAATTGAATACACGATATATTTCAATATTAATTAGACGGTTAAAATGAAGGATACTGAATTGAATAAACGATATATTTCAATATTAATTAGACGGTTAAAATGAACCATTCTGAATTGAATACACGATATATTTCAATATAATTTAAATGGCTGAAACAAACAATACTGAATTGAATACACGATATATTTCAATATTATTTAGATGGTTAAAATGAACCATACTTAATTGAATACACGATATAATTCACAATTATTTAGATGGTTAAAATGAACCATACTGAATTGAATACACGATATATTTCAATATTATTTAGAGGGTTAAAATGAAAAATACTGAATTGAATACACGATATATTTCAATATTACTTAGATGGTTAAAATGAACCATACTGAATTGAATACACGATATATTTCAATATTACTTAGATGGTTAAAATGAATCACTTAGAATTGAATACATGATATATTTCAATATTATTTAGATGGTTAAAATGAACCATACTGAATTGAAGAAACGATATATTTCAATATGAATGAGACGGTTAAAATGAACCATTCTGAATTGAATACACGATATATTTCAATATAATTTAAATGGCTGAAACAAACAATACTGAATTGAATACACGATATATTTCAATATTATTTAGATGGTTAAAATGAACCATACTTAATTGAATACACGATATAATTCACAATTATTTAGATGGTTAAAATGAACCATACTGAATTGAATACACGATATATTTCAATATTATTTAGATGGTTAAAATGAAAAATACTGAATTGAATACACGATATATTTCAATATTACTTAGATGGTTAAAATGAACCATACTGAATTGAATACACGATATATTTCAATATTATTTAGATGGTTAAAATGAATCACTTAGAATTGAATACATGATATATTTAATATTATTTAGATGGTTAAAATGAACCATACTGAATTGAATAAACGATATATTTCAATATGAATGAGACGGTTAAAATGAACCATTCTGAATTGAATACACGATATATTTCAATATAATTTAAATGGCTGAAACAAACAATACTGAATTGAATACACGATATATTTCAATATTATTTAGATGGTTAAAATGAACCATACTGAATTGAATACACGATATATTTCAATATTATTTAGATGGTTAAAATGAAAAATACTGAATTGAATACACGTTATATTTCAATATTACTTAGATGGTTAAAATGAACAATACTGAATTGAATACACAATATATTTCAATATTGTTTAAATGGTTAAAATGAACCACGCTGAATTGAATACACGATATAATTCAATATTACTTAGATGGTTAAAAGGAACCATGCTGAATTGAATACACGATATATTTCAATATTATTTAGATGGTTAAAATGAATCACTCTGAATTGAATACACGATATATTTCAATTATACTAAGATGGTTAAAATGAAACATACTGAATTGAATGCACGATATATTTCAATATTATTTAGATGGTTAAAATGAACCATACTGAATTGAATACACGATATATTTCAATTTTATTTAGATGGTTAAAATGAACCATACTGAATTGAATACACGATATATTTCAATATTATTTAGATGGTTAAAATGAATCACTCTGAATTGAATACACGATATATTTCAATATAATTTAAATGGATTAAACAAACAATACTGAATTGAATACACGATATATTTCAATATTATTTAGATGGTTAAAATGAACCATACTTAATTGAATACACGATATAATTCACAATTATTTAGATGGTTAAAATGAACCATACTGAATTGAATACACGATATATTTCAATATTATTTAGATGGTTAAAATGAACCATACTGAATTGAATACACGATATAATTCAATATTACTTAGATGGTTAAAAGGAACCATGCTGAATTGAATACAGGATATATTTCAATATTAATTAGATGGTTAAAATGAACGATACTGAATTGAATAAACGATATATTTCAATATTAATTAGACGGTTAAAATGAACCATTCTGAATTGAATACACGATATATTTCAATATAATTTAAATGGCTGAAACAAAAAATACTGAATTGAATACACGATATATTTCAATATTATTTAGATGGTTAAAATGAACCATACTTAATTGAATACACAATATAATTCACAATTATTTAGATGGTTAAAATGAACCATACTGAATTGAATACACGATATATTTCAATATTATTTAGATGGTTAAAATGAAAAATATTGAATTGAATACACGATATATTTCAATATTACTTAGATGGTTAAAATGAACCATACTGAATTGAATACACGATATATTTCAATATTATTTAGATGGTTAAAATGAACCATACTGAATTGAATACACGATATATTTCAATATTATTTAGATGGTTAAAATGAACCATACTTAATTGAATACACGATATAATTCACAATTATTTAGATGGTTAAAATGAACCATACTGAATTGAATACACGATATATTTCAATATTATTTAGATGGTTAAAATGAAAAATATTGAATTGAATACACGATATATTTCAATATTACTTAGATGGTTAAAATGAACCATACTTAATTGAATACACGATATAATTCACAATTATTTAGATGGTTAAAATGAACCATACTGAATTGAATACACGATATATTTCAATATTATTTAGATGGTTAAAATGAAAAATATTGAATTGAATACACGATATATTTCAATATTACTTAGATGGTTAAAATGAACCATACTGAATTGAATACACGATATATTTCAATATTATTTAGATGGTTAAAATGAATCACTTTGAATTGAATACATGATATATTTCAATATTATTTAGATGGTTAAAATGAACCATACTGAATTGAATAAACGATATAATTCAATATGAATGAGACGGTTAAAATGAACCATTCTGAATTGAATACACGATATATTTCAATATAATTTAAATGGCTGAAACAAACAATACTGAATTGAATACACGATATATTTCAATATTATTTAGATGGTTAAAATGAACCATACTGAATTGAATACACGATATATTTCAATATTATTTAGATGGTTAAAATGAAAAATACTGAATTGAATACACGTTATATTTCAATATTACTTAGATGGTTAAAATGAACAATACTGAATTGAATACACAATATATTTCAATATTGTTTAAAAGGTTAAAATGAACCATGCTGAATTGAATACACAATATATTTCAATATTATTTAGATGGTTAAAATGAATCACTCTATATTGAATACACGATATATTTCAATATTACTTAGATGGTTAAAATGAAACATACTGAATTGAATGCACGATATATTTCAATATTATTTAGATGGTTAAAATGTACCATACTGAATTGAATACAAGATATATTTCAATATTATTTAGATGGTTAAAATGAACCATACTGAATTGAATACACGATATAATTCAATATTACTTAGATGGTTAAAAGGAACCATGCTGAATTGAATACACGATATATTTCAATATTAATTAGACGGTTAAAATGAACCATACTGAATTGAATACACGATATATTTCAATATTATTTAGATGGTTAAAATGAATCACTCTGAATTGAATACACGATATATTTCAATATAATTTAAATGGATTAAACAAACAATACTGAATTGAATACACGATATATTTCAATATTACTTAGATGGTTAAAATGAACCATACTGAATTGAAAACACGATATATTTCAATATTATTTAGATGGTTAAAAAGAATCACCCTGAATTGAATACACGATATATTTCAATATTACTTAGATGGTTAAATGAACCATACTTAATTGAATATACGATATATTTCAATATTATTTAGTTGGTTGAAATGGACCATACCGAATTGAATAGACGATATATTTCAATATTATTTAGATGGTTAAAATGCACAATACTGAGTTGAATACACGATATATTTCAATATTACTTAGATGGTTAAAATGAACCATACTTAATTGAATACTCGATATATTTCAATATTATTTAGATGGTTGAAATGAACCATACCTAATTGAATACACGATATATTTCAATATTATTTAGATGGTTAAAATGAACCATACTGAATTGAATACACGATACATTTCAATATTATTTAGATGGATAAAATGAATCACTGTGAATTGAATACACGATATATTTCAATATTACTTAGATGGTTAAAATGAACCTTACTGAAGTTAATACACGATATATTTCAATATTATTTAGATGGTTAAAATAAACCATACGGAATTGAATGCACGATATATTTCAATATTAATTAGACGGTTAAATTGAATCACTCTGAATTGAATACACGATATATTTCAATATTACTTAGATGGTTAAAATGAAACATACTGAATTGAATGCACGATATATTTCAATATTATTTAGATGGTTAAAATGAACCATACTGAATTGAATACACGATATATTTCAATATTATTTAGATGGTTAAAATGAACCATACTGAATTGAATACACGATATAATTCAATATTACTTAGATGGTTAAAAGGAACCATGCTGAATTGAATACACGATATATTTCAATATTAATTAGACGGTTAAAATGAACCATACTGAATTGAATACACGATATATTTCAATATTATTTAGATGGTTAAAATGAATCACTCTGAATTGAATACACGATATATTTCAATATAATATAAATGGATTAAACAAACAATACTGAATTGAATACACGATATATTTCAATATTACTTAGATGGTTAAAATGAACCATACTGAATTGAAAACACGATATATTTCAATATTATTTAGATGGTTAAAAAGAATCACCCTGAATTGAATACACGATATATTTCAATATTACTTAGATGGTTAAATGAACCATACTTAATTGAATATACAATATATTTCAATATTATTTAGTTGGTTGAAATAGACCATACCGAATTGAATAGACGATATATTTCAATATTATTTAGATGGTTAAAATGCACAATACTGAGTTGAATACACGATATATTTCAATATTACTTAGATGGATAAAATGAACCATACTTAATTGAATACTCGATATATTTCAATATTATTTAGATGGTTGAAATGAACCATACCTAATTGAATACACGATATATTTCAATATTATTTAGATGGTTAAAATGAACCATGCAGAATTGAATACACGATATATTTCAATATTATTTAGATAGTTAAAATGAACCATAGCGAATCGAATACACGATATATTTCAATATTATTTAGATGGTTAAAATGAACCATACTGAATTGAATACACGATATATTTCAATATTATTTAGATGGTTAAAATGAATCACTCTGAATTGAATACACGATATATTTCAATATAATTTAAATGGATTAAACAAACAATACTGAATTGAATACACGATATATTTCAATATTACTTAGATGGTTAAAATGAACCATACTGAATTGAAAACACGATATATTTCAATATTATTTAGATGGTTAAAATAAACCATACGGAATTGAATGCACGATATATTTCAATATTAATTAGACGGTTAAATTGAATCACTCTGAATTGAATACACGATATATTTCAATATTACTTAGATGGTTAAAATGAAACATACTGAATTGAATGCACGATATATTTCAATATTATTTAGATTGTTAAAATGAACCATACTGAATTGAATACACGATATATTTCAATATTATTTAGATGGTTAAAATGAACCATACTGAATTGAATACACGATATAATTCAATATTACTTAGATGGTTAAAAGGAACCATGCTGAATTGAATACACGATATATTTCAATATTAATTAGACGGTTAAAATGAACCATACTGAATTGAATACACGATATATTTCAATATTATTTAGATGGTTAAAATGAATCACTCTGAATTGAATACACGATATATTTCAATATAATTTAAATGGATTAAACAAACAATACTGAATTGAATACACGATATATTTCAATATTATTTAGATGGTTAAAAAGAATCACCCTGAATTGAATACACGATATATTTCAATATTACTTAGATGGTTAAATGAACCATACTTAATTGAATATACGATATATTTCAATATTATTTAGATGGTTAAAAAGAATCACCCTGAATTGAATACACGATATATTTCAATATTACTTAGATGGTTAAATGAACCATACTTAATTGAATATACGATATATTTCAATATTATTTAGTTGGTTGAAATGGACCATACCGAATTGAATAGACGATATATTTCAATATTATTTAGATGGTTAAAATGCACAATACTGAGTTGAATACACGATATATTTCAATATTACTTAGATGGTTAAAATGAACCATACTTAATTGAATACTCGATAATTTTCAATATTATTTAGATGGTTGAAATGAACCATACCTAATTGAATACACGATATATTTCAATATTATTTAGATGGTTAAAATGAACCATGCAGAATTGAATACACGATATATTTCAATATTATTTAGATAGTTAAAATGAACCATAGCGAATTGAATACACGATATATTTCAATATTATTTAGATGGTTAAAATGAACCATACTGAATGGAATACACGATACATTTCAATATTATTTAGATGGATAAAATGAATCACAGTGAATTGAATACACGATATATTTCAATATTACTTAGATGGTTAAAATGAACCTTACTGAAGTTAATACACGATATATTTCAATATTATTTAGATGGTTAAAATAAACCATACGGAATTGAATGCACGATATATTTCAATATTAATTAGACGGTTAAATTGAATCACTCTGAATTGAATACACGATATATTTCAATATTACTTAGATGGATAAAATGAACCGTACTGAATTGAATACACGATATAATTCAATATTACTTGGATGGTTAAAAGGAACCATGCTGAATTGAATACACGATATATTTCAATATTAATTAGACGGTTAAAATGAACCATACTGAATTGAATACACGATATATTTCAATATTATTTAGATGGTTAAAATGAAAAATACTGAATTGAATACACGATATATTTCAATATTACTTAGATGGTTAAAATGAACAATACTGAATTGAATGCACAATATATTTCAATATTATTTAAATGGTTAAAATGAACCATGCTGAATTGAATACACGATATATTTCAATATTATTTAGATGGTTAAAATGAAAAATACTGAATTGAATACACGATATATTTCAATATAATTTAAATGGCTGAAACAAACAATACTGAATTGAATACACGATATATTTCAATATTATTTAGATGGTTAAAATGAACCATACTTAATTGAATACACGATATAATTCACAATTATTTAGATGGTTAAAATGAACCATACTGAATTGAAAACACGATATATTTCAATATTATTTAGATGGTTAAAAAGAATCACCCTGAATTGAATACACGATATATTTCAATATTACTTAGATGGTTAAATGAACCATACTTAATTGAATATACGATATATTTCAATATTATTTAGTTGGTTGAAATGGACCATACCGAATTGAATAGACGATATATTTCAATATTATTTAGATGGTTAAAATGCACAATACTGAGTTGAATACACGATATATTTCAATATTACTTAGATGGTTAAAATGAACCATACTTAATTGAATACTCGATATATTTCAATATTATTTAGATGGTTGAAATGAACCATACCTAATTGAATACACGATATATTTCAATATTATTTAGATGGTTAAAATGAACCATACTGAATTGAATACACGATACATTTCAATATTATTTAGATGGATAAAATGAATCACTGTGAATTGAATACACGATATATTTCAATATTACTTAGATGGTTAAAATGAACCTTACTGAAGTTAATACACGATATATTTCAATATTATTTAGATGGTTAAAATAAACCATACGGAATTGAATGCACGATATATTTCAATATTAATTAGACGGTTAAATTGAATCACTCTGAATTGAATACACGATATATTTCAATATTACTTAGATGGTTAAAATGAAACATACTGAATTGAATGCACGATATATTTCAATATTATTTAGATGGTTAAAATGAACCATACTGAATTGAATACACGATATATTTCAATATTATTTAGATGGTTAAAATGAACCATACTGAATTGAATACACGATATAATTCAATATTACTTAGATGGTTAAAAGGAACCATGCTGAATTGAATACACGATATATTTCAATATTAATTAGACGGTTAAAATGAACCATACTGAATTGAATACACGATATATTTCAATATTATTTAGATGGTTAAAATGAATCACTCTGAATTGAATACACGATATATTTCAATATAATATAAATGGATTAAACAAACAATACTGAATTGAATACACGATATATTTCAATATTACTTAGATGGTTAAAATGAACCATACTGAATTGAAAACACGATATATTTCAATATTATTTAGATGGTTAAAAAGAATCACCCTGAATTGAATACACGATATATTTCAATATTACTTAGATGGTTAAATGAACCATACTTAATTGAATATACAATATATTTCAATATTATTTAGTTGGTTGAAATAGACCATACCGAATTGAATAGACGATATATTTCAATATTATTTAGATGGTTAAAATGCACAATACTGAGTTGAATACACGATATATTTCAATATTACTTAGATGGATAAAATGAACCATACTTAATTGAATACTCGATATATTTCAATATTATTTAGATGGTTGAAATGAACCATACCTAATTGAATACACGATATATTTCAATATTATTTAGATGGTTAAAATGAACCATGCAGAATTGAATACACGATATATTTCAATATTATTTAGATAGTTAAAATGAACCATAGCGAATCGAATACACGATATATTTCAATATTATTTAGATGGTTAAAATGAACCATACTGAATTGAATACACGATATATTTCAATATTATTTAGATGGTTAAAATGAATCACTCTGAATTGAATACACGATATATTTCAATATAATTTAAATGGATTAAACAAACAATACTGAATTGAATACACGATATATTTCAATATTAATTAGACGGTTAAAATGAACCATACTGAATTGAATACACGATATATTTCAATATTATTTAGATGGTTAAAATGAATCACTCTGAATTGAATACACGATATATTTCAATATAATTTAAATGGATTAAACAAACAATACTGAATTGAATACACGATATATTTCAATATTATTTAGATGGTTAAAAAGAATCACCCTGAATTGAATACACGATATATTTCAATATTACTTAGATGGTTAAATGAACCATACTTAATTGAATATACGATATATTTCAATATTATTTAGATGGTTAAAAAGAATCACCCTGAATTGAATACACGATATATTTCAATATTACTTAGATGGTTAAATGAACCATACTTAATTGAATATACGATATATTTCAATATTATTTAGTTGGTTGAAATGGACCATACCGAATTGAATAGACGATATATTTCAATATTATTTAGATGGTTAAAATGCACAATACTGAGTTGAATACACGATATATTTCAATATTACTTAGATGGTTAAAATGAACCATACTTAATTGAATACTCGATATATTTCAATATTATTTAGATGGTTGAAATGAACCATACCTAATTGAATACACGATATATTTCAATATTATTTAGATGGTTAAAATGAACCATGCAGAATTGAATACACGATATATTTCAATATTATTTAGATAGTTAAAATGAACCATAGCGAATTGAATACACGATATATTTCAATATTATTTAGATGGTTAAAATGAACCATACTGAATGGAATACACGATACATTTCAATATTATTTAGATGGATAAAATGAATCACAGTGAATTGAATACACGATATATTTCAATATTACTTAGATGGTTAAAATGAACCTTACTGAAGTTAATACACGATATATTTCAATATTATTTAGATGGTTAAAATAAACCATACGGAATTGAATGCACGATATATTTCAATATTAATTAGACGGTTAAATTGAATCACTCTGAATTGAATACACGATATATTTCAATATTACTTAGATGGATAAAATGAACCGTACTGAATTGAATACACGATATAATTCAATATTACTTGGATGGTTAAAAGGAACCATGCTGAATTGAATACACGATATATTTCAATATTAATTAGACGGTTAAAATGAACCATACTGAATTGAATACACGATATATTTCAATATTATTTAGATGGTTAAAATGAAAAATACTGAATTGAATACACGATATATTTCAATATTACTTAGATGGTTAAAATGAACAATACTGAATTGAATGCACAATATATTTCAATATTATTTAAATGGTTAAAATGAACCATGCTGAATTGAATACACGATATATTTCAATATTATTTAGATGGTTAAAATGAAAAATACTGAATTGAATACACGATATATTTCAATATAATTTAAATGGCTGAAACAAACAATACTGAATTGAATACACGATATATTTCAATATTATTTAGATGGTTAAAATGAACCATACTTAATTGAATACACGATATAATTCACAATTATTTAGATGGTTAAAATGAACCATACTGAATTGAATACACGATATATTTCAATATTATTTAGATGGTTAAAATGAAAAATACTGAATTGAATACACGATATATTTCAATATTACTTAGATGGTTAAAATGAACCATACTGAATTGAATACACGATATATTTCAATATTATTTAGATGGTTAAAATGAATCACTTAGAATTGAATACATGATATATTTAATATTATTTAGATGGTTAAAATGAACCATACTGAATTGAATAAACGATATATTTCAATATGAATGAGACGGTTAAAATGAACCATTCTGAATTGAATACACGATATATTTCAATATAATTTAAATGGCTGAAACAAACAATACTGAATTGAATACACGATATATTTCAATATTATTTAGATGGTTAAAATGAAAAATACTGAATTGAATACACGTTATATTTCAATATTACTTAGATGGTTAAAATGAACAATACTGAATTGAATACACAATATATTTCAATATTGTTTAAATGGTTAAAATGAACCATGCTGAATTGAATACACGATATAATTCAATATTACTTAGATGGTTAAAAGGAACCATGCTGAATTGAATACACGATATATTTCAATATTATTTAGATGGTTAAAATGAATCACTCTGAATTGAATACACGATATATTTCAATTATACTAAGATGGTTAAAATGAAACATACTGAATTGAATGCACGATATATTTCAATATTATTTAGATGGTTAAAATGAACCATACTGAATTGAATACACGATATATTTCAATTTTATTTAGATGGTTAAAATGAACCATACAGAATTGAATACACGATATAATTAAATATTACTTAGATGGTTAAAAGGAACCATGCTGAATTGAATACACGATATATTTCAATATTAATTAGACGGTTAAAATGAACCATACTGAATTGAATACACGATATATTTCAATATTATTTAGATGGTTAAAATGAATCACTCTGAATTGAATACACGATATATTTCAATATAATTTAAATGGATTAAACAAACAATACTGAATTGAATACACGATATATTTCAATATTATTTAGATGGTTAAAATGAACCATACTTAATTGAATACACGATATAATTCACAATTATTTAGATGGTTAAAATGAACCATACTGAATTGAATACACGATATATTTCAATATTATTTAGATGGTTAAAATGAAAAATATTGAATTGAATACACGATATATTTCAATATTACTTAGATGGTTAAAATGAACCATACTGAATTGAATACACGATATATTTCAATATTATTTAGATGGTTAAAATGAACCATACTGAATTGAATACACGATATATTTCAATATTATTTAGATGGTTAAAATGAACCATACTTAATTGAATACACGATATAATTCACAATTATTTAGATGGTTAAAATGAACCATACTGAATTGAATACACGATATATTTCAATATTATTTAGATGGTTAAAATGAAAAATATTGAATTGAATACACGATATATTTCAATATTACTTAGATGGTTAAAATGAACCATACTTAATTGAATACACGATATAATTCACAATTGTTTAGATGGTTAAAATGAACCATACTGAATTGAATACACGATATATTTCAATATTATTTAGATGGTTAAAATGAATCACTTTGAATTGAATACATGATATATTTCAATATTATTTAGATGGTTAAAATGAACCATACTGAATTGAATAAACGATATAATTCAATATGAATGAGACGGTTAAAATGAACCATTCTGAATTGAATACACGATATATTTCAATATAATTTAAATGGCTGAAACAAACAATACTGAATTGAATACACGATATATTTCAATATTATTTAGATGGTTAAAATGAACCATACTGAATTGAATACACGATATATTTCAATATTATTTAGATGGTTAAAATGAAAAATACTGAATTGAATACACGTTATATTTCAATATTACTTAGATGGTTAAAATGAACAATACTGAATTGAATACACAATATATTTCAATATTGTTTAAAAGGTTAAAATGAACCATGCTGAATTGAATACACAATATATTTCAATATTATTTAGATGGTTAAAATGAATCACTCTATATTGAATACACGATATATTTCAATATTACTTAGATGGTTAAAATGAAACATACTGAATTGAATGAACGATATATTTCAATATTATTTAGATGGTTAAAATGAACCATACTGAATTGAATACACGATATATTTCAATATTATTTAGATGGTTAAAATGAACCACACTGAATTGAATACACGATATAATTCAATATTACTTAGATGGTTAAAAGGAACCATGCTGAATTGAATACACGATATATTTCAATATTAATTAGACGGTTAAAATGAACCATACTGAATTGAATACACGATATATTTCAATATTATTTAGATGGTTAAAATGAATCACTCTGAATTGAATACACGATATATTTCAATATAATTTAAATGGATTAAACAAACAATACTGAATTGAATACACGATATATTTCAATATTACTTAGATGGTTAAAATGAACCATACTGAATTGAAAACACGATATATTTCAATATTATTGAGATGGTTAAAATGAATCACCCTGAATTGAATACACGATATATTTGAATATTATTTAGATGGTTAAAATGAACCATACTGAATTGAATACACGATACATTTCAATATTATTTAGATGGATAAAATGAATCACTGTGAATTGAATACACGATATATTTCAATATTACTTAGATGGTTAAAATGAACCTTACTGAAGTTAATACACGATATATTTCAATATTAATTAGACGGTTAAATTGAATCACTCTGAATTGAATACACGATATATTTCAATATTACTTAGATGGATAAAATGAACCATACTGAATTGAATACACGATATATTTCAATATTAATTAGAAGGGAAAAATGAACCATACTGAATTGAATACAGGATATATTTCAATATTATATAGATGGTTAAATTGAACCATACTGAATTGAATACACGATATATTTCAATATTACTTAGATGGTTAAAATGAACCATACTGAATTGAATACAGTATATATTTCAATATTATATAGATGGTTAAAATGAACCACACTGACTTGAATACACGATATATTTCAATATTATTTAGAGGGTTAAAATGAATCACTCTGAATTGAACACCCGATATATTTCAATATTACTGAGATGGTTAAAATGAACCAAACTGAATTCAATACAGGATATATTTCAATATTATAGAGACGAATAAATGAACCATACTGAATTGAGTACACGATATATTTTAATATGATTTAGATGGTTAAAATGAACCATACTGAATTGAATACACGATATATTTCAATATTAATTAGAGGGCTAAAATGAATCAATCTGTATTGAATACACGATATATTTCAATATTATTTAGATGGTTAAAATGAACCATACTGAATTGAATACACGATATATTTCAATATTATTTAGATGGTTAAAATGAATCATTGTGAATTGAATACACGATATATTTCAATATTAAATCGATGGTTAAAATGAACCATACTTAATAGAATACACGATATATTTCAATATTAATTAGATGGAAAAAAAGAATGACTCTGAATTGAATACACGATAAATGTCAATATTATTTAGATGGTTAACATGAACCATACTTAATTGAATACACGATATATTTCAATATTATTTAGATGGTTAAAATGAACCATACTGAATTGAATACACGATACATTTCAATATTATTTAGATGGATAAAATGAATCACTGTGAATTGAATACACGATATATTTCAATATTACTTAGATGGTTAAAATGAACCTTACTGAAGTTAATACACGATATATTTCAATATTATTTAGATGGTTAAAATAAACCATACGGAATTGAATGCACGATATATTTCAATATTAATTAGACGGTTAAATTGAATCCCTCTGAATTGAATACACGATATATTTCAATATTACTTAGATGGATAAAATGAACCGTACTGAATTGAATACACGATATAATTCAATATTACTTAGATGGTTTAAAGGAACCATGCTGAATTGAATACACGATATATTTCAATATTAATTAGACGGTTAAAATGAACCATACTGAATTGAATACACGATATATTTCAATATTATTTAGATGGTTCAATTGAACCATACTGAATTGAATACACGATATATTTCAATATTATTTAGATGGTTAAAATGAAAAATACTGAATTGAATACACGATATATTTCAATATTACTTAGATGGTTAAAATGAACAATACTGAATTGAATACACAATATATTTCAATATTATTTAAATGGTTAAAATGAACCATGCTGAATTGAATACACGATATAATTCAATATTACTTAGATGGTTAAAAGGAACCATGCTGAATTGAATACACGATATATTTCAATATTATTTAGATGGTTAAAATGAAACATACTGAATTGAATGCACGATATATTTCAATATTATTTAGATGGTTAAAATGAAACATACTGAATTGAATGCATGATATATTTCAATATTATTTAGATGGTTAAAATGAACCATACTGAATTGAATACACGATATATTTCAATATTATTTAGATGGTTAAAATGAACCATACTGAATTGAATACACAATATAATTCAATATTATTTAGATGGTTAAAAGGAACCATGCTGAATTGAATACACGATATATTTCAATATTAATTAGACGGTTAAAATGAACCATACTGAATTGAATACACGATATATTTCAATATTATTTAGATGGTTAAAATGAATCACTCTGAATTGAATACACGATATATTTCAATATAATTTAAATGGATTAAACAAACAATACTAAATTGAATACACGATATATTTCAATATTACTTAGATGGTTAAAATGAACCATACTGAATTGAAAAGACGACATATTTCAATATTATTGAGATGGTTAAAATGAATCACCCTGAATTGAATACACGATATATTTCAATATTATTTAGATGGTTAAAATGAACCATACTGAATTGAATACACGATACATTTCAATATTATTTAGATGGATAAAATGAATCACTGTGAATTGAATACACGATATATTTCAATATTACTTAGATGGTTAAAATGAACCTTACTGAATTTAATACACGATATATTTCAATATTATTTAGATGGTTAAAATAAACCATACGGAATTGAATGCACGATATATTTCAATATTAATTAGACGGTTAAATTGAATCACTCTGAATTGAATACACGATATATTTCAATATTACTTGGATGGATAAAATGAACCATACTGAATTGAATACTCGATATATTTCAATATTAATTAGAAGGGAAAAATGAACCATACTGAATTGACTACAGGATATATTTCAATATTATATAGATGGTTAAATTGAACCATACTGAATTGAATACACGATATATTTCAATATTACTTAGATGGTTAAAATGAACCATACTGAATTGAATACAGTATATATTTCAATATTATATACATGGTTAAAATGAACCACACTGACTTGAATACACGATATATTTCAATATTATTTAGAGGGTTAAAATGAATCACTCTGAATTGAACACCCGATATATTTCAATATTACTGAGATGGTTAAAATGAACCATACTGAATTCAATACAGGATATATTTCAATATTATAAAGACGAATAAATGAACCATACTGAATTGAGTACACGATATATTTGAATATGATTTAGATGGTTAAAATGAATCATACTGAATTGAATACACGATATATTTCAATATTAATTAGAGGGCTAAAATGAATCAATCTGTATTGAATACACGATATATTTCAATATTATTTAGATGGTTAAAATGAACCATACTGAATTGAATACACGATATATTTCAATATTATTTAGATGGTTAAATAGAACCATACTGAATTGAATACACGATATATTTCAATATTATTTTGATGGTTAAAATGAATCACTCTGATTTGAATACACGATATATTTCAATATTACTTAGATGGTTAAAATGAACTATACTGAATTGAATACACGATATATTTCAATATTAATTTGACGGTGAATACGAATCACTCTGAATTGAATACACGATATAATTCAATATTACTTAGACGGTAAAAATGAACCATACTGAATTGAATACACGATATATTTCAGTGTTATTTAGATGGTTAAAATAAACCCTACTGACTTGAATACACGATATATTTCAATATTATTTAGATGGTTAAAATGAACCATACTTAATTGAATACACGATATATTTCAATATTACTTAGCCGGTTAAAATGAACCATACTGAACTGAATACACGATATATTTCAATATAAATTAGACGGTGAAAATGAATCACTCTGAATTGAATACACGACATATTTCAATATTAGTTAGATGGTTAAAATGAACCATACTGAATTGAATACACTATATATTTCAATATTACTTAGATGGTTAAAATGAACCATACCTACTTGAATACACGATATATTTCAATATCATTTAGATGGTTAAAATGAACCATACTGACTTGAATACACGATATATTTCAATATTATTTAGATGGTTAAAAGGAACCATACTTATTTGAATACACGATATATTTCAATATTAATTAGATGGTTAAAATGAATCACTCTGAATTGAATACACGATATATTTCAATATAATTTAAATGGATTAAACAAACAATACTGAATTGAATACACGATATATTTCAATATTATTTAGAGGGTTAAAATGAATCACTCTGAATTGAACACCCGATATATTTCAATATTACTGAGATGGTTAAAATGAACCATACTGAATTCAATACAGGATATATTTCAATATTATAAAGACGAATAAATGAACCATACTGAATTGAGTACACGATATATTTGAATATGATTTAGATGGTTAAAATGAATCATACTGAATTGAATACACGATATATTTCAATATTAATTAGAGGGCTAAAATGAATCAATCTGTATTGAATACACGATATATTTCAATATTATTTAGATGGTTAAAATGAACCATACTGAATTGAATACACGATATATTTCAATATTATTTAGATGGTTAAATAGAACCATACTGAATTGAATACACGATATATTTCAATATTATTTTGATGGTTAAAATGAATCACTCTGATTTGAATACACGATATATTTCAATATTACTTAGATGGTTAAAATGAACTATACTGAATTGAATACACGATATATTTCAATATTAATTTGACGGTGAATACGAATCACTCTGAATTGAATACACGATATAATTCAATATTACTTAGACGGTAAAAATGAACCATACTGAATTGAATACACGATATATTTCAGTGTTATTTAGATGGTTAAAATAAACCCTACTGACTTGAATACACGATATATTTCAATATTATTTAGATTGTTAAAATGAACGATACTTAATTGAATACACGATATATTTCAATATTATTTAGATGGTTAAAATGAACGATACTGCCTTGAATACACGATATATTTCAATATTATTTAGATGGGTAAAATAAACCCTACTGACTTGAATACACGATATATTTCAATATTATTTAGATGGTTAAAATGAACCATACTGAATTGAATACACGATACATTTCAATATTATTTAGATGGATAAAATGAATCACTGTGAATTGAATACACGATATATTTCAATATTACTTAGATGGTTAAAATGAACCTTACTGAAGTTAATACACGATATATTTCAATATTATTTAGATGGTTAAAATAAACCATACGGAATTGAATGCACGATATATTTCAATATTAATTAGACGGTTAAATTGAATCCCTCTGAATTGAATACACGATATATTTCAATATTACTTAGATGGATAAAATGAACCGTACTGAATTGAATACACGATATAATTCAATATTACTTAGATGGTTTAAAGGAACCATGCTGAATTGAATACACGATATATTTCAATATTAATTAGACGGTTAAAATGAACCATACTGAATTGAATACACGATATATTTCAATATTATTTAGATGGTTCAATTGAACCATACTGAATTGAATACACGATATATTTCAATATTATTTAGATGGTTAAAATGAAAAATACTGAATTGAATACACGATATATTTCAATATTACTTAGATGGTTAAAATGAACAATACTGAATTGAATACACAATATATTTCAATATTATTTAAATGGTTAAAATGAACCATGCTGAATTGAATACACGATATAATTCAATATTACTTAGATGGTTAAAAGGAACCATGCTGAATTGAATACACGATATATTTCAATATTATTTAGATGGTTAAAATGAAACATACTGAATTGAATGCACGATATATTTCAATATTATTTAGATGGTTAAAATGAAACATACTGAATTGAATGCATGATATATTTCAATATTATTTAGATGGTTAAAATGAACCATACTGAATTGAATACACGATATATTTCAATATTATTTAGATGGTTAAAATGAACCATACTGAATTGAATACACAATATAATTCAATATTATTTAGATGGTTAAAAGGAACCATGCTGAATTGAATACACGACATATTTCAATATTAATTAGACGGTTAAAATGAACCATACTGAATTGAATACACGATATATTTCAATATTATTTAGATGGTTAAAATGAATCACTCTGAATTGAATACACGATATATTTCAATATAATTTAAATGGATTAAACAAACAATACTAAATTGAATACACGATATATTTCAATATTACTTAGATGGTTAAAATGAACCATACTGAATTGAAAAGACGACATATTTCAATATTATTGAGATGGTTAAAATGAATCACCCTGAATTGAATACACGATATATTTCAATATTATTTAGATGGTTAAAATGAACCATACTGAATTGAATACACGATACATTTCAATATTATTTAGATGGATAAAATGAATCACTGTGAATTGAATACACGATATATTTCAATATTACTTAGATGGTTAAAATGAACCTTACTGAATTTAATACACGATATATTTCAATATTATTTAGATGGTTAAAATAAACCATACGGAATTGAATGCACGATATATTTCAATATTAATTAGACGGTTAAATTGAATCACTCTGAATTGAATACACGATATATTTCAATATTACTTGGATGGATAAAATGAACCATACTGAATTGAATACTCGATATATTTCAATATTAATTAGAAGGGAAAAATGAACCATACTGAATTGACTACAGGATATATTTCAATATTATATAGATGGTTAAATTGAACCATACTGAATTGAATACACGATATATTTCAATATTACTTAGATGGTTAAAATGAACCATACTGAATTGAATACAGTATATATTTCAATATTATATACATGGTTAAAATGAACCACACTGACTTGAATACACGATATATTTCAATATTATTTAGAGGGTTAAAATGAATCACTCTGAATTGAACACCCGATATATTTCAATATTACTGAGATGGTTAAAATGAACCATACTGAATTCAATACAGGATATATTTCAATATTATAAAGACGAATAAATGAACCATACTGAATTG
This sequence comes from Acanthosepion lycidas, assembly GCA_963932145.1. Lineage (NCBI taxonomy): Eukaryota > Metazoa > Mollusca > Cephalopoda > Sepiida > Sepiidae > Acanthosepion > Acanthosepion lycidas. The sequence goes on from OZ010578.1 coordinate 67,163,664, forward strand.
AGTACACGATATATTTGAATATGATTTAGATGGTTAAAATGAATCATACTGAATTGAATACACGATATATTTCAATATTAATTAGAGGGCTAAAATGAATCAATCTGTATTGAATACACGATATATTTCAATATTATTTAGATGGTTAAAATGAACCATACTGAATTGAATACACGATATATTTCAATATTATTTAGATGGTTAAATAGAACCATACTGAATTGAATACACGATATATTTCAATATTATTTTGATGGTTAAAATGAATCACTCTGATTTGAATACACGATATATTTCAATATTACTTAGATGGTTAAAATGAACTATACTGAATTGAATACACGATATATTTCAATATTAATTTGACGGTGAATACGAATCACTCTGAATTGAATACACGATATAATTCAATATTACTTAGACGGTAAAAATGAACCATACTGAATTGAATACACGATATATTTCAGTGTTATTTAGATGGTTAAAATAAACCCTACTGACTTGAATACACGATATATTTCAATATTATTTAGATGGTTAAAATGAACCATACTTAATTGAATACACGATATATTTCAATATTACTTAGCCGGTTAAAATGAACCATACTGAACTGAATACACGATATATTTCAATATAAATTAGACGGTGAAAATGAATCACTCTGAATTGAATACACGACATATTTCAATATTAGTTAGATGGTTAAAATGAACCATACTGAATTGAATACACTATATATTTCAATATTACTTAGATGGTTAAAATGAACCATACCTACTTGAATACACGATATATTTCAATATCATTTAGATGGTTAAAATGAACCATACTGACTTGAATACACGATATATTTCAATATTATTTAGATGGTTAAAAGGAACCATACTTATTTGAATACACGATATATTTCAATATTAATTAGATGGTTAAAATGAATCACTCTGAATTGAATACACGATATATTTCAATATAATTTAAATGGATTAAACAAACAATACTGAATTGAATACACGATATATTTCAATATTATTTAGAGGGTTAAAATGAATCACTCTGAATTGAACACCCGATATATTTCAATATTACTGAGATGGTTAAAATGAACCATACTGAATTCAATACAGGATATATTTCAATATTATAAAGACGAATAAATGAACCATACTGAATTGAGTACACGATATATTTGAATATGATTTAGATGGTTAAAATGAATCATACTGAATTGAATACACGATATATTTCAATATTAATTAGAGGGCTAAAATGAATCAATCTGTATTGAATACACGATATATTTCAATATTATTTAGATGGTTAAAATGAACCATACTGAATTGAATACACGATATATTTCAATATTATTTAGATGGTTAAATAGAACCATACTGAATTGAATACACGATATATTTCAATATTATTTTGATGGTTAAAATGAATCACTCTGATTTGAATACACGATATATTTCAATATTACTTAGATGGTTAAAATGAACTATACTGAATTGAATACACGATATATTTCAATATTAATTTGACGGTGAATACGAATCACTCTGAATTGAATACACGATATAATTCAATATTACTTAGACGGTAAAAATGAACCATACTGAATTGAATACACGATATATTTCAGTGTTATTTAGATGGTTAAAATAAACCCTACTGACTTGAATACACGATATATTTCAATATTATTTAGATTGTTAAAATGAACGATACTTAATTGAATACACGATATATTTCAATATTATTTAGATGGTTAAAATGAACGATACTGCCTTGAATACACGATATATTTCAATATTATTTAGATGGGTAAAATAAACCCTACTGACTTGAATACACGATATATTTCAATATTATTTAGATGGTTAAAATGAACCATACTTAATTGAATACACGATATATTTCAATATTACTTAGCCGGTTAAAATGAACCATACTGAACTGAATACACGATATATTTCAATATAAATTAGACGGTGAAAATGAATCACTCTGAATTGAATACACGACATATTTCAATATTAGTTAGATGGTTAAAATGAACCATACTGAATTGAATACACTATATATTTCAATATTACTTAGATGGTTAAAATGAACCATACCTACTTGAATACACGATATATTTCAATATCATTTAGATGGTTAAAATGAACCATACTGACTTGAATACACGATATATTTCAATATTATTTAGATGGTTAAAAGGAACCATACTTATTTGAATACACGATATATTTCAATATTAATTAGACGGTTGAAATGAATCACTCTCAATTGAATACACGATATATTTCAATATTACTTAGATGGTTAAAATGAACCATACTGAATTGAATACACTATATATTTCAATATTAATTAGACGGTTAAAATGAATCATTCTGAATTAAATACACGATATATTTCATTATTATTTAGATGGTTAAAATGAACCATACTGAATTGAATACACGATATATTTCAATATAAATTAGACGGTGAAAATGAATCACTCTGAATTGAATACACGATATATTTCAATATTAGTTAGATGGTTAAAATGAACCATACTGAATTGAATACCCTATATATTTCAATATTACTTAGATGGTTAAACTAAACCATACCTACTTGAATACACGATATATTTCAATATCATTAAGATGGTTAAAATGAACCATACTGACATGAATACACGATATATTTCAATATTATTTAGATGGTTAAAAGGAACCATACTTAATTGAATACACGATATATTTCAAAATTAATTAGACGGTTGCAATGAATCACTCTCAATTGAATACACGATATATTTCAATATTATTTAGATGGTTAAAATGAACCATGCTGACTTGAATACACGATATATTTCAATATTATTGAGATGGTTAAAATGAATCACCCTGAATTGAATACACGATATATTTCAATATTACTTAGATGGTTAAAATGAACCATGCAGAATTGAATACACGATATATTTCAATATTATTTAGATGGTTAAAATGAACCATAGCAAATTGAATACACGATATATTTCAATATTATTTAGATGGTTAAAATGAACCTTACTGAAGTTAATACACGATATATTTCAATATTATTTAGATGGTTAAAATAAACCATACGGAATTGAATGCACGATATATTTCAATATTAATTAGACGGTTAAATTGAATCACTCTGAATTGAATACACGATATATTTCAATATTACTTAGATGGATAAAATGAACCATACTGAATTGAATACACGATATATTTCAATATTAATTAGAAGAGAAAAATGAACCATATTGACTTGAATACACGATATATTTCAATATTATTTAGATGGTTAAAATGAACCATACTTAATTGAATACACGATATATTACAATATTAATTAGACGGCTGAAAGGAATCACTCTGAATTGAATACTCGATATATTTCAATATTATTTAGATGGTTAAAATAAACCATACTTAATTGAATACACGATATATTTCAATATTAATCAGATGGTTAAAATGAATGACTCTGAACTGAATACACGATATATTTCAATATTATTTAGATGGTTAAAATGAATCACTCTGAATTGAACACCCGATATATTTGAATATTACAGAGACGGTTAAAAGGAACCATACTGAATTGAGTACACAATATATTTGATGTTACTGAGATGGTTAAAATGAACCATACGGAATTGAATAGACGATATATTTCAATACTAATTAGACGGTTAAAATGAATCATTCTGAATGAAATACACGATATATTTCAATATTATTTAGATGGTTAAAATGAACCATACTGAATTCAATTTACGATATATTTCAATATTACAGTGACGGTTAAAATGAACCATACTGAATTGAGTACACGATATATTTCAATATTAATTAGACGGTAAAAATGAATCACTCTGAACTGAATACACGATATATTTCAATATTATTTAGATGGTTAAAATGAATCACTCTGAATTGAACACCCGATATATTTCAATGTTACTGAGATGGTTAAAATGAACCAAACTGAATTGAATAGACGATATATTTCAATATTAATTAGAAGGTTAAAATGATTCATTTTGAATTAAATAAACGATATATTTTAATATTATTTATATGGTTAAAATGAACCATACTCAATTGAGTACACGATATATTTGAATATTATTTAGATGGTCAAAATGAACCATACTGAACTGAATACACGATATATTTCAATATTAATTAGACGCTAAAAATTAATCACTCTGAACTGAATACACGATAAATTTCAATATTACTTAGATGGTTAAAATGAACCATACTGAATTGAATGCACAATATATTTCAATATTAATTAGACGGCTAAAATGAACCATACTGAATTTAATACACGATATATTTCAATATTATTTTGATGATTAAAATGAATCATACTGAATTGAATACACAATATATTTCAATATTAATTAGACGGCTAAAATGAACCATACTGAATTTAATACACGATATATTTCAATATCATTTAGATGGTTAAAATGAACCATACTGAATTGAATACACGATATATTTCAATATTACTTAGCCGGTTACAATGAACCATACTGAACTGAATACACGATATATTTCAATATTAATTAGACGCTAAAAATGTATCACTCTGAACTGAATACACGATATATTTGAATATTACTTAGATGGTTAAAATGAACCATACTGGATTGAATGCACAATATATTTCAATATTAATTAGACGGCTAAAATGAACCATACTGAATTGAATACACGATATATTTCAATATTAATTAGACGCTAAAAATAAATCACTCTGAACTGAATACACCATATATTTCAATGTTACTTAGATGGTTAAAATAAACGATACTGAATTGAGTACACGATATATTTCAATATAATTTAAATGGATTAAACAAACAATACTGAATTGAGTACACGATATATTTGAATATTATTTAGATGGTTAAAATGAAGCATACTGAATTGAATACACGATATATTTCAATATTATTTAGATGGTTAAAATGAACCATACTGAATTGAATACACGATATATTTCAATATTACTTAGGTGGTTAAAATGAACCATACTGAATTGAATAGACGGTATATTTCCATATTATTTAGATGGCTAAAATCAACTATACCGAATTGAATACACGATATATTTCAATATTATTTAGATGATTAAAATGAATCACTGTGAATTGAATAGACGATATTTTTCAATTTTACTTAGATGGTTAAAATGAACCATACTGAATTGAATACACGATTTATTTCTATATTATTTAGATGGTTAAAATGAATCATACTGTATTGAATACACAATATATTTCAATATTAATTAGACGGTTAAAATGAACCATTCTGAATTGAATACACAATATATTTCAATGTAATTTAAATGGCTGAAACAAACAATACTGAATTGAATACACGATATATTTCCATATTACTTAGATGATTAAAATTAACCATACTGAATTGAATACACAATATATTTGAATATTATTTAGTCGGTTAAAATGAACCATACTGAATTGAATACACGACATATTTCAATATTAATTAGACGGTAAAAATGAATCACTGTGAATTGAATACACGATAAATTTCAATATTATTTAGATGGTCAAATTGAACTATACTGAATTTAATACACGATATATTTCAATATTACTTAGACGGTTAAAATGAACCATACTGAATTGAATACACGATATATTTCAATATTATTTCGAGGCTTAAAATGAAACATACTGAATTGAATACACGATATATTTCAATATTATTTAGATGTTTAAAATGAACCATACAGAACTGAATACACGACATATTTCAATATTAATTTGACGCTTAAAATGAATGACTCTGAATTGAATACGGGATATATTTCAATATTATTTAGACGGTTAAAATGAACCATACTGAATTGAATACACGATATATTTCAATATTATTTTGATGTTTAAAATGAACCATACAGAACTGAATACACGACATATTTCAATATTAATTTGACGCTTAAAATGAATGACTCTGAATTGAATACGGGATATATTTCAATATTATTTAGACGGTTAAAATGAACCATACTGAATTGAATACACGATATATTTCAATATTATTTTGATGGTTAAAATGAATCATACTGAATTGAATACACAATATATTTCAATATTGTATACATGGTGAAAATGAACCATACTGAATTGAATACACAATATATTTCAATATTATTTAGATGGTTAACATGAACCGTACTGAAAAGAATACACGATATATTTGAATATTATTTAGATCGTTAAATTGGACCGTACTGAACTGAATACACGATATATTTCAATATTATTTAAATGGTTAAAATGAACCACACTGAACTGAAAATCCGATATATTTCAATATTATTTAGAGGGTTAAAATGGACCGTACTTAATTGAATACACGATACATTTCAATATTATATAGATGGTGAAAATGAACATACTGAACTGAATACACAATATATTCCAAACATGTTATACCCGATATATTTCAATATTATTTTCTAGGTTAAATTGAACCATATTTAATTGAATACACAATATATTTCAAATATTATTTAGATGGTTAAAATGAAACATACATTATTGAATACACGATATATTTCAACATTATTTAGATGGTTAAATTGGACCGTACTGAACTGAATACACGATATATTTCAATATTATTTAGATGGTTAAAATGAACCATAGTGAATTGAATACACGATATATGTCTGTTGTGAATTCGGCGTGAAAAATCGGTCTCCAATAAATGACAAACGCAAGTATTTAAGCTAAGAAATTAAATGTATTTTCACAAAATACAAAAGATAACGCTGTTAGTTAAATCCAGGAACGCCGGTTAGTATTAATCAAAGATCGCTATATACAGTCTCGAAGTAAAACGTCCTTGTAACTGACTTCTAACGTCAACTCAATCACAGTGTCTATATTCTTTCCACTCTGTTCCTCCACCCTGTTCCTCTACCATCAGACTCGACTTGTTCCTCTGACTGACTGTGGCTCTTTTATGGCAGCAGGACGAGTCCATTTATATCAGAAAAGGTTGGATCTCATAATACCCCCTTCCTTGGTGGGAGTTAATATTGTGTCCATTGTTTGTTGAAAAATTGCAGGTGCAACTTTTATTTTTGAAAATATCTTACCGCCGTTGAGCTTTGTAAATATCTCCTCTGGGCTTGGTAGTGGGTAATGGTGGTCCTTTATTGCGTTGTTAAGTCCCGTCGAAAAATTTCTCCTGACTTCTTTTTTACGTAAACCACCGGCGCAGCCCACTCACTAAACTCTGTTTTAGATAAAATCCCAGTTTGTTCAAGTTTCTCCAATTCTTTGTCTATTTTTTCTATCGTAGCAAACGGTACATTTCACTTCTTTCTGAAAATTGGTTGGACGTTTTCTTTTAATTCTATTTTGGCCTTAATTTTGTTGCATCGTCCCAACCCACTTGAAAATACCTCAGGAAATTGCTTGTATAATTCTTCCTTCAATTTTATGGTATCTGATGGTTCAACCTCTAACTTTCTGCAAAACGAGTTGATAGGTAGGTCCCAAACTTTGAATTTCTGCATCCAGTCGATACCTACTAAATTTTCAGTATCTTTCATGACGTATATCTTAAGTTTTTTTTGTTTTGCCGTGAAATTTAACCATCACTATTATTTCTCCCTCAAATGTTATTCATTTGCCTGTAACCGACTTGGCAATTTTTTGAGTGTGTAACATGGTAGGTCTGTTGAGTTTTTTCCATGTCTGTAAGTTGATTATCGTGAGGTCGGAACACGAATCCTGTTGTAATTTAATCTTTTTGTTTAAAATTTCCAGTTCTACATATTTCCTTACATTGGTGTTGTCATCATTATTTATCCTTGTAGCTCTTATTCTATTAGTATCTTTTCTATTTCTACATTGGGATGCCTTGTGTCCTTTTTTACCATATTCATGACAGTTTTTATATCTGAAGCGGCAATACTTGTTCCAGTGTAATCCTCCACATCGATAACATGCTGATGGAGGGGGCTTATATTTGTTTCGATATTCGTCATAATTTGTCCTGTAAGTTGTACTTTTTCTCTTATCATAATATTTTATTTTTCTTTCCGGGGAGGGTGAGAATCTTTTTTCATTGTCGTAAAATTTTAGTTTTCTTTCCAGGGAGGGTGAAGAACGTAGACTTACATATATGAGAAACAGCTGATTCTTCAATGTCCTTTGCGTCTTTCTTTATGCTTAAACATCTCTGGCAATCTTCCGATAATTGTTGTAATGTTAGACCCGGTTCATTTTGTAATTTTGCAATCATTCTTCTACGCATTTCGCTATCGTTTGTAGAAACTAGCCCTTGAACAAAGATGAGACATTTAAAATTGTCCGGTGTTAATTCCGCTAGTTTGAAGTCGTCACAATGTTTATTTACGATTGCGGCGAACGTGGAATAATCCTCATTATCGCCCTTTACCAGGTTAAGGCATTTCCACCTCCTATGGAAGAGTGATGTTTTGGGGCTGAAGAGTTCTTTAAGACATGTCACTGCTTCGTCAAATTTTAATTCTTTCGTCTTTTTTGGCAAGATATAATCCACGAACTTTGTATATTCTTCAGTTCCTAATTTTCTAAGCAATAGACGTAGCTTTTTTGCTTCTGTCCAATTTTGACAGTCTATGTTAAAGATGTCTTCATGTCTTCTGAAGTAATCTCCAAAATTTTTGTCCTCATCTAGAGAATATTTGAAAATCTCTATGGTATTCCACACTGAGTCTTGCGAATATGTTGCTTCTTTTTCAATATCTTTTTGCTTGCTGCCCGCTACTTTCAATATTAGTTCCTGGAGCTCTGTTTGTCTATCTTGATTTTTCTTTTGCGTTTGTAATATTTACTTTTGCCATTTTTCTTGTAGGTGTAACTTTTGATCATTTTGGTATTTCTGCATTTGTAATTGTTGCTCATTTTGGTGCTTTATCAGTTCTACCAATATATTTTTAAAATCTTCCATGATTACTCAATTTTATGTCTTTTTACTCCTAGAAATTGTTTGTCGCTAACTTGTTGTTGAACGACGAGGGAAGGATTTTTCTTCTGTTGATTAGTTTTTCCGCGTGTGTTCGCCCAGTTGTTTGTTGTTAGACGTACGAAAAGTTTTTCTTTCCGTGTGAGTTTCGAATCCTCGTTCGCAAAGTTGTTGTGGATTCCGCGTGAAAAATCGGTCTCCAATAAATGACAAACTAAGCTAAGAAATTAAATGTATTTACACAAAATAAAAAAAGGTAATGCTGTTAGTAAAATCCAGGAACACCGGTTAGTATTAATCAAAGATCGCTATATACAGTCTCGAAGTAAACTTCCTTAGAGTCGGGCGTCCTTGTAAATGACTTCTAACGTCAATTCAATCACAGTGTCTATGTACTTTCCAATCTGTCCTCCACCCTGTTCCTCTACCATCAGATTCTACTTGTTCCTCTGACTGACTGTGGCTATTTTATGGCAGCAGGACGAGTCCATTTATATCAGAAAAGGGTGGACCCCATAATAATGTCAATATTATTTAGATGGTTAAAATGAACCATACTTAATTGAATACAAGATATATTTCAGTATTATTTAGATGATGAAAATGAACATACTGAATTGAATACACGATAGATTTCAATATTATTTAGATGATTAAAATGAACCATTCGGAAATGTATGCACGATAAATTTCAATATTATTTAGATGGTTAAAATGAACAATACTGACTTGAATACACAATATATTTCAAATATTATTTAGATGGTTAAACTGAACCATACTGAATCGAATACACAAAATATTTCAAATATAATTTAGATGGTTAAAATGAACCATACAGAACTGAATACACGATATATTTCAATATTATTTAGATGGCTAAAATGGACGATACTGAATTGAATACACGATATATTTCAATATTACTTACATGGTTAAAATGAACCATAGTGACTTGAATACACGATATATTTCAAATATTGTTTAGATGGTTAAAATGAACAATACTGAATTCAATACAAAATATATTTCAAATATTATTTATATGGTTAAAATGAACTATACTGAATTGAATATACAATATATTTCAATATTATTTGGATGGTTAAAATGAACCGTACTGAATTGAATACACGATATATTTGAATATTATATACATGGTTAAATTGAACCATACTGAATTGAATACACGATATATTTCAATATTATTTCGATGGTTAACATGAACCACACTTAATTGAGTACCCGATATATTTCAATATTATTCAGATGGTTAAAATCAAAGATACTGAATTGAATACACGATATATTCCAATATTATTTACATGGTTAAAATGAACCATACTGAGTTGAATACAAAATATATTTCAATAATATTTAGATGGTTAAATGAAGCATACTGAATTGAATACACGATATATTTCAATATTATTTAGATGGTTACAATGAACAATTCGGAAATGAATACACGATATATTTCAATATTATTTAGATGGTTAAAATGAACCATATAGAATTGAATACACAATATATTTCAATACTATATAGATGGTTAAAATGAACCATTCTGAAATGAATACACGATATATTTCAATATTATTTAGATGGTGAAAATGACCTATACTGAATTGAATACACGATATATTTCAATATTATTTAGATGGCTGAAACAAACAATACTGAATTGAATATACCATATATTTCAATATTATTCATTTGGTTAAAATGAACTATACTGAATTAAATACACGATATATTTCAATATTATATAGATGGTTAAAATGAACCATACTAAATTGAATACACAATATATTTCAAATATTATTGAGATGGTTAATTTGAATTATACTGAAGTGAATATACAATATATTTCAATATTATTTAGATGGTTAAAATGAACTATAATGAACTCAATAGACGATATATTTCAATATTATTTAGATGATTAAATTGAACCATACTGAATTAAATACACGATATATTTCAATATTTTTAGATGGTTAAAATGAACCATACTGAATTGAATACACGATATATTTCAATATTATTTAGATGGTTAAAATGAATGATACTGAATTGAATACACGATATATTTAAATATTATTTGGATGGTGAAAATAAACTTACTGAATTTAATACACGATATATTTCAATATTATTTAGATGGTGTAAATGGACCTACTGAATTGAATACACGATATATTTCAATGTTATTTAGATGGTTAAAATGAACCATACTGTATTGTATGCACGATATTTTTCAATATTATTTAGATGTTTAAAATGAAGTATAGTGAATTGAAGACTCGCTATATTTCACTATTATTTAGATGGTGGAAATAAACATACTGAATTTAATAGACGATATATATCAATATTATTTTCATGGTTAAAATGAACCATTCTGTATTGAATACACGATATATTTCAATATAATTTAGATGGTTGAAATGAACCATTCTGAAATTATTACACGATAGATTTCAATATTATTTAGATGGTTAAAATGAACTATTCTGAAATGAATACACCATATATTTCAATATTATATAGAGTTTTAAAATGAACTATACTGAATTGAATACACGTTATATTTCAATATTATTTAGATGGCTAAAACGAACCATAATGAAGTGAATACACGACACATTTCAATATTATTTAGATGGTTAAAATGAACAATTGGGAAATGAATGCACGATATATTTCAATATTACTTAGATGGTTAAAATGAAATATACTGAATTGAATACAGGATACATTTCAATATTATTTAGATGGTTAAATGAACCATACTTAATTGAATACACGATATATTTCAATATTATTTAGATGGTTAAAATGAGACATTCTGAAATGATTACGCAAAAGATTTCAATATTATTTAGATGGTTAAAATGAACCATTCTGAATTGAATACACGATATTTTTCAATATTATTTAGATGGTAAAATGAACAATTCGGAAATGAATGCACGATATATTTCAATATTATTCAGATGGTGAAAATGGACCTATTGAATTTAATACACGATATATTTCAATATTATTTTCATGGTTAAAATGAACCATACTGAATTGAATAGACAATATATTTCAAATATTATTTAGATGGTTAAAATGAACCATACTGTAATGAATACACGATATATTTCAATATTATGTAAATGGCTGAAACAAACAATACTGAATTGAATACACGATATATTTCAATATTTTTTAGATGGTGGAAATGAACTATACTGAAGTGAATACACGACACATTTCAATATTATTTAGATGGTTAAAATGAACCATACTTAATTGAATACACGATACATTTCAATATTATTTACATGGTGAAAATGAACCATTCTGAAATGAATACACGATATATGTCAATATTATTTAGTTGTTTAAAATGAACTATACTGAATTGAATACACGTTATATTTCCATATTATTTAGATGGCTAAAACTAACCATAGTGAATTGAATAAACGATACATTTCAATATTATTCAGATGGTTCAAATGAACAATTCGGAAACGAATGCACGATATACTTCAATATTATTTAGATGGTTAAAATGAACCATACCTAATTGAATACACGATATATTTCAATATTATTTAGATGGTGAAAATGGACCTACTGAATTGAATACACGATATATTTTAATATCATTTAGATGGCTAAAATGAACCATACTGTATTGAATGCACGATACTTTTCAATATTATTTAGATCGTTAAAATAAACCATTCTGAAATGAATGCACGATATATTTCAAATATTATTCAGATGGTTAAAATGAACCATACTGTAGTAAATACACGATGTATTACAATATTATTTAGATGGTTTCAATGAACTATACTGAATTGATACACCATATATTTCAATATTATTTAGATGGTTGAAATGAACCATTCTGAAATGATTACATGATCGATTTCAATATTATTTAGACGGTTAAAATGAACTATTCTGATATTAATACAGGATATATTTCACTATTATTTAGATGGTTAAAATCAACCATGCTGAAATGAATACACGATATATTTCAATATTATTTAGATGTTTAAAATGAACTATACTGAAATGAATACACGATACATTTCAATTTTATTCAGATGGTTAAAATGAATAATTCGGAAATGAATGCACGATATATTTCAATATTATTTAGATGGTTAAAATGAACCATACTTAATTGAATACACGATATATTTCATTATTATTTAGATGGTGAAAATGAACCTACTGAATTGAATACACGATATATTTCAAATATTATTTAGATGGTTAAAACGAACCATACTTAATTGAATATACGATATATTTCAATATTATTTAGATGTTTAAAATGAACTATACTGAACTGAACACACAACATATTTCTATATTATTTAGATGGTTAAAATGATCCATACTGAATTGAATACACGATATATTTCAATATTATTTAGATGGATAAATGAACCATATTAATTAAATACACGTACATTTCAATATTATTTAGATGGTTAAAATGAACCATACTGAATTGAATACACGATATATTTCGATATTGTTTAGAAGGTTAAAATGAACCGTACTTAATTGAATACACGATATACTTCAATATTATTTAGATGGTTAAAATGAACCATACTGAATTGAATCCACGATATATTTCAACATTATTTAGATTGTGAAAATGAACCATAGGGAATTGAATACACAATATATTTCAAATATTATTTAGATGGGTAAATTAACCATACTTAAATGAATACCTGATATATTTCATTATTATATAGATGATGAAAATGAACCATTTGAATTGAATACATGATATATGTCAATGTTATTTAGATGGCTAAAATGAACCATTTGAAAACGAATACACCATATATTTCAATATTATTTAGTGGGTTAAAATGATCGATACTAAATTGAATACACCATATATTTCAATATTATTTAGATGGATGATATGAACCATACTGAATTGAATACACGATATATTTCAATATTACTTAGATGGCTGAAACAAGCAATACTGAATTGAATACACGATATATTTCAATATTACTTAGGTGGTTAAATTGAACTATACTGAAGTGAATACACGATACATTTCAATAGTATTTAGATGGTTAAAATTAACTATTCTGAAATGAATACACGATATATTTTAATATTATTTAGATGTTTAAAATGAACTATACTGAAGTGAATACACGATATATTTCAATATTATTTAGAAAGGTTAAAATGAACCATACTGAATTCAATACACGATATACTCAATATTATTTAGATGGTTAAAATGAACTATACGGAATTGAATACACAACATATTTCTATATTATTTAGATGGTTAAAATGATCCATACAGAATTGAAGACACGATATATTTCAATATTATTTAGATGGATAAATGAACCATACTTAACTGAATACAAGATATATTTCAATATTGTTTAGATGGATAAAATGAACCATACTGTATTGAGTACACGATATATTTCAATATAATTTAGATGGTTAAAATGAACTATACTTAATTCAATACACGATACATTTCAATATTACTTAGATGGTTAAAATGAACCATACTGAATTGAATCCATGTTATATTTCAATGTTATTTAGATGGCTAAAATGAACCATTCGAAAATGAATACACCATATATTTCAATATTATTTAGAGGATTAAAATGGACCATACTAAATTGAATACACCATACGTTTCAATATTATTTAGATGGTTAATATTTACCATACTGAATTGAATACATGATATATTTCAATATTATTTAGATTGTTGAAATGAACCATACTTAATTGAATACACGATATATTTCAATATTATTTAGATGGTGAAAATGAACCATACTGAATTGAATACACGATATATTTCAATGTTATTTAGATGGCTAAAATGAACTATTCGGAAATGAATACACGATATATTTCAATATTATTTAGATGGTGAAAATGAACCATACTGAATTGAATACACAATACATTTAAAATATTATTTAGATGTTCAAAATGAACCATACTGAATTGAATACACGATATATTTACTTTTCAAATGTTAAAAGTCAGAAGTGTAAATCTTAAACAAGAGATCAACTATCAATGAACTTAATGTAAGGAAGTTGTTCTCTAATTATAGAAAAATGCTATTATTACAAGTTATATCTTCCTTTATATGTCAAATCCTTTCAGGATGTAAGCGGTCATGGCTGTCCATAACTTTTTGTCTTTTATTGCTTGAAGTAATATTCTACTCTTTACAATATTTCTTTTTCCATGTTCTGTTATTCAAACATGCAAACTTACCAAATAGTCTATTCGCTGTTTCCTCTTGCTTCTATTACTTCCAATACGTCCTGTGAATGTTAAATTCTCTAGACCCTGTTTCGTCGTTACGTGTCCCAGAAATTCCCGTTGTCTTTTTCTGGTTGTAAGTTTCCTTGTAGTAAAGTGCATTCCCTTAAACTTTGTCGTTGCTCACATTTTCTGCTCGTGGTATTCTTAGCATTCCGTCAGTAGATCATTTCACGTCACCTCATCCGTGTGAAAACTGTCCAGCATTCATATAAGTGATTAGATATTACATCGCAGTTCAGTACTTTTTGTGTTTTTCTAACAATTTTTCTTATGTTATTAATACTTTACTTAGTTTCTGCAAAGATATATTTCACTATTCTTATGATTTCTCTGACGCATTTTCCGTCGTCTGTTACCACACTACCTCGACGCCATATTTTGTATCTACTCGATATTAGCGTCCGCATTACGTAGCTCACATATCGTGTTGTGTCTGATTATCATGCATTTTGTCTTCTCATTGTTAATAATCTTTTCTTTTCTCTTTAACTACCTTATTTAAGAGTTCAATGTTTTCTTTCTGAATCTGCAACCAACATTCATCTGTGTATCTTATGTTGCTAACAAATATTTTCCGCCAATAATAAGGTTAAATAAATCCAGTGAAAACACGCATCCTTCTACTCAGGGCCGGATTTAAGATAAGTGAGACCCTGTGCTAGTTATGAAGTTCTGAAGAAGGTAGACCCGGCATGACTACACAGGCAATTCGGCATACTTGCTCAGAAAATTTAGGAGTAATTAAAATATTACATGTGACATGATCAATCAAGTTTTAGACAGACTTTTGAATTATCAGTGTTCGGTCTCAGAATGTTTTTGGGAGTTTTATGGCCAAATTCAAATCTAAACTGTATAGGCTATAGGTCAGATATCTACATTACAATAAATCTGAGAACTATTATATATTAACCAAAGCCCCAACCCGTCCAACACTGTTTTACACAAGTCACTTGATGAAAAGAGAGCAGACAGGACAGTCATTATTGTCAACATCATGTAATTAAATCTAAACATTATATAACATTTTAACCTTTGAAGAGTGATAAAATTTTTAATGTTAAACGTTATTGAAAATAATAATCTTAAATCATATAGTGATGATTGGTGAAGAAGTTTATTGTTTGCACAAAACAGATAATCAAATAGCCATGTTTTCATATTACTCTGTTAAGGCTATTTACACATTTACAGTGGGTAATTTAATGCTGCTTCAAGCTTTTCTGACTGCAAACTCATCAATGATTTGATAAAAATCAGTAAGTCGCACTTTATTATTCTCTATACAAAGAATACTCTGACCAGACCGCTGCTCTTGTGACATTGTTGAACGAAGGTCACTTTTGATCCCTTTCAGCCTGGGAAATGATTTCTCTCTCTGAAAATTGTTTCTCACATTTGGAAAAGCAACCTGGACTTTTTCCTGTTTTATTATCTGGTACATTTCTTGCTGGCTGAAACTTTTTTTTTGCATGAACCTGTTTAACATATAAGTGGAAAGTCAAGAGTTCACCAACAAGATTGAAATCAACATCCTTTGGATATTCTTGTTATAGTCTCTTGACACCATGGAGAATTTGTTTCCGCGTTGCAGTTAAAAACGAAAATTTTCAGCACTCCTGTACATAATAGCTATTCTCTCCAAATTTGAGTGAAGAGCATCAATTACAGCAATAAATGAATGTATACTGTGACACAGTATTGTCGGCCCGAGGTCAACTCCAAGGCGCGGCGCGAAGTTGTGTTACTTCTCCTACCAGCGTTTTGGGGTTGATTCTTAGTAGCTGCCATCAACATGTGACCCGGTCGATCGGCGGTCGTCGCTACCCGATGGGATCTTTGGTCAGGGTACCAAATGGGATGTTCGGTCGATTCTAACGGCTTCACACTAGATGCAACCGGTTCGACACCAGCTCCGTTGTTCTCAACTCACTTTCAATGACTGGTTACCAAAGTAACTACTTCGATCTCAAGTCTAACCTACCCACGTTGTGATTTGATCATAGGTAGACGAAATCAATCAGGCATCGAGCCGTAGTGCAAGATGGGTATAAACTGGAGGTGATGTCGCACAAGCGTAAAAAGAAATAAATAAAAACCAGAAAAAGTTTCGGGTATGTTGAAAGAGAGGAAATCAACTTTTATCAGTCTGTTCTATACAGGAGTATGTATTTTTCCCAACTCGTTTCTTCTGAGAGTGACACTTTTATACTTCCTAGGCAACTTCTCGTCTTCTAAGTCAACTGGTTTAGCTTCGTTCGTCAGTATAACTTGTTGTGCGTAGAAAGGCAAAGTCGGAGGCGGAAGTCATGGAATCTCTCGGTCAGCTGCTGCTAGGCAACTCTCTGGTTCCTGCTAGCAAACTGAACTAACTTCAACTGACTAACTGAACTGGCGAATTTGCCCGAAGACGCTCGCTTATATGGACATCGACCAAAAACCGGTGCGGGGTTAGACGCAGCCTGGGGTTTTTGGTAATTCCCGATTTCTGACAAGGGACACCTTTGTTTGTCTGACTAGGAAAATTAATTGATTTAGGGAATATCCAGCAGAGGGAATAAATTTTACAAACTTATTCTTTTCTGTTGAACGCAATTATACTTTTCCAGTCATGTTAGATGCATTGATATACGATTGACCCCTGCATTTACTAAAATCAATTTCAAGTTCTTGAAAGAAGTTCAGTGTCAGTTCAGCCCGTGTGATTCTTCAGTTCAGTAAATGCCCCTAATCGTTCCACCAAGGAGGAAACATGTCTAACAATTACAGTGAGTTAATCAACATTGGAAACATTTTTTGGCCATTAGCTTATACTAATATTACTAATTTGTGAAAAAGCTTATGCTGAATCGATGGAGATATATTTTAATGCATTTCAGCAAAATTATGAAATTTTATTTTTAGGAAGATGCTGCCACCCCGGCCAACAGGGTCCTGTGCTTAAGCACAATGGTAAATCCGACACTGCTTCTACTAGTTCTCTTTATATCTATGTGTATTCACTGAATTCGTTTTTAATAAAAGTTCTACATTACTTCAATATTGTTTCCATGTAAATAAATGTTTCTTAAATTAAAAGTAGGGTTTTACCTTCTCGAATGCTTTTGTGTAATTCATAAAACAGGTTTAGGTCACTTTGCATTTGCTCGCTACTGTCAAAAAACGAAATTTATGTACAATAAAACATAGTTTGTGATATGCAGATCAAAAGATTATTAGAGGCCAATTCAGATATTTTTCTAATTCGTTACTCCCCATCAATATTAGTATTTCTTTGTCACTTATTTGACAACGATTGTTTATATCTATTGCCGATATATGATAATTAACAAAATATTAGTAATATTATCTTGGCTTTTTATTACACTATGTCAAATTAGTGTAATAAAAAGCCTAAAATTGGTATTAACCAACTGATATTGGTAAAATGTATATATTTATAGAATAAATATATACTGTGAATTTCAGTTTGCAATATAATGTATTTATGGAACTCGATAGTTTTTCATCATATTTTTAATACAAACAAATCATATAATTTTAATATAAAATCATATTATTTTATATATAGATATATATAATAGTATAATTAGTGATATTTTTTTCTTATAAAAAAAATGTACAGAAGTTGACCAAAGAACAATCAATAAAGAAACTGAAAATTTTAAGAATGCAACGAAAAGAGATTTGATGAAAATTAAAAGGATAATAATAAAAGTGGATTGTCCAACAAGAATCTAAACAGAGACAGCAAACAGAATATCAAGAATTTCAATGACTGGTTACCAAAGTAACTACTTCGATCTCAAGTCTAACCTACCCACGTTGTGATTTGATCATAGGTAGACGAAATCAATCAGGCATCGAGCCGTAGTGCAAGATGGGTATAAACTGGAGGTGATGTCGCACAAGCGTAAAAAGAAATAAATAAAAACCAGGAAAAGTTTCGGGTATGTTGAAAGAGAGCAAATCAAGAACAAGAAAAGGACACTGGAAAAGGAAAGGAAAGCAACCATGTACCAACCTTAAAGTAAATATCACAAAGAGTAATGCATAAGTTGAACAAAGAAGTACATGAAAACTGCTTTTTAAAGAGTAATTATTTTATTACGTATACAGAGCTACATTATATAGACCTGGTGGCTTGGCTGTGCTCTTCATGTATGTAGACAGTTAATTAACATGAATTAGAAGATGGCAGAGGATAAGAATGTTTTGGTCTAATATTGTAAACAGTGAAATTATAGGAAGTCTATTAAATTTTGATGACGATGATGTCAAGATAAATACAAAATTTATTGTAAGTTCTTGGACAAGACATTTTGAGTGGGATTCCCTGGAGATGTCTAATGAAATCTCGGAATATTGAACTATTCGTATGTATCTATTTAAAGAATGCACTCGTTTTTAGATCGATAGACCTACTTGAATATCTAAACCGGCTGTGTATCTCACATTACACATATTAACTGGAATCATTCATTTTCCCGATTGCATTTTCGACCGGCTAGGTTAAAACTCAATCTCAGTACTCTACCTACTACTACTTTGGTGTGGGCACCACAAAGTTTCTTAAGTGATTTCCGAAAATTAATTAATTTGCTATCTCGGTCAAATAAACTGGGAATTTATAATAAACATTTTCTGTTATATAAAAAACTTACATTATTACCAAAATCACATAATCACATATTTTTTAAATAGTTTATTTATATAGAATTAGATAAATCAATTATTTTGTCTACACCTTAATGTATCTGGAATTTTCTCAATTCGGGGACGCTGACATCAAATAATAAATTTATTACTGGTTCTTTTTCTATCATTAATTTCCACCTTGTCCCAGAAAAGACATCTGATCCTTTCTAAAAGTCAGTATTACAAAGGTAGAAGTTTGACTGATGATATGTCTTCCATTACAAGTTCCTAAGATTCAGCTAGGATTGAACAATTTTCTCTGAGACCGGGAATTTTAAAATGTTTTTGTCCTTATTTCGAGCCTTGTTTAACCTCTTCATTTCGACAGGAGGCAATTTCTCTCGGATAAACGCTTTTTTAAGCACAGATTGGTTGCCTTTCGGTTCAGATTCGCTCAGCAAATTGACAGAATTCCAGAAAGATATATATATTGAATTCTTTTGAATTTTAATTGTTGATTAAGTTTAAATCCTAGCGGTTTTTGTGCTGGTCATTTTTACATTAAATTTCAGTTTTTACTATTTTTCACTGTCGTATCGAGTCTATTATGTTACAATTTTTATATAAAATTTCTGTGTCTATTAAGTAAGAACAAAGCAATTTAACATTTTCACAGAGAATGTCCAACGCTAGATGTAAATTCATATGCTTTTAAAAAATATTTGTACTTTTCATTAACAAATATTTAGTAGTTCTTTGTAGTCATTAATTAAATTGGAAATGGGGATTAATTTTTAAAAACATCTAAATGAGGTTGGAACTGACGACATTTTTTGCAAGATGACGAATGCGATTTAGAAAGATATAACGTCACTGTTGGTCAATAACGTCACGCACTTATGATGAAAAGAAAGAGAATACAGATGATAAAGCATTCAAAGGAATCGCTTGTTTTTAAACTAAAGAAACTACACAAATCAAATTTACTTACTATATAAAGAGGGAAAGGGTGCCCTGTAATTTATTATTTCGTTAAAGGAAATCCCTAAGGACTTTAGGGAATGGAGCAGCTGACCAAAAGTCAGAAAGCATAAAAGTCCAGTCATTCCTTCGGGTTCCTTGATTTAAAATTTAATTTATTTCTTTTTGTGTGAGTGTGTGTTTGTGTGTGTATGTGAGTGTGTGTCACGCACGCGTGTGTGCATGCGCGTATTTTGTTTCATCAATGTGATGGATTTTAAGTTTTCGGATCATGGCTTGATTTCTGTATCATCGATGAAAGAAAAGCAACAGAGAGTTTTCAACGAAAAATGTCGAGTTTTGGCTGAACTACGAAACTGTGGACAGCTTTGCGATGCCCTAATCCGAGTCGGGGACGAAACGTTTCCTATTCATCGCGCTATTCTCTCTGCTAGCAGTCCATACTTCAGAGTCATGTTCACTAACAGCCAATTTGTTGAGCCAAATCAGCAAGTGATTATGCTAGAACAAATTAGTATTGATACCATGCGAAATATTATACGTTACGCATACACGCAAGAATGCAATATAAATGAAGATAATGTTGAGTCGTTGCTTGTTGCCGCCGACTATTTCAACATTGTTGGTTTACTCTCGGAGTGTTGCGATTTTTTGGCGTCACAAATGTCTGCAGAGAATTGCATCGGTATTGAAAAATTTGCATCATGGTACGCTTGTTCAGACCTTGAAAAAAACGCCCATGATTTCTTCATGGAAAATTTTGTCGAGATTTACCGGTCTTCAGATGAATTTGTGCACTTGGATCCCGATAATCTGTGTCGCGTTCTCGCCTCAGATGATCTTAACGTGAAATCCGAGGAGATCGCATTCGACGCCATCATTCACTGGATTGATTTTGATCCTGTTGGACGAATTTCTTACATGGCCAAACTTTTACGTTGTCTTCGGTTGGGACTTTTTTCGACTCACTTTTTTGTGGAGAAGGTTAAAGCTCATCGATATGTTCAGGATAACGCAGCATGCCGACCAATTATTATTGAAACTCTTAAGTTTTTGTGTGATTTGGATAGATATGCAGATGCAAGTAGTTTAGGTAATTTCGACATACGCAGTCCAATCATTACACCCAGGATGCCTCATGAGATTCTTTTTATTTTTGGAGGTTGGAATGTTAGCAGCCCGACCAATATTATCGAAACGTACGATACTAGATCCGATAGCTGGATACGCTGTACAACCGTCGAATCAGGTGAGTCTGAGTATTAAATATGATGAAAAACTGAGTAACTGAAATATTCCTGTTTATATCAGGAATATTTTGAAATAAATATATTATGTATTCATCCCAGCATTACATATTCCAAACCAATTCGGTTTCGTTTAAATTCAAATAAAAATAACATAACCCCAAAATGATAAAACAAAATGTAACCCAGCTTCAACATTTACATTTTAAAAGCAGTTTAAAAGAAACTCTGATATCAGTAAAATCCCCAGACATTATTACTAATCGAATTCTGTTCTTCTGATATTGAACGAAGGCATTAATTTGATTTTCGATTGGTTTATAAATTTAAACATAAACTAATAATTTAATATTTAAAACTAAGTATGTGCTGTAGACTAACATGCTCATAATTGGAGAAATACCTTTTGCAAATAGACAAAATGAGTGCAGATGTGTGCACACGATTATTCAGAATTTAAGAGTATCAATTATTGTCAGTTTCATTTTGAATAAATTAAAACAGCAAATTAATGGAGATATCATTGTTAGAAATGTTTACGTGTCCATAACATAATTATTCAAATTGCCTAAATGGTTTTAGTAAGTTGTTCGTTTTCTTAATTAATAAAATCTATTTATTTTCATTTAAATAAAGCAATCTTTATATTTTTATTTATTATTCTATATAGACTATCGTGCCTACCATGGTACATGTGTCCTGGACGATCTCATCTATATAATTGGCGGTTTTGATGGCATGGAATATTTCAATAGCGTCCTTTGCTTCGATCCAGTCAAACAGACTTGGTCAGAAGTAGCACCGATGTACTCAAAACGGTATTAACCTAATTTTAACTTGACGGCTTCATTTATTTTCTTTTTACAGGCATTATCACCTTGTTAGCTATAGAACCCATTTAAAATTAAATAGAAAGGAATGGGAATATAGACAATTAAGATTAAAAAACTATTTTTTTAAGTTCCCAAGTTGTAATTTGTTTAATTTTTACCTATTTTTACGCATTAGTATATTTATTAATGATTCCTTTCTTAGTACAAATTCGTTTATTTTCGATTGTTTACACGTCGAAACAATAATTATATTACTTGCTTTATATTCATTTTACGACTAATTCCCCTGTATTTTTCTATAATCTTTAGGATTATAGAATGTTCACTGTCTCCTACCTTTCTATTATACCCTTGCCTCTTTTCATTTCTAGACTTCATTGTGACACAATGTTTTCATTTACACGGAGGCGAAAACCTGGAAGTCAGAACTTTGTTGGTGTTTTTGAGTGTGTAGGTTAACTCTTTCTCCGCTTCGGCAATCGTATATACAGACATCAAACAAAAGCGAACACTGAGTAGGGTTAAATAAATGAGGACTGGTAACTTCTATATGTTATATATATATATATATATATATATATATATATATATATATATATATATATATATATATATAGATATAGATAGAGAGAGAGAGAGAGAGAGAGAGAGAATTAGAAACGAATAAACACTTGGTGATGGCTGCACCTGCTGCTTGTTGTCGTTGTTGGCGTCTCTCAGCGATTGATGTTGGATCTGTGTAGGCTTTGTTTGAATTTAGGTATATATAGTTTTCAGTCGTCTCGAAATTAAGGTTTTGGTTTTTGAGCGGGAGTGGCTCTGACTGGTCATAATATATTTTTAATTTTGTTTTGTTAAAGCGGATGAATGCACGGAACCGATGCGCAGAAAATGTATTTACGCAGTTTGCTTTGGGTCGTCGAACGGTCAACATCTGGTTTGTTTTGAGAATGTAGGAGGCACGACACCCTGCTTTACTGTCCCTACTTTTTCGTATCTATTTATTTTATTTTCACCGGCTATTGGCTTTCCCATTTTTTGTCCTCGGATAATGATACTGGCATATATACTGGTTTATCAACCTGCCAGTATCATTTTACACCTTGCCTGAGTTGTTTTGTCCTATTTAGCTATTTTTCATTTGAAGTAGAGCGTAGAATACGTGTATTTTCCTATCGACTGGCTGTTCCACTATATTTTTTATGATTGTCTCTATGTCTCTGACTCTCTCTCGTTGATTATATTTTCTATTTCTGACCTTTACTTTTCATTGGTAATCGAACCCGTTGTGTCTCCATGTCTTTATCGAATTATTTCGGGTGAAATGATAAAAAAAAACATAATGCTGATATTTATTTAGGTACGCCTTAAAAAAGTTTAAAATGCATTTTAAAAATTTAAAAATCTTTCTTGAAACTGCAATTTTACTTTTTATTCCACGCTAATAGATTAAATTTAATATTCCCAATAAGCTAAATACCAAATTTAAACTGATTGGAATCTTTTTTTCTCCTTATATGTAAGTAATATTTGTTTCAATTCAGAGTTATAATATTGGGTGGATATTTATGACTTTTTTGATCTTCAGTTTGTAGTTTTTTCAAATGACCATATATGGTATGAGTTTCTAGAAGCTGAAATGGTGTGGTCGTCACTTCTGAATATTTGGGTAAGAATTTGCACAAATAGTATGTTATGCCTAAAAATCCTTGTTGGAAGAGTTTGAAAGCGTTTTCAATGTATTTTTTTCCTCGGTCAGGAATTGAAGGCTAGAGATTCTAAGGTCTCTTAAGTAAAAGCCTATGATCATTATTGCAGATTTTATTTTATTGTTGTGATGGGAGTAACATTGTAGATTCTTCTTTGGATTTTATCAAGAATCTCTAAATATATAGCAGAAGCACCAGACCAAATATGACAGCAATTTTCAATGGACGAATGGTAGACTTATAAACATATAAGATATTCTGAAGATAAATATTGTTTAGCACCACAGTGAAATAGTAAAATCGATTGTATGTTCTATTCTATTTAATCTATCGACATGTTCTGGCCATTACTCCGCTTAGGCCAAATTCCTGTCTATAAAATTACCGTTGAACGCGACATTGATTAATGAGACAACATATTTTATAATTTTATCTGTTGGTAGTGGGAGATTGATTTTTGACTTTTTAAAATGTCTTTGTAAAGGCATTTAGATATTTAGGTATATTTGTATATAGAAATTTAAGCTAACCTTGTTTTAAATTATCATATCCAGGGATTTTAGTCTATTGATGAGATCACCGAAATTATTTTTGTGTGCTGAGCTGATTGTTTCAAGGAGGGAAGTTAAGATTTTTGTCATGGTTTTTGTTAATTTGTGAAGCACACTGTTAATCCCAGATACTATAGGGCGCATTGGAATGTCTGGTTTCTGTCTTGGGTAGGCTGTAAAGCTTAGTTAAATGGTATTCTATCAATTTCACCCATGATTTCTCTTCGTTGATAAATGACTTTTTGATGGATTTATTGCATTTTGTGTCGTTGTGGAAATATATTCTTGAATTTTCTTATAAGTATCCCTGAATTCCAGCCGATCCCTTGTTATATACTTGCTTAGTAATATTGACAATCGAGAAACGGTTTCCTTTTAGATATCAACACATTTCAGCCTTCTTTCTGTATGAACATCTGTCTGATATTTTTGGGAGAGAATTTTAGATTTATTCACGCTTTCCAATATTGTAATGTACAATAATAATTTATATATAGATATTTCTTTTAATTACTATAATCAATTTATCAATAACAAATATACATGCCCTGAATTTGGAAGGAAATGTTTGCTGTAGCTAAAAATCATAAGAAAATGTTCAAGTTTTTGAAACCCAAAACAGTGAAATGCTGATGCTATCATTTGGGGTGGGGGTAGAATTTGGGCGGGCTGAAAGAGTGAGAGTCGTATACTTAGTTTATTCTGAGGTTTCCAGTATTTTCTAAAAAGGATGACTAATCTAAAGAGTTCTTATACTAAAGGATAACGACTAAGACGAAAGAAAACGCCTCCCTACACACAAGCCGCCAATCTGCCAGTGGATAGTATGCCACTAGCATGCTCTGATTCATTCCCCTTACCTAACATGGAAACGGCAAGATGATTCACACCTACTTTGTAATCCATGCATATCCTCACATCGCCGTTGGCCTTTTGCAACAATTGGTGAAGCCCAACTGCTACCACCTTGGGTAACTTTTTCCAGTATGCATTGTTTTACTATTTTCTTTAGATTTGTAACTACCATGAGTAGAATGGGAATAGGTATTTTTCGAGATTCAAAATACATCGGGTGACTGTTTTCTTTTAGACGAATACACGCATTATATCTCTTCAATATTCCGATGTCATGCTCTTCTGACTTTATACAGTTTATTAATTTCCACTTTTAAAACGTCTATTCCCAGGAGCCCAGGGTTTTTTTTGTGCATTCTACAACAGAGATAGAAATAATCTCAAAACCGTTTTTGTCTCGAAAGTTTCTTTAAAGGAGCCTAGAGTTTTGATGACAGATTCATCAAATTATTTTAAATTAAGATTACTTTTTCTTAGTTTGGGTTTACCTATTTTTCCCCAGAAATTCCTTGGAATCAAGGTAACATCGCTCGCCGTGTTAAACTGCATGGGAAAAGTCAAGCCATTCAATTTTACTGTTTCTCTACTTTTTGCAAATGTTCTTGTCGAATATACTTCTGTATTTTCAGTACGAGGGGTTTTATTTTATAGCCTTTAAAATTTTTTGTATCTGCACACACAAATGGTCTTTTCTTTTACAGTTTAAACATAATTTTCCTAAGGTTGGACATCTGTTTTTGTTTCTTTCGTGTTCTTTGTCGCAATATTTGTACTTAATTAGGATTTTAGTTGTGTTGTATGCTTCCACACTATTTTTAGAATTATTAAATTCATTAATTAATTCTAATTGCTGTAAGAATTCTACACTTGCTTCTAAATTCATATCATTCGCTTGTAGCCGTTCTTGGATCATATGTTTGTATGTAACATTATACATGTCTTCAGTTTGATCAATTTGACTTCTATAGACATTTCTCTTTAACCCAGTTTTTAAAAATATCTTGATGCTTCTTTTAATCTGTGTAAATATTGCATGACAGTTTCACTTGGTTTCGTCTATTTTCCAGAAATTTTGTTCTTTCTGCAATAACCAGCTAAATAATAATAATTTTTATAATGTCTGAATTTCCTCATATTTCCCAGAATTTCGGAGTACACTATAATGAATATTTATTTCTGGCTTCACATTCTGTCGAAGCCAAAAATAAATCAATCATTTTATTCAGTAAAGAAACTGAAAGAAAAGAAAGACTGCGGTCTTCCGGGGTCTTTCTTTTCTTTCAGTTTCTTTACTCTAGCCAGTATTGCTAAACATCTAATCCACGTTTCTACGTGCTCCAGTTCATCCAACGACGCCATATTGGTATGAAGTAGAGTAGTCTCTGGAATAGATATTGTCAGATCAACAGATGGAAGATTTGTTGTTTCGTTAAAATATTGTTTCTGTGGTGGCACAAGGCCGAAGGGGAAGTGGAGTAAGACAGGTTTACATTAGTTATCCTAAATCTAGCTAATCCAATTCTCGACCCATTCATCCATTACAATTTATTCATTCAGAACAAGAACTAACCCATGACTATTCAATCCTACATGCAAAATAGATGGACACAAGATGTTCGGGATCGATACGAGCCGTCAACTCGCCGACATAGTCCCAGAACGGGCGCATCTGAGTACAATGATAGAAGGAGTGCGAAGTCGTTTCTTCCAAA
The DNA here is from genome assembly GCA_963932145.1 of Acanthosepion lycidas. Classification (NCBI taxonomy): domain Eukaryota; kingdom Metazoa; phylum Mollusca; class Cephalopoda; order Sepiida; family Sepiidae; genus Acanthosepion; species Acanthosepion lycidas. Next base: position 67,191,612 of record OZ010578.1, read on the forward strand.
CCAAGGTCAAACTGATGGCAGTCGGGCAAATCCACCCAGCCCAACTCTGAAGGCTACGTCATTGAGAGATAGCACGTTCTGAATCAATCGCCAGGTAAGGGAAAGCTCAATGTTCTTGGGTTAATCCATCGCTGACGCCCAAGACCAGAAAGAGCGCAACTCGGTCGCCGACAAGAGGATTCTTCGCGACAACCTCCACTAATTCACGATACTATAGTCTCCAAGGCCATGAAAGGTCACTGAACCTGGGAATGACCATCAAGGTCGCTTGTAACTCTTCGAGGAATCTCGACTGATTCCAGGGCTTACGATAGCACTCAGCCCCAGAAACGTGAGGAGTGATGGTAAGTCTAACACGTCCCTAACTCACCGCTCCAAGATAGAGTCCTCTGCCAACGCACAATGCGTGCCGATGGCTCATCAAGTGCGATATTCCTAGCTCCCCATGACACTGAAGTTGGGCAACGACCTCTCTGTAGACCTGATGCTTACGACCCCCCTTACGGTCCTTGCAGAGAAGGAGTACAGGCAACTGGTAAAGGATAATAGGAAAGACGTAAGTGGCAACCGCCTCGGAGCCAAGTCCGAACCGCCGCTCCGACCTCTGATTGTAATTTCGACCAGCTGGAGCGCGGGCCCTAACCACACTCCAAGAATGCGGACGCGTCTGTCTGTCCAACGAAAGGGCCGCCAAACGTAAAGTAGGGACTACAGCGGGCAACCCTGTCAGACCGACTGTGACAGCGCAAAAGCGAGTGACCGCTTTCCTTCACCTGTACCACAGCACTGGGGGAGGGACACAGGAGGCTAATGCACTTGCAAAAGTTAGGTTTGAATCCGATGGCCTGAAAGACAGCAGACTCGAATGGTGGTCAACCCTATGTAGGTTGCTCTGGATTGTTCATCCCTTCACAACACAAATCTGCTCGGGTCCCAACAATCTTTCGGCAACTGACTGCTAACACTGCGTCAGGATCTTGGCCCAAGTCTTTAAATCTATGTTTAGCAGAGTTATGGGTCTGTAATCAACTAAATCGAGCCCCCCCCACGATTGCCCTTGTTCGACAGTGTGATCACACATCTGGAGATCCTGCCGGGACGGACCCTTGTCGGAACCAGTTGTTAAACACGACAGTCAAGCTCCACACAAAGATGTGCGACAGCCTCAAGTACAATTCGTAGAGCAGACCATCAAGTACCGGAGACTTGCCATTGCCGAACCTCTTCAATGCCAAGTAAACTTCGCCCTCTGTGATCTCATCCCCACATCTAGCCGCTTGAGTCGGTTCAAGCCGGGGGAAGTCAGCCAAAGTCCAGGTTCCTTGGTAAACCGGTTTTTGAAATGCTGTCGAAACGCCTTGCACATGTTATTGTCCGACCTCAGAGTTTGCCCCTCCAGGATATCGATTTCCCAAATGTATTAATCGGAACCTCGACGGATCTCTTCCTTGCGCAATTCTGCACCAAAATTCACAGCTTCGTTTAACCTATGTCTAGCTAGCCTCACACCCATGAGCTTGCCTAGCTAAACCTATCTCTAGGGAATCCTTCCAGCCTCCGCTCGTGACAGAATATCACTGAGAGACTTCACCTTTTTAGCCTTATCTAGGGCGAGTCGTTGACTACATTCGGTGGTGAAAGATCTAATGCTGTCCTTAATCCTCTCCCATCATTTATTCCCAATAACCGCCCACTAATTCCTGCTGCATTAATCTAGTCAGCTGTTGCCGGAAGTCCTCACTGTCTAGTAAAGACAGATTGAACTTCCAGTGTCCAGCCATCCTAGTACCTAACGACCTCCGGGCGCAGACAAGTCTATGGTCCAAATAGCTTAACGTGGACAATCTATCAAATCTAGATCGACCCTTCTCACTAACATTCTATCCAAGTAGCTGGCTACCGAGTAGACGGTCACTTATGAGCCCACGTCCACATCTCCTTCTTTGGGTGATCGACCGGGTAACTATCGACGAGACCAAACTCGCCGATCACATCAACCAAGCTACAATCGCACAATCTCCTGCTACGTTCCCGCCCCCCTGTCTAATTTCGGGTCCAGAACTGCATTCCATTCCATGATTAAGACTAAGCGCGATGAATTCACCAGGAACGGCTCCAACTGACGGAGAAAATGAGACACGCCTGATCATTGGGTCCATAAACTGCAGCAATCCGAAACGAACTACTGCTCACAGCAATTTCGGCCACGATCAACTGTCCCCATTCAACCACCACGCATCGACATGGACAGGATCCACAGTCAAACTTAGGATACGTTTAACCAACAAGGAAACACCTCTGGCCAGCTGGTCCATATATGCTGAATAGACAACAAAGTCGCTAGACAGTACACAAGCATCAACATCGTAAATAAAGTGTGTCTCCTGGGCTGCGGCCACATCTACACCGAAGGACAAGAGATCACGAAGCAGGCAGGAAGCCTTGGCTAGCTTGATAGACATTTTCTAAGCGGGTTCCCTGAAACGCAGACTGGGTGGAAATCTGCAAGAGTCAGGACCCCTACAGATTGTTCTGGGCTACCAGTGCCCAGGTCGAACGTAATCCGTTCGTCGGTTACAATACCGCCGACGTCTGTAGAAAAAGTTAACTTCAGTGTCCTGTATAACGAGGGGTAGATCAAAGCTGGAACTATCCCTGAACAAGTTTTAGTTAATTTTCGAAGTTCTGGAGATTCCACCTGGGCCATCCATTGCTTCGGGAAGGAGTCTTTGGCTGCCGCGAAGAAAGCCCAGGCTTTTGTACCTTCAATTTTTATACAATGCATTATTAAAGTTCCTGGAATCGCCAGTCGATTTAACATCGACAGATGTTAATTTAAACAGGTGTCTCAAGAGGGCCTTCTTCTGGGAGAGGTTACTCTCAAGCAACTGTCTATCCACCAGACAGATGCCCTCCGCCTTAGAGGAAGGGTTCTTTTTCTTTTGGGATGAGATGAGGGAGGGATATATCGGAGCCTTATCTGGAGAAGAAATGAGGCTCCCAGCTTTACCTGCGGTTGTGTCATTTCTGTCTGACAAAGCAAAGGCGAATTGTGTCCCATTCCTGTTCCATTCCTCGTTCCACCCTGCTGTGGCCGGCCTTTTCTTTTTTTACATTTATCTCCTCTTCCTGCTCCTCCTCTCTCTCCCTTTCCAAAGAAGAGGACCGAGGTGGTGGTATCTCGTCCATCTCCATACCATTGTCCGGCAGTTGTAGTGGTGGATACTGTTGCTGCTGATGATGATCTTGCTGTTGGCTCTATTTTTGTTGTCGCTGCTTTTGTTACTGCTGTTGCTTTTGATGTTGTTGCTGCTATTATTGTTGCCGCTGCTTTTGTTGTTGCAGTTTTTGTCGCTGTTTTGGTTTATGCTAGTGCTGTTGTTTTTTATGTTGCTGTCACTTCGATTCCGGCTGCTGATGCTACTGCTGTGGGACATCCGGTTTAGGAGGAGTTGCCACCTTTCGTCGTCTTCTCACGACCTCCTCCAGTCCTCGGGGGCCTTGTCGGAATTTTACTCTTCCACTGTTTCTGCAGTTACTGTGATTGAGCGAGGCTACGGGGCTGTGTTCTTAGCGAGCCACGCCTTAGACAGATGATCCACGGCGCCACAGGGCCAGAGGTGGGGTCAACGACACTCCGCAACGATGATAATCGCCCGGCCCCGACATTTACGGGACATTGTCAGCTGCAGGATTATATCCCCGGTGGCAATGACCATGTTACTCCTTATTGACGCAACCTCATCCATATATCCGTAGGTCCTCCTCTACAACATTGGGGACCCCATGTAATGTGACCTCGGAATGGTCAGGAGTTCATTCTGAAATATATTTCTGATACTTTTCACGTACCGTTCCGTAATATTCAGGTTCCTGTCTGCCGCCCATGTGGACTTGCTGGTGCTTCACATAAAAACAAATAGTTCACAAGACAATCACATGTGCTAAAGAAACTAGACGATACAAAAATTATGCAAAATAAAACCAAATCAAAACGTAAAAATAAAACTTTCAAATAAAGTTTTCCTTAAGGAAGAAAACCAAACAAAATAACAGAGAAATAAAATAAAGTACAAATTAAAAACAAATACAAAAGAAGAATTAAACTAAAGGATAACAAATGGGTTTACAGAAAAGAAAAAGAAAGAAAAGGAACATTAAAAATTCAGCAAAGTTAACATAAAAAAGCAAGAATAAGAAACATTTACACTGAAAGTGCACACTCTTTCACTACAATAGTCCACGCCTGTCCGAGCCAAACTCAAGTCATTTACAGACTGGGTTGTTCTTTTATAGCAGTACATCATTTACATATAATACTATACTTACATCTGATTAGTTATTAGTTAGATGACTATTTAGCAATTATAAGCGCAGAAAAATAAACTTTCCAGTATCATGAAAGTATGAAATCATTTTATCGACCGCATGATTTCCAATTTTTCCAGTCCGCTTGTTAACGGATCTTATCCAAAATCAGAATCTAGATGCGGAGTTTCGATTCCATACTATGAATGTGCGTATCAGGTGTCCACTGTTCTTCCTTTTGCAACACAAATCAATTCGGATTTGAGCAATCTATGAATAACGAGTTGCAGTCTACTTGCCAGGAGTCTGTTTGACTCTTTGTATAACAGATATAACTATTATAGTTATCCTGTTATACAGAGTTATCAAGACGAAAAAACGTGCAGTTTCGCCCCCACTCCGATTTGTTTTCTTCTGAACACTGTTATCTGTAAGTTGTCTTTTGGATCACATCGCTTTGGAATACTCTAACCTGGAGAAGTAGATTTATGCTCACACATGACAAAATCTTTGCTAAACAGCTACAAGCAATGATCTAAAAATTATTCATTGAAATAAAGCTATCCAAGCCCTAGCACAGTTTATTTGCTCATTTATGTTAACAACTAAGAGGCATTTTCTTGAAGTAGTCGAATTCAGTTCTTATCATTAGGAATGCTCCTATCACTCAGTCACTATACTATCAGCCACTAGTCCTGAGTTCATGTGAATTTTATTTGAAGTGAGTCTTTAGCTGGAGAGGACAAAGAAAAAATTTATCTTCTCACTCAAGATAAAACAACACTTAATTTCTGAAATACATTATATATTTTCGCCTCAATTAATTACATTCTGTTTTAATTAAAACTGCTTTCCGTAAGTTGAAATTGTCTAACATTTTCACCCCGGCCCCTCAACCTCCAGCGTCTTACTCTCGGAGTTTAGGTGTCTACTCGGTCTTAACCGAACTTAAGGGAGTGGCCATAGGTCTCCTGAGCAACCATAGATTATTCGACCGGTCCGCTGGTTTAATCCTGCTTCCTGGCCATGTTGGGATTTGTTTGATCCAGAAAGCAGAAGTGATGTCCGCCCATTCACGGTCGACTGAAGATGTAGACACGGCTGGGGAGTCTGTGCTAAAAAAAATTAGAATGCACCAAAAAAAAAAAAAAAAAAAAAAATTATTATCTGCAGAAAGCCGGATAAACATCGATTCAATGGTTGAATTGGTAATGTCTTTTATATAGCAGAAAAGAATAGTAGAGAAGAGAAACGGGTTACAGAAAAGAAAAGTAAAAAAAAACAAAAAAAAAAAAACAAACCTCATACACTGGATTCTTGACGGGGATTGAGAGTGTAAGTGATTATCTTGTTGCTAAATCGTCTGAGAACGATATATGACTCTTGCGATGGAGTGATAAAGATTTCGGTATGGAACTTAAAGTTATAGTGGCATTCCTCCTCCCAACGCTCGCCCAGGCCAATTATCTCTTCTCTCATCAAGAATTTTCCCCTGTCTGTCTTTTTCAGCATTACTCGTTTATATAGATAAACCCGGCAGGTTATAAATGACCCTCGGCCCTACTACTTTGCACGCGATTATCACGGGGTTATGGCTGCTTCAACCAAAATCATGTGAATTTCAAAGTTCCTTCTAGCTTACTCAGCTCTATTTCAACTTTTAATCGATAAAAATTATTTCAACCATTTCCATTGTCTACTGATGACCTAGATTCAATGGGTACAACTTCTGCCCTAGATCAGATTTCCCCATCAATAAACAAAATGCTCTGATTTAATTTCGCTATTCAAAACTCCAATTTCACGAAAAAAAAAAAATACGTGTATGTGTGTGTGTGCTTCCGAGACTCTCTCTCTCTGTCACATTTCTCTCCTACCCATCTGTCATTTACTAGTAAATGACACACGAGCTTTCATATCAACAAAATATGAGAAAACCCAGTCCAACATGCTTCTTACACACGTCTCTTCCAGCATGCAAAGGTAGAGTCCTCAGTTCTTTGGGCTCATTATGCTCATTTACATTTTCCTTGTCCTTATGATACATATGTACATGCAACTTCCGGTTAAAGTTCACTGTTTTGGTGATCTCGTGCAATAGAACCTTTTCACATAGTTCACTAGTTGGAGGGTTCTTTCCTTTTTTTTTTTTTTTTTTTTTGAGTTCGCAGCACCCCTTACCAATTATTTCAGTCTCATTACTAAAAATAAAAAAAATCGATTTATTTCGTAAATCTGTCCTGATTTTATCTCTTCTTCACAACAGGCTTTGTAGAATCTTTTGTTGGTTCAGGTCCTTCCACGACATCGTGGACACTTCTTCAATATCAGTTAGGGGTCCCAATGCATCCGGGTCGGACCTACCTTGGTAAAGTGCACTAACTGGAATCCCTCCTTCACTCGTGCACTCCCATGCCAGTTTATTCTGGCCGGTCAACAACACCGCACGCCTCTTCAACCACCACCAAACCAGCAAGGCCACGACTATCATTAGTATAATTCCCACAACGGTCGGTCAGGTTATTATAGCAACCAAATTATCTCTGCAGCCCGAATTCTAACTATCTAACTCCGACTTCAGCCCTCCAAGATCAATCATATCGATTGGCTTTAACAACGCCGGCATCTTTTCTAGCGACATCTTAGGAATCTCTCTTACAATGGGCTCCCACAATTCCGTCCATCAACTGGTATTCGTTCCTACCAGCTCTAACAAAGCCTCATTCTCTTCAAACTTCTCTTCTTCCTGGTAGTAGTGGGTAAAGAGATAGATGAACCATGAGCTCCACAACCAATGGGTAGCTCTACAAAAAACAAAGGGGGTATAACTCTTATCGTAGTGGTGGGCTTCCCTTCACACACCTTAGATAATTCGATCTCTTCTTCGCTCATATTCCGTCAGAGACACTGGTTGCTTTAGATAACATTACACTAGCCAACACCTCTACCTGACAATGATCTCTAATTCCCTTCTTATTTTTTAAAAATATATCTAGTACACACAGATTATGACTACCTGTCATGTAAATTGGACTTACAGACCCACAGGTACCTAAGGCATCATTCTTGCATTTTTCTGCTTCTCACTTTGTTAATAGCATAAACTCTGTCCTGGTTATGTTTAGGGCAACAAATTCCGTCTCTACCTTGTACCTAGCCACCGCTCCCATCTTCGGCCTTAGTTTTGGATAGGGAAGGGGAAAATTCATCACCTGATAAATTTCACAGGTACTATCTCTGTCCAGTAATGGAACCGACACTAGCACTAGCAATTTATCATCTTCCAACAACACCCCAAGGCCCTATAGTACGTCCATAACTGCTGGGTGGGGTCTACAGGTAATCTAAGATGATGGGGTAGTTTGGCTTGTATCTCCAGTAGTACTTCCCTTAATCGTTCTGGGGCTATTATATTCGGAGACAGGTGTCCCAGCGAGAACATGTCTAATTGTGCTCTCACATGTTCTAACAACACCGTTAAAAAGTGACTTGTTTGATGCACCTTACTCATTATAGCTAATAATTGAAAATACCTTTGCAAAAACCCCTCTATTTTCTGTAATTCGGTTGTTACAGACGTGGTTACATTTAACACTTCTTTTCTAAAAACCTGTAGGTGAGAAATCAGCCAATTGATACTCCCTCTATTTTTAGCCAATTCCCGCCTGGTAACATTGAGTATAGATACGCTCTCTCTAACCGACTGAGCCATTGCTTGTTGTCTCTGTTCTACCACCTTTAATTTCCTCTTAATTACTCTCACTTCGCCTTCGGAGACTGTACCAAACAACACGCTTAATGTCTTTCCCATTATAGGTAATACTGCCTTCTTTTGCCTGGTCAGTAACAACTTTATTCCTTTCAAATAGTAACTCATATCCTTCCATTGTCTCTCAAATATTAGGGATTCCTGAGCTAAGGGGTATAATATACGGTGGTATTCCGGAGTTTGTAATTATTCTCTGGCAACTTGTGTCCTGGCTGTATCTAGTTTTTCCACTTCGGTCTTCAACTGACCCAGTAACTTCTCATACGGCTGCAGGTCTATCATCAAAGTTATCAACCACTTTGATCTAGTTATAATCCCTTCGCTAGTCTTAAATACAGTATTCTCACTGTGTTCCCAGGTATTAGCTACCACAACTAGCATCATCAGTACCTCTCGTCCATGTCTGCAAGGAGATGGAGAGAATAATTCGTCTTACTCAATCATTCTCTTATTGTTTTTATCGGCTGGTTACATTTTAGAGCGATACCTCAAGCACCGACCCATACCACCACCAACACGGTCCATGCATGGGGCCCGTCCATACAGTTCACCAGTACCGATGATAAATGCACAGTTAGTCCCAGACCGTCACTCATTCACCACAGCCACTGTACTGGTTTCACTTAATCCTTGGGCTCGGGCTGTACCACTCCCCTCATTCTCCGTTTTAGTGGTAATTCCTCATTAACACTAGGTGCTTTTCCAGCCCGCAATTTACTCTGCAATTGAGCTAACGGAATTTCATTCTCTTTTTCCCATTCACTCAGTTCTTCTTCTTCCCTAAGGTTCCTCAGAATATCCCGCTGGGGTCCAGTTTACCTCCCTCAGCCTTTGAAGGGTAGTTGGGTTAATTTCAATCTCCTCACTCCCTTCACTTTCAGTCTCTAACCCTTCAGGTTCTACCAACGTAGTTTTCCTCAGCCTTTTCTGTTAAGTTTTTGTTTTGGCTCCTTTCCATTCTCCTATTTCAGCTAGCTTTATATCATTCGCATGCACACTCTTTACCTGTCCGGTCAATTGGTCCCAGAACACAAATGACACCGGTCCCGTCTATAGTATGGTCTCCATCTCTGGTTCAATTTACCTTCTCTCATGTGTATTTTATAATACACTGGATCACCTATCTGGAAGCAAACTTCTTTATTTTTATTTACCCATCATTTTGTCTTTTCTGGGCTCTTTGAATCCTCCTCCATACCTGCGTAAAAATTTTATGCTGTTGTTCTAAAACCATTTGGTGATGATCCTCTGCTAAATACTTCCTTCTAGGTTGTAACAGGTTGTCTACAGGTAAGACTACATTCCTGCCATATATCAAGTAATAAGGGGAAAATTCTGTCGTCTCCTTCTTTGAGAATCTCACAGCAGCTAACGCTTGGGTCACGAATAAATCCCAATTTTCCCTATTATCCTCTGTTAGTTTAGCTAACACATCAGCGAGGGTCTTATAAAATCTTTCTACCTTAGCGTTACTTTGGGGGTGATATGGAGAGGTGGTTATGTGCTGTATGTTTAATTCTCCCAACATCTCTCTCATAATCTGATTCACATTCTCCGATTCATTATCGGTAACCAACAGTTCGGGGGCCCCATACCTAGGGAATATTTCGTTCAGTATTATATCTGACACCGTTCGTGCCTTCTTACCCGGTATAGAAAATGCCTCAGGCCAATTCGTCAGCTAGTCCACAAAACTCACTATGTAAAGATTATCTCTATGTGTTTCTCCATAGGGCCCAGAAATATCCATGCTTACTTTCTGAAATGAATAATTCGGAACATCCGTTTCTAATACTGAGGCAACCATATTCCTTCGACTCTGTACTTGACATGTTACGCATTTTTTTTTACATGGTTCACAATATCATTAAGCAATTTAGGCCAGTAGTAATTTCTCATTATTAATCCATACGTCTTATCAATTCTCAGGTGTCCTAACCTCCTATAGCATTGGTCTAGAATTTCAGCTCGCAACTTCTCAGGTATCACCATTTTTAAACTTACTTCCTCACCTCTTCCTGAAAGGTAATACAACATTCCATTGTGCACTATATATTTGGAGGTAAGCCCTGCCTCTACCCTGGACCTGATAATTGCTATCTCGTTATCCTCTTGCCTAATAATATCTCTCCAGTGGGGATCGGAAACAATCTCCGTTTCACATTAATTTGGAATGCTTTATCATCCACACCCGGCTCCAACCTGACAGATTCAGTCTCTAATTGCCTCGGAATCCTTGATAACAGGTCAGCACAGCTATTATTCTTCCCTGCCAAATATTCTATTCTGCAATTATACCCACTTAACTTCAATGCGCACTGTTGTATCTTCTTATTCGTCCGCTCCGCCTCTAACAAATATTTGAGGGGTTTGTGGCCTGTTTTAATAGTAAATACAGCCCCACTCAAATAATAATCTAATTTCTGCAATGCATAAAGAATGGCGAACGCCTCTTTTTCTATTACTGGCCACCTTTGCTGAGTTTCGAAGAGCCGATGAAACAGAAAATAGATCGGCACTTCCTCAGGCAGACCCGGTACTGGTCCATCTTTATCGGGACATGGTTGTGTAAGAACCGCTCCGATGCACTTATCGCTAGCATCGGTGTACAGCACCATGAGCTTACTCAGGTCTGGGTAGGCCAACAAGGGTACAGCTGTCAGCTGGTCCTTTAGAACATCGAATGCATGCTGACAATCCTTGGTCCACTTAAACCTAGCATGCTTCTTAGAGCTATTAGAGGGCCTGCTAGCCGATTAAATGCTGGTATGAACCTCTGATATTATCCGATGGCTCCAATAAATCCCCTAATCTCTCTTACAGTCTTCGGCATGGGCATGATTTCTTATAACTTCTACTTTGTCTAACTCCGTTTTTATTACTTCTTTGTTTATGATAAACCCTAAATATGTTGTCTCTTCTTTCATAAACTGACACTTCGATAATTTTAACTTTAATCCATGTTCTCTTAACCTATCGAACACCTTCTGCAGATGTTCAAAATGCTTCTCAGGTGATTTTGAAAACATGATGTCATCTAGATACGCCATGAAAAATGCCTCAGTGCCATTCAATACGATGGACGTTAACTGACTAAATACACCCGGGGCGTTTGCCAGCCCAAACGGCATAACTCTAAAATTGAAGAGACCCATGTGGCAGGAAAAAGCGATCTTTTCCTGATCATTTTTGCTAAATGCTACTTGCCAATATCCCGACCTCAAATCCAAGGCGGAAAAACATTTAGACTCTCTTAAAAGATCTAGAATATCATCAATCAAGGGGAGGGGCATTGCCAGCGGTTTCGTAATCGCATTTAATTGACGAAAATCCACACAAAACCTATGCTCTCCATCCTTCTTTTCAACAATCACTATTGGAAAACTCCAGGGAGATTTGAATCTTTCGATTATCCCCGATTCCATAATTTCATTCACTGCGTCCTCTACTAATTTTCTTTTGTAGATTGGGGTCCTATACGGTCTTAACTTAATAGGTGGGTGATTACCCGTGTCTATCTTCATTTCAACTGTCTCCGTTTGTCCCAGTTCCTTATCCGTAATGGCTATTACCTCCCGATTACTGCTCAGCAACCCCCTCAATTTCCCCCTATAACGCTCAGGAGCTGTTATATATTCATCCCTTATTTCATCGCTACCTGTCTTATTCTCACTCCATACGTTCACCTGTTTGACTTCTCTCACTGGGCACGCCTGTGCCAGCTGCTCACCCTGCTTTATTTTAATAGTTTTATTGGCAGTATTGGTTAACAGTAAAGGAACGGTCCCCGACCTCTTCACCAATGAATCACACATGGTTATTTCCCCTTCACTATTATCATACCTGTCAATAGGGACAACTTGGTACAGGTCACTGTTCAGCACTCCTTATGTTATAATCTTGCCCTTCCCAGATACAGTAGTCCTAGAGGGAAGCTTTATATCCGTCTGGGCAACCACTGGCAATTGTTCATAATTATCCTCTTCCAACAGTATCTCTACTCCGTCCAATATTAGGGTGGCGGGGTCAGAACGGATCTGTGCCTTATTCTGCCTAAGCCAGTCACTCCCCAAAATTAGCTCATCACACAAGTCAGGTACCACATAAACCTTAAGTTTACCTCTGGTTCTTACCAACTGGAAAGGTAGCCACGTCATACCCTCTATCCTCATCCTGCTACTATCAGCCTGACTTATTAGTAGATTACGGGACCAAGCTTCGTTTTCAGTCCCAACTGTCTAAAAACCTTGGAGGTAACCAGTGAGACGGAAGCTCCAGTATCGACAAGGGCCTTCACCTTCTTGTCTCCCAGCAACACATTACAGGTGAAGTCGGCCCTTCCTTCAGCAAACAGTAAACCTATGTCTTTCCCCTTCCCGTATGTTCTCTCCCCTCCTCTCGCTTTCTCGACAAGCGAGACGTGGGAGTCGGTGACAGGAGTTCACCTTTTTCTGGGGGCTTCAATTTCTGCCTAGGAGCCCTCCTGGGTGGGGTAAAGCACGGATGACCCTCTTTTCTCGGACTAGCAACCCATTTCTCCCCTCCATTCGAGTTAGGTTTGTTTCGTTCGGTGTGGTCCATCTTTCTCCTTCGAGGACAGGTTCATCTCAGGTGACCCGCTCCTCCACAGCGCCAACACTTTCGCTCCTTACAACTGGCCGAAAAGTGCCCGACCACACCACATATCCAGCATCTCAGAGGTCTTACTTGCACTGGGGCCACCCATCGGCGATTCCCGGACGCTTATCCCTCTCGGTATGAGACACCAGCGTATTAACTCGCTTTATCCCCAGTTTACGGTCTCCCTCTGCCGTACACCACCAAGCCTTGTGACTGAACTCGCCACAGGTCGTGCAGTATGGCCCCAAAGACCTTGGGTTGCCTCCATAGTTTGTCGGACAGTCGCGGGCCCGATGCCAACCATACTTGCAAGTCCAGCACACCAGCCCATATCGATCCGGTGTGAGCTTGTGAAACCCATAATACAGATCCCAAGCTCTCCTATTGGGAATTGCCTCAGCCTTCCAGTCCTCTTCCACCTCTTCTTTCGGGTCCCGTATCTGGATCCGCTCTCGCTCCTTCTTTTTCATCATTACCTTGGTCCCCCGGGGTTCCTACCTACACCCCTCTTATTTTATCCCAGAGTCGCTCGCTGGCCCCAGCCGCCTCTATGGCTGCGGCCAGGCTGACATGTCCCCCCTTCAGAACATCGCCCCTCAGCTCCCTGTCACTCAGCGCGTTCACATACACATCAGCCAACAAGGCCTGAATAGGACCACAGTCCCGAGTCGCCAACTCCGGAAAAGCTAACGCCGTTAGCCCCGAGATTCTTTCCTCCAATTCTTCATTAGTCTCTCCTTCCTGTTGCTGCAGCCAGAATAATTTCCTGACTGCCTCAGTGGCCGTACGCTCACTTGCGTATTGCCGCACCAGAGCGGATTTAAGCTCGGTCCACGTCAGGGTCGGGTTTTCTCTGTACCACCCCCTTATGAACTTGGACACCTACCTCGCTGCGGTGTCGTAAGCTAGGAGAACCATTTCTTGGTCAGAGAGGCCATAGATCACTTGCTTCTTCTGATTGGACAGAATCCATTCGTGCAGGTCTGCAAGGTTTCCTTTGTAAGTAGGTAGCTTCATGCTACCTATCAGCCTCCTGAAACCCATTGATATTTCGGGGACTTCCACGTCCCCAAGGTCATCTGTGGTGTCTGATCCTGCTACACTTATCCTAGCATCTTGTCAACTACCACGTTCAACGACAGAACGAAGGGAAAATACTTAACATGTTACAACGTCGACAAAAACAAGATCAACAATATTACTGGCAGATCTAAGTGCAATGAGCGAAAAAAGGAAACCAAAAAGTGACTTACCTGAGATCCGCCGCTCCGTGTTTTGTTTCTTTTTCCTCCTCCTTTTGCTTCCTTCTCTTTTCCTCCTTATGTCTCTTTTAGACCAATATAATCCGAAGACTAGAGTCCTTTCTGGTCTTACTTGGTCCTGACTGGACAAAACAAATGCAACCTTCTCTTCTCTTTCAGACGGCCGTGGTAATTCTCATGGGTCTATCCTGGTCACAGGCACCAGTCTAATACTTTCGCCCCAGCCCCTCAACCTCCGGCGTCTTACTCTCTGGGTTGAGGTATCTACTCGGTCCTAACCGAACTTAAGGGAGTGGTCGTAGGTCCCCTGAGCATCCATAGATTATTCGACCGGTCCGCTGGTTTAATCCTGCTTCCTGACCATGTTGGGATTTGTTTGATCCAGAAAGCAGAAGTGATGTCCGTCCATTCACGGTCGACTGGAGATGCAGACACGGCTGGAGAGTCTGTGCTAAAAAAAATTAGAATGCAACAAAAAAAAAAAAAAAAAAATTAATATCTGCAGAAAGCCGGATAAACATCGATTCAATGGTTGAATTGGTAATGTCTTTTATATAGCAGAAAAGAATAGTAGAGAAGAGAAACGGGTTATAGAAAAGAAAAGTAAAAAAAAAAGAGCAAAAAACTCATATACAATGGATTCTAGACAGGGAGAGAGAGTGTAGGTGATTATCTTGTTAAATCTTTTGAGAACGATAAATGACTCTTGTGATGGAGGGATAAAGATTTCTGTATGGGACTTAAAGTTATAGTTATTTCCTTTCCTCACAAAATTAATGCTGATACAATGTGCTATATTTAAAAAAAATAATAGCGATAAAATAAAAATAAAAACAAAAACTATAGATGAAAGAGATCGGCTAGGTTACGCATCTAGATACACCATATGTCAAAAAATTTTAAAATTTAAATCTAAATCTAAAGAGTCTTTAGCAACCGTTTTCGATGTAAAATTATAACCGGTGTCTTTTTTTTAAATTTTTTCTCTTCCGTATAAAAGATGGTCGAGTGGGTAGAACATTCGCTTTCCAACTATGAGACTCGGGTTCGAATCTCACCATGGTCGATGTGTAAGGGAGGTGACTTCTTGATGTTATCGGCCTGTAAAGTTGATCCCAGCGAGCGACACCTTTGGAAAAGAGCCTGTGAGTGAAAATGGGTAGACGAAACAATTTGGGAGCCGTCGATGGTTGAACGTACTGACCTTGTTCAAATTGGTGATCACGCCGGATAACGCCCTCTCTCCAAGAAACTGTAACTAAGATTCGCTCAGAAAAGTTGGGCTCTGTGGGTGCTGAATAAACACAAATGTACCTGAGCATGCATTTTCAGTAGGGATTGGCGAGTCGTTCTATCCAATTTTCATTTTCAATTCCAATTTTCCTTGTTCAAATCTATTTTCCTTTATGTTATGTCCGGTAAGACTTGTTATGGTCCACGGTGATAGTCCAAGGTAGAACCAATAAAGAACACGCACACAGGTATGGAATAACACAGATATATTACAACAGAAATATATACAGAGAAGTAGAAGTGTTAGTATGAACAATCAGGTTTAGTAGAGAGAACAATGTAGTCTCGACCAGTATTACTATTCCAATGTCTTGCAGTAATTATCTGAACGCGACTCTGTTTCGGACTGCCTCTGACTCGACTCTTGACTCGACTTGAACTACTGACTCCTTGCCTACTCCTGAGGTGCAGTATTTATTACGTATGGAATAGTCCATTATTATTATTATGGGTAAGATCCCATAACACCCCACTTTCGAAGCTTTTGCGTAGCAGGGTTTTTTTAATATTTTTTTTTCTTTGGATCTATTTCCAATGGTCCAGTGAAATTTCTTTTTCTTGACGATTTTCTTGGTTTTCATTTTTTGTGGTCCTTTTATATCGAATGTGTTGAAAATCTTGTCCAATACCTCTTCTTGAGGTGGACCTTTAGCATCCTGTAACGGTCTCTTCCTTATTTGGCTTATGTGTCTTCTGTGTGAGAACTTTTTTCTTGTACTATGTACATCATATTACCAATTCTTTTCTCAATTATGCCTTGCTCTCAGTAAGAGGTATTATTTTTATATGCCTTAAAAAAAACTTTTTCTCCTGGGAGGAATTTTCTTTTTGGTGCTTAGGACTGTGTTACTTGTTTTGTTTTACTTGGTAGTAATTTATCGAAAGCTGATCTGATTTTCCTAGCAAACATGACTTCTGCTGGTGTTAATGTTGATGGTGTAGCATTATTTGGCGTTATTCTATATACCTGTAGGAATTGCTGTAATGCTTTCTCCGTAGGCACACCGTACGCTTTTGAGAGTATCCACGAATCTCTCCGCTTGTCCATTTGATCTTGGGTGGTAAGGCGGGGATTTTATATGTTTTACTTCACCAAACCGAGCGAATAGCTCGTGGAGGAAATGTATGGTTGTTTCTGTAGTAGGATTTTTGCAACGAAACACCTCCGGCCATTTACTGTAGCTATCAACTATGATTAAATAGTAGAACCCGTCAATTGGTCCTGCATAATCTGCGTGTATTCTTGACCATGGACGATCTGTCTCTGGTCATGGCTTATGTATGATTGGCGGTGCTTTGGCTGCTAAATTACCACCCTTGCACATTTCCACCATCTGAGTAATATCCTGGTCCATATTCTTCCAATATACATAGCTTCGCATTAGCGACTTCATTCTATTTTTACCCGGGTGTCCCTTGTGGAAATCCTTTAGGATCCGCTTTTGTAATGTTTTGGGAATTACAACCCTTTCGTTGTAAAGTAGCACATTATCGCATAAAGAAAAGATGTCCGAAATTGGCTCATTTTTTTCTGCTATTTTTGCTTTTGTTTCATTAATAAATTCGTCATTTTTGGCTTCATTTTTTATGTCTTGCAATGTGACTGGGAGGTTTCTGACTGTACAACATAGTACTGTCCTTATGTCTTCTTCATTTCTTAGGGCTGCGATTACCGTATCTTCCAATGGCTCTGCCGATTCTTTTCGTTGGTAAATATTCCAATCTGAAATTGTAGTTCAGAAGAATCGTTCCCCATCTAAGTAGCCTATTTGTAGTGTAAACCGGTAGACCTTTTTTTGAACCAAAATTTTTTATTAACGGTTTGTGATCCGTCTGCAGAGTAAAATGTCTACCATAGACGTACCTATGGAATCTTGTTACTGCGAAGATGATTGCTAGAGCTTCCTTCTCTATTTGTGAATAATTTTTCTCCGCTGGTAGTAGGTTTCGAGAAGCATGTGCGATAGGTTTTATTGTCCCATCTGGCATTTTATGTAATATACACGCTCCGACTCCGTAGGCGCTCGCGTCACTTGCTACAATAATTTCTAGTTTAGGATCATAGTGTGCCAAAAATAAATCCGATGTTAATGTCTTGATTATTTTTCAAATGTTTCCTGGTATTGATCTGTCCACTGCCAAACTTTTTCTTTCTTTAGTAGTTCGTTCAGTGGTGCGCGAAGTTTATGCATTTGAGGTATGAATTCCTGGTAGTAATTCACTAATCCAAGAAAACTTTGTAGTTCTGTTATATTCTTAGGAACTGGCATTTTTTTTATTGCTGTAGACCTTTCTGGTCGTCTACCTTCTTGATCTATGATATGGCCAAGGTATTTAATTTCCTTCATGAATAAATCACACTTATTTTCTTTTACTTTGAATCCCTAGCTTTGAATTCTCTTAAAAACTTCTTGTACATGCTGCCAGTGTTGTTCAACGCTTTCGCTATTGTGTAGTCTAGTCCGGCAAGCATCGTATCCATTGTCTGTTGGAATATAGCCGGCGCGACCTTAATTCCAAATGGTAGTCTTTGGTATCTGTACAGTCCCTTGTGTGTATTTATGCATAGAAGTTTTGAACTTTCTTCATCGACTGGAATTTGCAGGTACGCCTCACTTAAATCAATTTTTGAAAAAAGTTTTCCACTATTTAATTTAGTGAATACTTCTTCTGGACTGGGTAGAGGATAGTGGTAGTCCTTTATTGCTGCGTTCAAACCTGTAGAAAAATCAGCACAAACTCGCATTTCTCCTGATTTCTTTTTTACGTAGACCGTCGGTGCGGCCCATTTGCTGTATTCTGCTTTTTTCAGTATGCCCGTATTTTCGAATCTAGTTAATTCTTGGTCAGTTTTTCTATTGACGCAAACGGTACGCTCCTTTTTTTTCTTGAAAACAGGTTGAACGTTTTCCTTTATTTCGATATTAGCTGCCATTTTCTTACATCTTCCGAGACCTGCTGAAAATACTTCGGGGAAACTCGTTTTTAGTTTTCCTTTTAATTTGTCTGCCTCGGTTAATAAGCTTTTTACATTTTGGCAGTACGTACTAATAGGTAAATCCCACAATTCGAATTTTTGCATCCAGTCTGTTCCGAATAGGTTTTCGGTATTTCTTAAGACGTACATTTTTAGTTTTTTCGTCATTCCATTAAATGTTACGTTTGTAATTACTTCACCCTCGAATTTTATCTTTCTCCCCGTAACTGATCTAGCAATTTTATCCGTTTTTAACATGACAGGTTTGTTCAGTTTTCTTCATGTTTGTAGGTTTATGATAGTTAAGTCTGAGCCAGAATCCAGCTGTAACCTAACTTTTCTGTTTTGCATTTCAACTTGTACATATTTTCTTATATTAGTCTCATCTGCTTGATCAGCCCTCGTAATTCTTATTCTGCTTTTGCTTTCTTTTCTATACCAACAATGAGAACTTTTGTGGACAATTTTTTTACATGATAGACAAGTTTTAAAACGATATGTACAGTCTTTAGCCCAATACCAAGACCCACAACGATAGCATGGACTGGGTGGTAGTTTTTTTTATATTGATTATAATTAGAAAATTTTATTTTACCTGTTCTTGAGGCGGGAAAATCGGTTCGGTTTGTTTGTGAGGAGGGAAAATTTGTCTGCATTTGTACTTAGCGTATGTATGCTATGCCAGCTTGTTCTATGTCTTTTGAGTCTTTCTTCACATTGATGCATCTCTGGCAGTCTTCGGCTAGTTTTTGAAGTGTCAGATCTTGTTCACTCTCCAATTTAGTAAGTATTCTGCTTCTCATTTCCGCGTCTTTGATTGAAACCAGGCCTTGGACGTAAATTAAGCATTTGAAATTGTCCGCGCTGATTTCCGATAATTTGAAGTCGACACAATATTTGTTAACAATGGATGCGAAAGTTATGTAATCTTCGCTGTCCTTTTTTGTAAGGTTCAAGCATTTCCATCTTTTATGGAATAGTGAAGTATTATGGTTGAAAAGTTCCGTTAGCAGTTTTATGGATTCTTTGAACGTCAACTCGCTTGTTTTTTCTGGGAAGGATATAATCTACGAATTTGGTACTCGCCTGTGCCTAATTTTCTTAGTAATAGGCGTACTTTACGTGCGTCTGAACAATCTTTGCAGTCAAAATCATATAGATCTTCGTACCTTCGGAAGTAATTTGCAAAAGTTTTATCTTGAAATCTTCGATATTATCCAAATAGTGTCTTGTGAGAGAACTGTTTCGGTCTCGGATTTTTGCTCCTTATTTATAATTGCACGTAACAATAATTCTTGCAATTCCAGATGTTTCTGTTCGTACATTTGTTGATGTTCAAATTGGATTTTGATAAGTTCCATCATGGTTGACAAAATCTTCCATGTGAACGTATTTTTTTTTTTTTTGGTGTAACCCGATATTCTGTGGCCTGTGCACGCAACAAAAAAGAAAACGTTCCTTTGTTGTCAGTGAAAATTTGATATATAAAAAAAGAAATGTTTCCTTTTTTTTTTTTTAGAATTAGTTTCTTATTACCCTTTTAGGGTTTCCTCGTCGCCACTTGTTATGCGCGACGGATAGCAAAAAAAAAAAAAAAAAAAAAAAAGGTATGTCATCCGCGTAGAGAGTTGGTTTCCTCGTTGCCACTTGTTATGGTCCGATTCCTTGTACCATGGTGATAGTCCAAGGTAGAACCAATACAGAAGAACTCGAACACAGTTATGGAATAACACAGATATATTACAACAGGAATATATACAGAGAAGTAGAAGTGTTAGTAAGAACAATCAGATTTAGTAGGTAGAATGTAGTGTCGACCAGTATAACTATTCCAATATCTTGCAGTAATAGTTTGAACGCGACTCTGTTTCGGACGGACTCTGACTCGACACTTGACGCGACTTGAACTAGTGACTACTTCTGAGGTGCAGTATTTATTACGTACGGAATAGTACATTATTATTATTATGGGTAAGATCCCATAACAATTTAGAATTCAAGCTTTACTTTCCGATACCAATTTCTTTGTATAATTCAAGTTTTCCATTTCAATACCAAATATTCCCTGTTCAAATCCAGTTTTCCTTGTTCAATTCCAATTTTCGTTGTTCAATTCCAGTTTTTTTCAATTTCAATGTTCCTTCTTCAATTCCAATTTTCCTCTTCAATTCCAATTTTCATGGTTTATTTTGAGTTTTCCGTTACAATTCAAATTGTCCTTGATCAAATCCAGTTTTACTTTTCAATACCAATTTTCCTTGTTCAATTCCAATTTGCCATTTCAATTCCAACTTTCCTTGTACAATTCCAGTTTTTTTTTCAATTCCAATTTTCCTTGTTTAATTTCAATTTTCCTTTACAATTCCAGCTTTCTTTTCAATTCCAATTTTCCTGGTTTAAATCCAGTTTGCCTTGATCAATTCCAATTTTCCTTGTTCAAATCAAGTTTTCCTTTTCAATTCTAATTTTCCTTTTCAATTCCAATTTTCCTTTTCAATTCCAATTTTCCTTTAAAATTCCAGCTTTGTTTCAGTTCCAATTATCCTTGTTCAAATCCAGTTTTCCTTATCAAATTCCAATTTTCCTTGTTCAATTCCAAATATTTCGTTCAATTCCAGGTTTCTTTTTCAATTACAATTTTCCTCTTCAATTCTAATTTTCCTTGTTCAATTCCAATTTTCCTTGAACAATTTCAGTTTTCCTTGTTCAATTCAAGTTTTTCCTTTCAATTCCAATTTTCCATCTTCAATTCAAATTTTCCTATTCAATTCCAAGTTTCCTTGTTCAATTCCAGGTTTCTTTTTCAATTCCACGTTTCCTTTTCAATTCCAATTTTCCTTTTCAATTCCAATTTTCCTTGCTCAATTCTAAATTTCCTTGTTCAATTCCAATGTTCCTTGTTCAATTCCAATTTTCTTTTTCAATTCCAGTTTTCTTGTTCAATTCCAATTTTCCTTGTTCAATTCCAAATTTCCCTGTTCAAATCCAATTTTCCTATTCAATTCCAGTTTTCCTTTTCAATTATATTTTTCCTTGTATAATTCCAGTTTTCCTTTTCAATTACATTGTTTTCTGTTCAGTTACAATTTTCCCTGTTCAATTCCAGTTTTCCATTTCAATTCCAGTTTCCTTGTTCACTTCTAGTTCCCCTGTTCAATTCCAGTTTTCTTTTCACTTAATATTTCCTTTACAATTCTACTTTTTCTTTTCAATTCCAGTTTTCCTTTTCAGTTCCAATTTTCCTGGATCAATTCCAGTTTTCATTTCAATTCCAATTTTCCTTGTACAATTCCAATTTTCCTTGTTCAATTACAATTGTCCTCTTATTAATCTGTTTCCCTTTTCTATTCCAGTTTTCCTCGTTCAATTCCAGTTTTCTTTTTCAATTTTAATTTTCTATGTTCAATTCCAATTTTTCTTGTTCAATTGCAGTTTCTTTTTCAATTCCAGTTTTCTTTTTCAATTCCAATTTTCCTTGATCAATTCCAGTTTTCCTTGATCAATTCCAGTTTTCTTTTTCTATTCCGATTTTCCATGTTCAATTCCAATTTTCCTGGATCAATTCCAATTTTCCTTGTACAATTCCAGTTTTCCTTTTCAATTCATTTTCCTTCTCAATTCCAATTTTCCTTGTCCAATTCCAATTGTCCTCTTATTAATCTGTTTCCCTTTTCTATTCCAGTTTTCCTCGTTCAATTCCAGTTTTCTTTTTCAATTCTAATTTTCTATGTTCAATTGCAATTTTTCTTGTTCAATTCTAATTTTCTATGTTCAATTGCAATTTTTCTTGTTCAATTCTAATTTTCTATGTTCAATTGCAATTTTTCTTGTTCAATTGCAGTTTCTTGTTCAATTCCAATTTTCCTTGATCAATTCCAGTTTTCTTTTTCTATTCCGATTTTCCATGTTCAATTCCAAGTTTCCTTGTTCAATTCCAGTTTTCCTTTTCAATTCAAATTTTCCTTTTTCAATTACAATTGTCCTCGTTTTAATCTATTTCCCTTTTCTATTCCAATTTTCCGTATCCAATTCCAGTTTTCCTTTTCAATCCCAATTTTTTCTTTTCACGTCCAATTTTCTTTGTTCAATTCCAGTTTTACTTGTTCAATTCCAGTTTTACTTGTTCAATTCCAGTTTTACTTGTTCAATTCCAATTTTCCTATTCAATTCCAGGTTTCTTTTTCAATTCCACGTTTCCTTTTCAATTCCAATTTTCCTTTTCAATTCCAATTTTCCTTGTTCAATTCGAATTTTCCTTGTTGAATTCCAATTTTCCTATTCAATTCCAGGTTTCTTTTTCAATTCAAATTTTCCGTGTTCAATTCCAGTTTTCCTTGTTCAATTCCAATTTTCCTTGTTCAATTCCAAATTTCCCTGTTCAATTCCAATTTTCCTATTCAATTCCAGTTTTCCTTTTCAATTACATTTTTCCTGGTTCAATTCCAGTTTTCCCCTTTCAATTACATTGTTTTCTGTTCAGTTACAATTTTCCCTGTTCAATTCCAGTTCCACTGTTCAATTCCAGTTTTCTTTTTCACTTAATATTTCCTTTACAATTCTACTTTTTCTTTTCAATTCCAGTTTTCCTTTTCAGTTCCAATTTTCCTGGATCAATTCCAGTTTTCATTTCAATTCCAATTTTCCTTGTTCAATTCCAATTGTCCTCTTATTAATCTGTTTCCCTTTTCTATTCCAGTTTTCCTCGTTCAATTCCAGTTTTCTTTTTCAATTCTAATTTTCTATGTTCAATTCCAATTTTTCTTGTTCAATTGCAGTTTCTTTTTCAATTCCAGTTTTCTTTTTCTATTCCGATTTTCCATGTTCAATTCCAATTTTCCTGGATCAATTCCAGTTTTCATTTCAATTCCAATTTTCCTTGTACAATTCCAGTTTTCCTTTTCAATTCATTTTCCTTCTCAATTACAATTTTCCTTGTCCAATTACAATTTTCCGTGTTCAATTACAATTGTCCTCTTATTAATCTGTTTCCCTTTTCTATTCCAGTTTTCCTCGTTCAATTCCAGTTTTCTTTTTCAATTCTAATTTTCTATGTTCAATTCCAATTTTTCTTGTTCAATTGCAGTTTCTTTTTCAATTCCAATTTTCCTTGATCAATTCCAGTTTTCCTTGATCAATTCCAGTTTTCTTTTTCTATTCCGATTTTCCATGTTCAATTCCAAGTTTCCATGTTCAATTCCAGTTTTCCTTTTCAATTCAAATTTTCCTTTTTCAATTACAATTGTCCTCGTTTTAATCTATTTCCCTTTTCTATTCCAATTTTCCGTATCCAATTCCAGTTTTCCTTTTCAATCCCAATTTTTTCTTTTCACGTCCAATTTTCTTTGTTCAATTCCAGTTTTACTTGTTCAATTCCAATTTTCCATCTTCAATTCCAATTTTCCTATTCAATTCCAAGTTTCCTTACTCAATTCCAGGTTTCCTTTTCAATTCCACGTTTCCTTTTCAATTCCAATTTTCCTTTTCAATTCCAGTTTTCCTTGTTCAATTCCAAATTTCCCTGTTTAATTCCAATTTTCCTATTCAATTCCAGTTTTCCTTTTCAATTACATTTTTCCTGGTTCAATTCCAGTTTTCCGCTTTCAATTACATTGTTTTCTGTTCAGTTACAATTTTCCCTGTTCAATTCCAGTTTTCCTTTTCAATTCCAGTTTCCTTGTTCAATTCCAGTTCCACTGTTCAATTCCAGTTTTCTTTTTCACTTAATATTTCCTTTACAATTCTACTTTTTCTTTTCAATTCCAGTTTTCCTTTTCAGTTCCAATTTTCCTGGATCAATTCCAGTTTTCATTTCAATTCCAATTTTCCTTTTCAATTCCACTTTTCTTTTTCAATTTCATTTTTCTTTTTCAATTCCAATTTTCCTTGTTCAATTCAAATTTTCTTTTTCAATTAAACTTTCCTTTTTAAATTCCAGTTTTCTTTTTCAATTCAAATTTTCCATCTTCCGTTTCAATTTTCCTCTTCAATTCGAATTTTCCTTGATCAATTCCAGTTTCCCTTGTTCAATTCGAATTTTCCTTGTTGAATTCCAATTTTCCTATTCAATTCCAGGTTTCTTTTTCAATTCAAATTGTCCTTGTTCAATTCCGGTTTTCCTTGTTCAATTCCAATTTTCCCTGTTTAATTCCAATTTTCCTATTCAATTCCAGTTTTCCTTTTCAATTACATTTTTCCTGGTTCAATTCCAGTTTTCCCCTTTCAATTACATTGTTTTCTGTTCAGTTACAATTTTCCCTGTTCAATTCCAGTTTTCCTTTTCAATTCCAGTTTCCTTGTTCAATTCCAGTTCCACTGTTCAATTCCAGTTTTCTTTTTCACTTAATATTTCCTTTACAATTCTACTTTTTCTTTTCAATTCCAGTTTTCTTTTTCAGTTCCAATTTTCCTGGATCAATTCCAGTTTTCTTTTTCAGTTCCAATTTTCCTGGATCAATTCCAGTTTTCATTTCAATTCCAATTTTCCTTGTACAATTCCAATTTTCCTTGTACAATTACAATTGTCCTTGTTCAATTACAATTGTCCTTGTTCAATTACAATTGTCCTTGTTCAATTACAATTGTCCTCTTATTAATCTGTTTCCCTTTTCTATTCCAGTTTTCCTCGTTCAATTCCAGTTTTCTTTTTCAATTCTAATTTTCTATGTTCAATTCCAATTTTTCTTGTTCAATTGCAGTTTCTTTTTCAATTCCAGTTTTCCTTTTCAATTCCAATTTTCCTTGATCAATTCCAGTTTTCCTTGATCAATTCCAGTTTTCTTTTTCTATTCCGATTTTCCATGTTCAATTCCAGTTTTCCTTTTCAATTCAAATTTTCCTTTTTCAATTACAATTGTCCTCGTTTTAATCTATTTCCCTTTTCTATTCCAATTTTCCGTATCCAATTCCAATTTTTTCTTTTCACGTCCAATTTTCTTTGTTCAATTCCAGTTTTACTTGTTCAATTCCAGTTTTCCTTTTCAATTCAATTTTTCTTTGCTTAAATCTTGTTCAATTCCAAATTTCCTTGTTCAATTCTAATTTTTCTTGTTCAATTCCAAATTTCCTTGTTCAATTCTAGTTTTCCCTGTTCAATTCCAGCTTCCTCATTTTCTGTGTGAATATGTGTTTGTGGAGGTATTATATGAGGTTTTTTCCTCGATGTAAGCTGGCTTAATGCGATCAATAGCGATATTATCTTTCTTTTCTTTTCTCATAATAGTAAAATATTTTTCATGCCTGTCCTGAACTTGATATGGTCCTGAATAATTTGGACAGAGTGGTTTTTTAACCGCGTCATTTCTGATAAATATATATTTGCAGGTGTGAAGATCGTTTGGGATGTAAGTTTGTTTCTCTGTTTTCCTGGTTGGTGCAAAGTTGAGAAGAGACTTTTTATGTTTTAATTCTGTTACAAACGTTGTTGTAGGTGAAATGTCTGTCTTGTGATTAAAATACTGTCCAGGTAGGGTTAATGCTGATCCGAAAACTACCTCTGCAGGTGTGCTTTGCAAATCTTCTTTCACCGTGTTTCTTATCGCTAAAAGAATTAGTGGTAAATTGTCTGTCCAGTCCGCATTATTTAAATTCATAGCTAGAGAAGCTTTTAACTGTCTGTGGAATCTTTCAACCATCCCATTTGCACAAGGGTGATAGGCGGTTGTTTTGATGTGATTCGTTCCTAACAATTGGGTAAATTCAGCAAAAAGTGTTGATTGGAATTGTGAACCTCTCTCTGTTGAAGGTACTCCTAAAATTGCTATCCAGTCCTGCAGTATAACTCTGGCTATTGTTGCAGCTGAAGTGTCTTTGACTGCTATGGCTATAGGCCATCTGCTAAATCTGTCAACTATAGTAAGAATATGTGTATGTCCTTTTGAGGTGGGTAAAGGTCCTACTAAGTCGATATGAATGTTGGTGAATCTAACATCAGGTGTGCTAAAAGTGCCAAGTGGTGATTTCGTGTGTGTGTGGATTTTGTTCTTTTGGCAAGGTATACAAGTTTTAGTCCAATTGCGAATGTCCGTGTTCATATTGGGCCAAACAAAGCGTTCTGCTATTAATTTTACAGTGGCTCTTTTTCCTGGATGAGATAAATTGTGAAAATGTTGAAAAACTAGTCGTCTGATGTTCGGTGGTATATATGAACGCGGATGTGTTTGTGATACATCACAATAAAATTTTGTTGTACCAAATGGTATGGGCATTTCTTTCAGTTGCAAGGATGTTTTTTGTTGTACAACTGGAAGTGTTTCATCTGTTTTCTGCTATTGTGCGATTAATTCCATACTTAAAGAACTGGAATTTAAAGAGGCTATTGTAGATCGAGATAATGCGTCTGCTATAATGTTCTCTTGTCCCTTAATATATCGGATGTCTGTGGAGAACTGGGCGATATAATCGAGATGTCTGATTTCTCGTGGACCATATTTATCTACATGTGTATGTAGTGCATATGTTAATGGTTTGTGATCTGTATAAATGCAAAAATTTCTTCCTTCCAGCAAATGTTTAAAATGTTTAATTGCAAGGTAAATTGCTAGAAGCTCCCTTGAAAAGTTGCTGTATTTCGTCTGTGTCTTGCTTAGCTTAGCAGAAAAAAATGATATAGGAGTCATTGTGTTGTTAGCAAGTTGGTGTATGACTGTTCCTACAGCTATTTCAGATGCATCTGTTGTAAGCGTGAGTTTTGTGTCCTCGCTGTCCGTTACGTAGTTTAGTTTTGTAAAGTTGGCCAAAGCAGTTTTAGCTTGTTTGAAGGCTTCTAAGCTAGGCCCTTCTAACTTTAACTGTTGGTTCTTTGTTTTGTTTTGTAATAAATCTGTTAACGGTGCAAGTAATGTAGAACAGTTAGGTAAAAATCGTCTGTAATAGTTAATTACGCCTATGAATCTGCGTACTTGTCTGATGTTGGTTGCGGGAAATTTGAAATTGCACTTACTTTCTTGGGTAGTGGAGATATTCCGTCCTTGTCAATTAAATGTCCGAGGAAATTAACCTTTGGTTGGCTGAAAATGCATTTCTCTGTATTTATTTTCAGACCGTAATGTGATATTCTTTCAAATGTTTGCTCTAAGTGCTGTCTGTGCTCGTCGAGGTTTCTGCTGGCGATTAAAACGTCATCCACATATGCAAATATAAATGGCAGACCTCTAAAAACTTCGTCTATTAACCTTTGGAAGGTTTGACAGGCGTTCCTAAGCCCAAAAGGCATCCTTACGAACTCGTAAAGACCAAATGGTGTGGTCAGTGCAGTTTTATGAATGTCTTCTTCTGCCACTGGAACTTGGTAGTACGCCTTTACGAGATCCAATTTGGAAAATATGGTGGCGCCTTGCAGACCGATGGTGAAATCGTGGATATGTGGAATAGAGTATCTATCCGGGACCGTTTTAGCATTTAATCTTCTAAAATCGCCACAAGGACGCCATGTTGTAGCGTCAGACTTTTGCACCATGTGTAGCGGTGAAGACCAAGCACTTTTCGAGGGTCGGATGATCCCTTGCTGTAATAAATGTTGAAACTTGTTTTTCGCAATCTTATATTTGTCCGGTTTCAATCGTCTGGGGGTGGCATAGACAGGTTGTCCAGTTGTCTTGATGTGGTGCTTGGCATTATGTTTTATGGTGTCTGTGTTTTTAAATGGCTGGGAGAGTTGTGGATATTTTTTTAGTAGCTGACGTATGTACTGGTCCTCGAGTAAGGCAGAACTGATTCCAGTAGACTGGTATTTCGAGGTGATTCCTCTTACTGAAATCTTGGTTTGATTATCCATTAGTGTGCGATTAGTCATGTCGACAGACAGGTTGAATCTGGCTAAAAAATCTGCCCCCAATATAGGCGTTGTTACACTGGCTATGGTAAAATCCCAGAAAAAATTCCGTCGCATGCCGAGATTGATATTGAGCGATTTCTCTCCGTAAGTTGGTATTTTGGTACCGTTAGCTGCTTGAAGATGATAAGACTGTGGCATAGTCTCCTGATTTTGTGTTGGTGGTATCACGCTTATTTCAGCTCCGGTGTCTATTAAAAAGTTATATCCATTAATTTTGTCACGGATATAAAACAGACGACCTTTTGTTAAAAATCCAGCAACAGCCGTCGTCTCTACTGGCTGGAATTTTCGCTTCCCGCATTCGCGTTGTTGAAAGAACAAGGACGTATACAGCGTCTCGCCTCAGGACCAAACTTTTTGTGGTAGTAACAAATTTCATCTTTTCTATTACGGTTGTCAGTCCGGCCTCTGCTGAAACTTCGCTTTCTGTAGCCTGGAAATTTATCGCGGCGGTACTGTCGGTCTTTTTGGAGTAAGCCTTGTAATTGTATAGACAACCTTTCCACAGTAGACTTGAGGTCGTTAAATTCCCTGTCTCTTTGTTGGGCTGGTTGTGGTTGGATAGAGTTTACCCTGCGGCTTCGAAAACCTTCATGGATCCGATCTGCAATGTCCGCGAGTTTTTCTATCTGCGTTTCCTCCGTCATGGGTGCGAGGATTTGTGTTGTTGTAGTGGGTAACTTGTCCAGCCATAAGCTCCGCATAATGTTCTCGGACATTTTGTTGTCACCCAGTAAGGTTCGCATGTGCCTCAATAACTGCGATGGGGTGCGGTCTCCAAATTCAACCCGAGTGAAAACGTTGCGTAGCATGGCTTCGTTCGAGACACCGGTCCGTTTTAAAATTGCTTCCTTGAGCCTGTCGTACGGGTTGTCATCCGGGACATTTTCCAGTAAATCCATTACTTCCTCGACGATGTCCGCTGGCAGTTTTTCCACTAAGTAACAATACCGGGTTCTCTGGGAGGTGATTCGCTTCGCCCCAAATAATGCCTGGATTTGAAGGAACCATGACTTAGTGTTAGTCGTGTTGAAAGCCGGGATATTCAACGATAGTGTGGCGAGAGGGGTTTCCGAAGATTATGATTCCATTGTGTCCTCCCTCTTCGTTTTGTTTGTTTTTTTAAATGTAGCGTCTCACGTCGGTCACCAATTTGTAGAGGGTGCAAAGAAATCCCTCAAACAAATAATAAAAAGAAAATACACTACAAATAAAGTAAAATAAACTTTTGTTTATTTTCGTAAAAAAAAAAAAAAATATATATATAAGAATTATTTTTTTGTACACAATGGAATTGTCCGTAAAGCCGTGATGTCAGCTTGCCGCTGTACTCCCTCTGGTCTGATGAGAGTTTCTATCTTCCTTATATCTGAATGATGAGGCTCCGGGGAGATTAAGAAATGGGTTTCTTATGTCGAGCCCTGATTGGTCAACAAATCATATTTTTGATGACGTGGTGTACTTTCCACTACGTCCGCACTTTTGGGTGCGCCGTCCTTGATTTTGACCCCACAGGGTATGGTAAGGAGAGAGTTCCCGCGCAATTGTATTTTTTTGGATACACGTGGTGTGAATTAATTTTTATTGTGTGTATGTGTGTGTGGAAAATAAAATAAGAAACAGTACAAAATGCAAAAAAATATCAAATATTAACTTTTAGTAAGTTATTTTACTTATCAGAAACAAAGAAGGCAAAATAGTCGAGAAATTACTCATCAGAAACAAAGAAGGCAAAATGGTCAAGAAATTTTGCTAAAACAGTTTTTGTTTTTAGTTAGGACGAGCTCCGTTTTTGTAACGTGTACGACAAAAGAAAATAAGATAAAGAAAAGGAAAAGCAAATTGCACGATAGGAAAACCAAATAAAAAAAATGTTTTATTTTAATTTTAGTTATTTGGTCAGTGACTAAAAATGAAAAAAATATAAAAGGCTTATCGACAAGAACTTAGAAACGTTTAAATTAACTTCAATCCAGAGTTGCTGAGTTTTTTTGCGGTATGATTTACATGTCAGGTCAGCGAAGTATAGTAAACGGTCTGAACTGAAGCTGATTTCGGTAACAACTTGACTTAGTCAGAGGAGTAGCTTAATTTTGGCACCAAACAACGAATAGGAATACCCAGATGAATGACCTCCACTTGTTAGGTCATTCGACCGCATCAAATGACCCAGAACTCGGAGAAGTTTCATTCACAAAAATAGATTCTCTTAATAATATTCAGATAATTAGTAAACATCTATGCTGATAATACGACGATATACGGGTGCACTTCCAAAACTCTTGACGGTCAGAGTTTGGCAGCTGACATCTTTTCCGATCTAGCACTAACTTCCCAGTGAGGGAAAAACTGGCTCGTTACATTCAATACCTCGAAACCAAACTAGTTACATTCCATCGCCACCGTTCGGACGTCGAACTATCGCCAGTCACGATAAACGGATGTTCCCTCGATGAGACAACCACCGTGCCTTGAGAAAATATTTGGCCTCAAACTCACACCCCTAACCTCAAGTAGAACTTTTCCATTGCTATAGATGCATGTAAAATGGTCGGCTCCATGTAAATACCTGACTCTTCATGCTACACTCTAACTTTACCAGGCCGCAAATAGAGTACTGTTGTCATATTTGTGCAGGACTTTCATAAACCTCACTTCCAAGTCTTGATAGAATTCAAAAGTGTCTGCGAGTCCTTGTGGGTCTCTCACTGTTCTGTTGCTACTTTCATGGAAAGTGCTCGGATGAACTATATTCTTTGGTCCTGCCAATTCTAACCTTCATAGCTAGGATCCGCCACGCCAATTACATTGTAGCAAACCACCCACATTCCCTCCGTATTTCATCGATGAGAAGTAAATTCCACTCGAACAGCTTCTTCACTGCTCCGTGGAACCGACTCCCACGTAGATGTTTCCCCGATCACTACAATCTTAACCTGTTCAAGGCTAGAGTTAACCGTTATCTTCCCCCTTCTATTCGTATAAACTACTTCTTAACGTAACCCTTTACATCAAATGGCCTACTGTAAAAAAGGTGTTAGCTTAAAGACATGCATATAAGCAACATATACAATCTTTTTCTATGTGCCGTGGCTTTTCAGGACCTTGGCGATCATGGCTCTCCACTCTTTACTGACCCTTGTAGCTCCTAAATCTTGTTCCGCCATCCATTTAAGCTATCTTGGTAGGTCATGTGTTGTCTGCCTCCGTCCCTCTTGCCTTCAATCTATCTTGTGAGTATCACATTTTTCTATCCCTCTTTCCTCATTATGAACCTAGAAATTTCCACTGTCTCATGATGTTAAGTATAAGTTCCCTTTTTGTTTCCATTTTCTCTAAAACTTCGTCGATGCTTACATGTTCAGTCCATGGTATTCTCAGCATCCTTCTGTAGAACAACATTTCTATTGCCTCAAGACACTTCTTCATCTATGAGAAGATTGTCCAGCAATCACCACCATATAGAGGAACTGATATTACGTAATAGTAATATTTTTTCTAACAAATTTTTTCTATTTCTTGATATTTGCTTAGCTTTTTAGAACTCATTTTCTATCCATATGTAAGCGGTCTTTTGCCAGCATGGTTTCTGGATATCCTTCCCAAATATATCAAAAGGTTACGTAGCAGTCCCAACACTTCTTTTTGATATACTTTATCAAACACTTTTGCTTAATCTATAAAACAATCTTCTGCATTTGTATTGCTCTTACTGATATAAGTCTGAGCAGAAATATCGCATTTCACTGTCTTTATTTATGCCCCATTATTCTTGTACTATTTCCGGTACGATTGTGCTGCGTGCTCAATTCATCAAAATTCAGATGATGAATTTTGTTACCGGGATCATTATGGAGTTCATATTCCTTTGCATCTAATTTCTTAAAGATAGTAATAATAATAATAATAATAATTTTTACATTATTATTAATGTAGAAATAGCAAAACAGTGATTACTTAATGTCATTAAGTTAATGATCATTATGGTTTTTTCTACATCGAGGTACTCAAAATTTTATATCCGTCGCATTTAGCTACTTGGTTGTGTCACAAGCGAAACACGCACGCACATACACACACACACATATATATATATATATATATATATATATATATATGTGTGTGTGTGTGTGTGTGTGTGTGTGTGCAAAGGTATACAATTAAGTCCGCAGACTGATGGTGAGTTACGAAGATCTACTGAAAAGTTCTCACTACTGCATTAAGTAATTAAGCAATATTTAAAAATGAATGCTTGCTTTGTTAAATAATTTTTCATAATTAGACTACAGACTTATTGATGTGCCTACACACACACACACACATATATATATATATATTGCTTACAATACAGATGTTACGTCAGCGTAGTATCTTTGAACGGTCATATTTATGCTATGGGTGGATCTGACGGTCACACTCGCCAGAATACTGCAGAAAGATACGACAAGAACAGAAATCAGTGGAGTTTAATACAGCCAATGCACCAGCAAAGAAGCGATGCTAGCGCCGCCAATTTAAATGGTATGTGAAAATATAATTCTTTTAGTTTCTGATAACAATGAAACAAAATAAATATTTATCTCAGATATCACGTAATGAATCACCTTTGTAACTGTTTTTGCACTAGCAAATTAGCAAATTTTTGCACGAGCAATCTGCGTTAACAGTTCACATTCGGCCAAAATTCAATAAATTCCTTTAATTAAATAAATTCAATAATTACCTTGCTAAATATTGACTTACAGTTGTGAGACCTGAACTTAAACTACATACATTAAGTATTTCAGTTGGTTGAATAATCAGCGATCTAAATTGCTTGTAATTAAATAATTCAATATCCGTTTAAGCTAATATGAAACTAATACAAATTTCGTGTAAAATATTAACGTTTTTTAATCAGATAATATTTATATTTGTGGTGGCTTTGACGGCATGACGATTCTAAACTCAGCCGAATTTTACAACCCTGAAATCGACCAATGGACGCTAATAACGCCAATGCTCACACCTCGAAGCGGGATTCGTGTATTAGCTTACAAGACCACTATTTACGCAG
Organism: Acanthosepion lycidas; assembly: GCA_963932145.1. Taxonomy (NCBI): domain Eukaryota; kingdom Metazoa; phylum Mollusca; class Cephalopoda; order Sepiida; family Sepiidae; genus Acanthosepion; species Acanthosepion lycidas. The sequence goes on from OZ010578.1 coordinate 67,224,729, forward strand.
TCGGTGGTTTCAACGGCGTTAGCCGTTTAAATACTATTGAAAGGTACAATATAAAATCGAACACATGGGAACCTGGACCAGAGATGTCAACAGCAAGGAGCAATTTCGCTATAGAGGTTAGCAACACAATTTTCATCATATGATTTTGCACATCGTAATATAATTTTTTTATAAACTTTGCAAAAATAGATGGTTCCAATTTGTTACCACCCAATACTAGTTATAAATTAAATTTTGGAGGTACGAAGTGGCGTAACGATTATTATCACTGAAAACAGACTCAATGAACCGATTTCGAATGCCCGCTGAGGCTGTTTATAATCGCCGAGGTAATTTTTGAGAAAAGTATGAATCTAATTTTCTCTGAATTCCTTCGCATAGTCAAAATGTCTCATCGTTCATATACTATGATGCTTAACGAAGAAAAGCACCTATGCAAACTATGTACCTCTATGCATCCATAACTAGCTTACTTGTTAATTACCTCTTCTAATTCTCGACAGATGATGCCAATAATCAAACTAAAATTCGAGGTAAATAATACATGGGAATATTAAAATTTTTAGACTTTACTGCTTACTGAAATGAATAGGAACATAAAACTGAAGACGCGTTTTAACTTTCTGCATCTTTTTATTGCATTTTTAAATTCTTTTCGTTTATATTTTTTTTCTTTTTAACTAGTGGCGTAGCTAAAGTGTGTGCAGCCTTGGGTTGACCACCTTTTACCCCTATCCCCACCAAAATACAATATATTGTAATGCACTCTCTATTTCATATATAATACGTTAAAATTTCCCTTTCTTTTCCGTGCGCCAATAGCTTAGGGCTAAGATCTAAAATCGGTCGACTTTCAAGCAATCGGACGTCTAGCCACACACATATATATATATATATATATATAATGTATATTATTGTGTGTGCTTTAATTATTAACAGGCCCAAAAGAAGAAAAATAGAGCAACAAATACCCTCAAACGAACTCAAACGAAAATTAACTGAAATTTATATAACACCCGAGATGTGTCTCCCACACACAGCGCGTCGGCATTAAAAAGAATGCACCCTGGGTCTGTTCACAGTTACTCGAAATCGAGAAGGTTCTTCAACTCTAATTAGTGTCTCAACATTAAAACCACATTTATTTCAATACAGCCTGTTCCATAACATCACTAATGATGATAGACGTGTAACCACTAGGGAATGTTGTGAGTAGAACAAACAGGATTTTTAAATAAAACAGTCGCTGATTTTGTTACGTCTCGTGTAATCTTTTTATTGCTCCTTCTTTTAGCAGCAAGTTTCATATAGTTTTATCTTCCACCCTTCCCCCAGTGGAACATGGTGTCGGAGAGGGATTCCTTCTAAAAGAGGAAAATATTTTCTAATAGAAGAAATGATCTAATTCCTACCTCCCCAAAAATGTAAATAAAAAATAAATGCTCAAGTTAACTAGAGCCGTTCTACTTTACAAATCCAGGAAATTTGCAGAACTGATCGCAGAGATTTCAACGCTTTCGAGATGCATTGAAACTATGGGAAGAAGGTAATAAGACTCAAGTCAGAACATTGACATATTGTATGGGAAGCGAAGCCGATAATATATTCCGGATATTCTCTTTCTTATGACTAGAAGACGCAAATGAATACGACGCAATTTTGAATAAAATTCAATGCCTACAAGAAACATAATATATAAACTAGCTTAAAAGTCACCTTATAGGGCGGTATTTAAGCTAGCTCCTTTGGAGAGACTTTGATTGGGTCTTCGGCTTGTTCAGAAGTCTGAGAGTCTTTGCATATTCTCAGCATTGGAAGCTCTACTGGGTGTCGTTTGATCTGGGTTTTCATTTGCACGGGAGTCTTTTCCTTGCTGCAGCCTTGGCTCTTTTGGTTGCAAAAAGAAATCTTCACCAACAAAGGATCAGATTGCGAGTCATACTGCTGCCTTATGCGATAGGCAACAATAAACTACAGAAGAACTCAAAATTGGTTGCCGCATTTAAGTATTGCATTAATTTTTTAAGTTTACCTTCAACGATAATTCTTCTACCGCCAATTTTAAAGGCAATTTGATTTACGTAGGTCCTTACTTTCCCTACAAACAATTATTTTTATTTCATGTGTAACTTTTACTGGATTTCACAATTAATTTCCATTATTCCCAAATTTATTTCCAAGTTATAAAAATTGTTATCGTACAATAAAATTCGTCGCAAAAAATCACGTAAAAATTCGCCGAAAACAATCGCAGTAATGAAAACTTGGGAGTCTCAAATTTCTGTAACATGAGCTATTGAAAGTTAGAGACTGGTGTCTCTTTAACTGAAAAAGTGTGACACCGTTACACAGTGACATTCGCATTTATTATATAGAAGGACACACTTTTATCTTAGAGTTCAGGAGAACCAGTGGAAATATTGCACGAATTAGCAGAATCATGCGACTTTCAAAAAAATAAATAAATAAAAATAAATAAATAAAGATAACCAAATCAGAGACAGTCTTGTGATAGAACTACAGAATAAGGACCTATTCGAAAGATTACAGCTAATTTTTTATATAAAACACGAGAAAGCTATGGGGATGGCCAGTAGCTGTGAGCAAGTAAAACCTCAAATGGAAGATATATATACGAGAAAAAAAAAGTAGCTGAACTCAAAACCCAGAAGAATCCACGAGACGCAGCAAGAAAAAAAGAGGCGGGGGAAGGGGAACAGTAACAACAACAATAACTGCAGTAGATGTAACAGAAAACATTATTTTAAAAACTATCCAGCAAAAGAGAAACAGTGATGCGGGGAAATGAATCATTTCGCTGTAGCGTGCAGAACCAAAACTAAATATGATATAAACATAATGAAGATAATGAGTATTACTTGGGAGAGCTAGTAGAAACAAATCTTAATGACCTGCGGTAGAAAATTTTAAATATTTGTAAAACAGCGATGAGGTTTAAAATCGACACAGGCTCTGACATAAGCATTATCTCAAGGGAAACATACACAGATATTTAAAACCAGTAAATGGCACCTTTAAAAGAATAGTACAGGGCATTGGTAAATTTACTACCACTACACAAATAGGTAAGGACAAATATAATTTGGAAATATATGTCTTTAAATGTGTAAAAGCAAATGATTTATTGTTTAGACAGGCCGCAACTGAAATGAATTTAGTGAAACGTTTTTAGACAAACTACAACAGAAGGGCTTCATGTGACGCCGATGGTTATAGGAATGGAGACCCAGCTAAGAGAGTTCTGAAAGAGGACGCGATACCCTATTGTGTAACAACAGCTGGAAGAGTTTCATTTCCTATTTTACCTAAGAATAGACTGGAAAACGAGGGTATTATAATAAAATAAGTTATAAAATATTGTAATAAAAAGAAACGGAAAAGTCCGAAAATCTGAAGAAACTAATTCTAGCAGTGAAACATTACATCTTACCAAATTTAGATATTTCGCCTAAACTAAATGGAGCGATTGTTTTTCTAAATTGGATGCTACCAGCGGGCTCTACGGAATTCCGTTAAGAAAGCTATCTACTCACGACTTTCACTACTTCTTTTGGGAGATATTGCTTCAAAAGATTCTTTTGATATAACATCAGCTCCGAAAATATTTCAAAGAAGGATGCCAGAATTACTTAAAAAATATTCAAGGAATCGAAACAATCATTGTCGATGTTCTAATCTACGACAGAACTATAAAATACGAAGAAAGGCTAAAAACTATTCTTAAAACATTTTACAAAAAACCGGGCTCAAACTTAATAACAGTGTGAATTCAAAAAGATACGACGAGAATATTTTGAAAACATAATTTCTGGAGACAGAATTTAACTGAGCCATTTCCTTGCGCCTACAAATTTAAGCGAATTACGGTGTATAAACGTCATGGTCAGATACCGAGAGGCAACTTCTTACGGAACTTGTCTGAAATAATACAACCAATGATGGAATTATTAAAAAAAGGACACTGTATAAGTGTGGGATTACCCACAAGAGAAATGTTTTAAAAGTGTAAAGGAATTACTAACTTACCAGCGAGACCAACAGTAATTTGCGACAATTTAAAAATAACAGCATTTGCCCCACGCGCACTCGATAGCGCTGACAAGAAATACTCACAAATTGAGTGTTTCAGCTGTGAATCGGCATGTGAGAAGTGTGACAAATATGTCGCAGTACTTGAGTCCTTTAAACTTTAAACGGAACACAAACCACTTATACTGTTAATAAACACATAGGATCTGTACAATACGCTATCAAAGGTTTCTGATGAAACTGTAATATACCAGTAGCAGAATACACAGACTGCGTGGCAAGAACAAGACCAGTATCGGATAAGAAATTAAGCGAAATAAAATAGCAACTAAACAAGACACAATGTTACCGGAAATAGTACACCTCACATTAAAAGAAGGTTCATATTTTCCAAGTTGGAATGAATTGTCAGTCTATGACAATTAGCTATGGTTTTAGGACAGAGTTGTTATAACTGAAAAAATAGAGCAGAAATATTAAGGACACTTCATAATGGTTACTTGGGACTAAACAAATGCCGTGAGAAAACCAAAGAATCGGTGTTGTGGCGTAGAATATCTCAGGAGTTGGGGGAGTATCTAAAAATGTTTTGTAACATACACCGTCCACCATCATCCTCATTAGCACATTTTACACCGTTCTGATCACTACTCCCCTACATCTCTTTCTGCGTGGTACTGCCCTTACAGTCTCAGCTACCGTCATTCCAGTTCACCTCATAATATCCTTAAACTAAGACATGAGTGGTCGTTCCTGGTACAGTTTGCCCTCCATTTGGTCCCAGCAGAATGTCCTTATCCAAGCCGCCTCGTCACATAATTCCTATTGAACTTGTCAGTGATAACAGAAAACAAGTTACGCTTTCAAAGATTTTGCAAACTGTTATGGATTTAAACACATAACATGAAGTACACATAATCCTTACAAAAATGGAGAATCGCTAAGAGAATTTTGAGACAAACACATTCCAGGCATTAATGGCATACGCCAATTCATGCTACAGCGGGAGTCAGTGCCACAGAATTAAATATGGGAAGGGAAATAAGAACTACGTTAGCATTACATCCTAAATAGTTGCTACCCAGATGGTATGATTTCACACGAATCAGGGAGAGAGAAAGACAAACTGGTAAAAACCAGAATTGGAACAGAAGTTTAACAGATTCAACGGTACCAGAAATTTACCATCTCTAAAAAGAGGAGATAGAGTTAGAATAAAATTGGATAAAGAAAAACATTAGAATACGAAAGGAACGATTAAGTCAGCAAATATTGACAACAGGTTGTATATTGTGAAAACTAAACAAGATGATTTCAGAAGAAATAGGTAACAAATTTCATTTTAAGGTTTTGAAAATAGACTTCTGAGAAAGAAACCAAGTAGTGATCATTAGAAGGATTTTTAAGTAAATAATAATAATACAAGAAAAATACTAGAAATTTAGAAGCGGAGTGTTATTACCTTTTGACTAGAAACAAAGCAAACTTTGATATGTAATCATTTTTCTATGATTTGAAAAGTTAAAAATTAATTAATAAAGACAATAAAAAATTAGTTTAGGAAGGGAGATGATCCATAACATCACTGACATGTAAGAACTTCCGGTCCCACTATAGAATGCTTGGAGTAAAAACAGAACGAACGGGATTTTTAAATAAAACAGTACGATTTTAGTACGTCACGTGTCTCGTAACCTTTTTGTTGCTTACACTTGTATCAGCCAGTTTCATATAGTTTTATTTTCCACCCTCAGCCCAGTGGAACAAAATTACCTCCCCCATCAAATTGTCGCCCAAGGCGGACAGTCCCCTCTACTGGTTTTAACCGGCCATTAACTATATAAATATTCATCTGTTTATTCAGAATGACATAAAATCAGTCATGTGACTTATATTATGGCTGATTAAAGAAAAGTCTTTCCTACTTTAAATAAAACTTCTGGGCCATTCTAGCGCAGTTGATTTTCGTACACATTATTGGGGGTGGGTAAAAGAATTTGTTATAGGGCCGTAAGTTAATTTAATAATGAATTAATTAATCAGTGAAGATACTTTAGAAGTATACATATAAATAACATCTGTTGATCTATTAAAGGAATAAATGACGCCAATAAATAACGCAATAGGATCAATATGAGAATATATGTTTTAAGAGTATAAATATATGCTAATTCATTGAATATTTCTTAAACTCCCAGTTCTACTCAGTATTTGAATTTCTGATACGACGTGTTATTACTATTGATTGGCTTCAATTTTCCTTCGATTTTGTTGCATTATGAAGTTTAGACCGAGTTGCATATTGTATTTGGTATCTATGTGGCAATGTAGAACGAGATCATTTATTTGATTCATAGCAGTAAGCTCTTCTCATTCATGCACCTATCAAAGAATTTTCAGAATTCTTTCATATGATACTGATTTATCCTTCCCTAAGCCAATCAATCTCAGTAGAGATCCTCACTTACCCGACTCAGGTAATGGAGATTTTACGATTTCCAGAGAAAGAAAATTAGTTTATCAGCACTTTTCTCCATTAAGCCATTTCATGTAGAAATGAATTAAGAAAGAACAGAAATTCACACAAACTGAGTATAAGAGAGAATAACAATTCTGGTAAATCAGTTTATATAATAACGCTTCCTGGTCAAGAAATTTTGTAAAGATTTAAAGCTTCTGTCTGTATAAGTATGACCAAGAAAAAAAAAACATTAAAACCTCATATAAATATAACTTTCTCGACAAGTCGAGAAAGTTTTTATTTTTAAATTAAGATTTCTCAAACAGACAACGTTAAATTACAAAACACGTTCCACAACAATGTTATGTTTTTAGAAATAATAGTAAGTGGACATTTTCATAAGTGAAATAGTATAATAACCTTTCTTTAAAAATGATTTCAGTTATTTAAATACTTTTTCATTTGTTGACTTCCTTGAGAGTCCGTCCACCAATTATTTTACTTTATTTATTGTTTAAACTGTTTTTGCTAATTTCCTCAGATTTTGGATGATACAATATTTGCAATTGGTGGGTTTGACGGACACAGTACTATATCGAATGTCGAGTGTTTCGACTGTACCAATGAACAATGGTAGGATTTTTTTTATTCACCATTTTTGTACATGATTATTTTTGCTTTCCTATCAAATTTGTATATATAAACATTTTTCATGTACAAAAAAGCTAAATTTAAATATAAATATATTATATATTCAGGAGGTTCCTTGCTTGTTCATAAAATCTATGTATTACATGTCTAAGAATATGAAATCACAACACTGTATATCGTTCGATGTTTCAATTTTGCTATTTTTGTAAAAAGTAAATACGTTTTTTAGCAATATTTATTTTATATAAGCGATTGATAATTTTTTTTTTCTGATGAAAACATTAAATACAGATTAAAAAACACTTGAAATTGTCGTAATTACATGAAATGTTTCTGAAATGAAAATACGTATACAAACAATAATATAACTGCCAACAGGGCCGGTGTAAGGATCTCGCGAGCCCTGCAATTTATGATAGGCCCCCTCCCCGCTCTACTACATCTCAATTTCCATAAGGTATATTCATATAAAATAGAAATTTTATTGTAACCTAATTATATATAATAATGGATCATATGCATGACAGGTGAACAGTTCAACTGCAAAAATTGAAAATAAATACAATGTGTCTAAACACAAATTAGATTAGAGATCTGTAGATTATTCCATCTTAAATAAATCAACAATGTTTTGAGTCAATTTTTAACACCAACTTGAGATTTTCTTGTTAAAAAGTTGAACAATTTTAACACATTCAACATTATGTATAAGAATAATAAATTTTATATCGTGTTTTCTGAGACTTAGCATAAACAAATGTATTCACAGTCGAGTGATCGAGAACATTCTTTTTCAATGCTATGGAAATTATTGCTAACCCGGATAACTTTTCAATTCTCATCGCAAATAATTTAGTTTTAGTTTGCAGAAACTTCTTTCAGTACAAATTATTTCGATGAATAATGATTTTTTACAATAATTACATATTATTGGGATTTTCCCAATTATATTGGTAACAAATATTGTGACGCCGGCAAGAAGAAAGGAACAAAAACACAATTGAAAGGTGTATGAAAAAACATGTATTTGTAGGAAAACAGAAGTAAAATTTGTAGGAAAACAGAAGTAAAGTTTCAATTGCAAACAGTCGGTTTGCGGGACTTATCTGCAAAATGCGTCCTTATAACAGTTTTATCTTTCCTGTTCGGCTGGGTTGAAGAAAAATAGAGTCCTGGCACCCGTGCTTCAGTTGCTGTCTAAAACCTCACACGTGTCCAGATGTTTAGATGACGGAGTGCAGATGGGGAACGTGTTGTCTCTGAGGTTCCCGACAAGCAAAAGAGGCAGAGCGTTCGTAAAACCCGCTCACATGGGGATTTGGTGAGAGTCTAAAAAGGTAGCCTGTGATTGGTTGTTTTTCATCCAATCACAGGGCACCCAGTTAGCGACTCCATAATAATTTCAATATTCTCCCCCAAAACAAAATTGCAATATGAAATCATTGCAACATAATTTTTCACACAATTGCAGGTTGTTCTTTTTGTTTTGTTTTTTTAAGGCAAAAATAGCCAAAGATGAAAGTTCACAGAAAAGTTTCTTTTGTTTTTGTTCTAATTTGAACAAAAACAAAAGAAACTTTTCTGTGAACTGTAGAAAACTTGAAATTTGTTTTCACAAAGAACTCCAAACTTTGTGTTGTATTTTATGTTGTATGTAAAAAATTCTCATTTTGGTGTACTAATAGGACTATAGAAATATCATCCTCTCAAACATATAGTACAATATCATTAACACACTGTTTTCTTATTCTGCAACACGTACCCTATAAGCTAAAGTATGTGAAAACTATTAGTTTTAAATAGAACTGCATTTAATAGTATACATAGGGGTTATTGGGAGAGTTTTTACTACTTTTAAAATTTTTAGTCCTTTTAGGACGTTGTCTTATTGCAACAAATGCACCCTTAGTATCTGGTACATCATCAGAATCTTTTGATTTTGCAACATCAATTTTTGCATCACACATTTCCTTTGAGTCTGGAATGCCTCTAGCATGGTGGGCATGAGTTAATGATAGTTCTAGAGGATACAGCAGTTTGATAGAATGGACCTGAACAGATCCGTCACCTCTCTTGACTTTTACAGAACGAATCTTTTTGTCATCACCGACAATCAACTCCAAAACTCTTCCCAGCAGCCAAAATGGTCTAGACTTGGCAGGATTCTTAACAAGAACCACATCATCAACATTGATTCGATTGTGAAAATTGACCTCATGCAAATCTTTACACTGTTCCATCAAGCTCAACAGATAATCTTGATACCAAAGCTTGCGGAATCTAGTCAACATAGAATCACGAGCTTCAATGGATTTTACCACTTTTAATCTAGAAGGGGGGTCAGATTTCCAAACATCCTGTTCATCTAATTTCAGTACAAGTCCCAAATTAGCGTTAGGACTAAGAAAACAATTAGGAGTTATTACTTCGAGGTCTGAATCCGAAGAACATCTATAAGTGAGAGGTCTTTGGTTTATAGCACTCTGAACATCCGAAATTACAGTAAAGAGATCAAAATATCTAATTCGGGCACGCCCAATTGTTTTATATAAACATGATTTAATAGTCCTGATCATACGTTCCCATGTACTCCCAACCCAAGCAGCATATAGAGGTATTCTGATGTGCTTAATATTATACACTTGGAAGTGCTCATTGAATTCAGATGAGGCAAAAACTTCCTCTATAAGATTACAACCAGCTATAAAAGATCTGGCATTATCGCTGTAAATATGAGATGGGATTCCATATATATTAGTAAATCTAATCAGAGCCAGAATAAATGAGTGAGTGCTCATGTCTTTAACCAACTCTATGTGTACAGCTCTAATATTGAGGCAAGTAAATATAAGCATGTACATTTTACTAACACCTTCGTCACCCTTTACCCAAACATGTCCCAGTATGTAAAAATGGTTTAATGAGATTCACTCGGTGTTTAGGAAGATTGGTAACCTTAGGATACTTGAAAGCAAGGTTATTAAATTTTTGGCACAAGACGCACTTAGAAATTACTTTTTTGACGGCTTGTCTCGCTCTGTGTATCCAAAACATTGAAAGGCGGATTTTGTTTAAGGTTGACTGAATTCCTAGATGTTTACATCGTTTATGATATTCCACAATCATAAGTTCAGTCAAATCATGATCCTTAGCCAATAAGACAGGATTGATAACTTCATAATCATAAGTAGTGACTTTACCTACCCTACCCTTAGTCCTGATTATCCCTTTTTCATCTATGAATAAGTTTAAATTTTTTAATAATTCAGGTACTTTTTTACCTTGAGGTGAGTGGAGGTAAGCAAGTTCTGTAGGAAAGCTTTGCTGCTGCATTACCTTAAGTAAATAAACTTTAGCACAACTATTAGGATCCAGATCCACATGTTTTAGTTTATTTCGGACTCTAAATATATTGGTAGTAACATTAATCAATCTATTAAAATCCGAGTATTTATCAAAGGGTATCACCGGTTGAGGTTCAATGTTAGCTACAGTGTAATTTAATGACGTAGACTGTACAATGGATTTATTTTTTGAACTTAGGCACTGAAGTTCACTTGATGGCCATTCTATGGGTTTTTTGCTGAGCCATTCGGGTCCTAAGTTCCAACGGATTAGATTCTGTTGAAACTTTTCAAAGGTTAGTCCCCTTGTGAGCAAGTCGGCAGGGTTCTGGTGAGTAGGAACATATCTGAATTTTACAGATAAAGATTTCTTTTCTTTCAATTCCTCAATCATTTGTTGAATGTCCTTTAGTCTGTTTCTCACAAACTGGTTCTTGGTTTTAATGTTGTCAGACAAGAGCCATGACAACACAACCTGTGCATCCACTGATATGACTACATCTCCGAACTTGATTCGGGAGTAAGCTTTCAACAGAGGCAGTAAACACTTGATGGCCAAAAACACAGCCAATAATTCAAGCGTGGGTAAGCTTTTAGGCTTCATAGGAGCCATCTTAGCTTTTGAAAATAACAGGTGGGACTCGCCATTCTGTACGCTATAAACTGCAAAGCCATAAGCCCTTTTAGAGGCATCACAAAATATATAAAGATCGGCAGGGCAGTCTTCACTGATTACAAATCTAGGGAATTGCAATGAATCCAGCTTGGCAAGATCACGCGATAAGGCAAGCCATAAGGTCTGAAATTCTTCTGACACAACATCATCCCAGTCTAATTTTTGAGACCACAAATCTCTCAAGAGCATTTTACCCCTAATAGTAACAGGTAAACACAAAGATAGTGGGTCGAAAACCCTTGCAGTTTGGGCTAATATGCTTCTTTTAACAGACTGGTCAATAGATGACCCTGAAATCTGAAGTGTGTCTTCTAGTGTGGAATATTTATACCCTAAAACCTTTTCGAGTTGACAACCATGTTCTACGAATTTCTGATCTTTTATCATTAAGGTTTTAAGTTTCTCACAATTCGTATTCCATGATCTAAGGTTAAAATGACCCTTTTCCATACGATAATTAGCCGTTGTGTATAGGTCTGATAACACGTCAACAGAGTTACCGGTTTTAATTAGGTTGTCTACATAGAAATTTTTCTTTGCGTTGTCGGTCTTGGTATAATTCCCTTCCCGCGACTTGAAATTGTCTTGGTGGGAACTAGGATATTTTTTAAAACCTGTTTTAATTAATGTTTTTATAACCTCGTTGTAACTATCAAAAATCTGGTTGATTTTTGGGTAGTTACTGTCAAATTTCTGGATCAATTCTTTTTGAAGACTTGAGGGTAATTTTGAAAAAATTATATGGCTAATTAGTTCATAGCCTGGAGTATTTTCTTCAAAAAAATCCAAATTATATGAAGTTTTTAATTCGGATAGGTCAGCTTTAATTTCCGACAAAAATCTTTTTATTTTGACAAACTCTGGGTCATATTTAGGGCTGCTGCTCAGCAATTGCTTAAAAATTTCATCAATAATGAGAGGAATATCCAAAAATTCCTTTCTCAACAAGTTGATGGCCACTTCAAAATTTTCATCTTCTAACGAAAGATGAGACACTAACTGAGACGCGTAGCCAGTTAAAAAAAACTTTTTAAAAGCGACAGCTTGGCTTTTTTTGAATGTACCGCGTCCACACAGTTTTCAAATTGAACCAGGAAATTTTAAAACTCAAATTTACCGGCTTGTATTCCACTGAATTCAACACACTGCAACCTTGGGGCTGAAATGCACGTTGCTGTGAGTGGCACTTGTGGATTTTGAACTGGGACGGATTCTGTATCGGAACTAGAAATACTCTCTTCCAGTCCAGTGAGCCTTTTAAATATGTTGTAAACGAACTCCGCCGCTAACTGTTCGTCTTCCAGCATACCACTTTTTTCTAAATTAATATTGGCTTTTTCACAAGCTTCACTTATTTTTGTGTTAATTGCGTCGACCTCTGTCAACCAGTTATTTATAAGACTTTCTTGTTTTTTAAAACAAGTCTTATTTAAAGATGCTTCTGCTGACATTAATTCGACGGCAAAAGTTATTTTCCTTTTAAAGGAATCTCTGTTAAAAATCAAGGCTCTAACACCCTTAATCTGCTGAAAGTCATTCATCATGCTGAGCGAACGATATCTACACAAACAAATTAAGAACAAAGAAAAAAAAATAAAAAAGGATGGACAAAACTTGACCTCTAAAAATCCTAGTAGTAAACACCAAAATGGGATTGGGCGCGTATACCCCTTCCTCAAGCGATGTCACGTTTGTATTAATTTTTACACAAATCTGTTTCGTGTTAAATTATTTCACGTGGTTCTTACTTAGCGTAAAAAGCTAGTTTCAACTGTTTGCAAATTATTGGTATTTTCCCAGTTATATTGGTAACAAATATTGTGACGCCGGCAAGAAGAAAGGAACACAAACACAATTGAAAGGTGTATGAAAAAACATGTATTTGTAGGAAAACAGAAGTAAAATTTGTAGGAAAACAGAAGTAAAATTTGTAGGAAAACAGAAGTAAAGTTTCAATTGCAAACAGTCGGTTTGCGGGACTTATCTGCAAAATGCGTCCTTATAACAGTTTTATCTTTCCTGTTCGGCTGGGTTGAAGAAAAATAGAGTCCTGGCACCCGTGCTTCAGTTGCTGTCTAAAACCTCACACGTGTCCAGATGTTTAGATGACGGAGTGCAGATGGGGAACGTGTTGTCTCTGAGGTTCCCGACAAGCAAAAGAGGCAGAGCGTTCGTAAAACCCGCTCACATGGGGATTTGGTGAGAGTCTAAAAAGGTAGCCTGTGATTGGTTGTTTTTCATCCAATCACAGGGCACCCAGTTAGCGACTCCATAATAATTTCAATAATATTTTTAATATTTTAATTATAATAGTTTATAAAGTTTTAAATCTTTTGAAATTCTGTCTTTAGATTAGGTGATATTAAAATAAGTAATAACTATATTTTATAAATAGAAAATCGACGCCCAATATTTTAAAAAGAAATTTTGAATTTTTTGTGTTGTATTGTATAAATATACCGATTTTTGTAAATAGACGACATTATAAAAAATAAGAACGATAAATAGATAAAGCCAAATTACCTAAAATTGAATAAAATATTAGATGACGGAGAATATTTTTCTAAGTTTTTAAGTTTACTGAGTAGTGAAATATTATATAAAATGCACCCCCGTTATATTCTTCAAGTAAACTTTACAGATATATCCACCGTAGAAAAAACATTAGATAAACTTTCGTCTGTCAACTGAAGCTGTCAACCTGTCAAAATCTAAAATAAACAGTGACTGCCGTGTTAAAAATGCATTTATGCGATATTTTAAAATTATCGTAAGTAATATTTGTTTCAAATCAGATTAATTAAAGTGTAGAGGGCCGGAAGATATTTACGTCTTGTTGAATTAGAAACACGTGCTGTTTATTCCTGTTAGAAGATCCAACTAAAAGAACATGGCGGACTCAAGTTGAGTCCAACCGAAGATGTAAAGAAAACAAACAAGACCTATATATATATATATATATATATATATATATATATATATATATATATATATATATATATATCAACAAATATATGTATTAAACAACAAACTTACAAGTGACATCGACATTTGTGTTCGTGTGTGGACGTAAAGAGTTTGTATATTGGTGAAAGTTCGTACGTACGTTCGTATGTGCGTTTCATGGCGTTTCCCACAAGTGGGAGAAAACGCGGATCGCTGCGAGAGATCATATTCTTAAATGTGTCCGGTGAAATGCTAAGTCAAAAGAATATTTATTTCTGTAAAATACAGAAAATGTGGCACAAAGCCGAAATTGTGGAAGGGGAAAGTGGCTGGTCTTCTGTCTTAACTTTAAACTTAGCTAGTCACAAACGCTGACCCAATCATACAAACACTATTCCCTTACATCAAAACAACACAATCTTACCTTTCACACCACATCCACAACAATACCTCAATGTCTCCATGAAAATACTAACTAGTCTCCATATGTACAATTTATCGTCTGTGGGGGAGGGGAATAAAAACAACAATATTAAAAATTTTAAAAACTAGCCCCAATGACTATTTACAATATGAAATAAAAACTATTTACAAGAAACTAAACAAAATCATGTTAGTAATATTAAAAAAACCCAATGCAAATTTAAAAGAGAAACGAGACAAATTGACCAGTATTTATAGTGTAGGGAGAGTAAACAATTAGGGAATTAAGGAGGAGTTAACTCCGACAAAACTTTGAATCAGCTAATATTCCTCAAATAAAGTTTCATAAAAGTATAGTTTGTTTGTGAAAAATTTTATAGTAAATTGTGATGAAAGATGTTTAAAGATGGCGTTAAAATCAGTGATGTTTAGCAATTTCAAAACTAAAACTCCTTTCAGTCAATTTAAATTAGTTTTGAAATACATAAAAGTATATTGCTTATTGGAAATATTAAATTTAACCCATTAGCTTGAAATTAAAACTAAAATAAAAGTTTCAAGAAAGATTTTTCAATTAAAAAAATCATTTTAAACCTTAGGAATCGGCAATCTCTTAAAGAAAATAAGAAAAATAATTCAATAAAATTGATATTTTCTCTTAAAAAAACATTGTTTTTTATGCTATTTTATCTTATTTAGGATGAACGGGCGTTTCTTTAAGAAAATATTAAATTTATTGTTTTATTTTTCGTATTTAAGATTCCAAATCGTTTCTTTAATGAATCCTAATTCAAAAAATGAATGAAGTGTCCAAGGCAGACGGCTTGAGGTGTACAAAAGACTAATGTTGCATTAAACTCACTGTAAAAAAAAAAAATTCACGGCTTTGGTCGAAAAAAAAAATAAATAAAATAAAGACCTCAGAATTACATCAAAATCCGATATCGAGGTTCACAAAGCAGTCTGGGGAGCCAACTAGAATTGCCACCCTCTCCGTCGAAGCGTTCGTGGGTAGTAAGCGCGAATCATTATGCAGTTATAGTGTCCTAAAATATGCAGAATCAAAATAATCCTACGTGAACAAGGTGGTGGTTTTATATATATATATATATATATATATATATATATATATATATATATATATTAGGTTGGTGCAAAAATAATGTCGTTTTCTAACATATGTTACAATGTGAGAAAACGATATTATTTTTGCACCAACCTAATATATATATATATATGCGGGGTGGGGGAGAATGTTTGCGAGTGAAATCGAGCTATTAGCGATTCAGCTATGTTAATGCAGAAGTGGAAATACCTATGTAGAAATCTAAATGTGAAATAAATATTTCAATACATGTCAAGGAATGTTAGTGACTTTAATAATTTTGTTTAAAGTAACTTTGTATATTTGATAATTTGATGGATTGATAAATGGTCTGTTGGTAATTGCTGCATGAAAATACCACAAATAATGTCGTTTGTATATACATAACTGAATGAATAGCAAAAGAATAAGGCTATCAAAGGATTTTGTTGATAAACGTTACGATTGAATTGTTGCTCTTGATAGCTTCTTTTTCTTTTCTTTTTTCTTAAGGTATGAGGCAGCTAGTCTCAATGTACGCCGGAGCGCTTTGAACGCATGTGTGGTTAAAGGACTCCCCAATGCTAAGTTGTACGTTCCAAGTCGAAATCGAGTGGCCGATACGGACAAAGAATACGCAGCACGCCCCAAAAAATCATGAAAAGGATTTTTGTGTTTTATAGCGCGCGCGCACGCACGCACACACGCACACGCACACGCACACACACACACACACACACACACACACACACACACACACACACACACACACGACCATACAATTTTGAAGACTCTTCAACAACTTAAATTGAGAATATTGTTAGCAATCGATGAACAAGAAATTTTAAGCAAAATAAATGTTTTCCTATAAATTTTCTCTACACAGTTGCAAAGAATCAAAATTCCCGTTTTAATTTTCATTCGTACGAACAATAATAAATGCAAATGGTGTGCAAATTCATATTCAAGTTAATCAGATTTCGTCTTCTATTTAAATTGATTTAAGTAAACTATAACAGCCAAATCAAAATAAACATGCTTATAATCAAGCAAATATGCATCTGTGTATCATTCTGTATATTAAGTAAAAACGAACACTCGCCTTAGACAATCATTAGAGTTGTGCATTACATATCAGACTTTTCAAAAAGTCTCCAAATTAAATCGTCCAACTGTTTATTTACCAGAGAAAAAGAAACTCACATTGTGTAGATCGCGGAAATAAAATTACAAGAAATTCTTTTTATAACTTCGCTGAATTGCTTCAATTTTATTCTTAGATAATTAAAAGGTATCTGGGATTAAGTTTGAGGTTGAATCCTCAAATCTTTTGATATAGTGGAATGAAGAAGACGTAGTGATGACAGTCAAAATAAAAGATACCTAAATAACAAAAATTCTGTTTTTACTGTCCTTAAAGTTTTAAAGTCTGTAAAGAAATATTAGTTTTGCAAAATTACATTAAGTCTTTTGACACCTGAAAAACTAATTTAAAAGTATTCCATTCTCAAATCTTTAAAACCTATTTTCAGAATCTGATATGAAAACATAATTATCTCTCTTTACGCCTCTGTAGAAATAATTTTAAAATTTCGCATCAGAATACATTTAACAAATCTCACAACTCTGTTCTTGCTGATTACTACCTAAGTTTAACGACCGGCCTTTTACTATCAAGCAAACAGAAAAGGAAGACAGCTAATTAATAATAATAATAATGATGATGATGATGATGATGATGAAAAGTCAATCTTACTTTTTGTTTGTTTGTTGGATTTTCGTCTGTAGTGACCACTAAAAAAAAAGAGAAATATAAACTCTCTACTGTGATTCAAACATCTAACCCTGAGGTAGACGGGTAAATCTTTCTTTTTATGCGCCGTGTCCTTTCAGGACGTAGGCGATCATGGATCTCCACTTTCTCCTATTCCTTGTAGCTCTCAATAAGTTTCGTCCCTCTGCCACCTCCCCACTGACCACTTTCTGTCATCCACTTGTTTAAGTTCACCAGGTATGTCATACATTGCTTTCCCTTGTCTCTCTTTCCCTCTGTTCGACCTGTGAGTTTCAAATTCTCCAGGCCCTCCTTTCTCATTACATGTCCCAGAAACTTCATCTGTCTCTTCCTGATGTTAAGTATAAGCCTCCTCCTTGTTTGCATCCTCTCCAAGACCTCATCGTTGCTCATGATATCCTCAGCATCCTTCTGTAGAACCATACTCCGCCGCCTTGATTCTCTTCTTCATCTTTGAGGAGACCGTCCAACATTCGCTGCCTTAAAGGAGGACAGGTGTCACGTAACAGCTCAGTATTCTTTTCTTTGTTACCAAAGATATCCTCCTGTCTCGCAATACTCAGCCCAACTTTTGGAATGCATCTTTGGCCATCCCGATCCATCTACAGATCTCAGTGTTGCACTTACGGTCCTCTGTGAAAATACTTTCCAGATATTTAAACTTCCGCACCTGCTTGATTTTAGTGTTCTGACCTGCAAATCGCATTTCGGGCTCACCCTTATACTGATGACCATGCATTCTGTCTTCTTGTAGCTCATGCTTAGTCCCTTCTTCACGCTCTCCTTCGCTACCTTCTATAGGCGTATCTTATGTTAAGATTGTGGTCGCCAATGCTGAATCCCGGTATGATTTCTAATTTTCTTAGAATTGCTTCGCTGTATAGGTTGAATAGGTCCGGTGAGAAGACACATCCTTGCCTTACGCCCCTTTCTATTTTTGTATATTCACTGAACTCGTATTCTATGCGCATGCATGCTGTTTGCTGCCAATATAGATTCTTGATTATTCTAATATCTTTCCCAAATATATCAAGGTTGCTCAGCAGTTCCAACAGATCTTCATGGCGTACTTTGTATTGTATTTGTATTGCTCTTTCTGAAAAGAAAGAACAGTGCGGGTTCGTTAAATACACCGGACCAAGGAACGCGATATACATGCTCAGAATGGAATATTCTTAGCATGTATATCGCGTTCCTTGGTCCGGTGTATTTAACAAACCAGCATTGTTCTTTTCCTCTGGGCTGATTCTGCTGCGCATTCTGTTCATCAGAATTCGGATGATGAGTTTTGTTACGTGGCTCATTAGGCTGATTGTTCCGTGGAATTCACATTTGTTTGCGCCTGTTTTCTTAGGCATTGCTATGAAGATAAATCTGCTGAGATCTTCCGGTATATCCCTGTTGTTGTAGATTTCATTTATTATTTCAAAAATCTTGTTTGTGCCAAAGTCATCTAAGGCTGTCAGCAATTCCGTTACAATCCTGTTTGGCCCTGCCGAATTGTTTTTGATCAATCTGGTCAGTGCAGCTTCTATTTCTGGTTGTTCTCTTTTTTCTCGTGTTTTCCTTTAGTTTTTTCAAGGTAGTGTCATTCTTTTGTTCTTCCGCTAAGGAGTCGACGTTCAAAGATGTACGTCGATCGACTGTATTTTCGAACGACTGTATCGTCGATCGCGTAAAGTATCAGCTACTACATTTGTCAGCTCCTTTAACATAGCGGATATCCGATGTATGTTGGGCAATATAATCCAATTGTTGGATATCCCTTGTGATATATTTGTCCGACTTGGCGTGCAGAGCATAAATTAATGGTTTATGATCTGTGTAGCCCAAAAATTCCGTCCTTCCAAAAGATGACGGAAATGACGGACTGCCAAGTATATTGAAAGTAATTCCCTCAAAAATGCGCTGTACTTTTTTTGAGCTGAGTTTAATTTGACTGAAAAGAACGAAATAGGTTTTTTAGCATCTCCCTGTTCCTGGTGAAGCACAGCCCCTATTGAGTCGCCTGATGCTTCTATTGTCAGTATGATCATTGAGTCATCATTGGTTAAATACGATAACTTCGTAAAGTAGGCAAGGGCGTCTTTGGCTCTGTGAAAAGCAGTCAGTGTCTCATCTTTCAAGGTAATCTTCGAGTTCTTTTGACACTGTTGCTGCAGTAAATCTGTGAGGGGAATCAGAATCTGGAAACAACCAGGAATGAACCTCCGGTACTAATTAATGAGGCCTAAGAATCGGCGTAACTGCCGGAGTTAAGTTGGTTGTGGGAAATTTCAAATAGATGCTATTTTCTCTGGTAAGGGCGTTATTCCCTTTTCATCAATGACGTGCCTCCAAAATTTAAGTGAGGGTACAGCAAAAATACATTTCTCTGCGTTAATCTTAAGGCCAAAATGCTGTGACGTCGTCCCCTGGTCGCAGCGCCAACCGTGTCGTTCTATCCCAGTCTATCACGGCACCAACTGTGACGTCCTACTTTGATTCCCAGTCTGCCTACCCACGTTGTGATTTGATCTAGGCAGAGGAAATCAATCAGTCATCGGGGCCGTACTGCAAACCGAGTCCAACGGGGGTGATACCACAAAAATACGCATAAAAGGCAATAAAATGAAAACTCAAAAGTTCAAAGTATCAAAGAAAAAGGTAACAAACTTTATGTCTAGTTGTTCGATACATAGGACTGCATCTATCTCCCGACCCGTTCTTATGGATTGTGACACGTCGTTTTCCGCTAGGCAAGTTTTAACACTTCAAGTCGACTGCTCTCTAAGAAGTTGGTGTTTAGGTGGGTCTTTGGACGAAAGTCAAAAGAAAAACTTATTTCGGTGATCTGGATCTAAGTCGCTCTTTAAAATAATTGTTCTTGGTTTGAAGATGTGGGTCCGGAAACTGCGCGAATCCTGGTCAGCTATCTGCGAGGCTTGCCTCAACCGGAGACTGACTCTGGGAAATGCTGGGACTCGACTCATTTCTGCTCGTTGTGGCTTCGTTTATATGGGCGCCGACCAAAACCGGGGTGAGTTTGTCGGCGTCGGGGGGTTCCTCGATAATTCTAAATACATATCCACCTCTCTGGTTAGGAATTTCCACCTTTTTCCATTTTTGGGAACCTTTCCTCACTCCCACCTTCTCATCATACTTCAGAGGGGCGTGAACTGCCCTCCCCACATCTTCGGGGCAACCTCTCTTACTCATCCTCCAGATGGGCGGCAACTAATGATGTCTTAGTCGGGCGTGGACGAATCTGCGGCTTTGTTTCAGGAAGAAAAAAAAAATCTTGCTTAGAAAAAAAAATTATCTCTTCTTCTCCTTAATGGTTTATCATTTCTCAAGCCGCGAACGAGACAATATGATAATGGCGGTCATAACTCTTGTTCTACACGTGGTTTACGTCAGGTATTTTATCGCTAATTATCAGAATGTGTGGTCTTCTTGACATGGTCTCAAAAAGGAACATCTCCAAAGTTCCAGTCCGTCTGTCGCCTCGAAGAAAGAAAGAAAACACATTCATTTCCTTCGGTACAAATTCCTGATAACAAAATTTTATTATCGCAGGCCAAGGATGTTCCGTGGGTGGTTTTTAATTTTTCATATCCTACCAAGTCCTTTTTTAGTTGTCTGTTTTTCGTCTCTTAATGAAATAACATTTTCATTTGAATTTTTCTTTCTTTCTCTGGCCAGCCGGTCTGTAGTTGATAATAAGATGTCTTCCCGTACCAATAGTTTGTTTTCATATCCTTAGATAACACAGCCGATGCCAAAACATATCTGATTCTTTCCTTCTTTCCCTTTCTTTTTACTCAGAATTTTACCTGTCATTGTAATGACACTCTTTCGCCATTTGTTACTTATCAAAATATCCTTTTATCCATTGTCTCTTAGCTGTGTGTGTGTTCTTGCTTATCACTCACGATTCGGTTCTTAGCCTCTCCTTTCCTTCTTTTCTTTCCTTTCCCTTTCTGCCTCGTTAAATGGTGCCACAATGCTATAGACGTTGGAAAACCTGCTCAACGTGATGACGATGTTCTGTCTTGTTTCTGCTGGCGATCAGGACGTCATCAATATAGGCAAGTGTGGAATTGGGTATTTTATCCGGTACTGTACTAGCATTCAGCTTCCGGAAGTCGCCACAAGGTCTCCAAGCTCCTGGGTCCTGTTTTGGAACCATATGAAGAGAAGCTGAGTAAGGACACGAAGAAGGTTTAATTATGCCGAGTTCCGGCATGTGCTGAAACTCAGCTTTCGCCAACTTATATTTATCAGGCCTCAATCGTCGTGGAGATGAATGCATGGGTTCCGGTAGTATAAATATAGTGCTCAGCATTGTGACGAATGGTTTTTATATACCGGAACGGTGTTGTAATTTGAGAATATTTTTGCAACAGATCCTGCATTTCGTTGGCTTCTGGGAGTTGCGCTGATACATGTGCTCGTATAGATAGATGTAATCCCTTTCCTGGTAAAGTTGGTCGTTTTATCTTCCAAAGAAAGGGAAGGCATGTTAACGGACAAGTTAAAGTGGGCGAGAAAATTCGCTCCTAGGATGGGGTTCTGACTTAGGCTATGGTGAATACTCAAGGAAAAGATCGTCTACATCACAGATTTAGGGTTAACGAGGTTTCACCATATGTCTGGATTGAAGATCCATTCGCCGCTTGTAACGTATAATCTCTCTTTCTAGTCAACATATTAGGCTTGGCTGACATTACACTCATTTGTGACCCAGTGTCCACTAAAAACAAGTAGCCGGAGTTCACATCTCAGATGTAAAAGAGACGACTGTTTGGTATCCGTCCGACAGCAAATGTCTCTACATGTTGCTTGTATAGTCGTTTCCCGACTGCTGTGTGTTATTATCCTTAGCTGCATTCATATCGAAGTTACACGGTTTCGTACAATGCCGTGCCTGTCGTCTATATTTAAAGTGATACCAACAGCTATTACATATAGGCCTGCTTCTGGATGTGGAACGTGATCTGCGCCTAGTATGACGTGATGGACGTGACCGTCTAGTGAAATCATTGGGTGTGCGATTTTGCTGGTGTATAGCTGTTATGGGGTCCACCCCTTTTTCATACAAGTGGACTCGACTAGTGTGTACTTGTACTGCTGCCGGTCAATACCCGGAAGTCAGACCGTTGGAAGTGAGAGTGTGAGGTGAACACTTTGTAGGAGTCACAGTTGCGAGCACGTAGACTCAGAAGGAAGTCATACTTCGATACTGAATTCCCAGTCTGTATATATATTATTATATATATACACTTATTTGCTATATTTCCTTCCTGCGTTTGTCATTCATTTGATACCAGATTTCATCTCGGAATCCACAATCAATTGGCGACGAAGATTCGCACTGTCACGGGAAGAAAAAACAACAACAAAAAATTTTCCCTCGTCGTCCACAGCGAATTGGCGACAAGCCATTCGAACTCACACGAGAAGAAGAAATAGAAAAATCCTCTCCTCGTCCACAACAAATTGACGACGAGCGATTTGAACTCACACAGGAAGAACAAACAACAAAAACATTTTCCCTCGTCGTCCACAACAAATTAGCGACAAAGAATTACGAGGAGTAAAAATACGTAAAATTGAGTTATCATGAAAGATTTAAAAAATATTTTGGTAGAACTGATAAAATAACAAAATGATCAACAATTACAACTACAAGAAAGAATGGAAGAAAAATGACAAAAGCAATTAGAAAGACAAATAGAGCTCAAGGAACTAATATTGAAAGTAGCGGGTAACAAGCAATTAAATATTGAAAAAGAGGCAACTTTTTCGCAAGACGCAGTGCGGAGATTTTCAAATATTCTCTAGAGGAGGACAAAAATTTCGGAGATTACGTCAGAAGACATGAAGACATCTTTAACATCGACTGTCAAAATTGGACAGAAGCAAAAAAGCTACGTCTATTGCTTAGAAAATTAGGAACTGAAGAATATACAAAGTTCGTGGATTATATCTTGCCAAAAAAGACGAACGAATTAACATTTGATGAAGCAGTGACATGTCTTAAAGAACTCTTCAGCCCGAAAACATCACTCTTCCATAAGAGGTGGAAATGCCATAACCTGGTAAAGGGCGATAATGAGGATTATTCCACGTTTGCCGCAATCGTAAATAAATATTGTGATGACTTCAAATTAGCGGAATTAACCCCAGACAATTTCAAGTGTCTTTGTTCAAGGGTTAGTTTCAACAAAAGATAGCGAAATGCGCAAAAGAATGCTTTCAAAATTACAAAATGAACCGGGACTAACATTACAACAGTTATCGAAAGATTGCCAGAAATGTCTAAGTATAAAGAAAGACTCAAAGGACATTGCGTGTCCGTCAACCTTAAACAATAATCTATCAACCTACAGACATGGAGAAAACTCAACAGACATACCATGTTAATACACAAAAAATTGCCAAGTCGGTTACAGGCAAACGAATAAAATTCGAGGGAGAAATAATCGTGAATGTTAAATTTCACGGCAAAACAAAAAAACTTAAGATATACGTCATGAAAGATACTGAAAATCTAGTAAGTTCAACGTTTGGGATCTACCTATCAGCTCTTTTTGCAAAAAGTTAGAGATTGAACCATCAGATGTTATAAAATTAAAGGAAGAATTATATAACCAATTTCCTGATGTATTTTCGAGCAGGTTGGGGCGATGCAACAAATTCGAGGCCAGTATCGAATTAAAAGAAAACGTCCAACCAGTATGTGGAGATTTTCCAAGCGTAGCTTAGATATAGCACAAGCATGGGTTATCCAGTGAGAATCGAACTCACTTTTCAGTAGTAACTGATCTAGCAAGACAAGCTTGCTAACCATTACACCACGCCGAGGTGCCCAGGTCCAGCCAGTATGTAAAAAGAAGCGAAACGTGCCATGTTCTACCACAGATGAAAACAGTAAAGGACTTGTGACTTTGCGAGAGATAAGAAGAGAAGCGGAAAAGGATGAATTTATGCAGAGGACGAAGGTAAAAATACAGTCTGTGTTTGACAAATTATTACTAAACAAGAATAAAAACCAGTATACACCTATTGTACCCAAAAGAAAACAGGAATAGAAAATTTACCGAACCTCTGGTTATCGACCATAAGAGAAAAAAATACTAACTCCCCCAGAAGGGATTTAAGAAGTGGGGTGTTATGGGGTCCACCCCTTTTTCACACAAGTGGACTCGACTAGTGCTGCTGCCGGTCAATACCCGGAAGTCAGACAGTTGGAAGTGAGAGTGTGAGGTAACCGCATTGTAGGAGTCACAGTTGCGAGCACGTAGACTCAGAAGGAAGTCATACTTCGATACTGAATTCCCAGATTGTATATATATTATTATTGCTACTAACCGCATTTCTGGATCTACTAACCGTATTACGAATTGTATTATTACGTCAATACATTTATTTGCTATATTTCATTTCTGCGTTTGTCATTCATTTGAGACCAGAATTCATCCCGGAATCCACAACAATAGCAGTCCGTAGAACTTGTAACTATGAGGTTTTAGCTCGACTATACAATCTTTAATTCTTGATAATTCTTGTAGGTCACCGACTGAAGTCAATAGGTTTTAAAGGTGTTGCAGAAGCAGTTTCCGAAGGTTTATTTTCATGTATTTTGTCCGCGGTTTCTGCTAATCGCTGTAGGTCTAAGTCATTCGAGAGTGAGACATTTGTGAACTCAGCTTATCCATCCATAGATTATGGGGGACTGTGTCAGACATAGTATTGTCACCTCGTAAGGCTTTCATCTTTGGAAGCAATTGGAAAAGTTTATAGTATCCCAAATGAAGATTATTAAATAAGTCGTGCAACCGCCGTTTCTCTAATTCGCCCGTCCGGTATAATATAACGTCCTTCAAAGTATCATACAGTTTTTCCACCGGTATTTTGCTGAGGAAGTCTGCTACCTCTAATGCTACATTTGAGGGAAGTTTCTCCACTACGAAAGCGTAACGAGCATGTTGGGGCGTGGTCTTTTTTGCGTTCAAAATTGCGTTTAACTCCACAAACCATACTTGAAAGTTAGTGTGGTTATACGTCAGCAGATTGATGGAAATTACCGCCTCAATATGTTCGTTGGTATAATTTTTCATTGTTTTTGTTTAAAATGTAAAAGTATTTCTCTTATAAAATATCGCTTTTAAAATATTGCTTTGAACATTTGAACTTCGGGATCACCAATTTGTAGTGGGTTAGCCAATCGGTGACAAATACAAATTAAACTGACCCTCTACTATTTTTACTAAATCAAATGCAACAAAGACAACAACAAGAGAAATAATCAAATAGGCAGATATTTGTTTTAACAAAAAGTATTTTTATATAACAACAAGTACACACGATATAATAAAGTTATTTAAAACACTTTAGAGTTCTTGGTTGTGTGATCAAGGGTAATATAAAAGGTGTAATATTATAGATCTGGTAAGAAATTAAACAGTTTATGTTGATGGTGAAATTGAATGAAATAGATTGCTTGACTTACTGTAGAGTTGTCTCACTTTGACACTTTAGTTACGATTGCCTTTATGTTGTTAAGATATTGAGTGTGTTGGTTTCTGAATCTTGTCTTATTTGAATTGGTCACTAGATGAGTTGATGTTGAAAAGAAATTGAATTCCACAAGCTGGGTTGATGTTAATAAAAATTAACTTTTAGCGAGGAAGTTGGGTTTCATGGATTCGTGTGCCGAGTTAATTATTTTAAGGACTCACTAAGTCGCGTCGAAGTTTCATATTTATGAATTTTCTTGGTCGCGTGGGAGGCTCGAAAGAATGCTTATCAATTTTTGGCGCGTTGAATTCTGAATGGGTCAACTCCAAGCCAACTCGAAGTCAATCATACGAACGTAGGCAGAAACATGACATTATTATTTATCGACCAATCAGAAAGCATTGTTTTGTACTGAACTCTGGAACTGATTTTAATGGGTTAACACAAACTGAGAATACTTAGCTGTGATCCTCTTAACAGGTTTAAAACAGAGAATGTAGAAATCTAATTCTAATACACAATCCCTAGTGCTTCTTTTCCAATATTCGAGTAGTTAGTTAACCTTCTTGAATGTACATAATTGAGTGTTCTTTTTGTAATAGAATAGCAGCAATCGCCTTTTCCCTCACGTCTGTGGTTAACGTTACTTCTTTTGTGGATCAAAAAATTTTATTATTGGTTTGTTTCTCAGTATTTTCTTTAGTTTTTCAAAAGCGATTGTTTGCTTTTGTGTTAAGTTAAATTCATTGTTTTTTTTGTTTTTTTACGTAATTATGCAAATGGCTCTATTATGTCACTGTAACTTGGTATGTATTTACTATAAAAATTTATTAGCCCCTAAAAGGATTCTAATTCTTTTTTATTTGTTGGAGCAGCTATTTCTGTTATTTTCTTTGTTAGTCTATAGTTTGCTGATATGTATTCTTTTGATATTTGATATCCCAAATATGTTATCTTCTTACAGCCAAAATTACACTTGTCATTGTTTACAGTCATGTCTGCCTTTTTTTAATCTCATTTGTTCTGTTTTATATATCAATTCTTCTTTAGTTCTTGCCCCTACACATATATCGCTTAGTATATTTTTTATTTTTCCTAATAAGAGTCCTTCAATTGCTTTTTGAAAAATATGGCTCAAAGTCTTTACCCCAAATGGTAGATGAGTCCATCTTAGTAAGCCTATACGGGTGTTTATCGTGGGGATTTCCTTGAATTTCTCGCTTAGTTGTATGCTGCCTTGAGATCAATTTTTGCAAAGTGTTCCATTTTTGCTAACTCGTGGCTCACAGTTTTGATATTTGTCAAAGGAAAATAGTCTGAACATATCTGGTGATTTACCTCTATCTTGTAATCACCACAAATGCTTAAATCTCTGTCAGGTTTCTTTATCTCTACTATCGGTGACGCTCAATTGCTACCACCTTGAGTTACTCTTTCTAGTATGCCCTGTATCATTTTATTTAATTTGGCTATTACCAAAGGTAGGATATGAATTGAAACTTTTCTTGATTTAATATATTTTGGGTGATAATTTTCTCTTTATAGCCTTTCTATAATCCTATTTCATTTTCTTCTGCTTCCATGGAATTGATTAGTCTCACTGTATCTACTTTTAATATATCAATTCCTAGTAATCCGTGATCTTTTTCGCTTTTTCGCCCCAATGGGAATTATTTCAAAACGCTTGTCGGTTCAAAATTGCCTTGAGATGTACCCATTATTTTTATAGTCGTTCCATCAAATTGCTTTAATTCGATGCTGCTTTTTTTTAATTTAGGCCGTCCAGACATTTTTTTGGTATCAACGTGACTTCACTGGCTGTATCAACTTGCATGTTAAATATCTGGTCATTTATCCTTATGTTTTCTCTACTTTTTTTGTGTATTCATTGTAAATATTTAAGCTTCTTCTACAGAGGGGGTTTGTGCCGTTTGTACTCTTTTTATTCTATTTTCGTATTTGCATAGGTTCAGAAAATGATATCCTTTTTTGCAAGTTGAGCATATTTTTCCTAGTGCTGAACATTTGTACTTGTCTCTCTCATGATTTTTTCCACAATATCTACATTTAATTATGGATTTGTTCGTGATCGTCCTGTACGTCTCGAATTCTTCTTTTGGTTGATTAAATTCTCTAATCAACTCTAATTGTTGTAAAAACTCGACACTAGCTTCCAAACATGCTACTATTCTGTAGACATTCTAGTAATTTTCGTTTGTGATTTTGGTCTTGCAAGCCTTCTATTATTCTGAGAAGGATTAATTCATCTTCCATAGTCATTTCCCGAGCTCCCAATTTTTCAAATTTAAAATAGTTGGCTCGTTGTTTCAATCTATGTATGGACACATTGGGTGCTTGTCTCTAAAAACTTGGTTCTTTCAGCAATGACCAATCTTTTCTTTTGCCTTATGTCCTTTTTATAATTTTAATAATTTCTTCAAATGTCATTTCTTCTAATTCTAACACATTGTCGAAATTTATTTCACAGCTTCGCACACAGCAAGAAATAAATCTGTTATTTCGTTCTCTCCTCTTTGTGTCTCTTAATTCTTTCATTCTTGCAAATGCAGCAACAACAAAAAACAAACAAACAAACAAACAAAAAAACAGGAAATTATGGATATGGATTAGCGTAAGTCGGTGATTCTCAGTACTAGCTTCCAAGAGATGATTTTGAAATCTAGGTTTTCTTCTTTATTTTGCCATGTCTCCTCAGAACGTAGATTATCCACAAATTTCCTGTCCCTTGCAGCTCTAAAAAAATTATGTCTTTTTTATTTCTAAACCCTGTTCCACAATCTATTAGGTTGGTGCAAAAATAATGACGGTTTTTGACGTTAAAAATACGTCAAAAACCGTCATTATTTTTGCACCAACCTAATATTTTCTCAAGCCGATAAGTATACTATGCCATGTTTTTCTCTGTCTCTCTTTCCCTTAATCTGTCCTGTGAGTAACAGATTTTCCAAGCCCTCCATCCTCATTATGTATCCCCGGAAATTTCAATTGTCTCTTCCTAATGTTAAGTATAAATATCATTTTTGTTTCCATTTTCTCTAAATTCTCGTCATTGATCGGTCCTGTAGAGCCACATTTCTGTTGCTTCGAGTCTCTTCTTCATCTTTTGAGTAGATTGTTCAGCATTCACTGCCATGCAGAAGGACAGATATTACATAAAAGTTCATTACTGCTAGCTTTGTTTCTAACGAACTTTTTTTTCTGTTTCTTATAATCTGCTTAGCTTTTCGAATGCATCTTCGGCTATCCCAATGTGTCTTGAAATTTCAGTGTCGCATTTTCCGTCCTGTGTATTTAAAATTCTAAGATATTTAAATTTTTGTGATTGTTTGATATTGGTACTTCCGATTTCTAGCTTGCCTTTTAGGGCTCATCCTTTTGCTAAAACCATGCATCCTATCTTCTTTCAGTTTATGTTTAGTCTTTTCTTCTCGCTTTTCTTTACTACCTTCTGCTATCAGCACTGTGTCATCTGCACTGTATCATCCGCACTATGTCATCTGCATGTTGTGGCGGCCAATACTGAAACATGGTAGGACATCTAATTTTCTCAGAATTGTCCGGTGAGAAGACACATCCTTGTCTTACACTCCTTTCTATTTCTATATCTGCTGAACTGATATATATCCAATGGTACAAGTATAGGTTCGTGATTATTCCTTCCCAAATTTATCCAGATTGCTGAGGTGTACTTTGTCGAATGCCTTTGCGTAATCTTTGAAGCACAGGTACACGTCTACATTTG
The DNA here is from genome assembly GCA_963932145.1 of Acanthosepion lycidas. Lineage (NCBI taxonomy): Eukaryota > Metazoa > Mollusca > Cephalopoda > Sepiida > Sepiidae > Acanthosepion > Acanthosepion lycidas. Next base: position 67,254,427 of record OZ010578.1, read on the forward strand.
TATTACTCTTTTTGATAACATTCTGAGCATAATTATCGCATTCCTTGTTCCAATAAGTCAGTTATATGTATTAATATATTTATATATTTGGGAAAATTACAATTAAAAATGTGGAAATTGAAGAAACCTGGGACCGAAATATGTTTTATGTGGGACATTGAGAACTGCTACTGTACACAAATATATACTTTAAAGCAAAATTCTCAGTATAGAGAAAAGAACTAGAATAGAAATTACGATTAAATATATTTCAATAGTAATACGATGTGACTTATTTATCAATTTTGTAGTATGCCTAAATGTATCCAGTCAAGGAGGAGAGCTCATTAAAATAATTATCATCAAATAACAAAGTCAGAGGGAAGCCACGTCATGGTGATGGGAAGGTGACTGAAATTGAGATGCCAGGTCATGGCTGATAATATTACAGACCCTTCTTTGGATTTTATCAAGAATTTCGAGATATACAGCAGACCAGATATGGCAGTAATATTCAATACTCGGACGAATCGTAGATTTATAAATGCGCAAGATGAATTCTGGCGATAAAGAGAGTCTGACACAACACAGGGAGCCACATTTCCTATCAATTGATTCAATATAATCAGCCCACTTCATGTCAGTGGAAAAATATGAGACCGAGAAGGTGCAGCTCTTTTGTAGGTTAGCATCGGCCATGCTGTTGGAAGGCAAAAAATAGTTGTCTATCATGATTAAAAGTTAGCAGTTTCATTTTGGAGGCGTTAAATCTTACATGATATTTCTTGCCCCAGTTAACAATTGATTGATGGTCACTTCCGAGAGAGGCTGCCAGTTTTACTTTGCCGAACGTATCGGCCTTATTATTAAGACAGGAATAAATAGTTGTATAATCAGCCTAATTACCTAGTTGGGAACTGATGACATTAGAAAGGTCGTTGATGAAGAATGGAAACAACGTAGGTCCAAGGTCCCAAGACATCCGCATTAATGTACAATGATCTCGAAGAGTGGCTGTTCAACACAACTTTTATTACACGGTCTGTTAAGAACGATTGGATTAAGTCAACTATCCGGCCAGAGACATTGTAACCCTTGAGGTTGTGGAAGAAGATCAGAATGCCAAACTCAGTCAGACACCTTCGAGATCCTAGAGATCCATATTGTTTATTTTAAAGACGACCATATAAAGTGAAATGCTTAAGATTCGTATGAAGATTGTGAATTTTAAATGCTTTTAAATGGGTACCTTCAAGAATTCGCCAAAAAAACATGATGAAAAAGATGCACAAAACAAAATTTTATTGTCAAATTATTGTTTTTAAGAGCTAAGATCAAATGATTTGTTTATGTAAAAATTATTTTTTATCCTTTTTTATTTTTATTGGAAATTTTGGTTAAAAATCTTGTTTTTCGGCATCAACGCGAGAAGATATATTTTTGTATGGGAAAATTAATGTTTTTCACCGTCCGTAAAAACGGTGAAAAACATTAATTTTTACAAAAATTCTTACAAAAATTAGATAATTGTCAGATTTTAATGAAACTTTCAAGACTTTTTCAAATATTAATGAAATTAGTTTTTAAACATTCCTTTTTTACAATATCCGAATAAATATTACTAATTTTTGCAATATTCGAATAAATATTACTAAGGCCTTCTGGCGCTTCTCGGCAGATTCTAGAAAGATTTTTAACTTTTTAAAATGCATTTGAAACTTTCGGTATATTAAAGTTAAAAATGAAATGGGATGGAAACGAGGTGCTTTTTCGTCATTTGATGCTCTTTTATTTTTTTTTCAATTTAAAAACCGCTGTAGAAAAAACAAAAAAGATATCTGCTGTTTATGAAGATGCTTCCATAGTTGAGAGTATGTATGTGATTGGATTAATCGTGTATTACGAGCTCTTTTCACAAAATCAGACAAGTACTGTTCTCAACAGGATAGATTAAAAGCAGTAATCGATCATCCGGAATTGGTCACTTGGATCGGTGTCGTGTTCCATTAGGACAACACCAGACCCGACATAAATTGGTACAGCTTGCTTGGGATATCCTATTACACCTTTACTAATTTTGAATAAAAACATTAATAGTATTTAAACTTTTAAGTTTTCTATGGCTTTTCTTTCGCTCCATGTTTACGTATTTAAGTTAAGTTAAAAAAAGTATAGTTCTCTTTTAGTTAAGGCATATTAAGATATTTGTGCTTAAGTTATATTAAATGAAGTATAGGCACCTCGACAGTAAAAAAAAAAAAAGAAAAGAAAAAGAAAAAATACAAACTTAAAACCCATTTGAAATATTTTAAATTTCTTCTCTGAAGTTAAATTTTGTTTTATTTGAAATATTCTAAACTTAATCTGTAATAATAATAATAATAATAATAATAGCGGCTTAGGAATGGGTTCTTGAAGAAAGAAGCCGAAGCGATGATCTGCCGATTCCATCAAATACTCATTGATAGACACACCCTCGTTCAGGTTCAGAATTTGCAACATATATACTCTGTTTTAAAGGAAATAAGAACAAAATTTAGTTTTAAAAATAAATATGTGCTTACTACACGAGTTCTTGCATTAGACATATTAAAATATGGCTTTTAATTACGTTGTAGGATCCCCACAAATATATCCACGCATAATATAATGCTCGTCGTGGTTATTTGATGTCAAATTTTTCTCACTGAATACATTCTGTTTGCAGACATAAAACATAGCACGGGATGAAAGAGGATAAATCAATCAGAACACTCTAATTTAGCTTTCAAGACTTCTATGCTTGAGCCTCTAAGGACATATAAAAAGTAGATTTGGCAAAAAATATCTACTTGGTTCATGACGACTTTAAAGAAATGCCACTGATTGCCTAATTACTTTTGGTAAGACCAACAGGCTGACTCGAAAGACACACGATGAAGATTTGACTGTCTCCTATGCACACACACACACACACACACACACACACACACACACACACACACACACACACACACACACACACTTTCTCCCTCAATCTCATATTGCATTCTCAACTGTTTGAATTTAATTTTTTTTTTTAATATATAACACTATTCTATTACTATTCACATAAAATCTCATTTTTTCTCTACAAATGGTAATTAATAGGAGTAGACAAGTTCGCCTATCATCCGCTTCCCAATCCTTCCCCAGTCTTATATAATGTTTAGGATTGGATTTCCGGATCCTTCTAAAGTCTTGTCATTATCTTTCTATTCCATTAGCCACTTGCGTCTTAGTGGCCTTGCTTGGGAGTGAATTGGTTAAAAAATGTGTATAGTTTTTATCAACAGTCTTGATTTGCTTAAAACGTTATATTAATACATTATAACATAAATATTAGCTATTTTAATCGTAATAAACAGAATATAAACAGAATTTAGTTTATCAAAATCACATTGTAGGGATGCCAAAAGCGATTATCTGCCTTTGGTTGAAAGGAAGTTATGAGGGTCACAAGATGGCCGCTAGAGTGACGAAAGCGGTCAGTCGTTTAGTTAGCCTCCTGGTGTCAAATGGAGTGTTTGCTTTTTTAACACGGGCGAGGCAAGACTTCTAACCGAGCCAGCACACAAACAAAATTATAGAAACTATCTCCTGCTCGCAGTCTTTTCATTGGAAAATACCCATGACTCGCTGTTTTCGCATTTGCCATTGGGAAATATAAATATGGTTTCTCCAGAAACATAGAAGAATCCTGTGGCAGCTCGAATTCCTGTGTCTTTTCGCATTTCTACACTGCTTGTTATACTTTCTCCGCGTGGGACAAATGTATATATTTGCATATAAATATTCTGTATGACTTAGCAGTATTTGTATTTGGGAACATATTTGTCATTCCTTTTATTTCAGTTATTTTTTATTAAGGTGTTACTCTATCAGAGAATATTCCTTTCCTTGCCTAGCACTCCCATTAATAAATTTTAATTTTTTATTGAGATAAATGAAAATATTATTTTTTTAAAAAAATTGCCAGTTACCAATTTTTAAATTGCCAATTATAAATTAATATATTACTTGTATTCTTTTATGACATTTTTTCGTTCCGTAAGTTGAAATTATGATTTTGTTTCCAATAATTTTCCCTCGCGCCATTTTACTAAGGTAAAAAATTCAAGTGTATTCTCTGTAATATAAATTTTGTAAATCAAAATCTTTATTTCTATCGTATTATTTTGGTATTTTCATTTCTCAGTGCTTGCTAACAATATCTAATTCTGTAAGTAAAAAGATAATGCGATTGAGTTATATATATATATATATATATATATATATATATATATATATATATATATATGTGTGTGTGTATGTGTGTGTGTGTGTGTGTGTGTGTGTGTATGTGCGTGTGTGTGCTCGTAAGATGTATAACAGTATCCAAAACAAAAGTGAAGATGATGAGAGAAAGTGGAAAATTCTTAATCAAAGACGATTTTCACCATAAAAAGCTCATGTTCTCATATAATCAGTTTAATTAAAAGACAAAACTATGTGTCTTGGGATCTTACGGAATACAAGTTGGTGGAAATAAAGACATCGACCTACTTGGATTCGTCTCTAATATCTGTAAATAGATATGTGTATGTGTTTTACGGTTATGTGCGTGTGTGCATGTTGTGCATATATGTATACTCCTGACACTTAAAACACTTTAAGGGATTAAACTCTCTTGATTGTAAATCCATTTTGTTTTTTTATTTAGAGTTAAATATGTGTGTGTGTGTTTTAATTTGTTGATCGTCCCTTTTTATACTTATCCTTCTTTAGTTGGTTGGTGACATCTTGCTTTCGTAAGGCTGCATTTATGTCCTCTGGTTTAGCCAAGGACAACTCTTTATTTCTAATAACTCCCTTTGAGGTGTTAATTCTTTCGTGAGGCTTTACATTTTAAATTGTGGAAATATTTCATTTTAAGTATGTTATGTGCGTGTTTCTTATCGTTTACGTTTACAAGTAGATTGACTCTTCTCTTTTTTTCACTGTCCCAGGATTTGCCCTGCTGGTAATTATGTTTTCAACCAAGAAGGGTAACAGATTGAACAGAGGAGTTTCCTCTAAAGAATAAATTACGTTGAATCTAAGGGAATTCACTATTGGCTTTCATTTCTGAATCACAGTCATAGTGATTTTGTTTGTTTTTATTTTGTTTGCCATGTGATTTGTTTTTTTTTTCATTGCTTGACCAACCACTGCGGAGTCCAATTTCTATTGGGAATTTACGGTTGAGATTGTGATATATCGACCAGCGTTGTAAAATGATTTTGAGCCCTTATTAATTTTGTGGTTCGGTATCCCAAAAAACTGATACCTTAATAAGAAACGGAGTCAAACATTCTTTTTCTTCTTGATTCGATTGACCACCAGCCACTGCCTTCTGGCACTTTTAAAATAATAGATGTGTGATCATCATGTGATTAGTTTGCGAGACATTGTCGGGCTTAATTATATTACGTTAGCACCTATATAATTAAGCCCGACAATGTCATGATCTGCCCATCCGCCCACTCGTATAGCCCAAGGAAAGACCAAAGAGAAGTGTTTCCTAACTACTTATACACGCAGGTGATGGTCTGCTCGGCCACCACGATTCCGTCCTCAAACATTACAGGTCGCCTCCCACGGCAAACAGGTAGCCTCATTGTGGGTAGATGTATCCATTTGCAAGGCTGTTGCTTTGGATATATCGTTTCGTGACTTCCTGGGTATCAGAAGGCCAAAAACATTGTGAAGATTGTTGAGACCCCGGTGAAGAAGTACGACAAATGGGCTGCAGGATGTCTCTCAAAGTCCATCTTCCTGACGCTCATCGTGATAAATTCAAGAAGAACATGTAGTCAGATGCAAGGTGAGTGCTTCCACCAGAGTATACTGAACTTTGAACACCGCTACCAAGGTCATATAATCAAAATTTCTTAGATCCACTGATGCTTCGTTGCAAGACAGCACTCTCTCCCACTGATAAGTCGACTACCAGATATTATTCAGTGCTCGGAACAATGTGTTGCAATTCAACCGCATTTAACAAAAGACGCGCATGCTCCTCGATAGAGAAAATAGATATGAACATATTGTCCGCGTATGTACAATAGTCTCCCCAAGCACTTCATTTATTCCTACTTTTATGTGAAAATGAATCCCAGTTTCTTTTGGAGGAACGAATTCATCTGTCAAAATTCTTATTTTGCCGTTTTAAATTTCTCTGAAGTCAATCACTTAGGAGGACATTGTACTGGTGGACCACACGTAATAATGTTATGTGTAACGCCATGAGGTAACGGTTTCTTGTAGAGCAACAGCTTAGTGATTTCCATAAACTCGTCCAAAAGTTTAGAAAAGATGCTAACTGTGGTTAACAATGCTACATACGGATACTGAAGAATTCATGTGTATCATAAAATGTACAGAATATGTACATCGCTGAACAGGTCGAAATTGTGTAAATTCATTTTTTCCATATTGGCAATAAAAAAATAAGTAAAATGACACCTTAAGCCTAAATTCAGCTTCAGTTATTTCTGGCGATAAGAATTTATGATTGACTTGAATACTGCATGAAGGGTCACTTTATCTCGACTTCGATTACTACTCAAGGGCATCACTTATCCACCTGACGTATACCTGAAGTTCTGTCTATAATGCATATCAAGCGACTTCATTCTCTTGCGCTGGCATGCCAAACTGCTGATGGTGGCCAGACTAGCAGTTCCCCTGTACTTTAGGGAAAGCAGGCAGTGGCTTGCACGAACGCGCATTCGCGCGATACTTTTATAATTTTTAGTAGATAGGGTGAGGTACACCCTCGGGCCGTTTTCTACCTTGTCCTGCACTACTCAAGATATAATTTTGTCTAATCTGAGCTTATTCACTCATTTTTATATTTTAAATTAGCCTTCCAGTAACGCAACCAAGTCTTCACCGTCAGTGCCACAGACGCTTGCTACTGGCATTGGTATGGATGAAGAGAAATTTTATTGGCAATTTCAGCTAGTCTCCAAAGGAATGATCTCTTTTGAAATGACTATCACAGGCTGGTAAACACTGGTAAACTCTGCAAAAATATGTGGTGCACCAAACAGTCGGCACCATAATTCCATATCAAAAGTTGCAGATGGTATAAAAATTACGATGGCTTCTTATTTATCTTTTGCAGCACGTCGGAGCTGGTGCAATTTCTTTTGTTCTGATAATGAGGTCTTTGAAGTAATCTTCTTAAGGATGCGTTTGATGTGGAACTGATTGTTAAATTCCGAATTTTAGTGGCAATGTATGGAAAAAGAACCGAAACTCTCAACAAGAAATTCTTAAGTTGGGAAGTTATAACTTGAATTTGCTAAGCAGGATCACAGATCTAACAAATGGTAAGCTAGGGTAGACTTTATGTGACTGGCAGGTGTATATGTGTATCCGACAGCAAACAAGAAATATGGATGATGCAGAAAGGTGAGGGGTTACTAAATTACTACTGGTAATTGGCGAGAAGGTATAAAACCCGAAGAAGATGCTTGTCTGAACTTGGGCAGCTAGTTCAACTGAACTGTTGATCTTACGTTCCCTGTATTTATACTGCTAGAACGTTCTAGAAATTCTTGAAACTTTTAGAAATTTCTCGAAAGTTCTTGAAATGTTTAGAAAGTCCTAGAAAATTCTCCTTCAGCAACTCAGCGCTGAATTTGAATGTAATGAAAAATAGTTTCAAAACATCGATGTTCTGACCACAAAAGCAAAGTTTGTAGGAAATAATTGCCATTTTCTTTCAGAAGAAATTAGGAAATAATACTTACTGACCGAAGAGAAATACGTTAAAATTTTGTTAAACAAAATTTATTTATTCCTTATGTACTTTTCATTTTTCCTGTTTGTTTTCCTTAAACTCGTTACTTATCAACAGATTTTGTTGGTTTCTTCTGTAAAATTAGTTTTCAGCAAAGACAAAGAAGTTACCACGACTCGTTGAGAGTTACCCCTGAATTCTCAACGGGTAATCACAACGGCCACTGGGCTAAAACCTTGCAAAATCCGGTTACTTCCCAGCATGCAACATGTGATGACCATGAAACTTAATAACACTGCCAAGTGATAACGCCAAGAATACTACGTTTTTGGTAAAGCCGTGATCAACCAGCCCACGACGTAGATGTTTACACGGATACACGGTGAAAACATTTTCCACGTTGCATATCTGGCCTCGTTCTCGCGCAAATGCTTCAATCAAGCCCTTTCACATGAAGTCAAACATACGCTTTGGGGCAAAGATTCTGTTCCCACTCTGAACGATAACTGATCACACTTATTGGTTCCTTCCCGTCTCTTCATAAGCGTTTCTCTCATATTCATATTGATGTTACCAGAGCACTACGTTTTCTCTAATTTGCTGACGGATGTGAATCATTTCTCGTGATGAGTTCCTCCTATATCCAAGATTACGGCAACAAAAAACTTTTATGTCCGGTTGAGGTTAATGTTCTACTGCTATCACTACAAATAGAAGCCATCAGTTTACGCCTGATTTTGTTTCTTCAACTTTTGAAGGTAGTGAAAAAATTATCATTACTGCTTAAAATATACCTCTCCCCTGTCACCGAATAAACCGAAACAAAGAATAACAAGATGTGGACATTACGGAACGTGTCCTTTTGCATGGTTAACTTTGACCCATCTGACATTTGTTGCGTCTGCATTCTTAGATTTCTTCATATAAATGAAAACTACTCACCAGTCTGACTTTTTGAGCCTTTTACATTGGAAGGCTTTCTTTGAGCTAGGAACGCGGTAAGTTTCCTTACTGGCTTTTAAAAGAAGCCTCTGCTTCATTGTTTCATGTTTCTACTTTTAACATGTTTACATAAAAATGGTGTGTACTTGTACTGATGACATTTATATAACCTGGGCAGAGGGAAAAGAGTTAGCACCCTTTGGCAGTTCAGAAGGAATATATTTGCTTTCAACAGCCATCAAGCTTTACAAACGTATCATGTCTTTTTCTTCACCGGTCACCACACTGCACGGACATGCCTTGATTCGCCTCGCGCCAGACACCACACCATGAATATATGACTGACGTTTTCACCTCGATTTCCTTTCAGAGAACAGACGCACCAGCATTCATCTTAAAGGTAGGTCACATTATTCTTCTTTTAAGGAATTTATGTTTCTAGCGTTTATGGACTTTGTATTAAAATAATGCTCACAACTTCACCAAATCACTGAGTTGTTTTTCATTAACTAAAATTGCAATATTTAAACAAATATACAGATAAAGAAAACATAAAATCCAAATTCTTATAGTTTATTATAAATACTTGATATTAATCACAATGTTTTTAACGCGCAATCTTGTTGACTTCTTTTAGAATTCCCCTCGCATACAATCGAACCACACCTTAATATTTTTGTATGTTCACAAATATGTCGTGTTTTCGTGTATACTTTTTTTTTTATCACTATATGTACACCTGAAAAAGAAAACAAAACGAAATCAATTGCTATCATTACGTAGTGCATTAGTAATGACGAGTCTTCAGTTTACGTGTAAACCAAAATGGAGATAAAAACTTTTACTCTCAGTAAGATCCTGAAATCAGCATGTAGTTGATGTTTATTTAAAAAAAAACAAAGAAAATGTACCATAATAAAAAGTATAAGAGTGATAATAAAACAAAAGCTAGATTACAGAAAGAAAAATGTATTTCAATGCTGAAGTTAACGGATTTAAGAGGTCGATGTTTTCAAAAACAGAATTTTGCTGAATCTTCTGTAATATTGATAAAACTATTGAGAGATTTTTAAACTACTGAGTTATTTACAGTTAGCATATATGTACGAATAATACATCGGGTAAACTTTGCCATTACATACTTGTGTAGCTTGATTTTCAGGAATTTCTTCGGGACGTTGGGGATCATGAATCCACAAATTTCTGTCCTTTGTAGCTCTTAGTAAATTTTGTATTTTTGCTATTCTCTCCTAAACCCTGTTCTGTCATCCATTTATACAAGCTTCTTAGAAGTTTGTGTTGTTTTCCTCTGTTCTGCTTGCCTTCAATATGTCCTGGCTGTGCCAAATTTCCCAAGCCTTTTTTCCTCGTGCGCCCTAGAAATTTCAACTCTTTCTGAAATTAAGTATAACTCAACATTTTGTTTCCATTTTCTCTAAAGCGTCGTAGTTGCTCATAATACTCTCAGGATATTTCTGTAGAAGCACAATTCTGTTGAAGTGTTGACTTTTTCACCTGTAGGGAGATTGTACCGTATTCATTGACATATATGGGGACTAACATAACAGTTCAGTACTATTTTCTTTGTAACGATTTTTTTCTTTTTCATAATACTTTGCTTAGATTTTAGAAGTCATCTTTCGCTATCCCAATGCGGCTTCGGATTTCGGTGTCGCACTTTCCGTCCTTTGTTAAAACACTTCCCAGATATTTACATTTCCGCACTTGTTTGATTTTGTTATCTTCAATTTTTAATGTGCATGTTAAACTGTTTTTAATTCTGACAACCATAAATTCTGTCTTCTTGCAATTGATGCTTAGCTCTTTCCACTTTCCTTTTGAGTTCTTGTAGATTCGTTTCTGTCTACTATCAACACCGTGTCATCGGCATGTTATATTGTTAAGAATGTGGCTGCCAATAATAAATCCCGATATGACTTCTAATTCTCTCAGAATCGGTTGAATAAGTCCAGTGAAAAAACACATCCTTGTCTCGCAACCCTTTCTATTTTTGTATATCTGCTGAATTCATTTTCTATCTGAATATAGGCGGTTTGCTCCTAGTACATGTTCTGGATTATTCTAATATCCTTTCCAAATATATCAAGTCAACGTCGTGCTTGAAAAACGTCGAGAGGAATTTTGGGTTAAATTCAGCGAGATTAATCTACGGTAACTTAGACAGCACAATGTCAGAGGCTCCAAAAATGTAACTCTTCTATGTAAAAATTTTCCTGATTCGACGCTTATTTTTCATAAATTTATAGAACAAATGTTAAGTGCAATACTTTTATATAGTACCTTAGTATAGAATTTTGGTTTAGGGAATTGTTGCATTATAAAATGCTGTTTGTGGACACAAAAGGAATGTCCTACAATACATATATTTATATAATTTATCTACTTGAATGTATACTGTTTTCACGCTACTTTACTTAATTAACTGGTTCATTGCAATTAATCATTATGCATACGTATATATATACGTATATATAGGAACTACACACTGATCTTTGGAATATTATAATGAATTATAACGAACTATAATAATATAACACTATGACTAGCGTAGATTTTACAAATAAAATTCACAATTAATGGTCGACCGTAATAGAAAAACTTAAAAAGAATAAAATTTATTCAGAACTAATATTGGAATGAAGGGGAGAAAAAGACAAATTTTTGCAAAATCCCAAATTAAAATATGGGATGGTTTTGATAACACAAAGAATGTGGCTGACCAAATACGAGACACCTAAGTTTCACTGAGAAAAATATATGGAAGCATCGGGATGGTTAATTTTGAATTTGTTTGGCAGGAGAATGAAACTCATTTTTCCTGCAAAAACACATGGCCTAAAGTGATTAAGGAAATCTCATTGCTGGAAAAAGTTAAAAATACTTCTAAGTCCTTGAGGATAGATTTTTTTTATTTCTCATTTTTACCGAGGTTTATTTTTTTTTTTTTACCTTAGGGACAGAAACAACTTTGTTTCAAATAATTTTATACTACGCAATAAAAGGGTTTTGAGAAAATGCTAGAACAACAGGAATTCTTTTTGTCAGATTTTTTAAGAGCGAATAGATCCAATAAAATTACGAAAAAGCAACGTGATGGAGAGACCTGAAGTGGTCAGTCAGATTTGATTGACAAAAGATCGACTGAGAATTAACAATAATAAAGAGGACCACAGATTTTGTCCACCCTCTTAAAACACTAATTTTTAGCCCTGAGGTAATTGAAAGTAGAGAGATCAGCAGATCTTATCCAGGTGCTGCTTTATGAAATCCATCCTTGTGAGACAAACAGAATTGAACAATTGCGAAGAACCAGAATCCTAAGAAAAGAAGTCTGACAACTACTTTTGTCTAAGGCTCTGAAACTTGTCTACACCAACTCCGATTTCTTTCGTTGCTATAATTTCATTCTTGTAAAGTGTAACCGCTTTAGAATATTAACTGAACAAAGCTTAAGACACAGCACTTCAACCATGACAGTGTTGGTTCAACATTTATAACCCTGACTGAAAAAAAATGCAATGTTTAATACTTTTAAATATACGTTTTCCCATCATTTTCAAATCAACAGTTTTTTCTTTTCTTGTGTTCAAGTACACTCAACTCGATGGACGTTTTGGCCATTTCTGATAAGAGACTTCTAAAAATAAAAAAATAAAAATGTACATGAGAGACCAAACCAAAAAATGCAATAATTTGCAAAAATAACTTACTTCTTACACATTAGCTTTCACGTTTTAGTAGAACAAAAAATTCGCATTTTGGGACTTTTTAGTAAAGCTATTTCTTCTCTTATAACCAATTATTAAGAGACTTTGGATATCTAATATTTCTATACATTAAATTGATCGTGGTCACATATCTTTAGTCGCTTAATTTTCGTCTACAAAGCCACGTCAAAAAGTATGTCGTCGCCCGTCTTATTTGTATATATCTCTTCGAATTTCATTCTTAATTATTTTATTTACCTATTCCTTTTTGGTTTTTCTTTACTCGGTAGTAAATGTTTTTTTTCCAAAAAACTTTTTTAACTGAAGTGAATTTAGTCTAACTCCTTTTTGAAAACTGTGTTTGAATATTATTTCCTTGATATTTTTTTCTGGCTCATGGAATATTGGACGTTATTTTTATTCCTGGCTCACAGACGTTGAGTGTTCATCTTGAACGGAAAGTGCATGTTGGCACTTCAACTATGTTGAAACTTCATATTTCAGTTTCAACTCTGGGTACCATGCACGTTGTTCATGTACTCCTTGTTTGTTGCGTGTTAGTATTTTTTTGTTTTTGTTTGTTGTTGTTTTTTGTCTAATAGGAGTAAATAGGCTTTCCTATCGCCCGGTCAATATTCCTTCCCCTTCTCGTGAACAGAAGTAGAAGATCATCCATTGTTTCTGCCCATGTCACGTATGATGACCGTCTTCTACAATTACATTAGGCCTTTTCCTTACCAACATAAACAATCAAAAATATAAACCAAAACCAGCTCAAAAATTACCTGAACCCTTTAACATTTCCTTCTCCAACATCCCTGGTATCCGTACCAACTTCAGCAACATGGAATCGTCCCTCTTCTGCGAGACTAACTTGAACTCGTCAATCCCTCTGATTTCTCGATCCCCGGCTACTTTCTTCTCCTTAGAAAGGACTCTTAAATCCACATGTATGGCCTGGGAGTTTATGCCCGCGATCATCTCCTGCTGGCTAGGCTCTTGAATCTCCAGAACATTCGTGTATGTGTCCCCGTCTATATCTCCTCAGTTCAGTAAGCTATCTCTTTCTCTATCGTTCCCCTCCCTTCCAAGACTGTGCTGGACTCGATAGCATTTCCAATAATATAGACAAAGCCATCTCTCTACATCCGTTTATGCACATTTTCGAGTTCGATGACTTTAACGCCCACCATATGTGACTTCAACACACTGTAACTGACCTTGTTAGCATTCAAACCCTTAACTTTTCAATCACTCAATCCTTCACGCAAATAGTTGACTTTCTTACATGTTTCCCCAGTAACCTTGACGGTAACGCTTCCCTTCTCGATTTCTGTTTTACCTCCATCCTCGATTCTTGTTGCGCTACGTAGATCATCAGAGTTACCAAGAGGGCAACTCTGATGATGCCGTACTGTCTATTGACATCTCCTTCCACTCCATCCAGCAACCTCCTACTAACAGAACATCTTTCTGTTATTAACGCGCAGACTGGGACTCTTTCCGTGATTTCCTTCGCGACGTCCCTTGGAATGTGTTTTTGATCACCTCGTTCAAAAATGTGCGTCTGAGGTCTCCCCCTAGATAATAGCTGGCATCGTGGCTTTCATCCCAGCAAGAAAATACCAAGTTAAATCACGCTCATCTTCTTGGTTCTCACCTGCTTGCTCAGCTCCTATTGCCCATAGGAATCACTTCTTCCGTCTGTACCGAAGCGACATGTCTGATTACAACAGACGTCTCTTTGTCTCTGCTCGTAATGACACGCTTGCACTCATTACGAGCAGAGACAAAGAGACGTCTGTTGTATTCAGACATGTCGCTTCGAGGCTTTAATCAATGCCAAAGTGGTTAAGCACCTTACATTATCTACTCTCTGACAAACAGTATGATTTCCGTTTTACCCGGTTTACTGCTGACGTGCTTACAGCCATAACTGAATTTATATACCAAGCTCTTGATAATGGTTATGGCTCTAGATATCTCTAAGGCGTTTGATGAGTTTTGGCATACCGGTTTCTTCGCAAGCTTCTGGGATATTGTATTACAGGACACTTATTTGATTTAATCCAATAATTCATGTCAAATGAAGGTCGTCATAAACGGGCTCTCCTCCAGTTCCTTTCATACGAACGCTAGTGTTCCCAAAGGCTCTATCCTGGTTTCTGATCTTCATCAACGATCTTCCTGATGACATCAGTTCAACTGCATGGATTTAAGCGTGCTACTAGTTTAGCATCTCGGCCCCACACTTTCCTTGTCGAAACAGTTAAATGTAACCGTCTCTTCTACTCTAACAGCTTCTTTCGCACTTCCCGACAGTGGAACTCTCTTCCTCTTAATTGCTGCCCTGATAGCTATAATTTTTAAATATTCAATAGACATCTTCTGATGCCTTGATCTTGATCCCCGTCATTATCTTTATTTTTCCTCAATCACTTCTCTTACTCTCTGTAACCCCCTTGCGTGCTAGTGGCACTCCCGCCTTGCTCGGAGCGAGATGCTTAAAAATAGATAAATAAATAAAAACCATTCGTAAAGAAGCGATACGTAAGATTTATCACTTTTTTTTAAGACATCGTAATAATATTAAGTAAATGTCAATCCAACAATAAACATTTTATTTTTATCATAACACAGATGAAAACAGGCGTAGGCAATTAATTTCACTAACAATTTACTGACGATTGAATATATATTTTTAAGTTTAAAAAATTATAAATATTCATTTATAAACTTATTAGTCATTTGATAAGAGTACCTACAATAGAGTAATGGCGAGTTTCACAAACCACTACAGGGGAGTGGTGATCTATAAATGCTCGAGTAGCTTAATCTAGTAAAGATCTATAAGTTATCTAATAGTTGTAACCAAAATAAAAACGAAATCTCAAAAAGCAATAGTAAAATATCTATTGGAAATGCACATAAACTATTGTGGAATTTAAATGATTCAGGACGGAGACTATTTTTTCTAAAATAATTACTTCAGTCACATGAAATAGAATGAGTTGATCAAAATGTAATATATTAACACTTTGCATTCCATATTTTCTCTATATCTTCTGGCGACATGTAGTGACTGGTAAGCACAAATGTATTAAAACTGCATAAATCTGACATTGGATATTTGCCGTTATTAAAACCAGAAGTAGGCCGGACATGGTAGTCATTTCCGAGGTGTTCTAAGCATAAAGCGACATAAACGTCTTCAAGATACAAGAACGGAACATCGACCGAAGTCTTGTGAATGTTTATAGCTGTATCCATGTCCATTACGTAACCTGTACCCGAACAGAAATTTGGATACGTATTACGAGGATAGTTATTTGGCGAGGCATACCACTTGGATTCCTTTGAGCGAATAGGACGAGCATTAATCATGCAATATCCAGCCACAGTTTTTGACAATGGTTCTTGGTTAAATCTCTGAACAATATGAGGAATATTAACCCACATATCATCATCCGTCTTCATAACGTTTTTAGTATTTGGACAGTTCTTGGCCACCCAACCAAACATAGTTATTGTCTTATAAGTCAAATTATAATAGCTTTCACCAAAACCTGCCTGGACTATATCACCATGCCTTGTAGCTTCCTTCGCTAGCTCGATGTTTAATCTATGTATACTGTACCTACCAAAAGCAAAGAAATAACGAGTGTTTGCTGTATTATTTTTAGTGTGTTGCGTCCAGGTTTTGCGAATAACTTCTCGGCGTTTGATTGACGTTTTATAAGTAAATATAATAATGATCAAATCTAGTTTTTCACCGAGTCTTGTCTTGCAAATATCCTTATTTTCCAACAGAATCTCAAAACTATTTTGGAAGCACCCTTTGCAAACATTAGGACGGTGTGTTGGCGTGAAAGTATTGGCAGGTAGACGTGTTGATAGTTTCAGTACTTTCAGCGTAGTACCAGGATGAATGCTGCTCACGTTAATC
Source organism: Acanthosepion lycidas (assembly GCA_963932145.1). Taxonomy (NCBI): domain Eukaryota; kingdom Metazoa; phylum Mollusca; class Cephalopoda; order Sepiida; family Sepiidae; genus Acanthosepion; species Acanthosepion lycidas. The sequence goes on from OZ010578.1 coordinate 67,270,811, forward strand.
AATTGGTCAACTTTGTCACCAAAATATTTTGTTAAGTTCCTCATCTTGCGCTCCATAAATGACGTGCAGAGATAATAGGTAAATGTGCAGCATATTAAACAAAGTGTTATTACGAAAAGCTTTTTACGTATACTTGTCATTCTTTCCTTTGAATCTCGCGGAATGATCAAATTAAGTATGAATAACTTATTTGGAAGTCCTTATTCATGAAGTGCCGAGTGTTTCTTGTTGTGGTATGGAACGGCTAATTCACTTTACACCAATCTGAAAGTAAATAATATAAATAGGATAGAAAGTATTGCGATTTTAAATCCATGAAGTTTCAAGTGATATCTCAAATCATCTTTAGGTAATAAACTGCGTCGAATTTTTCACACAATTCTATTGTATATACAAGAACTCGTAAAATGCCGAATTTAAATTTAAAAAGCAAGCTGTTTTATGAAATTAGTGAAAATTTTTGTTACAAAATTAAGTTATAAAGAAAACAGCGACAGCTATTTCTAGGGCTTAATATAAAGTTACATAGAGCGGCAGAAATTGAAATTAGAACAATATCGAATCAGTCTACCACATGAGAATTTTAATTACACTGGTTTACAAAAAATTGAGGCAAGCATACAAATAGGTTTTCTAATCGAATTTTGGGGTGCTGAAATCAGGACAAACTCTGGTCCCCACACAGATTTTGTAAATTCTGTTACAAACGACTAACTGCATGGTTTAATGACAAGAAAGTGGCCTTTAACTGTCTCAATTATTTGGGGTGGGGCACAAAACCATGCTGATCATTGTTATTTTTGTCTAACAAATATAACTGGTTACAATATTTCCCAACCTTCCCTCAACGATGAGACTTGTTACCCCACTCAGATAGTATCTTTGTCAGATGAGGAAATGCCCTCAGAGTATGATCCTGCTCAGTTGATCTCATCTTACGACAATATCTCTGTTTGAACTAGTGGTAGTGAGCCGCACTGGATCACTCAGGAAGACCCGAATGACCTTGTCCGTGTTTTGCAGCAATCAGGGCTCCTGGCATCCCGACTGAAACAGTAGAACCTGACCAAGGCAGATGTAAAGCTCAGCAGTTTAAGGACACAGAATAATGAGTTTGCCTCATTCCTTAATATTGAAAATAGGTTGTACCACTGAAAAAATGTCACTGGTTGTTGAAATTTTGTTGTAATTTCTTCCTTGGTTTCCCGCACAACCCCTCATAGCAGTGAATATGCAGTATATAATGGATCGAATGGAAAAGGATTGATTCTTGTGGTGAGTGAGGAAATTGTTAGAGTCGCGAATTGTTGGGTCGCGAATCGGATTAATCAGGTGAAGGGTACGTCTGTGTTGACCAGCATTTCCCACTTCCTCTTCGGCCCTGTGCCACAACGTAAAAACATTAAACAATTTATCTGAAAGAGTTGTATGACGATATGGAGTCAAAGGACTGGATTGAGGTCTACGAGCACTTTCGTACCTGGGGAACAAAGTGTCCGAGAAAATCTCCTCAAAGTATGAATTTCATGAAGGTCATGAACAATAATGGCGCAGCCTTTCAAAACCTGTGCATTGTTTCCAGTTCTCAGTTCTGCTGAACCCAAGGATGGCATCTTTGTTTAACCTCAGATCCCGAGAGGTGCTGAAGGATAATGAATTTGAAGCTTCTTACCCTCAAGGAGAGCATGGGAGTCATTTAAGTCTATCTGCTATGGCTTCCTTGGTAACACACAGATACTAAATTACTAAGAGTGTCGAGTTGTTACAGGTTTGACGATATGGGGTGCCGAATGTCACTCGAGATTCACTTTCTACATTTAATTTTTTTGAGACATGGGATAGGAAATAAGATACGTTTGCACAGTTTGGTTGAGCAATGAAGAAACTAACCACTTAGCAATTCAGTAATATCCATTAGATATTAGGTTGGTGCAAAAATAATGACGTAATAATGTCGTTTTTGACGTATTTTTAACGTCAAAAAACGACATTATTACGTCATTATTTTTGCACCAATCTAATAGTTAATTTTTATTTCATCTCTTTTACCGATTTTCATTTTTATGAAAAGAAAATTTGAACTTTTAAAAATCTGTCCGTAAATTATAGTTTTTGTTATCTATGACAGTTTAGTTCTTCGTAAAAAAAAAAAATTATTTTTTAAGACAAAAACTTAACATTTTTTTAAAAAAATCTTAAGTTTTTAAAAATGGCTATTGAATTGTTTTTTAAAAGTGCGTGGAAACCTATATGTTTACCCTCCCATTGCTAAAACATCTTAACATTTATCGGACGCATTTCTGAGCAATTTAAAACCGCTGAAATTGTCTTGTTTTTAATGAAAGCTTTTTTCACTTTTCATTTGCGTCTATAAAAATGGAAATTATCTTTTTTTTTATTGATGCTTAATTATTTGTTTAGATTTTTCAATAATTTTTTTATATATTTCTACTCTGTTAGCAATTACATTTTTATTACGGTTTTCTTTCTTATAATCCTCCAAATACTTATATGGCCTCAAATTTATAAATACAACAAATCAGCTGTTGTGTGTGCAACAGAAAAGAAGAATTCAGTCAGACCATAAATATTCGCTTTCGTAAGGAAAAGTGGAAGAAAAATCCCTGTAAGGAGGCATTGATCCTGTAGGTTGTCTCAATGTAGATAATCTTGCTAAAATTCCCAAACAATCGAAAACTTCATGTTAAAGAAATTATATTTTTATACTGTTATCAGTTATTTGTATGTATTCATGATTGGAGGGAGAGTGGAGTGATTTCCTGTTGTCTTCTCCGCAGTGACTTTATCGAGACACCACCACTAGTTAGCTGGTTGGTAAGAATTTTGAATTTCCCCTTTGGGAGGTTTTATTTTTCATCTTACAAAGTTGCTAACACCCCTGCTCATTTCAACGACTTTAGGACGAGCGAGATAGCTAGTGCTGTCGCCGACAATTAGAAAAAAAATACAATCTTCCGTTAGTAAAATCCATCAAACACAATGAGGCAATAAGTGATAAATTATGTAAAGTTTTATTTTAGGATATGGGGTTAGGAGAGGAGTAAAGGAAAATTTTCAGTTAAAATCTCAATAGGGGTTGGAGTAAAAAAAGAAAAAAAAAAAGAAAAAATATTAATTAGTTAAAAAAAATTAAATCGACCGGAAATATGCTGAAGGGACAGAGCGGGGGTTGAAAACTGGTGGACGAATAATAAGACGCCCACCCATCAAGGTCAGTCACACGTGCTGTTATAGAGTAAGTACACTTTCAATTTCTACCTACTACTTTTACCTCAGTGGTATGACGTGACGAATAGAACCTGGATAAAGTCGACCTTGTCATTAAAAATAATGTGTGATGTGTGTGGGAGGACTGTTACTTTCACTGAAATACTCTTCACAAAAATCCTTACGAAAAAACTTGACCAGTTTTTGAAAACAAAACTCTTGGCTGTCAACAGATAAACATCTGGTCTTCAAAGAAAACGTATTCAGGATCAGTGAAATGTATGGGTAATTTCGCTTGACGCATTATCTTGTTAACATCCATGTAAATATGCCTGATTTTCGGCAATTGGAGGCTATTCGGAGAAAGAAGCTGTGTTGATTATTACCAATGTCCGTAGACGTTTCTTGAATGAGCACCGTGCTTGTCTATTTCTAGGATACTTGTAACGAACATCAACATACGAAACCTGCCGAGAAAATATTAATTAATTTAAGGCCAGCAATAGTTTCCCTCGTTCACTTTTGTATTCCAAGATAAAATTCATAAGACTGCTACTGATTGGTGGAACCAACTTTTTCCGTCAATTTACAACTTCAAATGTAGACACCGTAAATAAAATTGTTATTGGAAATTTAATGTTAATACAAGTTTTCTTTATGTCGATAAAAATCCTAGTAACTTTTTCTGTGTATGTGTGTGTGTATGGGGGTGGCTGTCATCTCTCATCCAGTATACCACAAGGACAGTTCAACTAGAGCCTAAAGATTTCATCGTTTAATAAATCAGACCCTAATGTCGGGTGATTTCGTTTCAATCACAAAATCGAATTCACTAACAGATAGAAAAATGACCCAGGCATTGATTAGTAATCAAAATTTCCGTTAGGCGAAATATAACAACGACCGGCGATGAGCAAGGAGGCAATCATCGACTAATCACGATTTTATCACCCATGACAGGGGTGATCGAACTATACGTCAGAGACGAAACAAACGAACCATAGACGCTGGGTTAACAGATAAGAAAAATAGATAGACATGTGTGGAACACTCGACAGTCTTCAGATTTGCACGACACTGACGTCACTTATATTGTTGTACAAAAATTTGATAGAATTTTACTTTGATATTGAGGAACAGCTAGATGAAGATTTTTTTCTTATTTTACATTGTTGCTATCAAGGCGAGGTCAAATGAAAATACCATGAACAGAACAACTTGAATGTATTGTTCAGTATGGAGAAAAACGCTTATTCACAATTTTCGCATGTTTCCCCATCAAGTACGAAAAACTTTTCAGCAAGTTAATATAATGCTTTCATGTCTGAGAGTCAAGACAGACTTCAGACTTGCTCCGAGCCCATCAAGGCAGACTCCGGACTTGCCCTGCTTACTTGTGATTCCTCTCTGTTGCAATGAGAGAGTGCGGCCTTGAGCACCTGTTCCCCAGGTCTGCGCACCTCCATTTGCACTTATTTAACGTGATTTCTTAGGTCAAAATGTGTATACTAAGGTCGCCATTGCCGTATACTCCATTTAGTATTTCAGTAATCTTGTCGATCCTGATATCGTCTAAAACTGCTAGCATCTCGATTACAGTCCTGCTGCTTTGCTATTGTTCATCTTGCTCAATGCGGATCTTATATCAGACTTCAGGTTTTTCCATATTAAGTTTTTGTATGCTGTAGGTTTCTCTTTTTCGGCGTGGAACAGTTCTCCAAAGTATTCGTTCCATCTTTTGAACTATTTCTCTTTTTCTGTCATGAGCGTTCTCACTTTTGATTTTATGCATCCTGTCTCTGAGTGCATATCCTTTGTCCTGTTATTTCTTTTATGCATATTTGCCTTATTTATGATGCGCATTCTTTCTATCTATGTACACTTTACGTCATTTATCTTTCGCCTTTCGCATGTGTTTCTGAGGATTTATAATCCAAAGTTTCTCTAGACTCCTTAAAATTGTATTAGTAATGGACGAGGCATCCAATATAACCATAGTTGTAAAAATACAGTCTTGAATACTACATGGATTTTTATTAAATAATCTTAACGTTTCTTTTTTACTAATACCATTGGTTTCATCAACTTGAATAATAAATTAATGACATTATTTCAAATTTTCTACACTTTCATCATATAAATGAATGTTTCAATTATTTCATTCTGCATCGCTAAACTATTGTAGTTCTTATTCTTTGGACTTATCTGATACAATGGAATTATGTTTAGCAGTAAATTTAAAGAAACTTACAAACATTTCCTGTGTTCAGTTGTTTCTCTCTCACGTGTCCTCACTGGGAAATATTCTGATATAATGACATCAATTGAGGAAGATACGTCAAAATAGACGTTCGTGTGGAAATTCAATCCATGTCTGACTCCTCTAATCGTTCCCATGAATAAGCCGAGAGAGTCACAGATTGGATTTCTATATGAACGTCGATTGAGATTCTAAACAAAGGCATTCTTCTACCTTTTTAGAATCGTTTGCTTTACCAGTCTTTAGAGTCACACATCAAAGA